>QRDG01001525.1:0-600000 GCA_012064385.1 Puccinellia tenuiflora
ATAGAACGTCACAACTGTCTAGCTTGAGAGGTTGCTATCTGTGAAATACTAGGCTGACAGAAAATGTCAAGGTGGGAGAGAACAAGATGTCAGGTTTGACAGTAATTGAGAAATTGCAAGATATTGTCATGAAAACACAAACAGAAGAGCAATTATGGACTCATCTGCAGTTCCAACTTCTTATGTTCCAAACTGTGAAAATTTACTCCAATAAACAACTCTATTCAAAACAGTTTGGTGTATTCTAGATGGAGCACAGTACTGCAAGGAATTACAGTGACAAAAGTTAAATGCATGCCTAATAGGAGTAACATAGGCTTAAATAGGAATATGAACAGATGTCTATTGCTCTATCCAAAAAAAATCTAAAGAACATGTCAGATGCTGCATGCCTCTTATGTTCACTGTAAGGAGTTTGTGTCCAGAAACCATTTGATTACCACTCCAGAGTCCAAAACAAACTAGTAATGCATTGACAATAATTCATGGAACTAGTACTCCAAGAATTTGTTGATCTACTTTCAACAATGATGAACAGTAGGAGTAAGTGCATGGTTGGCAGAGAAACTGATTGTGAACAATTTGCAATTAGTACAATCAAATTATACTCCTACTCCTACAATCAGTACTACTCCTACTGTGAACAAGTTTGTTCAGTTTATTTCTTGTAGTACACACGAACATGCAAAAATAATTAATCTCGTAATCTGGACAGTTTTATCTTCACAGTTCATACAAACATGGTTGTATATTTCCACTTCAGTTCATCTACTCCCAGAATTTAAGCTCATATCTAACCATGCAAATACTGCAACGACCTCATATCCAAACAGTTCATGCTAGCTACAGCAGCAGCAACTTTGAGTTGCTCTGCTCTACTCCATGTTTATTTGCTCTAGGCAACCGGAGTACGGAAGCAAACAAAAAGCTGAATCCACAACATGTTTATTAACTCTGCTCTAGGTCCCACAACAGCAGGGACATCAACCAACAGATACTCCCTCAAGAACTGATCCCTGATCCAATCCACAAGCACTATAACCATCCCTGGAACTACAAGCATGCAAAACTTGCGGCAGTACAGATGAGGAGAGGGGCAAAAATAATACCCCGTGAGATTCTCCTCAAACCTCTAATGCGAACTGGTAATTCTAGTTTCTCAGCAACATCTAATTGCAGAGATTCTACGCGGTTTTTTTGATATAGGAACAACAGAACAAAATAACAATTGCATGGATGGATGTTAATCTGCTTTTAAAAATCTTACTCGTCATGGATCTTACTCAAACAATTGCATGGATGGATGATCATCTGGGAAAGAATGAAAATGATTATGAGCACTGATCCTCAACCTTAACATTCAGATCCAGCTTAAAAATTAATCAAGCATCTACATCATAAAGAAATCTTCTTTTTCTATCGTTCTTTACAGATTTTCGTACTAACTTTTAGTGGCAAACAATTTTTCCTTCTTCTACCTACTTCTAGTAGAGGGACTCACAGCACTCCATTAGGACCAATTATTCAAGAACCGGCAGTTCATCATAACTAAAATAGATTTCATGGCCTGGTTGAATTGCTTTGTGAACACCAGTCTAAAATGAAGAAGACATCTTAGACATGTCATTTCTGACCAACTAATCGAGCAACCATCGGCCTCCCTGCAGAATATACCTACAGGTCCTACATTCAGTCGGCAAGAAAGTTGAGCCAAATACGGTACTACCCCTCCCAGCGTTGCTCTCCTCTGAAACTTAAAAAAAATATACGAAGCATATACCATGGTAGCTTGACATGTGATTATCAGCTTCTAATCAAAATTTACTTACAAATAAAAAACTTAAACATACATTATGTAGCCGACTCAAACCTCCATATATCAGCCAACCAGGAAAGACAACAAAGGATAAACTTTACTAAAGCGCACCATGTTCACAAACTTTTGCACTCCGTATATCTTTTCTGGTGTCTAGCCATGCTCAGTTATGGGTAAAAAATGGTCAACCAGAACGTAATGGATGAAACACATGCAAAATGATAAAAAAGTACAAAGGCACACTTCCAATAGACAGGCTCAGGTAGCCTTGTCCAATCTTCCACCTCCTCAAAGCCGAGGCAAGGAGAGGGGAACATAACACGTACAACCCATTCAGTTTATTTATAATTTAGTACATATGCATCATAAAATAAGAAGCCGTACTTTATGAACTTTTGAACAAAGATGCAGAAGATATAGGGAGTCAGCGAACCGTACTTCATGAACTTACGAACAAAGATGCAGAAGATAAGAGAATCAGCTACAGAGCAAGAGAATTGGTACCTTCTGACCGCCACCAGGATCCCTACTTGTTGGATACGGCGCAGGCTGATGATTTAAGCCGCTGCAAGCTTAAGTCCAAGGAGGGAACTGATCCTATGTGTTACCGTCCCTAGTGACCTCTAACGCTGGATGCAGTCGCCAAGCCATCCGAGCAGACACAATAGTGGCCAGCAGAGGATGAAAAGAAGCCAAACCAAAGCGTCAGATGCATTTGAAGTTGCACTACCCGTATTAAATACTTGATGTACCACATTTTCTAAAAATTGACCGCAAATATTGGTTATAGGTCTCAAAGCAAGGTAGACAAAGAAATGAAACATTCTATGTGTTCAAGAAAGGGCAACATCACAGAAGCATGATATAAAATTCCTGTTGCAAGTTAGATTACATGTCCCCATAATTTAACATAGGCACTGAATTCTTTAATTTCTTACATAACCAAAGTCCTTCAAATAGATCTGCAAAAAGCCTTCACAGATCAGAACGAATTTGCCAAAGAAACTTGTCTCACATCTAATCTTATTTCCTATTAGTACAAAAACCCAACATTGAATACATGCAAAAAATATAGATATAGTTCAGACTTGACGAGGTAACAAATGAATAGCTCAGAAATTCAGGCTATTGTTGCTTCAAGCAAAGATATGAAGTTTGATAGAAATTCTTAGCAACATTACATATGGTAAAAATACACGTCAAGACACCCTCCTGCTTGAATAGATTTGGGATAAAAACAAAAAGACCAAAATCCAACTATCGCAAGAACATCTGGGTTAAGATCTAGAGGTAGTGACATGCCAAAGCAAGCAAATTTGCTGAACATGAGAACCTATTTATTACCTCAAGCTAAATGAGAGCAATCATCTACAGTTCCGATTCCGTTAGATTTGAAACTCAGAATCATGCAAGGAAAGCACCGCACTCAAAAGATGATCAAGAACTCTCAACACCTCTAATTGGAACCTTGTACCTGTATACATCCAACAAGCATTAGAGGTGTGAATTTGCTCAAAGAACTAAACAGGGTTCATCCTGTAAGCAACGATGCACGCAGAGAGCTATGGGTATTTATGAGGAAGATGCAATTAGTTTTATAAGACACATTTTATTGCCTTTTCTTAGTAGTTAGTACCACTAAAAGTGGTTGATGTTGAGACATGGATTTCTTCCAAACAATGGAATTCAAATAAAGACGGATAACATATTAAGGTAAGTGGACGAGATGGAATAAATATCTAACTATGGGAAGAAATAGGATGGCATAGCTTAATATAAGACAACTTACCGAAATAAGATGGATACCTGTACCTTCTCCTCAGTTAATATCGACTAATACAATTGAGTAAAACTTGTACTACTATGAAGTTGTTGGTGTCACCAATGCTAAGGAAAATGAGAATCAAAAGACTGCCCATATGAACAAATGGAGAATTGTAATCTATGCATCAATTCAAACGATCAACATGAAGATCTGTATGATTTTACATCTAGGGGAATAGCGAATGTTAATTCTTCTTGAGCTAACTTCTTAATTAATAGTTTAGACAGAAGGAAAAAGTGCACATGCTTCATAGTAGCGCAGTGGCTTGAACATAGAGAATAAGGAATTTAATTTGGGAACTATAAAAAGTAGCTTGTCGAGACTAAATCAAAGTTAGAAAGTTTACTGTACAGAGCATGGCCAAAAGCTGCAACAAATATTAATTCTTGTAATACAATAGCATTATTTTAGGACATATTTTTGTATTAGGTGAAATAAAGGGAGAAAGGAAAATTACTACAGAATCGTGGGGCTGATGTACCTAGTGCGAACATGCCAATCGAACTGATAGCTTTCGGACACAACCATAACACTGGATCCCTTGCTGCCAGAAAAATAACACACGCTCATGCCTGGGTTAACTGTGCTCTACATGTGAAAAATTGAGTTAGATTTTGTCAGTACCAATTCAGATGCAGCAAGAAAGAAATCCAACTCCCATTTTTTCAAAAGTACATATAGTATAACGAATTTACTGCATTGATAAATTAGGACTATCGTTGGAACTTATAAATCGAATCTGAAACGCATTATAGAATTCCACCACATAATTGTTCTCTCCATACATTCACAAGTAGATGTAATCATCTCAGTTTCGCAATGAGGACTTCAACATAGCTAGCTTCCCATTTCATGCAAGAAAAGTGGACCCGCGCACAAAAGATGTAGTGAAAAACATTACCAATATTTCTTTGCGGCCCTGAACCGTATGTTCCTTGCCAGCCTGCAATACGCGCAGAATGTGCTACGGGAGACCCTCCCATTCCATCTTCTGGCAACTGCACTTGTCGACGACAGAGTTCAACGAATACCACTATATCATCCCTGCCAATCAGTGACATAATCGCTTGCAGTTGTTGCGACAGCCGACAAGGCCAGGAGGCGACGGTCACAAATAACCAGTTTTGGCCGTGGATTGGACAGGAGCACCATCCGGCGGCGGCTACAACTATTGGGGTTGGAGTCTGAGTCGGTCGTGGCGCAACAGGTTTTGCGCAGGGAGGTGAGGGAGAGCGCCGTCGAGGGGGCCTCCTCCAATCACATGATCCAACCATCTTTGCCTGATTCAAAAAACTAAGAATGCAGCCATTAGTACAAAACAAAGACTTCAGGAAAATACAAGAACGCATGTACTCCCTCCGTTCCATATTAGATGATTTACAAATAGATGTATCTAGACGTTAAATACATCTAGATACATCTATTTGAAAGTCATCTAAAATGGAACAGAGAGAGTATTTCTCTAATTAACCATAAGAAGCTAAAAGTAAAGCAAGTTTTATTTGCAACTGTTTGATTCTTCCAGAACATCATAGAAGCAGAATTTTGTGAGAAATCAACGCTATACTCATGTGCAAGATAGCCAATTCCTAAAAGAATATCTTCTGCCTTACAAGATAATCCAAAAGTACCATCAGAAAATAAGCGAACTAATCCCCGGTAAATAAAATAAGAGAATTAATCCGAAATGTTATTTATGCCTAGGATACACCAAAGTTAATCAGCTTCCTTTGTATGATCAAAACTATGCCTTCTAAAGAGGGCCTCCTTTGGCAGGAGGTCAGAAAATTGTTTCCCAAATTGCTGATCTTAAATTCCCACGATACCACTGCCCAGACCCCTCTGCATACGAAGATATCTAATTCTACTTCAAAGAAAAATCAACTAGGACTGGCTATAAGCAGCCACAGGATACATATCCAGGGCCACGGGCGGTAAAAGATAAGAAAATCCAGCACCATGCCTAACGAAGACGCGACAAATTGTTCTCCATCTCAAAGTTTAGATGCTAACTCAACCTGCTCATATATTTTCCCATCTATGATCGCATAATTACTCCGATTAGTACTGATGATCGCATCACAGAATCCCAGGTAGACAGGTAGTGTGCCCACACACGCACACCTCGTTCCCCTGAACATGATCCAGATCGATCATGAAGACATCAGAACTAACAAATCACGCAGCACAATTCCACAACCCTGGTCACGGGAAGAAGAAGGCATCAGCTCACCTCTGAACCCCGGAGCCGCGCCAACCTCCAGATCCATGTAGCTCGCTGGAGGCTCGCTCGACCCAGGAGTCGTAGAACGATGCGCGGTGGTGAGTTCGGGGTAAGGGCTAGGGTTAGTAGGGGCGTTAGGGATCGCGTCGTGGGTCGTGTCGCGAGGACGACCGACGTTGAAGGGAGCTGCGGTGGGGGAGACGCAGGAGAGGGTCGCGTGCGGCTGCGGGGTGGCAGGACGGACGGCGATCGCCGGAGTACGGCAGCATCTCCATTGCGGGCTGTCAGCTGTGGCTGTTGTTCGGTGCGGAAGTGGAGTAGCTCAAAAAAAGAGTGGAGAAGCGGCGAGACGTCATGGACGACTAGCGAGGGCGGTAACGAGACGATGCGAGATCCAATTTTTCAGGGAACAGGACAATGCCTTTGCTTTGTTATGGGTGACTCGGAGCAACTCCAGCCGTTGGCCCCCCCAGGCCGAATTGCCGGCGATTTTTTAGTCTTGCTGTGGGGTGCCGGCGGAAAAAAACGGTGTGGGGCAGCCCGATTTCTAGCCGTGTCGCCCCCCAACCCAACATTTTCCGGCGTTTAATCGTTTTTCGGCGTTTTCCCCCATAGACCCCCATTTTACTAGTAAAATCCATTATTTTTTAAGCAAATTTATCATTTGTATCAAATAATTTGACAGAAAAATTATTATAAATTCTTTAACAAATCATAAAATTTAAAACAAGTTTTTAAAATCAAATTACATAAAACCTAGACCTCGCCTTTGCGCCTCCACAGGTGCTCCACCAGATCTTGCTGCAATTGCTCATGAACTACTGGGTCTCGGATCTCCTGACGCGTTGCAAGGTAGGCAGTCCATGATTTCGGTACAGGCAGACGCTCGCTCTCCTCTGGATCCTCGCCCACGAGAGGACCATGTCTGAAGTATGGCACATTCTTCTCCTTCTCATCCACTGGATACTTCCGCTCGCTCTCAATGATCATGTTGTGCAAGATCACACAACAAGTCATCACCTCCCACATCTGATCTTTCGATCAGGACATAGCGGGATACCGGACAACAGCAAATCGAGCTTGGAGCCCACCAAATGCCCGCTCGACATCCTTCCTGCAAGCCTCCTGGCACTTGGCAAACCAAGCTTTAGCCGTCTTCGGCACAGGGTTTGAGATGGTCTTCACAAATGTTGACCATTTTGGATAAATACCATCTGCCAGGTAGTATCCCTTGTTGTAATGATGCCCGTTGATCTCGAAATTCACCGGGGGAGCAATACCTTCAACAAGTTTGGAGAAGACAGGCGAGCACTGCAGGACGTTGATGTCGTTGTTTGATCCTGGCATTCCAAAGAAGGAATGCCAAATCCAGGTATCATACGAAGCCACTGCCTTAAGTACGACACTTGCAACCGCCTTTGTGCCCTTTGTACATCCCCTGCCAAGCAAATGGACAGTTCTTCCATTTCCAGTGCATGCAGTCGATGCTTCCTAGCATCCCAGGAAATCCTCTTGCTTCATTCTCAGCTAGGATCCGAGCAGTGTCTTCAGCAGTGGGTGATCGCAAATATTCAGGTCCAAATGCGCCAATTACGGCTCTGCAGAACCTGTAGAAGCACTTAAGGATGGTGGATTCGGCCATGCGCAGATAGTCATCCTGCGAATCAGCTGGAGCTCCATATGCAAGCAATCTCAATACGACCGTGCACTTCTCGCCGTGTACTGGATCGTCGGCGAAGTAGTCGGCATATAGCATGCAATACCCCTCGGCACGCTGGCGTGCCTTGCTCTTGCGCCGACCTGGTGCCGAACCACCGCGCTTCGGCTATGCATCGGCGTCGTACAGGCCAGCCAGACAGGCGAGCATCAACAAGTGCTCTTCATCGTCGGCGGCGGCAGAGTCGGCTTCCTCGTCCAGCAGAGCGGCGAGCATCTCCTCATCGTCGGAGTCCATCGAGGCAAAGCGTCGAACACCTCGCGGGCAGGGTGGAGGCGGATGTGCGCGAAGCTTGACCGCGACGGCGATTCTCGGGTGGCGGCGGCTGGGGCTGGGAGGGGATACGGCAGAGGGTGTCGTCGCGGTGGTTTGGCGGTGGTTTTGGTGGCGAGCTCGCGGCGGAAGGGAGGAGTCGGTGCCGGCGACGGGGAGAAGGAGAGGAGGAAAGGACGAACCCGTTCGTGGAAAGGTGCGTTCTCTCGCCGACAGGGGTGGCCCGCGCGGTTTCCCCTTTCGCCGGCGCCCCCAGGCCGAACCCAGTGCGCTGGGTTCGGCCTGGGACGCCGGATAAAATTTGGCCCAAATCCGGCGAAAAACGAGGCCTTGGGGGGGTCCTGGGGGCGCGACTACGGGGATAATGGACCGCCGGCGTCGAAAAGTTGTCCTGGGGGCTTCATGGAGGGACGGCTGGAGTTGCTCTCAGATAAATTAGGACGCGGCTACATCGTACGCTGGTATGATTTGGCGATTTCCCAGCTCACCCCGACAACTCTATTACAAGCATGTAAAGAATTCAGACCTAAAAAAAATATAGGCACATCACGAATCTATTACTAGAACATGGTAAGCATCTGATTTGTAGTGGCACTCATTGGTATAAGATTTAAATATACTAGCATTTACCAATCAATTCAATTACCCAGAGCAATGACAGTACACAATGAAGTCTCACAACACCAGGAAAGCTTCAGTTTAGGCAACATACCAAAATTGCAACCACATAGCAAGGCAAGGCATAGCTCCATTGTTCAAGAACTTAATTAGAAAGCAGTACGATAAAAAAGTAGCAAGAGGACATTTACTTTTCGAAGGCATGATCCACAAATCATCAGCGCAGTCTCCTGGCTTCCTGCTCTGGTGAGCATGTCGCCCTCATGGACCAGTGAGCAAGTGAATATGAAAAGCAAGTAAACGATATAGTAATTAGTGAAAAAAGATGGACCGGGGGCCATGACTTTACTAGTGGTGTCACTCCAATAAATAAAACGGGTAAACAAATTATAGTTAGACAATTGACAAGATTATGACACGGGCTTAATCTAGCCAAATCAAAGAGTTCAAGGTAATATCCATGTAGGCATCACGACAAATAACAAAGACCGTTGGTCCAACTGCATCTTTATCTAAAAACTCCACCTAGGGATCGTTATCCAGTCTGTCATCCAACGGTATTAAGTTGCAAGTAACGGATATTTGCATTAAGTAAATCGCATGATGTAAGTAATATTTATAATCACGTAGACATAAACACCGCTTTTCCCCTTAGTCGCAACAGCACACCCTCGTCATTACATGTTTCTGTCACTCGTGCACAGGCACAAGAGGAGGCATGAACCAACTATTTAGCATAAATACTCTCTCTTAAAGATACACACAATCACTTGGCCAAAATAACTACGCATATCGGAGAGCATGCAAGAACATAAATCAACATATAAGAACCAAGCACAATTTGATCATAACTTCATAATAATCGGATCCCAGCAAACACATCATATAGCATTACAATAATCGATCTTGATCATGTTAGACAGTCCACAAGATCATAAAACATGAAGCACAAGGGAGAGAGACAACCATCTAGCTGCTGCCATAGACTCGTAGTCCAAAGTGGAACTACTCACGCATCATCCCGTTGGAAGGCATGACGATATAGAGCCCTCCGGCAGGGTGCCGGGAACAACTTCAGAATCTCCTCCCCGAATTAGATTTCGAGATGACGGCGGCTTCGGGTGGATTTCGTGGAAAATAATCACTATCCCATCAAAATTAGAGCAAATAGGTATTTATGGGCATCGAGATGGGCCGAGGCGACCACTAGGGGGCAGGGGAGGGTCCCACCCGTGACCCCACCTCAGGCTGCGGCCAGGGGTCGCCTTGGCCTCTGGGTGCCCCATAGGCTGCCCTCTAGTCCAGGTCTTCATCTTGACGAATAAAACTTTCCCATAAATTTTCGTCCAATTTCGAGAATATTTTCAGAAGTAGATTTTCTGAAATAAAAAACAACAAAAACAGGGAATTGGCACTGGGCATCTTGTTAATAGGTTAGTCTAATAAAATGCCTAAAAATGATATAACATGATAGTAAAAACATGTGACAATGACACAAAATAGACATGGATCAATCAAAAATTATAAATACGTTTGACACGTATCAGTGCTCGAAGAACAGCAGGGCCAAACCACCTTTATTTCATGGAAGGGGATGACACGGGAGAGGATCTCCATCAGCCATCCACCTACCACGATGAGAGTGTCCCCTTTGGCTAACATGGCCCGAGCCGCCATCCACCATTGGAGGACCACCACCCAGCCCTGGAGCCGCTGCCCCAGCTGCCAACCTCTATGACATGGATCACACGTTCGTTGGGGAACCCCAAGAGGAAGGCATAATGCAGCAAAGCAACAGTTTCCCTTAATTACAAAACCAAGGTCATCGAAGCAGTAGGACTTGGAGAAGGCCTAGCAACGTGTCAACGGTGCCAGAAAAGGATTGTGACGTGTTGACGTGGACCTGCACACAATCAGGAACGGAACCAGGAATAGATTATAAGGGGGGCCATTTGCATATAAATTAGTTGGAGGGGGCCATATAGCTAAACTTGAGTAAATTTAGCCCTTACATCTACAAATTAACTAGTGGGTTCTACAAATTTTTCAGCCTTGGGGGGAGCCATGGCCCCAGCTCGCCCCCCGCTGGTTCCGTCCCTGCACACAATCACAAACAAACTACTTTGTCCCAACAAAACAGAGAGGTTGTCAATCTCTCCGGCTTGCTGAACACAAAGAATTAAATGTGCAGATGTAAAATATGATGAGAGTGAAATATGACCAGGGAGCAAGTGATGATGGAAAACTATTGAAACAGTTGTAAATATTGTAGGAAAATAGGACCGGGGTCCACAGATCACTAGTGGTGTCTCTCCAAAAGATACACATGATGGATAAACAAATCACAATATGACAATTGACAGAATTGTGGACGCAAAACAATGCTATCATAAAACAATAAAGTTCACCGCTTCATCTAATATGGGCATTACATCAAAATACATATACCGTTATCCAACTTCATCTATGACTAATCATCCACCCCGGGATCGCTATCCAGCATGTCACCCAGAAGTATTAAGTTACAAGCAACAGATCATTGCAATAAGCAAAGTGCATAATGCAAGCAATGTATATAACACAAGAAAATAACACCGCTGTTTTCTCCCTAATGGCAACAACACATTCATGAGCATAAGCATTTCTGTCAATCGCACTCAGCACACAAAGCCCTGAACACACTATCTAGCATAAATACTCTCTCTGAATATACTAACAATTATTTGGCCAAAACATCCACTAGCATCGGTGAGCATGCAAGATCATAGATAAAACATAACACATAGATGAACAAGAGTAATAATTTCCACAATTCATCGGATCCATGCAAACACATCATGTAGCAGTTACAGACAATATGATCTTGATCATGATAGGCTTCTCACAAGATCTAATCAATGGAGTACAAGGAGAAGAGACAACCATCTAGCTACTGCTATAGACCCGTAGTACCGGGGTGGACTATTCACGCATCACTCCGGAGGCAGGCATAGTGGAGTAGATGCCTCCGGTGATGATTCCCCCCTCCGGCAAGGTGCCGGAAAGAGATTCATAACCCTCCCGATTTAGGGTTGGTGACGGCGGCGGCCTCAGATGTTTTCTGGAGAATATGATCGGGGTTTTGAGGGTTTCCACATCGAAGACAATTTATAGGTGAAAGGGCGACTCGAAGAGGCGACGGAGTCGCCCAGGTGGGACCCACGCGCGGCCAAGACCTGGGTCGCGCCTGGGTGGCGTATGGGGCTTGTGGGGCCCTTGCAGCTCCCCTCCTGGCTCCGTCTTTGTTCCTTCGTGAAAATAATTCACGTAAATTTTCAGATGATTCAGATAAACTTCTCCGAACAACTTTTCTGAAACAAAAGGATAGCAGAAAACAGGAACTGGCACTGGGCATCTTGTTAATAGGTTAGTTCCATAAATCATGCCAAAATGATATAAAACATTATAAAAACATGTAGCACTGATATATAATCAAGCATGAAATATAAAAAATTATAGATACGTCAGAGACGTATCAACCTCCGCTGCCAACACCATGCCGTCCAGGGCGACACGGTGTAGCGATCGGGGGGCTCCCCGCGGAGAGGATCCAATTCGTGAGGAGGCAGCCCTACCGCCACTGTCGACCGAGCAGCAGGGGCGGCGACACGAAGATGAGATGCGCTGGGCGGTGGCTAGGGTTTCCGCCCGAGCCGCCCCCCAAGAGAGCGACGCATGGGCTTTTTTCTCAAAAAATGGAACACGTGAAAAATCGTTTATTAGATGAAGAACCAGTTCCAAATGAATAATAATGGTCTGTACTATAAACCTTTCAGTAGTATGTGCACACCACTCCATATTTTTAAGTAATAATTGATCTCCTTGTAGCCCTAAAGGCCTCAACTAAAGTATCTAGGAAAAAATTCAAACCTGCAGCATCGACATATAGCAACAAAGAATTAAATATCCTATTACATATGCATCTTTGTTTCAGAAGGAAAAAAAATAACTCTAGCAATGAAAATCATTCACTAAGCCGGTGGCAAGTACTAATTTGTACTACATCACAACAATGGGAAAATCCACTTGGGCTCATAGGTGCATCTATATCCACTACCTAAAAATCAAATTTTTAAATATTGAAAAATTTAAACAAAAATTTCGGATATACATATGAACATTCTATATTCGTACAAATTAAAACAATCGGGATGAAAAGACATTTTTTGGTGCCAGTGTAGAAAAGACAAATCTCCGGCATTCCAAAATGACTTTGTACGTAACATTTTTTTGTCTTTTTTATACCGGCCACACAAAATGTCTTTTCGATGCGAAACTTTTTTGCACGGATAGACATTTTTCATATGAACACCCGAAATTTTTATTTGAATTTTTTTGACATTTCAATATTCGTCAAAAATGTATTTTGCACAACGGATTCATCTGCACCCGTGAGCCAAAACATCATGTCCACAATGCCAGTAATATCCATTTCGGTGTGTGTGCATGTTGTCTTACCCATGCCATCTTTGTTTTCCTTGATCCAACAGGAGGCCAGCATATCCTGGGATAACAACGTTCCCTCAGCAAATCATCTACTCAACTAAAACATACAGCGATCAATACTCGATAGACAGAACCTGCAGTGTACCTGGATGTCGCGCAAAGCAAAAAAGTAGCCAGGCCGTTGGCGACATTCTCTCACATATAGCTTGTCCGTCAATGACGAGATAACTGCTAAATTAAAAGTAAATAAAAATAGATATCAGATATTAGAACAGTAATATAGTTCCAAAGTAAATGAGAACACTTCATATAACAGTTTTTTTTTTTTTTTGAAGAAGAGGGTTTCCCCTCCGATTTCTATTAACAGAAACCATAGGTTCGTTTTACAGCAACTAAGCTTAAAAGAAAACAAAACAGAAACTATTCTAGGGATTCATTACACGACATCATTCTTGCTTTACAAACTTATCAAGTCGAACCAAGCTCTCCCTCTTCTTTTATATAACAGATAAAATACTGAAACAATACATGCTGATTTTACATGAGCGGATGAGCCAATAGCCTCCGCCATGTTCTGCCTAGACTGAGTTGCAGCAGTAGCAGGAAAAATTGCATGAAAATCAGAATTCTCTGTTTTTATATGGAAAAATTGCAGGTTCTCATTCTGCGTCGCGTGAGTGCATGCATCCAGGGAGAGCTTCTGGCAGTCGATCAGCCGGCAGAGCTGCTCACGCTCTGATTTCAGTAGTACACAAGAATATGCCTGTCAGCACTGCGGGACAATATTAACCAACATAAAGAATGGTAAAGTTTAGTTTTTTTTAGCTTTGCATGTGTTTATGAAAATAAGTGCAAATGTATCTTCAATTCTTGGGGCAATAACTCAAATGAAGATGTGATGACAAGTATGGAGTATGGACACTAGTGTCACCTTGTCTTTGGAGAAGTAGCAGGTTCAGAAGCACAACACTACTTGCTTTGGAATGGGACAAACAAGACAGCACGCACAAGAGTTTTACCTTTAAGTATACATCAGTAGCAATGTAAAGACCATCATCTAACAAATCCACATATTCAGGCAAAGAAGCTGCAAGAGATTCGAATTTTCATGGCTTCAGATTGATATCTGGTTCAATCTCCTGCAAGGTAGCCATCGATTGTCTTATCGACAACAGTAATCTGTGCCAACGAGGGAGAAGACATCACATCATCCAAGCAAGGGGAGAACCCGCCGTCTGGTCCATTTCCAAGAAGTGATCATTGATACAGGAACATGCACAGACATTCAACGTTATAGAGAGTGCGTCCATTCTGTAGCATTCGACGGCAGTGAATCTCCAGTGTGTCTTCTTCCAATTGCATGACGACCCTTTTCTCTAAGGTTGGAAATGCAAGCACGGCTGACTTTCAGAATAATGGCAGTTCAAAGCAGCCAGACAAAACATTTGGATATTAGATCTTTCTGACGAGGTCAATGCTCTCAAGCAAACCGCCTATGTTCTTACTCCCATCAGGTAGCAGCAGAAGTCAGGGGCACCAGTCCCTTGCTTTGACGCCTATTCAATCCCGGGAGACACTCTTGGCATAGTAGGTGGTGAGAATCAACAGGGATCTCCTCCTTTCTGACTCTTGACTCCGTACTGGAAATACTCTTGTATGGGAGGAAGCTCAAGAATGAAGCATCATCATACCATCAATCTGAGCTGAAGTTCCCAAGCCGCGACTGTGCTTATAGCATCACACCGTGTTCTGATACTGGCCATCCAAAGAGGTCTGGATCAACGCTGGCCTTGGCAGCCAACGATTTGACCCATCTCTTCATGGTGTGAAGGTCTGCGGCATGAGGAAGGACATCCCATGTCTTATGTGCTTCCCATCTTGGTCTGAATGCTCCCCAATGAACCTTCCCAGGATGGCACTATTTGAAAGCAGATGGAACTGAGGGGAGATACGGAACATTAAGAACAAAAGAAGAACCAGTAAATAACCTCACACATGGAAGGAGATACTGAGAGTAAGTAGTTGATAAATGATCTTTCTTTCTTTTGAGAATCAGTTTGTAGATGTAAATATGGACATTCAGACTAGTAAACTAACGGCACTTCACAATATGTTTGTGAATTAACTAAAATAGAAGAAAATGATTGTCATGGATGTGGAATGGAGATTCCTCTACAGTCTAGACCAGTGAGTTTCCCATGCATGGATGTGAGCCTTTCCCCTGGATAACTGAGCAAAATAATAGGAGATCAACCCTTTAGGAAACAAACAAAAACATTTCCATGCATGCATTTAACATTATTGAGAGAACAGTTTGTATTTCTGCCAGTCAAGTAAGAGTCCTAAATTTAATCTCTACCACTTCCGAAATAAACCTTAGTCGAAAGCAAGAAAGTTTATACTTTCTAGCAAAGAAACTTTAAGCAAACCTTTCTAGCATTTGAACATTGTAGATATACAGGATTTATCAGGCTAATGCATTGAACACTGGAGACCTGAGGTCTGTCAGGGTCAACCACAAGTAAAAGGAGTTAGTGTGTATCAGGTTAACACATTTGAAAACTGTAGAAATAGTGGATATAATATAGCCCAAGCAGAAAACAGAAGTGCATCAGTTGGTTTACAAATTGTAAAAGGTATCACAGATCAGTTTCTCCAGAAACCTATCACCCTCAGGGGAGTGTCGTGAATATCATGATATTCAAAACATTTATTACTAAATATTTTCACCCTAAGGCATCAGTACAAGCTTCAGTTGAAGGAATAAATAAGAGTACAAATGCAGTTACTACTGAATTATGGAGCACAGAAACTCCTTGGAACTACATCAATAAATAAGAGTACAAATGCCATGAAAGATTTACATGGACTCTAGATTATATTGATGGCATGCATCTTATTCTTCAATTATTAGGACCTGAACTGAATCACAGCAGGCGATGCCACCCGCAACTCCTTAGTGATCTCCTCCCTCAACATATCCTTCTCCTCACTGGTCCGCGGATACCTAGAAGGACAAACCTTGATACTGGGATCCAAGTCCCCGCAACGCTCACACACCTTCCTGTCATGCAGAGATATCTCCTCCATGTTCACCGCAATATCCATGGCGCGCCTAACATAATGCACAAAGTTTTCCTCAGGTTGGAAACCATAGATGGTGAGCTTAACCAGATTCTTGTGTTTAAAATGAACAGCAGAGGGTTGCCACTCCACGTTTGTTTTCTCACAGTAACCGTTTTCCCTTCGATATTCTTTGTCTTTCTCTATTTCGCACCAATGATCCCATACCGAGATGCATAGCTCCTTTAGAGAGCTTGCAGCTTCAAGAATGAACATGGTCCAAGCGATATCGCATCCTTCAGGAAGATTGTCCAGATTCACGATCTGTAGCTTGTCAAGCACAGGCGCAAGCAGTTTGGGGCATTCTGGTAGAACCCAAATGTAGCACAGAAGAAGCAAATAAATAACTGTGTGAAAACAGCAAGCAAATTACACTCAATAGCTAGAAAAGACTCACTTAAGTTAGTATTATTATAAGCATCACAGAGTAGGAATGAGACGGAGATGGGTAAAGTGAGTACCTTTTCACTTCTAAAATCCAGATGCAGGTTGCTTATCCAGGGTACATTTGCAAGGAATTGACTTAACTGGAGATTGCTAGTCGAACTAATACCAATGTTTTCAAGGCTTAGCTTTGAAAGCTGCGGGACAGAACCAAAAATCAGGGGACCTTGGTAAGACCAACAATTATAGTGCACACATTGGAGTTTTGGTAGACAGGTGAGCTGGACTGCCTCAAATTCCCCATAGTCAATGTGGAGCTCAACAAGTTGAGCATGTTCTACTTGCAGCACGGAACAGACCCCAGCATCACAATATGAGAGACGGAGGGATTCCAACCGCTTGCAGGTGCTGAGGATATTAGGGATGTCCAGTTCACCAAACCTCAAATTGCGCAGCCACAAGCGTGTGAGACCGGCAAATACAGCTGGACAATCACTAAACCAACTATTGAACTGCTTGGCAAAGCAGAGGAGGTCGTCTTGAGTGCATTTTAAACAAGTCTTCTTCGTGAGGACCACAAACTCAGCATCTTCAACCTTCTGGGTTGCCATGGCACGGGCAACAGCTTTGCTGATGGAGAGACATACATGACGCCTCAAACAGAATGTGACACTCAGCTTGCGGATGGGGATCTCGACATTCCTCGCAGCCAGGATCTTCTCTGTGACACTAGCAACAACAATGTTGCACCGAACAATGTGAGAAACGGTGTTGGCACGAAGCTTGAAGTAACGCACAAGGGAACCAATATCTATGTCAAACTGCGAGAGCATGGGAGGGATCTTCAGCATTCTCTTAGAGAGGACGCAGGTTCTTAAGGCATCTAGCGTCTCAACCCTCTCCAGGATATTGAGTAGAATTTCATCGGGCAGCTTGCTAAGCCTATCACCTCCGGCTTCGCCAGAAGCTGCTTCACATTCACGGCGAGCTGTGGCTTTCTGCATCGCATTTAATTACAGAAAGAAAATTAGCATCCTACGATGGACATGACGACATGAACAAAGGAGAACGCATAACAAACACTTACATTATGGCTGCGACGAGTCCCCTTATTATTTTTCATTTCTCCAATTGACCAGGGATCGCCTTATTAGATGGATCGAAGAACTCAAATTCTCCTCCTTTATGTTTGGAGGGCAGCACAACAATTGGAGGACTCACATCTGATATTTACTTCTTGAGACACAAACTTTCCTAATAAAAACACTTCCTTTCTCTTCCTATTACGCAAGGACTGCTCCTCTGAGGCCTTTTATCTATGGAGGAAGGCGGCACACCAAAGCAGACAACTAGCCGGCTCTCATCCGCCGCCTTTATTTATGTAGGAAAGGCGGCGCAACAAAGCAGACAGCACGCCGGCTTTACTGATGAAGGAGGTCTGCGCAACACAGCAGACAACACGCCGGATTTACGGTTCGCCCAAAACGCAAGAAGGCATACCCATGGACGGAGGCAAGGGCGCGGCGGGGAGTGGTTGTCGCCGGCGGCAGTAAAGGTGCTGAGGAGAGCTGGCGGCGGGGGTGGGATGGTTGGAGTCTTCCCAAAGGCGCAGAGGAGATCGGGTCAACTAGGGTTTCTCTTCTGGTGAGGCTACAATTAAATGGGCCGCGCCGTAGGGTGCTAATTTTTTTTTTCCACAACGTGACGAAGCTTCCTCTAGGTCTCTAGGCTCTGACACGACGCCTTTCCGTTGTCACCAAATTTTTTTTGACCTGCAATTGAGATTGAGATGTGTTTTTGACGAGAGAATCGCGTACTTTTTATAGGATTGCCGAACAGGCAAAGCGGAGTCCATATCGGAGCGTTGTTGAGCAGAGTTCATATCGTTGTCGGACAGGCAAAGCCGAGTCCATATCGTTGTCGGACCGGAGGTCGTGATGGATGCGCGGGGGCATAGCTAGGTAGCTGCCGCCGACAATGGATGCGGCCGCGTGAGCGAGACGGCACGCCCGGGGATGTCAGGTTTTTAGTTCACCCAGCCACACACTTCTTCTGAACAGCAGTCCAAAAGGATCCCCTTTCTCATCTCTCAGCAAGCCGGCTGTGCCAAATCGAGTGCGTCCTCAAAGCATGCCAGGGATGCTCTTGGATCTCTCTCAGATAGCAGGCTGTGCCAAATAGAGTGCGACATCTCGCCGTTGCTGGTCTAGGAAGTCAGAGAGCGATCATGTGGTGCCATCGAAGAGAGGAACTATTTTGGTAGATTCACCTAGTCCGTGGCTGTGCTGTGCGTGCGCCGGGGCACATAGGTGTTTCGTTGTGCTGAAGAGACGACAGTTTCCTCGTCATGCTCGTCGTCTCCAATGACCCAGGTGTTTGACCCAAGTATGTACCTCCTGGCCGGATCCATGGTGGCGCATATCTGGTATGCATGGCGGCGGCAAGCTGCCCTGGGATCCATGGCATCAGGGGCGGCATGCCTGGGCGAAGGCTGGCGGGAGCGCAAGCGGCGTCGGGCGGCTGGGGTGCGTGGTGTGGAGCTGCAGGCGCCGCATGCGGGCGAGCAGATGCCGGCGGCACAACAGCGGGTGGATGCATGCTTGGCCGGAGCGCACAGAGGCTGATATCAGGGCATGGCCGACACCGGAGAGAGGACGCGCGTGGGGCAGCCCGGCCAATCGCTGCCGACAGCACAGCGGCAGGCGGATGCATGCTTGGCGGGAGCGCGCAGAGGCGAGCACTTGCGGAGCCATGGCAGCGGCAGCTCCGTAGGGAACCACAGCGCATGGAGACCGAGGAGCGGGGAGGACCGGGACACCGCACTGGCAGGGATGGAGGCGCCATGGGATGGCCGCGGACTCACCAGAGACGGCACCGTGGCAGAGGAGCGCTCCCCCGTGCGAGGCGACCTCGCGGACGCCTCGCTTGGGCAAAAGGCGAGGTGTGGCATTTTGCCAGAAATATGTGATTTAGTGGGAGGGCAAAACGGTAAAACTAGCGGCAGACCGGGAGAGCCTTCCTTTATTATTAGGTATATAGATAGATATTATAAAAAAAATTGGGGGACTTTATATTGTAATTATATTCAGTAACAACACATAATCTGTATTAAAAACATGGTAAAATACAAAGCACATGATCATTGTATGTGCAAACCTGGTAGATACTTTTTGCAGGGCACGTGTTGCACAAATACGTTCTTGGAACTTGAAACCTGGAATTGAAAACAATAGGACATTCTGCAAATAATATGACAATTTTGCAAAAATAGGTACCCATGACAGATTGCAAGTCTGATGCTAGTGTGGCGACCTCTGTGACATGGGGACTTTTATGAGGTCCGGCAAGATTAGTAACATAAATGACAGGCACTACTGTTAGCAGATAAAGATTATGTGTAGCTTTGTCATGGTCAGCCCAATCAACAGATCTTGTGCAGGTCTAGAGCTACTTTTAAATATCGTGTACGAAACGTTTCCTGGTGTATGCCATATTCAAATGTTGTTGTATAAAACGTCTCCAGAGGCACATATCAATTTACAGATACACAAATTCAGATTTCCCGCAAAAAAAGAGAAATTCAGGTGCATTAGAAAGGACTATAAAAGGAAAAAAATCTTCCCACAAAAGTATACATAAAAGAATTCTACACTGGCTAGTGAACAAACCAAAATGTTGCATCGAGAAGTTTTGTGATGTCTTAATATTATTCAGGGGGGACGCTTACGTGGAGACCGGTGTTCTATGGTGCTTTCCTTCATCACACCTCCGTCATAGCCCTCGGTGGCAAGGAAATGACGCAGCAGAGTAGAAAAGGCTGCAACCTGCGGTGACCAAATAAGTGTCTTTATTATTCATTTTGAGAACATAATTTGCATACCATTCAAGATATTTGAGATGCATGAAATTACGCCCAGTACCAAGAAAAGTAAATATTCCTGAAATTATGTAATCCAGGAAATTTTGCACAACAAAATTAAATATGCCCAGCACCAAAACATTTAATCTTAGACCAGGCTTTGTAAACCCTTCTCTTATCTAAGGCAAATCACAACTCCCTGTATCTTCACTTCTTCGGGCTTTAGATCATTTAGTTGGATCTACACTGAAGATAGTATTCCATATGAGACATTTTACCTTCTACAATTAATCTAAATTTAGGATAGTGTTCCATTGAGGCTTTTTTACCTTGCTTGATGTTAATGCTATTATCAATGGCAAAACTGTACACAGTTTCTCTTACTAAATAACCACAAGAAAGGGCATAAATCAGGCCCAGCAACAAAATAATGCTCTCACATATGCATTACAAGAAAATAAAAGATGTTGATGAAGGAAAATGGTCACTGACTATTACCATGGGTGACGTCAATTTTATCATAAGCATCTGTAAGAGTGCATAACAATTCTTTTGACGAACTAATTACTGGCGCATCATCAGGCTTCATAGATGGTGGCAAATTCGCATCAGGGTCATACCCATCCACATTTCTTCCTGCCTCAGAAATCCCCTGAAGAAAAATAAAAACAAAGTTCAGTCCGTCATATTTATGAGAGATCTTACATGAATCAAGAAAGTGATCCCATATGGGATAGTCACCTGCCATATCCCATGACCATTGATGTTATACTGAACTCTAAGAGCCACTATTATTATAGCCATTACACGGACCCGTGTAGGGCCCCTAGCTGGAATACTAAACAACCATAGTTCTGCAGGCATTGCCCACTCAAGATGCGGGCATGAAGGAGAATTCTTTCAATCGGCAGACACAACTCAGTCAAGTAGCGTTGAGCAATAGCATAGAAATTAATCGAAGGAAGCCACAAGCCTATTCTCCGCGCTATGGATCCTGCTGCAGCTTCCAGTTGCCATGGTCCAATTACTTGGACTGGCCTGAATCTCTGTCTTGCACTTAAAGGGCAGGATTTTAGAGGGCACCCAAGAAGTTTGTCGACTTGGGTAAAAGCGCAGATAGACGAACTCAAGCCTACACCTTTCTTTCCGAAGCGAGGCTTCATCGGCCCATTCGCATTTCACCTCTCGAGGACTCTGTTGGCCTGCACATAGAAGTATACACAAAGCTCAAGTTTGTCCTGGTCTTTCAATAGCAATTGTTGAACAAGACTACAAGAGTGTAAACTGACACCTCCTCCACTGACAGAACGTTTTAATCCCTGCGCAGCCTCGTCCTGGGCGAGCACCTTCCGCGCCCACATTTGTTCGAACACCTTGGAGGCAGCGACCCACCGCACCTAGACAGGCGCAGCAACGCCGCAGGCGAGCGCGCCCCGGTACCTCTCGACCAGCACTTGCAGCTGCCACTGCAACCCCTGCCGGACCCGAGCCCCCAGCTCCTCTGGCTCGCCCCAAGCGTCGGCGGCGCCGGGCACAAAGTCGCGCGGCTCGTCGGGTTCGTCGAAGGCAGGCGCAGCAGGGCGTTCTGGGGTGGGAACTCGGCGTAAGGGCGGTTTTCCATGGAAATCGGGTTCGGCGTCGATCTCCAGGTTGTAGGTGTGGACGACGAAGCACTGGCGACACGTGAAGAAGCCGCCATCATCGGCGTCGTCGGGGCTGTAGTCGTTCTTGGCGTCGCAGTTTTTGAAGACCAGGCGGATGCTTACTCCTCCGCCGCCGTAGTGATCCAGCAACGCGCCGCCTTCGTCGTCCATGGGAAAAGTGGGGTTTGCGCTTTGCGGGTTCAAAAAATTTGGTGCCGGGCGTGGAGGCGGGCGAAGGAGATTGGCAGGGAAGCTGCGGCCGGGCCCCGGTGTCTGTACTACATAGTGCACTGAGAGCATCTCCAGCAAATACTTCGAGCATCTGTAGCCACCGGATAGGCCCCGATCTAGAAAATAACTGTTTTTTTCTGGTTTTCGGGAGTGAAATTTGAAGCAGAACCGATATCAGATAAGACCTCCTACCAGATAAAAAAAATTCCGCATCCCGCACTCCTGGCGCGAACCGACCAGTGCAGAAGTTTCACTCGAGTCTACCGTTCGAGCTCGCCGCCGCGGCCGCCGATCTCCACGCCCCGACCTTCCCGCCGCCGCCACGCCACCGATTCAGGCGCCACCGACCCGTTGCAGCCTCCACACGTCCTCCCGCACACCGGATTCGTCGCCATGCCGTCCACAAGGACGCAACTACAACCTACCGTGCCTCGGGCGGCCAATGGCCCGTCGACGCACCAATTTCGGCCGTCCCCAGCATAAAATGCAAGCAGCTCAATGAGGGCGGCTGATAACCCACAAGTGTAGGGGATCGCAACAGTCTTTGCGGGTAGTAGAACCCAATTTATTGATTCGACTCAAGGGGAGCCAAATAATACTTAGAGGTATTCACAGCTGAGTTGTCAATTCAGCCACACCTGGAGAAGCACAAGTAACACGAGAGAGGTGAAAGCAACAGTGATTTGATAACAATAGTAACAGTAACACGAAAACAATGATGGAGAAATATGGACCGGAGTTCATAGTTTCACTAGTGGCGACTCTCCTAAGCAAATAATCATGCATTGGGTGAACAAATTACAGTTGGGCAATTGACAGAATTGCACTAATTAATTAATTATGACAAAGCATTCTGTTTATCAATCATACGTAGGCATGTATTCCATATATAGTTGTAACTACTCGCAATGAGAATTCGCACAACATCTTTTGTCCTGTCATCCGGTTTCAGCCGGGTCAATTAAGAAACAAATGGCAATTAAGTTGTTCCTTTTAATAGAACACCGGAGCAAAGCATTAACACACAATGAACATATGTAATTCTCAAGTTACTAACCATTCTCATCGATGTCCCCGTTTCTGTCACTCGAGGTCTCCGGTTCCGGACTAATAACAGGTGCATACAACTTGTAGATACGATATAAGCATCAATTATATTCATGCAAACATAACGCGCCCAAATCTAAGATCATGCCACTCGTGCACTAGTGATAAGCATTAAGCATAACAACATTGCAGCAACAACAATTCATAAACATAAATAATCTGATCATAACGTGCCAATCCATCGGATCCCAACAAACACAACGCATATTACATCGGATTGATCTCGATCATGTAGGGCAGCTCACGAGAACATAGTATTGAACAACAAGGGGAAGAGAATACCATGTAGCTACTGCTACAAACCCGTAGTTCACAGGGGAACTACGCACAACTCATCCCGAAGGCAGCGGGTGGCGGCGAAGATGGCTCCGGGGGCCAATCCCCGTCCCGGCAGGGTGCCGGAATAGGCAATCTGACCCCCAAAACTTGTCGGCGATGGTGGCGGAGCTCAGTATCGATCGTTGTCGGAGATTGTCCCCAGGAACTAGGGGTGTCTCCAAGGTATCGTGTAAGGGGCTGAACACGGAGTCAAACAATCCACAACGTGCTCCGGCGACGGTGCTCGTCAGGCTCGCTGCGGACGACACTGCAGAGATTGACACAAGGTATTACCCAGGTTCAGGGCCCTCTTGTGGAGGTAAAACCCCTACGTCCTGCTTTCGTGTATTGCACTGCTTGGAGAGTTTACAGTACAAGGAGAGCTTGTCGAGCTCGAGGTGGCTAACAATGGCTACTGGCTGATCTTCAGATCTAGGGTTAGGGTTTGCTCCTGGGCTCCAAAACCGAACCTAGTCAAGAGTCCAACCAGGAATCGAACCCCTTGCTTGGGCGTGCTCCTCCTCCTTTTATAGGAGCCCTGGGCCTCTTCTGCCCAAACATTTGGGCGGGAAGGGCTACCACATGGCGACGAAGGAGGAGGCGCGGTGCACCATAAAGGTGAGGTCTACCATAAAGGTAAAGCTCGTGGACGCGGTCCACGGTAGGGGAACGGCGTCACCAAAGCTGAAAAGGGGCACCGACCAGCTGGACAGTGGGCTGGCGCTTGCCGAGGTGGGAGGTGACCCACGGTGACGTCGTCCTTGGAGCGTAGCTGCAGACTGTTCCCTTGTCACCAAAGAGGCAATACTCGTTGTCCGCTTTGCTTGGCGCCGCTTTGTTGACTGCTTTATACATGGAAACGGCAACTGCGGCGTTGTCGTCATCGCGCGTAGGCACGCGCGTCACTCTGCACATGGCGCAGAGCCCATGTGCGCTCTGCGGCGGGGGCAGAGATGGCTTCACGAAGAAGGCGCTTCGCGAGGCGAAAAGCCTCGCCAAGCCCTTCAGCTTGGTCCTTGGCAGAATTGCGGGCGGCGTCGGAGACGCCTTGTCGAGGAGCGATCCCTCGCCGAGGGAAAGAACCCTTGGCGAGGAGAAAAACCCTTCGCGAGGGGAGAAAACCTCGCGAAGCTCGCCAGGCTTGGAGAGCCTGGTCCTTAGCGAAAATCATCCAAAGAATCTTGTGGGCCCTGGCAGGCCGGCCCGTGGTACCCTGGTTTCCACTGTGCCGACAGTAGCCCCCGGGCCCGCGATGGGCACGCCGAGGCCCATGGACGAAGGCGAAGCGTCGAGTGGCCAAAGATGCCTGGCAGGGCCGCGACACGTGTCACGCAGCGGTTGCACCCGCGGCCACGACCTCCTCGGCTCCAACGGGCGACGTGGCGGGGCCCGCCACGACTCGAGTGCTGGTCAATAAAGCCTGGGCGCGCAGGCGGCGCCCATTACTTCTCCCGTAACTCCTCCGCACACTTCTCCCCACGCCTCCAATCTCTCCAGAGAGCTCCAATCTCCAGAGTACTCTTCTTCTTCGGTCGACCGATGGCGCCCAAGAAAGCAGCCACCGACTTGAAGGGCAAGGCCACCGCGCAGGCGAGCTCGTCAGCAGCGATGGCGCGGGCGGGCACGTCCGCGGCGATGGCGCGTGCCGCTGCTCTCGAGGGAGCACTGCCGAGGACGCGTGTCACCGCGGCGACGATAGCGACGGTGCGCCACCTGGCGGCGGCGAAAACCAACGAGCACGGCGCCACCGAACTGAGGCCGGCCGGTAGCAGGCTCACCGACACCTTCTACCCCATCTTCCTTCATACTCTCTACGCCGGCCTGGTACCACCATTCTCTGATTTCCTCCTGGCGATCTTGGAGACGTACCAGATCCAACTTCTTCATCTTCATCCCAACTCCATCCTCGTCCTCGCCATCTTCGCCCACTTCTGCGAGGCCTACGTCGGCATCCGCCCCTCGGTGGCGCTCTTCCGCAGCTTCTATTCTCTTCGGAACTCCGCCAGGGGCGAGCGGCTTGGGTGCGTCTCCTTCCGCATCGCCGACGCCCGGAGCGACAACTACATCCCCATCGCCTGGTGCGGTGAGGACGCCGTCACCAACGTGACGAAGAAGGTGGACAAGTTCCGCGAGAAGTGGCTCTTCGTCGACGCCAAGGCCACACACCCTCTCCTGGAGGTGCCCGAGGGGCCGCCGAGGAAGTGGGCGCGCTGGGCGAGCGCGGACTTCAGGGGCTCGAAGCTTGACGCAGTGTACGAGTACATCCGTCAGATCCGCGAGGCAGGGGTCACCGGCCAGATGGTGGCGAAGGACTTCACCAGGCGCCGCATTGCTCCCCTCCAACAGCACGCCGAGCCGGTGTGGCGATACGACGGCAAGGACGATGCAATGCGGCTAAGCAGGGACGGCTTCGAGCCTGATGTGCTCCGCCAGATTATGAGCGTTCTCTTCACGTCGCCGGAGATCCCGTCCGCCAAGAAGGAGGCGGCCAAGCCGCTCATTGTCTTCGCCGAGGAGAGCATAGAGGAGCAGCGCTCGCATATGCCCACGTTCGACGAGTGGGGAATTGTGCCCGCGGGGCACAGCGGGCCTCGCCCTAACCCGTGGGCAGCGGAGCCGGAGTACATGGATGAGGCTCCTGAGGCTGAAGGGGCCAAGTCCGCCGAGGAGGAGGCCTCGAGAAGCGAGGACCCCTTGGCGAGGACGAGGCTTCGAGGGGCGCCGACCCCGTCGGCGAGGGCGCCGGCTCCTCGAGGAGCGCCCACGCCGAGGTGGACCTCCAGGTGCTCTCCTCCGGCGACGAGGAGGACGCCTTCCGCATCGTCCGCTCCCAGCGCGCCGAGAAGGGGGAGGAGACGAGCGGCGGCGGAAGAGGGCGTTGCGAGCCCCGCTCCAAGGCCGTCCACGACAGGAGGGCCGCAACCGCGGGAGGCATCCCTCGCGCGGAGACAGGGGCGGCCCGGGAGGAGGCCGGAGCAAGCCTCACCCAGCCTCCCAAGGCGAAGAAGAGGGTGTGGGTGATGGTCGGCGAGTAAGCCCTCGACTTCTCCTTCTCCTTCAATATTTCACTTTGAGAATCCCCCTTTGAAGGATTTTCGACTTGTCTTCCTTTCAGGCAGCCCGCGGAGCCAAAGAGACGGCGGCTCGGCAAGGTTGGAGAGACCACCAGCGTTGCCGCGGAGACGCCTGCGGCGGGCGAGCCGCGGCAGGCAGGGGTTCCTCCCGCGGTCGAGCACCGCGCGGGGACGGTGGTGGCCGAGGAGAGCGTGGTGTCGCCGATTCGGGCGGCGACTCCTCCAGCGGCGGAGCACCGCGTGGAGGAGGAGACCGTAGAGGCGGCGCCGCCGCCAACCAGGGCGGCGACTCCTCCAGTCCAGCAGGAGACGGAGGAGGAAACCGTGGACGAGGACATCGTCGCGGAGCCGCCTCCAGAGGAGGGGGCCTCGAGAAGGGCTGACGCGCCCGAGGCTGCGGCGGACGCGGCCGTTTGCAGAGGGGGCCGGAGGCGCCCCTGTGGAGCAGGAGGCGGTGGCGACGCCGGAGCCCACTGGCGCTGAAGCTGAGCGCGAGAAGGCGCCCAGCCCTCAGAGGGCAACCAAGGCGAGCACCGGAGAAGGCGCCCCCACAAGCCCCCGGGTCGCACCAGAGGCAGTCGCGGGTCCGAGGCAGGACCCGGGCGCCTCGACGAGGATCGAGGGAACTGCACCCAGCAGCAGCGTGGGAGTCTCCTTGGCGCTGCAAGCGCCGCATCGTCAAGCAGCCCATCGCCGGATCGTCCTCAACCGGGCGCGGCGAGCGCTCGACGGGCTGGAGGAGCAGCTCGCCGCGGAAGAAGACGCCCTGGCGGAGGAAAGGGCAAGGCTCGGCGAAGCCTGGATTCTTCTCCACGAGAGGGTGGAGATGTGCCGCCGGCAGGACGCGTCGGCAAAGGCGGCTCGCGAGGAAGCGATCCGCTTCGCCAAAGAGACCCGCGACAGCGTCAAGCGGGAGGCGCAGGAGGTGATGGAGGAGCTCGACGCCGCCAGGGAAGCGCTCGAGGTGGAAACCACCTCCAAGCATGACGAGCTGGCGGCCGCGAAGCAGAAGCTCGCCGCAGACTCGAGGCCGCCAAGGCCAGCCTGAACGAGCTCCGCGAGCAAGCTAGACGCCCGCGAGGGGCAGCTGGCGCCTCACGAGGCCGAGCTAAAACGGCGTGAGGAAGAGCTTGCCCTCCAGGAGAAGGAGCTGCAGCGGCGCGAGGAGCAGGTCCAGCTGCTCGTGAAGGACCAGGCCACCCGCGAGGGGCAGCTGGAGGAGCGTGAGGGTCGGGTGGCCACCGACGAGGCCAACCTTGCGGCGGAGCATAAGAGGCTCCAAGAAGAGGCTGACCTCAAGGTCAAACTCGTCCGCGAAGGCCTCTCAAAAGAGTATGACGAGAAGGTCGCGAAGCACGAGGACCGTCTCAAGACCAAGCGCAAGGAGCTCGAGAAGCGCATCAAGGAGCTTGAGCAGGAGGAAAAGCGGTTGACCTCTTGCCTCGAGGTCTCTCGGGAGGCCCAGGCGCGCGCCGAGGGGAACGCCTTCGCCCTGGAGAGACCTGAATGAGCTCCGGCAGCAGGTGGGACCTGCCGCGGCTCTGGCGGAGCGGGCACGGGACCAGCGCCAGGTGACCGGCTCATGACGCGCCAGCGCCAGAGCATCCTCCAGAGCTTGGTGAGCCGCGTGCGTGCGGTCGGGAGAGACCTGAGGATCGACGTCCCCTCCTTCTCCGCAGCGACCGACGACGAGACCTCGTACTCGCACTTTTTCGAGCAGTTCCTTGGAAAGCTTGAAGGGGTCGCGAAGAGCTTCGACAAGCGTGTCGTGGAGGAGAGTCGCGACCTCCTTGTCGTCGCCGTCACCAACGTCTTCAGCAACCTCGTGAGGCTCCAGCCCTCACTTGATCTTGAGGACGTGATGGCGCCACCGCGCGCCATCAGCGACAAAGCGCGGGAGACCGCCACGCAGGCCGCCATCGCGTACGCCAAGAAATTCGACCAAGTGGTGATCGAAGGCGACGACGAGGAAGCCCTGGAAGAGGCGGAAACCACCGTGGATCGCGCAGGCACCTCAGGAGGCGCGACGGCCTGAGCTCCTTGCCTGTAGCTGGACGTGCCGAGGGCACATTTATCTTAGCCATTTTGATTGTAAATTTTGTAAAAACTTGTCAAGTTATATTTGAGTGTGCTTGTGAATGTCCCTCGGGAAGCCTTTGTCCTTCCCCCTCATGTCTTTTTCGCTCTACGTCTTAGGACCCTCTCTTAGCGCTACACCACCGCCGCTTCGGTATGTGCGAGTCAGTGCTCCACAAGTCCGGGGGGTGCGTGAGGCCTCAAGAAGTAAGAGCTCCGCGAAGCGCGATGCTTGGGGCTCCCCTTTGACGTACAAGCAGCCCATGAGGCGTGGGAGAGAGAAAAGAGACTCGAGGAGCAAAGACCAGCAAGAGGAAATTTGACCAAGTCTTTGTACTTAGCTTGACGGGGCGTTTCCGCCTTGGAGAGGGTGTTGGTGTCCTGGCGAGGCGTTGTTGCCTTGGAGAGGGTGCCTGAAGCTTGGAGAGCCTGTTTTCCTGCACTTGGAGCAATAGGCATATCCGCAAGCAATAGATAGCTAAAGAATCTTATGGTGCTCGTAGGTTCCTTCATGTGTGTCTCGCGAGGAGAAACAGGCACCAAGGTTTTGGTGATCCTTGGTGAGTTGACGTGCGCGGGAGCTGACCCATGAGTTCAGAGCTCCTTGGGAGTTGACATGCATGAGAGCTGACCCGCAAGTTCAGAGCTCGGATCCCTTGGGTTTTAGGTGTTGCCGGGATGCTCCCGTGGCATGGCACCCTGCTAGCCCCCGCTCGTGAGATACACAGGAGGGATCATACGAGCGAGAATAAATAGTAATAACAGCTTTGTCGAAATCGCAAAACATGCTGGCGCGATGCGCAAAGGTTCAGAATGACCTGAAATAGGTGTTCATTACACTGGCGTGGCCAGGAGTTTTTCTTCTTTGATGACGAAGTGTTGCTTCTCCGGGAGGGCGCTTCCCTACTTAGGAGGCGGGTTGGCGCCGATGGTGACACAAGCCCCCGAGCCACTTGCCTCCAGAGACCCTTGTTTTGTCGCGGCCTTCTCCTGAGAGAACAACTGCTTCTTCTTCGCGGGGGGCCTCGGGAGGGGTTCCTCGTCCTCGTCAGCGGGTGACGCCACCGCGGCAGCCTTGTAGGCCGCTTGCGCAGCGTACAGGGCGTCCGAGACCACGCCGCGGATGACAATGGTGCCACCCGAGCCAGGGAGCTTGACGAGGTTGTAGGCGTGGTGGGTCACCGCCATGAATTTGGCGAGGGCGGGGTAGCCGAGTATGGCGTTGTAGGGTAGGCCGATGTGCGCGACGTCGAAGTCGATCAGCTCGGTGCGGTAGTTGGCCTGGGTGCCGAAAGTGACGGCGAGCCTCACCTGCCCCAAAGGGGTGGTGAGACCCTCTGTCACTCCCGAGAAGGGCCTGGTAGGCATGAGCCGCTCGTAGGGCACCTGCAGCTTCTCAAATGTCTCGACGGAGATGACGTTGAGGCCAGCACCCCCATCAATGAGCGTCTTAGAGACGGCGATATTGTTGATGGTGGGGGTGCAGACCAACGGGATGGTGCCAACGGTTGAAGTGGACTTGGGGTGGTCGCCGGAGTCGAAAGTAATGGGGCACTGGGACCACTTGAGGGGCCTGGAGGCCTCGACTCCAGGGAGGGCTGCCGCGACCTCGCGAGCGAGTTGCTTGAAGTGGCGGTTGGAGCGAGGGGCCTGAGCCCCGCCAAGGATGCAAGCGGCTCCACGAGGTACCTGGTAGCCTTCGTCAGCCTCGGCAGGCAGGTTATCGTTTGCGGGCTGGGCAGCGTTGGCCTGGGGGTTCTGCTGGTAGTTGTCGTTGTAGTTGTTGTTCCAGCGTCGCCCCCCCGCGGCCGCTGCGGCCTCCGCCGCGGCCTCCGCGGCCTCCGTTTGCCTCGCGAGCCTCGCGAGCCTCGCGAAGCCTCTTGATGTCGAAGCAGTCCTCGGTGGCGTGAGAGTGCCTGTTGTGGTAGATGCAGAAAGGGCGATCGTCCTTTTTCTCAGGTCCTGCGGCTGGAGTGGCAGCTTGGCGAGACTGCTTGGCGTCAGGCTCCGCCGCGAGGACCGCAGTAGTCTTGCGCTTCTCAGAGGATTTCTTCTTCTTGGACCCCTCGGTGGGGTCCCCTGGCTCGTTCTTGACGAACAAGCGGCCCTCTTCAGCCTTGGCGCACTTGTCCGCCAGGTCGAAAAGCTTGACGACGGTGGTGATGTTGTCGTGGATGCCGAGCTTCTCGAGCATCCGCACATCTGTGACCCCAGCCTGGAAGGCCGAAATGACCTGTGCGTCGGTGGCGTTGGGGATCTTGTTGCGCACTTGGCTGAAGCGCTGGATGTACTTGCGGAGGGTCTCGCCGGGCTTCTGACGCACGGCGTGGAGGTCGTTGTAGTGAGGCCGCGCTCGTACGTGCCCTTGAAGTTGGCGACGAAGCACCGGCAGAGCTCCTCCCAGGAGTTGATGGACTCGGCAGGGAGGTTGGTGAGCCATGAGGACGCAGAGTCCTTGAGGGCCATGGGGAACCAGTTCGCCATGACCTTGTCGTCGCCCCCGGCGGCCTGGATGGCCAGAGAGTAGAGCTGCAGGAACTCCAGGGGGTTGTTCTTGCCGTCGTAGTGCGGAGGGAGGTCCGGCCTGAACTTGACCGGCCAAACGACGCGACGAAGGCTGCGAGTGAACGCGGCCGTCGTGCCGTAGGTGACCGTGCCGTTGGCAAGGGTGGCGCGGAGGTGGCGACGTCCTGGACGGCGCGGTTGCGGCGTTCTTGCCCGCGCTCGATGCTCACGCGTGCGTCCTCAGGGGCTCGCTGCACGATCTGGCAGTCATGCGGCGACGACGCGTGCGATGCAGCGCGGCCGTCGCGAGGAGGAGCCCCCGCTGGAGCAGGTTGCGGTGCAACCGGTGGAGCCGGAACGGGTGCGGGTTGGAGAGGAGGCGCGGGAGGTGCGCCGTGCGCCACGTCCCCCACGAGCGCAGAAGGAACCAAGGAACGAGACGGCGCAGGTGCCGCGGCGCGAGCGGCGCCGATGAGCTCGGCAACGCGGTTGAGCCAGGCCTCCTGAGCCGCCGGCGTGGGGCGGTACTGCAGCAGCTCCTGCGCCATGAGGAGCGCAGTCGCCGGGCTGGGCGCAGGGCGGCCCAGCGAGGAGGCAGCACGGTCCCGCGACCGGGGCAGGGAGGAGGCCTCCTCTTCGCCGAGGTCATCCTCAGCGTGGTCGATGTCGTCGTCGTCGGGGTGCTCGACGCGGGGCTCGGGGTCGACGCGGCGCTCCGGAGCAGAGCCCCCACGCGGGCGGCCGCGCGGGCGGCCTGCGGGANAGCTTGACGAGGTTGTAGGCGTGGTGGGTCACCGCCATGAATTTGGCGAGGGCGGGGTAGCCGAGTATGGCGTTGTAGGGCAGGCCGACGTGCTCGACGTCGAAGTCGATCAGCTCGGTGCGGTAGTTGGCCTGGGTGCCGAAAGTGACGGCGAGCCTCACCTGCCCCAAAGGGGTGGTGAGACCCTCTGTCACTCCCGAGAAGGGCCTGGTAGGCATGAGCCGCTCGTAGGGCACCTGCAGCTTCTCGAATGTCTCGACGGAGATGACGTTGAGGCCAGCACCCCCATCAATGAGCGTCTTAGAGACGGCGATATTGTTGATGGTGGGGGTGCAGACCAACGGGGATGGTGCCACGGTTGAAGTGGACTTGGGGTGGTCGCCGGAGTCGAAAGTAATGGGGCACTGGGACCACTTGAGGGGCCTGGAGGCCTCGACTCCAGGAAGGGCTGCTGCGACCTCGCGAGCGAGTTGCTTGAAGTGGCGGTTGGAGCGAGGGGCCTGAGCCCCGCCGAGGATGCAAGCGGCTCCACGAGGTACCTGGTAGCCTTCGTCTGCCTCGGCAGGCAGGTTGTCGTTTGCGGGCTGGGCAGCGTTGTCCTGAGGGTTCTGCTGGTAGGTTGTCGTTGTAGTTGTTGTTCCAGCGTCGCCCCCCGCGGCCGCTGCGGCCTCCGCCGCGGCCTCCGCGGCCTCCGTTTGCCTCGCGAGCCTCGCGAGCCTCGCGAAGCCTCTTGATGTCGAAGCAGTCCTCAGTGGCGTGAGAGTGCCTGTTGTGGTAGATGCAGAAGGGACTATCATCCTTCTCAGGTCCTACGGCTGGAGTGGCAGCTTGCGAGACTGCTTGGCGTCAGGCTCCGTCGCGAGGACCGCAGTAGTCTTGCGCTTCTCAGAGGATTTCTTCTTCTTGGACCCCTCGGTGGGGTCCCCTGGCTCGTTCTTGACGAACAAGCGGTCCTCTTCAGCCTTGGCCGCACTTGTCCGCCAGGTCGAAAAGCTTGACGACGGTGGTGATGTTGTCGTGGATGCCGAGCTTCTCGAGCATCCGCACGTCTGTGACCCCAGCCTGGAAGGCCGAAATGACCTGCGCGTCTGTGGCCTTGGGGATCTTGTTGCGCACTTGGCTGAAGCGCTGGATGTACTTGCGGAGGGGTCTCGCCGGGCTTCTGACGCACGGCGCGGAGGTCGTTGTAGGTGAGGCCGCGCTCGTACGTGCCCTTGAAGTTGGCGACGAAGCACCGGCAGAGCTCCTCCAGGAATTGATGGACTCGGCGGGGAGGTTGGTGAGCCATGAGGACGTAGAGTCCTTGAGGGCCATGGGGAACCAGTTCGCCATGACCTTGTCGTCGCCCCCCGGCGGCCTGGATAGCCAGAGAGTAGAGCTGCAGGAACTCCAGGGGGTTGTTCTTGCCGTCGTTGCGCGGAGGGAGGTCCGGCCTGAACTTGACCGGCCAGACGACGCGACGAAGGCTGCGAGTGAACGCGGCCGTCGTGGCCGTAGGTGACCGTGCCGTTGGCAAGGGTGGCGCGGAGGTGGCGCCCGACGGTGGCGACGTCCTGGACGGTGCGGTTGCGACGTTCTTGCCCGCGCTCGATGCTCACGCGTGCGTCCTCAGGGGCTCGCTGCACGATCTGGCAGTCATGCGGCGACGATGTGTGCGATGCAGCGCGGCCGTCGCGAGGAGGAGCCCCCGCTGGAGCAGGTTGCGGTGCAACCGGTGGAGCCGGAGCGGGTGCGGGATGGAGAGGAGGCGCGGGAGGTGCGCCGTGCGCCACGTCCCCCACGAGTGCAGACGGAACCAAGAAACGAGACGGCGCAGGTGCCGCGGCGCGAGCGGTGCCGATGAGCTCGGCAACGCGGTTGAGCCAGGCCTCCTGAGCCGCCGGCGTGGGGCGGTACTGCAGCAGCTCCTGCACCATGAGGAGCGCAGTCGCCGGGCTGGGCGCAGGGCGGCCCAGCGAGGAGGCAGCACGATCTCGCGACGGGGGCAGGGAGGAGGCCTCCTCTTCGCCGAGGTCGTCCTCAGCATGGTCGATGTCGTCGTCGTCCGGGTGCTCGACACGGGCTCGGGGTCGACACGGCGCTCCGGAGCAGAGCCCCCACGCGGGCGGCCTGCGGGAGCGGTGGCGGCGCTAGCCGTCCGGCGAGCGAGACGTTCGGCACGAGAACCGGCCATGGCTGTGTCGAGGATGAAGACGCGCCTCAGCCCCCTACCTGGCGCGCCAAATGTCGGAGATTGTCCCCAGGAACTAGGGGTGTCTCCAAGGTATCGTGTAAGGGGCTGAACACGGAGTCAAACAATCCACAACGTGCTCCGGCGACGGTGCTCGTCAGGCTCGCTGCGGACGACACTGCAGAGATTGACACAAGGTCTTACCCAGGTTCAGGGCCCTCTTGTGGAGGTAAAACCCCTACGTCCTGCTTTTGTGTATTGCACTGCTTGGAGAGTTTACAGTACAAGGAGAGCTTGTCGAGCTCGAGGTGGCTAGCAATGGCTACTGGCTGATCTTCAGATCTAGGGTTTTTGGGTAGGCTCCTAGACTCCAAAAACTAAACCCTTTGCTTGGGCGTGCTCCTCCTCCTTTTATAGGCGCCCTGGGCCTCTTCTGCCCAAACATTTGGGCGGGAAGGGCTACCACATGGCGACGAAGGAGGAGACGCGGTGCACCGTAAAGGTAAGGTCTACCATAAAGGTAAAGCTCGTGGACGCGGTCCACGGCAGGGGAACGGCGTCACCAAAGCTGAAAAGGGGCACCGACCAGCTGGGCAGTGGGCTGGCGCTTGCCGAGGTTGGAGGTGACCCGCGGTGACGTCGCCCTTGGAGCGTAGCTGCAGACTGTTCCCTTGTCACCAAAGAGGCAATACTCGTTGTCCGCTTTGCTTGGCTCCGCTTTGTTGACTGCTTTATACATGGAAACGGCAACTGCGGCGTTGTCGTCATCGCGCGTAGGCACGCGCGTCACTCTGCACACGGCGCAGAGCCCATGTGCGCTCTGCCGCGGGGGCAGAGATGGCTTCACGAGGAAAGCGCTTCGCGAGGCGAAAAGCCTCGCCAAGCCCTTCAGCTTGGTCCTTAGCAGAATTGCGGGCGGCGTCGGAGACGCCTTGTCGAGGGGCGATCCCTCGCTAAGGGAAAGAACCCTTGGCGAGGAGAAAAACCCTTCGCGAGGGGAGAAATCCTCGCGAAGCTCGCCAGGCTTGGAGAGCCTGGTCCTTAGCGAAAATCATCCAAAGAATCTTGTGGGCCCTGGCAGGCCGGCCCGTGGTACCCTGGTTTCCACTGTGCCGACACACTTAAATTCTTGTAACTCTACAAGCATCTTCACCGTACGTGATGGAATCAAACTCTTTTGATAACTTAATTAATGTAAAGATTCCAACTTCGTTATGCTCATTTCAACCATTGAAATTTGCATACCTTTCGAGCAACTTTTGAATTTTACAAAACTCTCGGACCGTGTCGCATACACCTCCTTGATCAAACTTCCTTGAGAGGATTTTCGTTTTGTTATTCAACTACATATCAAAATATGTAACTTTTGCTAGAATTATCCGTAAAGACTAAAGTACCGCTACATAAGATCAAAATCTTTCGTAGTCAACTCTTTGAACTTTGTCGTAAACATCTTTGCGACAAATCGAACTTTCAATGGATGTGAACATCCATGTCTTGTTGCTAAATAGATCCATTTAAGTTTCTTTAGGCTACATGCCTTTTGAATAGATTACCAAGTCACATACTTGATATTAGTACATGGATACTATTGTGGATATAATGGCTTATAGACAATGTACGAAGTAAGGGCCCATCATCTGCTTCCTTTAAGTTATAAGTCCTTCATTGTCAAAACAACACTTCATTCTCAAACCACAAGTTGGTCTGGGTACAAAGTTTTTAACGACCTACGTGGTTCAGTTTTGCAAACTCTTTTCGAAGTTTCTACCTCACATGTAGTGTCTTCCATTTAGTAAAAATAGGAAACCCCAGAACAACTTCCGGTGCTGCGCTACTCTGGACGTGATGATGATAATTCTCTAATCTCGTTGAGTTGCGCTGTCCTCCCACTCACCTATTTCGCAAGAATCACTTTCTCAAGAAATCCACCTTCCCGACAAACACTTTGTCCAAGGTTCGGTGACAGGAGAAATACCCAACGGTTTCTAAACATGTGTTTGCCCGATTTGGTTGTAAACATTTTACACATGCTATGTATACCAATATTTAATAAAAGACAATTTCGGGTCAGTACCCAAACCATGGTGTCAATTACAACGGATCATGATGGTGCTCCTTTAAGTGTAAAGCGGTAGTCTCTAATGCATAAACTACAAAATATAATGGCATTTTATTTATCTTACCATGTCCAACAAGGTTTGATTATGTCTCTGGAACATTCCACACTCCTGTGGGGGTTTTATTTTTGGGAAGAATAAGTTGTGGAACAATTCTGCAACTCCTGAGATGGTTTTGCTAAACTCGTAACTCAAATTCTTTATACTTTATGATCCAATCATAAATACTTGATCTTCTTGTATGATGTTTTCACTTCATACCAATGATACTTTGAACTAATTCAAAAATATCAAACTCCTTTCTCTTTAAATAGACATGCTCATATATCTACTTAAAACATCGGTGGTGTGAAGGAAAATTAATCCACCACACACGGCTACAAATAATGGACCATATACATCAATTTGTATAATCTCCAATAAATTAGTCGTCCATTCAACTTGGGCCTTTGAACGGTGTTTCAGTCATCTTTTAGAAAAAGGGCTCATAAGCATTAATTTATTCGAAAATAAAATTAACTCCAAAATTCAATCAACATGGAGTTCCTTCATGTTTTCCTTCCCAAAATGAACTAAAAGGTGGTGTCACAATTTAAGTGAAATTCTTTAATTTTCCGCGTTGCGACGTTTAGCATTTATAGATGTTTTATTTTTACAAAAGCGATTTATGTTAATTCATCCATCAATTATGGAACATGGTCATAGTTTGAATAACAATTTATTCTTACAAACAACCGGAATAAAATAATAATTTATTAAGTTCTTAAAATAAATCTTGAAGTTTTGGTTGGATGCAACGATGAACAAAATAACACTTTATTTCCATTCTTGTCGTGCATCGTCACAATATCTTCTACTAGTTCTTTTAGGCCATTGTATTTCTTTTATTGTATTTGTATGAAAAATCATACCAACCAATCTGGTATCCAAAATACCCAAGGAATACATAGTTAACTAGTAAATCACATCTATTACTTGTATATCATTTATATACATCTGAGCTAGACTTTTCTAGTCTTTTATTTTCTGCCATATACTTTTGTAATTCTATTTTCAGCATTCCCTTTCCTTTATCGAAGAATCATTAACATCAAACAATGCTAGTTGAACTAGCACATGATCCCTCGCGTGCTAGTCATACTATCACCTTTGGAGTCACATTTTGAAGTTGATTGCTTTACTCAATATCACCATATCTTTAGCATTCTTCTCGATTCCACTCTTAGCTATCTCCAAGTATAGTAAACGATTTTTACCACATACTTTTAATTCATCCCATCATAACAATTTTGTGATGAATCTACTATAGCTCGAAGGAAGGAATTTAGAGACCAATATTAGTGTCTACAAACCTTGCATATATTCAAAATATAAGCACACATTGTCACACTAAAATTATACTCTGCCATGTTGCCACAAGCAGGGTTTCAGATATCAATATATCTTTCACTCCTTGCTTGTATCTGAGAACAATCCTTTTCAGCTCCCGGATTACCTTGACTCTCAAAACATTCTTTTAAGATCCGGTATTATGGAAACAAGCATGACATTAGATACTAAGTTGGAATTAGTGCTCTTTAGATCAATCAATTATTAATCATATGGAGCTAGGTTGGTTTTACAGAAAAATTTACAATAGGATTCAAAATTTAAATTTCACTAACACGGTACCAATCATAATTGTTTTGCCAGATCATAACAGTTTTATCTCAATTAACAATCTAAGTGTAAGGTAGTTTGTGGATGCCATTGATTACTACAAATTTTGCAAATACTCTTGGATTGGTTGTTCATGATAATTGGTTCAAGTTAATCAAATTACTAATGAACTCCCACTAAACTCAACATCCCTCAAGTTGTTTAGTGACACATGATCCAAATCCACTACACCAACTCCGATCATCACGTGAGATGATGTAGCTTCAATGTTGAACATCACCATGTTGATTATATCATCCATATGATTCATGTTTAACCTGTCAGTTCTGTGTCCCGAGGCCATATCTGTACATTCTAGGATCGTCAAGCAAACCGTAGTGTTTTTGCATGTGTAAATCTGGCTTACACCCGTTGTATGTGAACGTAGAGTCTATCACACCCGATAATCATGTGGTGCTTTAAAACGACGAACTTTTGCAACAGTGCATGCTAGGGAAGAACACTTTATTATCTTGATATTAACGAGAGAGATCACTTTATAATGCTACCGTCGCGATTACATCAAAGCAAGAATAAGGTGCATAAAAGGATAAACATCACATGCAATTCACATTGTGACATGGTATAGCCTTTTCTTCTCATGCCTTTGATCTCCATCTCCAAAGCACCGGCATGATCTCCATCATAGCCAGCATGACGTCGCCGTCTCATAGTTGTCTCCACCAACTATTGCTACTACGACTATTGCTACGCTTAGTGATAAAGTAAAAGAAATTACATGGCGTTGAAAATGACACACAGGTCATACAATAATAATGAGACAACCATATGGCTCCTGCCGGTCGCCGTACTCATCGACATGCAAGTCATGAAAGATTACAAATATGATCATTGCATACAATATCACAAATCACGTTTTGGCCATACCATATGACAAACCCTGCAAAAACAAGTTAGACGTCTTCTACTTTGTTTATGCAATTTTTACGTGGCTTCTATGGGTCATGAGATAGAACCGTTCTAATCTACGCAAAGCCACAACGGTGATATAAAAGTTGCTTATTTACTCATCCTTTTTAAAGGCATTCCATTGCAGATTGCATCGCACTATAGCTAGAGAAACAGACACCCGCCAGCCACATATGCAATACAAGTTGCACGTCAAGTGTGGAACCGGTCTCTCGTACGTGGACGAGTAAAGTTGGTCCGGGCTGCTTCAATCCAACTATCCCATGAGATACAAAATACACGCGAGGAGGTAGCAACAAGAACATCAACGCCCATAACTCATTGTGTTTTAATCGCACCAACATCTACGAATAGATCTAGGCTCTGATACCACTGATGGGTTCATTTCATAGAATTTTTTTTCCTACGTAACAAGCCGAAGAAACCCAACGAATCCAGATCTATTAGATGAAGGTAGCGAGTATTAGATCCAATCTACTAACCCTCGAAGAGAAAAACAAAAGCGTTTTGTTGATGCAGCGGTTGGCTAGTCGATCCCCGCAACTAGACTTATCTAGTCGCTATGAGATGTATTATCCTTTGAGGTCCAATCCGATGAAGCGCCGCACGAGAAGCAACTCTGCAGTTTCCACACGTACATCTCGATCAAGACTTCTTTTCCTTGATCACACAAGCGAGGAAGAAGTGGCTCGTGAGATCCCAGCAGCACGATCGTGTGGTGGTGGATATGGTGGAGAAATTTCGACAGGGCTTCGCCAAGCAGATGTGGGAGAGAGGAGGGAGGTGGGAGAGGGAGGCGGCGGCTAGGGCTCAAGGGTGTCAGGACCCAGCCCTCCCCTCCCTCTTATATAGGCGTGGGGGGCAGCCTTGGCCCCTCCTCCAAGCGCTAGGGTCGGCGGCCAAGAGGGGACTTCCCCCCAAGGCACCCCCTAGGGTTTGGGTTGCCCCCCCACCTCCTTTGGCCGCATGGGCCTTGGGGACCTGGTGCGGCCAGCCCAAGTGGGCTGCTGCATGTCCCTTGGTCCATGTGGGCCATGAGGTCAGGTGGGTCCCACTTTGGAACCTTCCGGAACCTCCTAGAATCTTTCCGGTACCTTGCCGGAAAATTCCTGAACTTTTTTGGAACCCTGGAAACCACTTTCCTTATATGGAACTTTATCTCTGGACTCTTTCGGATCTCCTCGTGATATCTAGGATCTCATCCGAGACTCATAAAAAATTATTTGTTATCACTTACCTACTTGAGGACGAGTAGGAGTTAAGCTTGGGGATGCTGATACGTCTCAAACGTATCTTTAATTTTTGAGTGATCCATGCTAGTTTCGTGTTATTGTCACATGTTTTTACTATCATTTATATCATTATTATGCATTTTGTCGGACTAACCTATTGACAAGATTCCAAGTGCCAGTTCCCTGTTTCAGCTATCCTTTTGTTTCAGAAATTTACTTCTGGAAATATTCTCGGAATTGGACCAAAATTTATGGGGATTATTTTTACGCCAAGACGAAGACGGAGTCCGAAGGGCAGCCGCGGAGGCGACCCACAGGGCGCAGGCGGCCTCCTGCAGCGGCCTAGGGGGGACCCGCGGGTGGGACCCGCCCCTACCCTTGGGGCACCTCCTCGGCCCCCTCCGACGCCTATAAAATCAGAAATAACCTTAAAACGTCGAGGTGGCCATTATTTTCTAGAAACTCGACCCCGACGCGCCGTCACCGAAAACCCAAGTTCAGGGTCCAATCTGAAGCTGATCCCGGCACTCTTCCGGAGGGGAGATCGATCCCGGAGGGCTCTTCATCATCATTTCCTCCTCCGGGATGATTTGTGAGTAGTCTCACGTTGGACTACGGTTCCATGGCAGTAGCTAGTTGGTAGTCTCTCTCTCTTGTGATTCATGTCTTATGATCTTGTGAGCTGCCTAACATAATCAAGATCGATTATTGTAATGCTATGTGATGTGTTTGCTGGAATCCGATGGATTATGAAGTTATGTTCAGATTGTGAATGATTCTTATATGAGTTATTTATGTTCTTGCATCCTCTCCGATGTGCGTAGTTACTTTGGCCAAGTGATTGTGTGTATCTCCAAGAAAGGGTATTTATGCTAGATAGTGGGTTCATGCCCCCTTTTGTTCGTGGGCACGAGTGACAGAAACGTCTAAGGGCGAGGGTGTGCTGTTGCTACTAAGGGTAAAACAGCGGTGTTAATGTCTCTTTTGATATTAGTATTGCTTACTTCATGCACTTTACTTAATGCAATTGTCTGTTGCTTGCAACTTAATACCGTTTGGGTGACAGGCTGGATAGCGATCCCACAGTGGACTTCTTAGACAAAGACGCAGTTGAACTGAACGGTCTTTGTTCCTTGTCGTGATGCCTCCATAAATATTATCATGTCCTTTTTGTCATAGCTAAATTGGGTTTGTGTCATGATCTTGTCAATTGCCTAGCTGTAATTCGTTCACCCATCACATGCATATTTTATTTACTTGATAGACTCCACTAGTGAACCCATGGACCCCGGTCCATCTTTTTACATTGTTTACAACCTCATTTACTTGCTTTTAATTATCATTATTCCTCTGGTCACTTTTCATATTTCATCTATTTCATCATATAATTAACCGCTTTGTTTTCTGCGAGACCGGAAAGATTGACAACCTTTCCGCCGTTGGGGGCAAAGTATTTTGGTTGAGTATGTGCAGGTCCACGTCTATTGAAGGTCAAGCGGCAGAGATCTTCAACATTCACCTCGTTGTTGATTTCAAAGTCCTACTGGTTCGATAAACCTCGGTTTGTTAAACGAGGGAAAACTGCTACTAGCTGCAATTCCGCCTTCGCTTGGGGCACCACCCAACTTATTTAATATAGCAGCAGGGTGTTGTAAAGGAGATGTGCTCATCTCAGAGTAGATCACGTATTGTGAATCTCCGTACCAGGCTGAACCAGACCCGGAAGGAGAACAAGACCGGTGTAGTGTATTTCAGCCAGATTAAGACTCTCGCCGATGAGATGGCGACTGCCGGCAAGCCTCTTGACACTAAAGATATCATCTCATATGTACTTGCTGGTCTCGATGAAGAATACGATTGTTTTGTTGCTTCCATCAATGCCTTGATCAAGGCTCAGGAGTCCATCAGTGTGAGTGAGTTGTACTCAATGTTTATCTCTTATGAGGCTCGGCTTGAAAACAGGAACACTAGTGGCAGCTCATCTGTCAATGCAGCAACCCATGGTGGTCGTGGTTACTGTGGCCAGGATGGTCTCGGTGGAGGGCGTGGTGGCTGATGGCCTTTTACGTAGTTACCTGCGTCAAATGAATATGGTTAGGTTGAGACTCCAAGTGCAGAGTGTATAGTATAGGAAAGACAGTTTTTCCCACGAGGGGTGACTCGAGGGTTTAATTATGTATAGTATAGAAACAATGATGGATGATATTTTTGGGTTTTGTATTGTGAATGCAAGATATAAAAGTATTTTTGTATTTTCGGATTTTTAAATGGCAGAAAATGGAAAATGGATAAAAGTTGTTGGAAAGGTGTTTCTTATGATTAAAAATGGACCGGGGTTCATGGTTTCACAAATGCACTCTCTCTTTAATAAAGTGGTAGACAATGGAACACTAGAATTAACATATGAGATTGCAACAAAAAGGTTTCATGACAAGTTACTAATTATATGGGCATCACATCCTAACATAGAGATCTTTTGTTTATTAATCTCTCTTACACTCCACCAAGATGTGAATTAAATCTTAGCACCTCAGTAATTAAGATAAATCAGAGCATAGCTTTAAGTCTTATGACATGAAGTTAAAATAAGAACATGCTAGATCTAGTCATGGAGAAGTGGCAATGGTCACACCCACGCCCCCGGTAGCATGGTATTTTTCTTTATCCCTAGTGAGGCAACAAAGTAAAGTAAAAATACCCAAGTGGATCGCGGAACTTCTTTCACCTTCACCGCACTAGCCACCCCCTCATTACTCCAACTAATGCACACGTTCCCCCACACACGCTCTCATAAACATACTTGATCAAAACAAGTAGACAAGAACGGGGTACATAATATGCATCTACTTTCATAACTGAAACAAAACAATTGCAATCTCAAACATATATTAACTCATAAAGAGATCCACCACAAAGGAATTACATAGATGACCGTAATCATGTTCGGCAGCTCATACAGTGCTAATTAGTGATGCTCCAAGAGAGGAGAGATACATAAGTTACTTCCACAAACACATAGGCCAGGGGTGGACTACTCCCTCTTCATCATGGAGATGGTGGAGATGTCGTTGGGGGAGATGGAGACCACACCGGCAGCGCCCCGCCGGAGTTTTCCCCCTCCAATCTACAACTCCAGGTCTCTGTTTCGTGGTTTCTATGTTTCGGCGGCGCTCTCCTCTGGAAAACGTCGGGGGGCTATTTTTATAGGCGTTTTTAGGTCAAGACAGAGGCGTGGGGACGAAGATCGACGGCAACGGAGCCTCGAGGCCCAAAAGAGGGGTCCCCACGCGGCCAAGGAATCTGGCCGCGTGGGACCACCTAATTTGGTCCTTAGGCCTCCTCTCGTGTGCTTCCTTGACGCCCAAGCTTCGTTCCTTCCAAAAAATGATGCTCGTAAATTTTCAGGTCATTTGGACGTCGTTTGGGTCCCTGAAACATCAAAATATAGAAAATAGGGTTTTCTGCCAGTGTAGGGTTAATTCCAGAAAAAAATAGGAAAACTGTGAAATCTTCCCAAAATCATTATAAAACAATGATATAACCTTTATATGATACAAATATGATTGAAATATGAGTATTATAATGCAAAGTTCATGTATGCATTTTACATGCATCAACATCCCCAAGCTTAACCTATACTCGTCCTCGAGTATAAAGGTGATAAAACCAACATGGACTTTGCATTTTAAGACTAACAATGGATATAAAAAATGATTACTATTGCTACATAAAGTCAAATGATTCATTCTTTAAAGGAGTAGCAATATGCAAGATAGACTATGAAGTGATATCAATTACTAAATGCAAGGATGTTCAATGATAATTCACAAAGTGTAACATAGAAGAAAGTACTATGGACCAAATGTATGCATAATGAAAAGTAAAAACATCCTATAATGGTCATAGAGTATTCTTATAAAACTGAATATAAAAGTGGACACTTTGGAAAGATATATATATATATATATATGATTAGAGGTAAAACATGAACAAGTTTCATCTAACTTCCAAATACTTCTACTTAAGTTAATGTTTGCAATGTGGTATTGGTGTCAAGCTCTCATTACCCCTTATCATAACATCTTGAATGGTTAAAGTTTAAAGTGAAAGCAAATATGAGTAGTGTGCTTGACAAAGAAATGGTTGAAAGTCTCATGCCCCGTGAATACGAGTACCTACACCATGGTGTTACTCAACTTGGGATACAAAGCAAGTTCAAGTAAAAGTCATTGTATAATAGCGTCATCAAGAGGGTCAACTGGGGTACCTCTTGTCCCAGGACATGGAACAAGCCCATGTCAAAATGACAAGACAAACAAACATAATGAACAATCTCAACACCCTTTTTATTTACTATTGATATAGCTTTTTATTATGAGGTGCATCACTGAAGGTTCACATAGCATGTAAGTAAATTTCCACCATGGCAGCATGGCTTAGATTAGCGGCCCAGGTGTCTCTCTAGCCATTTGTACAAAATACTTAAACTTACTTAGTTTCCACATTTATTTGGCACTATGATAGGCATCCATAAACAAAAGTACATGATATCAACTAAATATAATTATGAGCATGTTGAAAGCTTGCCATGTGACAGCACATTTGGGCTAACTATCAACCAAGACTCTTGTCAATCTCACAACTTCATAATTTTAATCACAATGGTTCATGTTTATTAAATGCAATAGTAAGGTGTGAGAGCTATTTAACCAACTTTCCGATAATAATCAATAACATAAGCATTTTAATTCAGAGGTATAGATAATACAAAGTAACATGATAAACATACTCGAAATAGCATAAAGCTAATAGGTATATATGGTGGACTCACTGGAAGAACTTTGGTTGAAGGTGTTGGAAAACAAGTTTTTACTTGTTGGAATTTTTTGGGCTAGCAAAAGGGAGAAAGTTGACCGTCTAAATGCATGCACAAGTGTCCATAGAACTAACCAATCCATGTTAAACAAAGTAAAGTAACATTCAACATCAAAACACAAATAAGAGATAGCTCTTGATAAAGCACTTGCAAATTAATACTCATTAAAAAGCACATCAATTATGCAACTATATGTATCTTTTTAAATCAACTCAAACATCCCTTTCCCAATCTTATTATAGCATCTAACTTAATTCAACCCAAACTTCCAGTAGCTCTCTCATTTAAAAATGATAGTGGTGGTCTCAAAACAAAAATCAAACCAAAATAAAAAGCAAATAAAAGACGCTCCAAGTTTATGCGATAAAGTGCATTGATCGAAAAACAGAAGTTAGACGTGTGCAAACCGAGAGTGTGTTGGTCCAGTCAGGTTGTCTTCACATCCCTAAGCTTATAGTTGCATCCTTGAATATCTCTTGGTGCATCTCCTCTAATCCCTGTGAAAAAACTTCAAAACACTGTTTCTCCCATTTCTTTTCTGTGGGGTGACATTAGTAGTGATAGACAAATGAATTACTTGCTGCATAGAATCCTTAGAAAAAAATTCGTATTAATGTCCAGAGAGTGTATAATGTTTTATGCCTACTTATAAACTCAATTGGATGAAAAAGATTCAAGTTAAAAGTTCAAAGAATGCATCAAACAAAATGGGACAGAATCTGTCCAGAAAATTAGCAGCAGCGAAACGCATTTTTCTACCTGACTTAAACATTTCTAAAAATACCAAAATAATTCAGGCATACAGAGGACGAAAAGTTTCAGTTACAGTAAAAATTTCAGATCATTCGGAGTTACATAATAGGAATTAAAAATCAAACCATGAAAATATTTGTGCTGGAATAAAATCTCCGAATGCAAATAGCAACTTTTTCATACCAAAATAGGTAAAACTTGGAACTTTATTAAAAATTACAAAAACAAAACTAAAAAATAAGTCTCTTGTTACAGAAAGAGGACACAAAGAAAATCAAAAATAAAAACAACCGGGTTGCCTCCCGTAAAGCGCTTTCTTTATAGCCATATAGCTAGGCTTCTTACTTGATACTTATTGTGGACGAAGCTCATGAGGGAACTTGAACTTTGGTGTGTCCCTCTTCCTTGGGAAATGTTCCATGCACTTCTTGTGTGGAAACTAAAACTTCACATTCCCTTCTTTTGAATCAATGATAGCACCTGTGGTACGGAGAAAAGGTCTTCCAAGAATAATTGGACTAGAGGTTTTATTCCCCATATCCATGATTAGAAAGTCAACAGGTAAAAACGTCATATGCAACTCTACCATAACATCACTTACATTTTCTAAAGCATGTTTAATGGAATCATCAGCAAGTGCAAGTTCAATAGAGCATTTTTCAAGATTCTTTAATTCAAGAACTTCATATAATTCTTTAGATAAAACAGAGACACTAGATCCTAGATCTAATATAGCATGGTGTGTCTCTTTTCCAATGGTTACTAGTACTTTGGGAATCCATACATCCCCAAGCTTAGGTGGTATCATAGCTTCTTGGTTGTACCTAGCAATTTTTTTTAAATGATTAGCAATATAAGAACCAAAACCTGCTTGGTCATAGTTGATGGAAGGATCACTTGCAACTTTTTGTGAGATAGATATAAATTCATGCAAGCTACAATTATCTAAGTCAAGTAATGGTTCCTTGACTTCACTAAGCATTTTAACTTCCTCAAATTTTCTCTCTTTCATTACCATAATAGTTTCCTTAGCAACTCTCTCTTGCTCATGAATGTGTTCCCAAGATTTATTTATAACCACTTGGCAATATTTAATTGTTTCCTCATATTTTTGAGTTGTAATGGTGTTCTTTAATGAGGAAACTTCCTTAGTGAGCTGTGATGACCCACAAGTGTAGGGGATCGCAACAGTCTTCGTGGGTAGTTTGACCCTAATTTATTGATTCGACACAAGGGGAGCCAAAGAATATTTATAAGCCTTCGCAGTTGAGTTGTCAATTCAACCACACCTGAAAAGGATATCTCTCGAAGCAATTTATCAGTACTAACAGTGATTTGATGGCAGCAGTACTGTCATAATCATGCTTTGCGACAAAAATCAATCAATGAATAAAGCATAAGAGTGATACTACAATTCTAAGCACAATAAATCGTCAAGGCTTAACAGACTTTATTTTTAGTCTTTTACATGTGTGAACATGTGCCAAGTCAATCCAAATAAATCTTTTGGAGGAGGATCTCACTTCACCATACCATATTATAAACAATGCAAAACATGCTCACGTCTACATGACAAATTATCCACTCTTAACAAGTTGAGACTAAGCGTAGGAATCCATAAAAGCTAAGTAATATCATCTACGTAACATTCTACCATAGTGAACTAAAACATGAGCATGAGGATAAGCATCTGTACAAAAATGAAAACAAATAGAGTTCATACCGAATTTCCTCATCACATCCGCGTCGCCAAATATCATCATTATTGCATAGACGCTTGCACAACCGAAAGATATAGAAATAATAAAAATGTGCAAGTGTCGTCACAAACACGGGTTGAACTCTGAAACAACTACAAAACGAAGAAGTGAAAATAATTTTGTGTTTTTCGAATAGTGAAAGGAACAACGCAAAACTAAAAGAGAAATCTTTTTGCTGTTTTCAATTTGGGAAGAAGCGGCTAAAAACCAAGTAGGAAATAGACGAACAAGAAACAAAAGAAAATATTTTTTGTCTTTTTGATTATGAGAAAGAAGAGGCAAACAAAGAGGAAATCTTTTTGGGTTTTTGATTAAAAAACAAAAAGAACAACTAAGGTGACTGAGCAAATTTAAAAGAGCGAAAAGAAAGCAAAAAAGAAAACTAATGAATATACAAAGGGATAACGAAGACACCGACATATGATAGTTAAGTGAACGAAATAAAAAGATGTCGGTGAGAAATACGTACTCCCCCAAGCTTAGGCTTTTGGCCTAAGTGGGATCCATCTACCATGGCGGCGGCACGCCCCAGTTGGCGACCGTCTGTGGCTGCCACTGCGAGTCCTGTGGCTCCTCCTCTGGGTCCTCCTCAGGGGCTAGTGATGCGAGGTACTCATCCAGCACCTCCTCAGGAAACGAGTATCCGTCCCTAGCAGTAGAGTTAATCAAAACAGGAGCAGGCAGTCTCACAAAGCGAGGGTTATCCAAATCAAAACCAAATAACAATCTATACTGCAAGTTCTCCAAAGTGGAATCATAAGTGACATAGTGGTGATTTTTCATTGCAGCAAGATTAAGCCTAATAAAATCCAACTCTAGATCATCTTCTCTAGGAGGAAGCATGGCAGTAGCAAGCATAATCGAAGCAATAATGCCTCCATAAATAGTCCCTCTAACCTTGTTAGTGCTAAGACGACGAGCAATAAGAGCGCCAATGTTATAAGTTTCATCACAATTAATAGCGGCGGCAAGAATAGCAAGATCAAGACTAGTCATGTTGCTCGTGTTATCCCGGGGAAGGATACAACGAGCAATGACATAGCCCAAATACCTCACAGTTGGAAACTGAATGCTCCCAAATTTTGCACGCATAGAGTCTCTCCAATCATCATGACATATTCTGGCATAGAGCTCCTTGAGGTACTGGGGCTGCGTGTTCATCTTGCTTGTGAGCCCCGAGTTCCTCACTCCTAAAGCGCTGCAAAACTCAGACAGAGGCATTCTACACGGTCGCTCATATAGCATGAACTCCACACTAGGGTGATATGGATCATCATTGAAATTAAAGCTTCGCACAAAGATGTTAGTGAGCTTAAGATATTGAGGCCTCTCCACTAATACAATATTTGTCAACGATGCGTTAGTGACAAGACTAGTAAATTCATTGTGTATACCTGCATCTTGTAGAAATTCATAACATGGGTATACCGATGAACGCACATCCGTCTCTCGAGCAAGCACAATAACACCAAGTGGCTCCAAATCTTCATTATATGAAGGCCTCATTGGTGCATTAGAACTTGACCCTCTCATTTCTCGACGAGAAGAGGGCTCCTTCTTAAAAATCCCACCTAAATTAAACTTAGGCATGTTCTTCCTTTTCTGAAATTTTTCAACAAACCTCATTAAACTTGAAAATAAAATGTAAGAAGTGCATTAGACTATTCCTATAACTCAATATCAACTAGTACATGCATCAAATCCATCTAACAAGCTACAAATCAAGCATGCAAGTTCATATTCAAAGTCATAAACAACAGCAAAATACTCAACTTATACAAAACTATTCAAGATTCTAATTGGAGGGGTGAAGGAGTCACATACCAGAGAGGATTTGCTCCAAATTTCAGCAAGAATAATGGGCTAAACAAAGAGATTGAAAATTCCAGCACCAAAGAGCAAGAGCTCGGGTTTGAACAATGGGGGATGATTTTTTCAAGTGAAAGAGAGAGAGAGTGGGAGGAGACTCACCTGGTGGGGCACACCAGAGGGCACAGGTGGCCCTTGCCCGCGACCTAGGTGCCACCCGCGAGTGGGACCCACGTGTGCCCCTGGGGCATCCCCCAGGTCAGCCCCAGTCACTTCTGTGTCTCTTTAAAAATAATAAAATTCATGTAATTTTTCTGGAATTTTTCGACAACTTTTCCCGAAGAACTTATAAGAGATTAAAGTTAAGCTAATAAAACAGGAATTTGACATTTAAAAGGGACAAACTAATCAAGAAATAAAAATTACGGAAAAACTAAATATGAGCAAAAGAAGAAAAATTAATGAATCTTGATATGTTTATGTTGCTAAAGTTGGTTTGTTAGCAAGGTTGATCAAGTCTTGCTACCACACCAATTTTATTTGACATAAATTATTCAATATTCAACAAACAATCAAGTTACCTCATATTGAATAGGAATTGTCCCAATCATGAGAGTTTCATATTTTCTTGAATACGTATGAATAGGACAATCAATAGTTCCAATCTTGATGGATTCAATATTCTCAATGGAGTTCAAACCAATTTTGGTATTGATCTTCTTTGGAAAGTACACCGTGTGTTCTTTATCATCAACGTTAAAAGTAACTTTTCCTTTATTGCAATCAATAACATCCCCTGCAGTATTAAGAAAAGGTCTCCCAAGAATAATAGACATATTATCATCTTCAGGCATTTCCAATACCACGAAGTCAGTTAGGATTAAACAATTAGCAACTTTAACAGGAACATCCTCACAAATACCAATGGGCATAGCAGTGGACTTATCAGCAATTTGAAGGGAAATATCAGTAGGAATAAGCTTATCTAATAAAATTCTCTTATAAAGAGAAAATGGCATAACACTAACTCCTGTACCAAGATCACATAAGGCAGTTCTGACATGGAAAGAGTAGTAGGTATACCTGGATCACCAAGCTTTTTAGGAATCTTGCCATGGAAAGAGTAATTAGCAAGCATAGTGGAGATTTCTTCATTAGGGATTTTTCTTTTATTAGTAACAATGTCTTTCATATATTTTGAATAGGGAGGCAACTTAATAGCATCTGTCAAAGGAATTTGCAAAAAGAGGGGCTTCATCCATTCACAAAATTTGTTATAGTGTTCTTCTTCCTTAGCCCTCTGAGATTTAGATGGAAAAGGCATGGGTTTTTGCACCCATGGCTCTCTCTCTTTACCATGTTTTTTAGCAACAGGAGGTGCAGTCTCCTCCTCCTGTTCTTCAGGTTCATTAGTATCATTATCATGCTCATTACCACTTTCAGTTTCAGCATCCGAAATAGAGACAGAATTAGGATTATTACTTGTAGGTTCTTTATCAAGTTCCATATTACTAGCTTCTCCTAATTCTTTATGTTTCTTCCTTTTCTTTTTCTTTTTAGGGGAACTAGTAATATTATTTTCAACCAATTGAGATTCTTGTTCAATTCTTTTAGGATGTCCCTCAGGATAAAGAGGATCTTGAGTAGAGATACCTCCTCTAGTTAAAACACCACAAGTTTGTTTATTACTTTGTGTAGGAATTCCAACAAGCAAGTCTTTTTGCACTTTAGTAATTTGTTCAAGTTGAGTTTGGACCATATGAAAATGCTTAACAAGACCTCTGACATCATTAGCAGTTTTCTCCAAGACAGAATGCAAATTTTAAATAACCAGGGTGTTATCATTTAATTGTTCTTGAATTTGCATATTAAAATGAGTTTGTTTAACAATAAAGTTATCAAATTCATCCAAACACTGACTAGGAGGCTTACTATAAGGAATATCATTAACAGTAAAATTATGAAGAGAGTGTACCTCTACCATAGGTGGGTGAGTGGTAGGCTCACATAAAGTTTCAATTGGAGGTAAATTCTTCACATCTTCAGCTCTAATACCTTTTTCCTTAATAGATCTTTTGGCTTCTTGCATATCTTCTGGGTTTAGGAAGAGCACTCCCCTTTTCTTCGGAGTTGGTAATGGAGGAGGTTCATGAATGCTCCATTCATCATGATTTTTGGCAATCTTAGCCATTAGTTCTTCAGCTTCATCTACAGTCCTTTTGCTGAATACACAACCAGCACAGCTATCTAGGTATGTCCTAGATTCAACAGTTAGTCCATTACAAAATATATCAAGCAGTTCATTCTTTGGAATATCATGCCCTGGCCGAGCCCTGAGTAGCTAGTGATCCGAATCTCCCCCAAGCTTTAGGGAGATGCTCATCCTCCAATTGTCTGAAATTGAAAATTCACTGCAAAGCCTCATACTGCATGTGAGCGGGAAAATATTTTGCAAGGAAAACATCAAGCAATTCATGAGAACTTTTTATGGATCCATAAGGTAAAGCATTATACCACACTTTGGCATCATCTTTGAATGAGAAAGGAAACAACTTTACTAAATAGTAACGCTGTATCTTTTTATCATCAGAAAATAGAAGGCTAAGCGAAGCTAATTTGTTCATGTGTTCTACAGCATTGTCATCCTTAGTTCCACAAAAAGGATCAGATTCAACATTAGATATGAGTGAAAGATCAACAAAGAAATTAAAATCATCATCTTTAATGCATATGGGAGAGGTAGCAAACTCAGGATCAGGTGTAAAATAGTTCTTAACAGCATGCTTTTCAAGCAATTTCCTCAAAGCATCAGGATCTTTAGAAGTAGAACAGTCCATATATTGTCTAATAAACTCATCATTAAGATCAATGTAGGAATCATCAGGATACCTACTCTCATAATTATATGGATTATGAGAGCTCACAGGTGTAGTAAGATTTTCATTGGGCATTTTAATTTCTTTAGACCTAGTGACAAGAGATTCTAAAAAGGGGCCTAAAGAACCAGCATCATCAAGCACAGCAGAAGCATCATCAAATTTATCAGAAGCAGTAGCGCACTCAGAAAGCAAAGCATCATCAATAGGATGAGTGTTCACAGGTGGTGTAATAAGTTGACTTAAAACAGTAGGTGAATCAAGAGTAGCTTTAGAGTTCAGAGCAGTACCTTTCCTTGTGGTGGAAGGTAGTATTGGAAACTTAGGATCTCGCTTACCGTTCATGATGAAGAGTAAATTACAGCAGACAGAAAAACTCCCAGGTGAACTTATAAATAGAGCTATGCTCCCCGAAAACGGCGCCAGAAAATAGTCTTGATGACCCACAAGTGTAGGGGATCACAACAGTCTTCGCGGGTAGTTTGACCCTAATTTATTGATTCGACACAAGGGGAGCCAAAGAATATTTATAAGCCTTAGCAGTTGAGTTGTCAATTCAACAACACCTGAAAAGGATTTCTCTCGAAGCAATTTATCAGTAGTAACAGTGATTTGATGGCAGAAGTAGAGTAGTAACAACAGTAGTAAAATAAAGACAGCAATGATAACGGTAAAAGTAATGATTGTAAACAGCGGGATTAAAATACCGTAGGCATAGGGACAGATAGACGGGCGTTGCATGAATAAGATAGCTCATGAAATGAACATAACTAAGCACGAAGCAAATAAACATATAAATAGCATCCAAGTATCAAACAATCATAGGCATGTATTCCTAATTTAGCCGTACATGCTTGCAATAAGAACTTGCACGACATCTTTTGTCCTGCCATCCGGTTTCAGCCGGGCCAATTAAGGAACAAATGGCAATTAAGGTGTTCCTTTTAATAGAACACCAGATCAAAGCATTAACACTCAATGAATACATGTAACCCTCGAGTTGCCAACCATTCCCATCGATGTCCCCGTTTCTGTCACTCGGGGTCTCCGGTTCCGGTTGACAACAAGTGCATACAACTAGTAGATAGGATCCAAACAACAATTATACTCATGCAAACATAAGTGTTCAGATCTGAAAACATGGCACCCGGACCCAAAGTGACAAGCATTAAGCATAACTAGTTGTACCAACGATGATTAACACAAATAGAGGATACTAGGCATCGTGCCCTAACAATTTGGCATCGAAATACATGAGCAATCTTATTCAATCCCTTCCATCCCCTTGCCTACAGCAAGGAACTACTCACACATGGTGGGGGACGACATGAATGGTTCATGGAGAGGCGTTGGCGGTGACGATGGCGGCGATCTCCACTCCGGAAGGGTGCCAGAACAGCGATCCTGGACCCCGAATTTAGGGTTCGTGATGGCGGAGGAGCACCGTAAGGTTTTTGGAAAAGTGTTCGGGGGCTCGCGTTTTTAGGCCGAGAGGGTGCTTATAAGGGAAGGGGGGTCGCCAGAGGAGGTCCCAGGGGCAGGGGCGGCCTCCTGCCACGGCCTGGCCCCCACCCGTGGGTGGGACCCGCCCCTACTCCTGGGGTGCCCCCCCTCGCGATCTTCTGGGTCCGTGGCTCTTTTCCCTCAAAAATACTTTTTATATTTTTTCTGAAATTTTCCGCGAACCTCTGAACCCTGCACAAAAGAAAGACACCAAATGCAATTCTGCTGAAAACAGCATCAGTTTGGGTTAGTTCCAAACAAATTCATTAATAATCAGAGGCAAAACAATAGCAAAGTGTTTGGAAAAGTAGATACGTTTGCAACTTATCAAGCTGATCTACCCTTTCAAACAAAGAGTCTTGTTTTTCGAACTTAGATATAATTTCCTTATTAAGCTCCTTTTGAGTAGATATAAATGACCTAATGGTGTTTTCCAAGTCACTAGAAACATTGCTACTAGTGGTATATTTGTTTGGCACATATGGGGGTTTATTATAGGGATTATAATTGTTGTTACCATACCCATTATTACCATAGTTCCTAATGAAGTTAACATCAACATTTTCAAGATTATTACCAACTAGTTCTTGCAAAGGGACATTCTCAATATTTTGTTTATTAATGAAAGCAAGAATAGTGTCCATTTTAGATGACAAATCATTTGTTTCTTCTATAGAGTTTACTTTCTTAGATGGATTAGATGCTCTTTCAGTATTCCATTGACTATAGTTTTGTAAAATACTTTCTAAGATGTTCTTAGCTTCTACTATAGTTTTTCCCATAAAAGCCCCTCCAGCAGCTGAATCAGGAATATTTCTAGACATGTAATTTAGATCATTATAAAAAGAGTGTAATATGGTCCATTCATTAACCCCATGTGAAGGACAAGTTCTAACCATAAGTTTTATCCTATCCCAATCCATAGCAACATGTTCATTTTCATTTTTCCAAAAAGAAAGGATATTGTTTCTATTTTGCAAAATTTAAATAGGAGGATAATATTTCTAAATGAAAGCTTCTTTTAGATCACTCCAAGAATTAATGCTATCAGTAGGTAGTGAATGCAACCATTCTTTAGCTTTTCCTCTAAGTGAAAAAGGAAATAATTTCAGTTTTAGAATATCACTTTCCACATTTTTAAATTTTTTCATGTCACATATTTCAACAAAATCATGAAGATGCATAGAGGCATCCTCCACAGCACTACCGTCAAATTGTTCCCTAGTTATCAAGTTCAACAAACTAGGACTTACTTCATAACTATCAGCTGTTATCTCAGGTGTGGCAATGGGCCTAGCAATAAATTGATCATTTGGAGTGTTTGTGTAGTCACACAACTTAGTTCTATCACCCATTTTTGCAGATTTTTATGTGTTTTTAATTTTTTTATGCAAAACTGAAAGTAAAATGACACTAAACAATGCAAACTGAAATAACAAATGCAACACAAAATGCAAAACTGAAAATAAAATATGCAAACCGAAATATAAAGATGATATGCAAGACAAAAACAAAACAAAATAAAATGCTTTGAAGGTAAAGATGGATAAGATGATGCTCACTTAGGTGCAACCTCCCCAAGCTTAGGTGTTAGCACAAGTTGGTGATGAAGTTGACTTTGTTGTGAGATACTCCTTGGACAAATATTTACAGCAATGATTCCCCGGCAACGGCGCCAGAAAATTGTCTTGATGGCCTTTGACGTAGTTACCTGCGTCAAATGAATATGGTTAGGTTGAGACTCCAAGTGCAGAGTGCATAGTATAGGAAATACATTTTTCCCCACAAGGGGTGACTCGAGGGTTTAATATCGAACTCTCGGGGAATCAATAGTGAAAGATTTATCTTCTTATCCTTCTCTTGAAAACCTACAAAACAAAGTAAATTGTTTTGTGCCCTCAACCTCACCAAGTGGGTGTCAAGCACAAGGTGTGAGAATGATATCAAAACAAAATGAATGCAAACAAGAAATAAATATGCAATGATGATAAATAAATATGCAAGGATGGTGGAAACAATGATGGATGATATTTTTGGGTTTTGTATTGTGAATGCAAGATATAAAAGTATTTTTGTATTTTCGGATTTTTAAATGGCAAAAAATGGAAAATGGATAAAAGTTGTTGGAAAGGCGTTTCTTATGATTACAAATGGACCGGGGTTCATGGTTTCACAAATGCACTCTCTCTTTAATAAAGTGGTAGACAATGGAACACTAGAATTAACATATGAGATTGCAACAAAAAGGTTTCATGACAAGTTACTAATTATATGGGCATCACGTCCTAACATAGAGATCTTTTGTTTATTAATCTCTCTTACACTCCACCAAGATGTGAATTAAATCTTAGCACCTCAGTAATTAAGATAAATCAGAGCATAGCTTTAAGTCTTATGACATGAAGTTAAAATAAGAACATGCTAGATCTAGTCATGGAGAAGTGGAAATGGTCACACCCACACCTCCGGTAGCATGGTATTTTTCTTTATCCCTAGTGAGGCAACAAAGTAAGGTAAAAATACCCAAGTGGATCGCGGAACTTCTCTCACCTTCACCGCACTAGCCACCCCCTCATTACTCCAACTAATGCACACGTTCCCCCACACATGCTCTCATAAACATGCTTGATCAAAACAAGTAGACAAGAACGGGGTACATAATATGCATCTACTTTCATAACTGAAACAAAACAATTGCAATCTCAAACATATATTAACTCATAAAGAGATCCACCACAAAGGAATTACATAGATGACCGTAATCATGTTCGACAGCTCATACGGTGCTAATTAGTGAAGCTTAAAGAGAGGAGAGATACATAAGTTACTTCCACAAACCCATAGTCCAGGGGTGGACTACTCCCTCTTCATCATGGAGACGGTGGAAATGTCGTTGGGGGAGATGGAGACCACACCGGCAGTGCCCCACCGGAGTTTTCCCCCTCCAATCTGCAACTCCAGGTCTCTGTTTCGTGGTTTCTGTGTTTCGGTGGCGCTCTCCTCTGGAAAATGTCGGGCGGCTATTTTTATAGGAGTTTTTAGTTCAAGACGGAGGCGTGGGGACGAAGATCGACGGCAACGGAGCCTCGAGGCCCAAAAGAGGGGTCCCCACGCGGCCAAGGAATCTGGCCGCGTGGGACCACCTAATTTGGTCCTCAGGCCTCCTCTTGTGCACTTCCTTGACTCCCAAGCTTCGTTCCTTCTAAAAAATGATGCTCGTAAATTTTCAAGTCATTTGGACGTCGTTTGGGTCCCTGAAACATCAAAATATAGAAAATAGGGTTTTCTGCCAGTGCAGGGTAAATCCAGAAAAAATAAGAAAACTATGAAATCTTCCCAAAATCATTATAAAACAATGATATAACCCTTATATGATTCAAATATGAGTATTATAATGCAAAGTTCATGTATGCATTTTACATGCATCAGTGGCTATCAAGACCAACCGCGCAATGGAGGCAGCTATGATCAGCGCGGCAACAACAACTACCGCGGCAATGACAGGCGCCCCAACAATTATGACAACCGTGGCAATGGTGGCCGCAATCAGCAGCAAGGTTACCGTCAACAGTATGGAGGCGGTGACCAAGGTCCTAGGCCTACATGTCAGGTATGTGGCAAGGAGGGTCACATAGCGCTTAATTGCTGGAAGAGGTTCCAGAAAAATTATCATGGTCCTGAGAAGTCAGCTGGAGCGGCTGTTGGATCATATGGAGTTGACACCAATTGGTACAATGACTCTGGGGCAACTGATCACGTTACGGGCGATCTGGACAAGCTTCACGTGAGGGATCGCTACAATGGGAACGAGCAAATCCACACAGCCAGTGGTGCAGGTATGGATATTCGTCATGTTGGTAATTCTGTATTTCATACCCCTCATCATGATTTGCATCTCAAAAACATTCTTCATGTTCCCAAAGCCACAAAGAGTCTCCTATCCACTAGTCGTCTAGCCAAAGATAATCATGCTTTTGTTGAGTATTGGCCTAATTCTTTCTTGATTAAGGATCAGGACACGAGGAAAATTCTTCTTCAAGGTAGATGTGTGGATGGTCTTTACCCAATGCCGGCGTCATCAGTTTCATCCTTGGGTCGGCAAGCTCATGGTGTCATCAAGTCATCCTCCTCCCTTTGGCATAGGCGTCTAGGCCACCCATCTTCGGTTGTGGTTCATCAACTTCTTCGAGACAATAAAATTCCGTTTATTGAGTCAAATAATGAGTCTGTCTGTGATGCTTGTCAAATGGCCAAGAGCCATCAACTTCCCTATCCTAAGTCATCCAGTGTGTCTACTTTTCCACTTGAACTTGTGTTTTCTGATGTTTGGGGTCCGGACCTAGATTATGTTGGAAGATATAAATACTATGTCAGTTTTATTGATGATTTTAGCAAGTTCACATGGATATATCTCTTGAAAAATAAATCTGAAGTGTTTCAGAAATTTAATGATTTCCAGCATCATGTTGAGCGACTTTTCGATAAAAAAATCCTTGCTATGCAAACTGATTGGGGGGGGGGTGAGTATCAAAAATTGAATTCTTTTTTCCAATGCATTGGTATATCACATCTCGTCTCCTGTCCCCATGCTCACCAGCAGAATGGTCCAGCTGAGCGCAAACATAGGCATATCGTTGAGGTTGGTCTCTCCCTTCTTGCATATGCATCCATGCCTCTCAAATTCTGGGATGAGGCTTTTCTTACGGCGGTCTACTTGATTAACGTCTACCTTGCAAGGTCATCCACTCACAAACCCCTATTGAGCGTCTCTTAGGTGATAAAGGTGATTATTCCTTTTTGCGGATCTTTGGTTGTGCATGTTGGCCTAACCTTCGTCCATATAATAAGCGCAAGTTAGAATTCCGCTCCAAACAATGCGCTTTTCTTGGGGATAGCCCGCTCCATAAAGGCTATAAGTTCCTTGATATTTCGACTGGGCGTGTGTATATTTCCCGTGATGTCGTGTTCGATGAGATGGTCTTTCAGTTTGCCTCGCTTCACTCCAATGCCGGTGCTCGGTTGCGAGCTGAAATTAATCTCCTCCCTCTCAATGTGCAACCTTTAATATTGTATGATCATGAGGGGCATGATTTACAGGCTAACCCTGATGCTAATCCTGCTGCTAATATCCCTGTTGAGTCTATTGAACAGGAATCTGGTGAAATTTCTGGTTCTAGAGATAGTTCCGATGGTTTTTCAGGTTCTGGCATAACTCTCGAGGTTGATTCTTCTGGCAGCCAATCATTGGCGTATAGTCCGGAGCCATCATCCTCGGGATCACGGACAGGATCCGCTCCGGGATCGCGGCTGGTCTCCACTCCAGGCGTGCGTGCGTTCGCCGGTCTCATCACCCGACCAGCGTTCGGGTCCCTCTCTACCGACCGTGTCGGGTGATAGTGCTCGTGCCCCGTGATTGTCTGCATCGGCTGCTGCTTCACCTGAGCAGGCCACAAGATCTGCTGTGGCTGCTGCTGACACTTCTCCTGACTCGATTGCCTCCACAGGATCCTCTGTGGCAGCTCTGCCTGTAGCTACAGCTGCGCCACTGCTGGAGCGTCAGCGTACAAGTCTGCAAAGCGGTCTCTCCAAGCCAAAAGAGTTTACAGATGTACTGTTCATTACGATGGCATTCGGATTGGTAATTTTTGCAGCACAGGTGAACCTAGCAACATTGGTGAAGCTCTCTCAGATCCTAAATGGAAAACAGCTATGGATGAAGAGTATATGGCATTGATGAAAAATAACACCTGGCACTTAGTGCCTTCTACTCGTGCCCACAATGTAATAGACTGCAAATGGGTCTATAAGGTGAAGCATAAAGCAGATGGTACTGTAGGTCAATACAAGGCTCGCTTGGTTGCTAAAGGTTTCAAGCAAAAATATGGCATTGACTATGAGGATACTTTTAGTCCAGTGGTCAAGGCGGCGACTATTCGATTGGTATTGGCACTAGCCATTTCTCGCGGATGGAAACTGCATCAATTGGATGTGAAGAACGCATTCTTACATGGTGTTCTTGAAGAAGAGGTCTATATGAGACAACCACCTGTTACGAGTCTCGCTTGGGACATGTGTGCAAAATTGGACAAAGCATTGTATGGGCTTAAACAGGCACCTCGAGCTTGGTACTCTCGACTCAGTTCGCAACTTTAGTCTCTTGGTTTTTCTGCTTCCAAGGCTGATACTTCTTTGTTTTTCCGCAACAAAGGGGGAGTATCTATATTTATGCTTATCTATGTTGATGATATTGTTGTTGCTAGCTCCTCAGAGAAGGCTATTGATGTTCTTCTCCATGAACTTGGGATGGAATTTGCCTTGAAGGATTTGGGAGCGTTACACTACTTTCTCGGTATTGAGGTAAAAATGGTTAATGATGGAATTATTTTGTCTCAAGAGAAATATGCAAAGGAACTGCTCAGCCATGTGAATATGACAACCTGCAGGCCAGTTGATACCCCATTGTCAGTTTTAGACAAGTTGTCATTGGTTGATGGTGAAGTGTTGAGTAGTGATGACTCTACTCACTATAGGAGTATCGTTGGTGGCCTTCAGTATATTACCTTGACTAGACCTGATATTGCTTTCTCAGTTAACAAGGTCTATCAATTTCTTCATGCTCCTACCACAGTTCATTGGACGGCAGACAAGCGCATTTTAAGGTATTTGCGAGGTACAATCTCACTTGGGCTGCGACTGAGTAGGTGTGATTCTACTTTAGTCAGTGCATTCTCGGATGCGGACTGGGCAGGATGTCCAGATGATAGGCGATCTACTGGTGGTTTTGCAGTGTACTTGGGATCGAATTTGATCTCATGGAGTGCAAGGAAACAGGCTACAGTTTCTAGGTCTAGCACAGAGGCTGAGTATAAATCATTGGCTAATGCTACAGCTGAAGTGATTTGGATACAGACATTGCTCACCGAGTTGGGAGTGTCACAGTCTCGAGCAGCGGTTTTGTGGTGTGATAATATTGGAGCAACATATCTCTCTGCTAATCCAGTGTTTCATGCTAGGACTAAACATATTGTGGTGGACTATCACTTCGTTCAGGAGAGAGTTTCTTAGAAACTTTTGGACATACGTTTTATTCTTTCAGGAGATCAGGTGGCTGATGGTTTTACAAAGTCCCTTGCTACTAGGCAGCTACAAGCTTTTTGTCGCAATCTTAACTTAGACAAGTTATGATTGAGGGGGAGTGTTAGAATACTTGTATACTTGTATATGTAGCTGCTATATAGGTCTCCTGTATTGTACCCCTTGTATACCAAGGTGGACCATGTATTTTTCCTGAGTATATAAACACCACATGCGACCCAAGTTAGGGTTGCGCATCCCATACATAGTTTTCACAGGGTGACGCCATTAATGCTGAGCAGCGGTTCCCTAGCGTGCATTAAACGTCAGCAACGCGTCGTTATGACTAGTGGTGTCATTAAAAATCCAAATAAATTACGCTGACAGAGGCAGCCCGCCCATCAAAGGATCTGACTAGCGAGTGTTGTCACACATGTCCCTACTCCAACACCGATTCCTATGGCCCGATGCCATGACGGGGTTGCCGGACACGTTAGTGGATTAGTCTGGCAAAACTGCCGCTATTAGGGTCGCGACTTGACGCTGATTTCACGCTGGCCGCCCAATAGACCTATTGGGAGTGTTGGTGGAGATGCTCTTATCCAACCCCAACCTTTGGGGCCGGCATGGAGTGACAAGTACACACGGCCACACTCACAACACATGACTCCGACATGCGGGCTCGACATGGGGTCGTGGGATGGCCTCTTCCTGTTTGTCTTTGATTATTTGACAAGAAATTTGGTTAGCTAGCCCAATTTTCTTTAGACTGGGCCCACATATGTGACATTGCTATTGATTTTTTTTTGCTCTCAATACGGGAAAAACAATTTGAGAAAAATTGTTGGCAATACCTTTTTTTTACGAGCATAAACCATGTCCACCTGTAGTTGTTCACCCACAGTCCTCGGCCATGCCAATGAACTCTGGTCCAAAATTTCTCCACTTCATTCAAATACTGCATTAGGTTGTGCTGTCCACTGATCAAACTGCAAGACCACCCTGTGATTCGGTACATATACTGTGTCTCAAAGCATACTAAACTTGTAACATCAAGAAAATTTTGAGAGGAGGAATCTGGCCAAAATTCAAACGGGTCGAGATTTTTCACCCGATAAAGTCATGTGTGTGTGTGTGGTGGGGGGTAGGAATTATATTTCGATCGGTAACCAGAACCCTAATCATTACTAGATAGACTAGCTCGTGGAGAACTTTGCTGCCACTAAACATACATCAATCATTCTTGAATGACTTGTCGATGATGTTGTTGGTGTTGGTGTTGGTGTTGGTGATGCTATATCCTTCGTCACCTGACGAGTTGATAGCACTGGTGGTCACTGAACTTGTCACGCATGTGCAGATAAGTCACCCAACTTGCAAAACGGAAAAACCGGTCACTCAACTCACCAACCTCATGCAAGGAGAGGTAGTTTCCATTCGTATCATCCCCAGATGGATAGATTTTGATGGACCTGAAAAGTCAGTAAGTTTTTATAAAACCAGTAATCGATCTATTATATATTAAAAGTACATGATGGGTTGACCAGAAAAAAGAGAATTCTGCTAGAAATTCTCACAAAAATCAGAAACATCCGACCCTTTATCCAACCGATCGAAAATCTATAGCCATTAGATTAAACTTGGATGAAAAATTACCCACCATTACCATTACAACAAGAATACCTGTTCCCTTTCAAAGCGTTGTCGCCGGCATCGGAAACAATCAATAGGAAAGTTACGATGCCCTAGCACCAAGCATCTATCTTGTGAGCTCGACATGCCCTCGCGCCGCTGCCTCCGGGACATCCCAAGCTCACGTCCTTCCTCTGTCTTGGTGCACGAGCATTGAGCGATGCAGGTAATTGGAAGAAGTTGCCCCTCCCAGTCGGCTCCCACCATCCAGGCAACATACGCAGCGGTAGGGTCGGCAGTGACGCAAAGCATGAAGTAGATGCCCGATTACTGAGATCCTCCAAGTCTCCACTAATTCTAGCGCCTGCACATCATGGGATCCTGCGTTCGGCTTTGCTCTCGCGTCCTTTATCTTCTTCACAAACACGATTGCAAAACGGACATAGAAAAAACATGGAGATCGATATAGTGACCGGAAAACAGAGATAGAAAAAACATGGAGTTTGATGTATCAACATCGATTTTTTATTGGGTGACCAATCTAGCGCCTGCACATCATTGGGATTTTTCTTGGAGTTTGCAGGTCGATGTACCAAGATTGATTTTATCTCAGGTGACCAATCAACTCCTGCTGGAGGTCGCGGATACTGAAGGCGTTCGGCTCGCACCAGGGTTACTATGGACTATGGAGTCGTCCCTGCTGCACTACCTCTCAAACCTCACTCGCGGTGACATGCCAGCCTGCAGCCTGCCTGAATTGTTCCACATGCCAGATGATCACCTGTCCATCCAAATGAAACTGGCGTGACAAGTTGTAGTGTTCTTCTTGGTGGCGAGTAACTGTTTCATCGCTACTTTCCCAGCTTCTCTTGGTAACCAAGAGCACTCATTCTCTGCAGTCCTTTGCCGCCCCCAATTAGCAGATGCGGCAGAGAGAGCAACACAAGTAGCTGCCAATTACTCAAGAGTAAATCAAGCACGTGTAGATTGAGTGACGAGCTGCAGTTGACCAGTTGTTCGAGACCATCAAAGACGACGCCCTCAACAAGCAAGGTACATGCATAATACAGGTGACCTTCTACTCACGGCTAATTTCTTCCTCAAATTGTATATGGGCAAGCAGAGTAAGAGATGCCCTAGCACTCGAAACTGTAATCAAAGTTTCATTTTATGGATCTATGAATTAATCTGTGTTCGTGAATATGTGTCTAAATTTTTCATTATTTTTATTCGGAAGCATGTGTGTTACAAACTTATGATGCAAACATAAAAGTTAAATTATTCTGCATCTGAAGCATATGTGTTCTAATGAAACTAGCTTTGTGCTATAGGAAATTCTCTGACAGGGTTTTGTTCTAGCTTCTGTAGATTTCCCATTTATGTCTTATTTGACCGTGTATTTTCCTCTTGGGTATGGACATCCAGCAACCATGTCTGTTGTGATGAAACGAGCTTTTGTGCTATATGAAATTCTGTCACAGGGTTTTATTTTGTCTCCTGTATGATTTCTCTTTTATGTATGATTCAAGTGTAAATTTTCCTGCCCGATATAAACATCCAGCACACTAGTGGAAAACCCCCCTATTGTCCCGGTTGGTTTGGGCCATTCGTCCGGGTTCCCCAACCGGGACTAGCAAATCGGGACGAATGCTAGTCCCGGTTGGGACACCAACCGGGACGAATGGGGAGGGTCTTTCGTCCCGGTTCGTATTACGAACCGGGACGAATGGGGAGGGTCTTTCGTCCCGGTGACCCGTCAGATTTTTTCACTTTTTTCAGAAATTTCAGAAAATTGTTTAAATTTGTAAAATCAATAATGCTTATTCTGTAATTCATAAAAATATGAATAAAATACCAAAATGTTCAGAAAAATAAGACCTATTTGATTATGTCAAATGCATGCATGTTTAAAAAACTTAAATTAAATATTTTTTAGAACTACAAAAATGCCACTACTAGTGAAATATGGTGAACCACTATTACACATATCGTCACGAATATATTACACACATCTCATTCGTCGTGCTTGGTCGAACATATTACAAACGGTACATGTAGTACACACGAGTTTCATTCTTATATATACATCTCTTTTACACTCACTATTTAATTTCAACCTAGCTTATAGTAGTATTCTCCTTTCGGATCTAGGACCTCTGCATCTAAGAATCCGGCAAATTCCTCTTGAATTGCTCGTACGCAATCCTGTGGTAGAAGGCCTTTTCGCAACCGTTCGATCTAATTAAAAAAGGGTCAATATATATGAATGAAAATAATTGGCAATAAACTAAAATTATGAATATTGCATACGCACTTCAAGTTGTTTTAATATTCTGCCCTTCTCACAGCACGTCTGACGAATGAACTCGCAGACGTAGTATCCACATAAATGATTCCCACTTCCCTGGCTCAAGCACTTTACGGGAACAGAGTTCAATCAAAATAATAATCAAGAATGGTAATGGTATTGAACTAGAATCAAAGAGATGCGCGGATCTAGGTAGTAATACTTACATTTATTGGTTTAAATGTAAGCTCCTTCGCCCATTCACCCCTAGCCCTGACGGTGAATCGTTTCCAAGCTCTGTCCGGCAAAGAAAATGAATAAAGGAGTTATATATTAATTACTTGCTATCAGTAAATGAACGGAAAGTTGCCGATATAGTGCTATAATATGAGTGAAATTACCTCTGGAGGCATTCCTGCATGTTCGCCCAATCCTTAAGGGGTTTATGTAACGAGTCCATGACACGTATTACTCCTTTGTCAGGCATAATAATTAGCAGAATAAAGTGGAAGCTGCGCACGCATAAATCATCAATTATACACTTAACATCGAGAAATTAAGCGAAATAGAATGTGTAGTAACAATTACTTGAAGTTGTAAGGAAATAGTATTTCTCTTTTGGTTTCGTTAAACCGTAACGCATTTACCAAGTTATTCTCTGTATCGTCGTAAAAATCATGGAGACTTTTTTCATGAACGTAATCTGGGTCAACGAACCCAATGTCATAGATTTGTCCTCTTTTGCATTGGAGAATCTTCATTCTGAATAATTAATATAGTGATGAGTAAGATTATAAATGCAATGAACGAGGTGAGCTAGCTAGAGACTTAATTACAGAAATAATACTTACAGACAATAGGCACTGATGATAGCTTTGTCAAGGGCGTCTTGTTGGTATAACTGAAATAATTCAAAAAATTCAATCATTACCACGCCAGCTCCATGCCCATAATCCTCGTTCTTATATCCCACGTAGATCCAATTTCCCCCTTTCTTTGAGTTTGTCATGTACCAACTATGCAATCTTCGCATTTTTGTTGGTAGATCTTTGACTAACTCAGGTTTGACGAGAGGATGCCCGTGCCGGTATATGTATTTTGGAACTATGTCTTCGTGGAATTGTATTTGGTCTAAGTACTGAGCAATAGACATGCCCCGAGCAGAGGCTGCTTCTCCGTACAGTGCAACAAACTCAGGATCGATGCCGACCGCACATTTGCTCGACCCCACCTCGGTATTGGAAGACACTTTGAGCGGGGGGCACGATTGTTTTTTCTGTTCTCCGAGCTGGGGAACTGATTTCCGGCTTGCACTACTACTCTTCGACCGCTGTTTATTTGCCCGAAACGACTTGAGAATAGAGCGGTCATAGTCTGGTGTCAGCTTTGGCGGGGGTTGGGCCATATTTTTCAGCATTTTCACGACATCGGCATGTTCTTGTGGGGTGGAGGGGAACTCTGGCTCTTTCGGCTTCTTCAAATTAGCAAACCATGCGTCGAGTTCGGACTGTACTTACACCGCATTTTCCTCCGATGTACGGTCGTAAGGTCTCTTCGCAAGATTCTTGTGAGGTACTTTTGGGTGGGGTGACCGCTTACGTTTTGGTGATCGGTTTTTATAGAACCCTAGAGTACCCACACGCGGCGCCAGAGAAGACTTACGCGGCGGCGGAGACGGCTGTGGTGGAGACTGAGGCGGCGGAGACGGCTGCACTTGAGACTGGTGAGGCGGCGGAGATGGCGCCTGAGGCAGCGGCGGCGAAGAGGACTGTTGTGCTGGAGAGTGGTGAGGCGGCTGCGGTGGAGAGGACTGTTGCGTTGGAGACTGGTGAGGAGTCGATGGCCTTGGCGGCCAGTTTGGAAGCACGATGAATTCCTTTCGCCATAGAATGGTCCCTTTCCTGGCTTCTCCAAGTTCAACCACCTCCCCATCTTCACCTGCAGGGTGTTCCAGCTTCAGCTCCTCAAATCCTTTACTAACTTCATCCACCCCGACAACAGCGTAGCCATGAGGAACCGGGGAGCAATGGAAAGTTGGTGTAGGTCCAATTGGTACGGCATAGCCGACCGCCACCTTCGTGGTTAAGTTGAGCACTTTCACGTGTAGCTCACAAGGTGTGCTCTCCGTGATATCATCCATTGGGTAGCGACGAAGAGGATCCGTCGTCAGTGCATCATCATCACCAGCCGGGACCATGCTCGAAGCCACGCTGCTTTTCCGATATGATGGGTCGGTAGCATCGACTACAGCTTCTACAACGTGCTGCTGAGATAGGCCGGCAGTGCCTTGCTGGCTTAGTCGATCAATTTGATCCTGCTGCCGCTTAATTGTTTCTGCTATATGACGCAGCCGGTCTGCAGCAGCGCTTGCTTACCTTGCCTCCCTTTCCTTTCTCCTCAGATGACTTTTATCGGGAAATATTTTCCTTTCCGCGGAAAACCCATGTGCCCACGGCTTGGAGCCTGGGGTGCCTCGTGTTCGTCCTTCGTGTTCAGGATTCCCAAGGGCGCGTGCAAGCTCGTCATTCTCTCTATCAGGACGGAACCGTCCCTCTTCAACATCCTTGTGTGCTTTCCTAATTTCTTTGATGGGTAGTAGGGGATTATCCTTGTGTCTTCTGGTATATATGCACTTTCCTTCTGCGTCCAATGTGCCCCCATGCCCGTAAAACCAATTTCTTGACCGTTCGGTCCATCCTTCTTTTATAGGCTCTGGAACGATCCCTTTAGCTAGCAGGTCGGCCTCAAGTTTGTCCCACTTAGGCATGGAACAGGCGTAGCCACCAGCCCCCATAGTATGGTGGTACTTCTTTTTAGCAGCATTTACCTTATTTACTGCAGACTTTGACTGAGCTTCCTCCGATTTCTTGTACGCCACAAAATCTTCCCAGTAGTCTCTTATCTTCTCATACCCGTGATCGAAATCCGGAGTTTTATCTTTCAAGATGAAGTCGGTGTACAATCTGTTCTTAAATTTGTTGAATAGCTCGGCCATCTTCTTAAAAGCCCACGCCTTGACTTTATCTATTAGAGCTTTTTTCGGGCATCCATCTCCTCCTCATCTGGCTCCCCCTCCTCTGGATCCACCTCTGGCAACGGCAAGGTGAAATTAACCATGACCTTTTCAAAAAGGCATTTTTTGCCTTCGGGGCCGAGCCAGCTAACTTCAGGATCCCTTGGCTTATTCCATTCTCGGATGGTGATCGGGACGTAGTCCCTAACAACAACACCGCATTGCTTCACAAATTTTTGTCTAACATCAATTGGAGCAATGGGTTCGCCGTCTGCAACGACTTCTTTCGATCCTGTACCGGAGATGGTCCTCCAACTTTTTGGTTGGGCCTCGTTTCGTCCTCACAAAGGATTTGCTCGATCCGGATGGCTAAAATAAGAAAGACCGTTAGTATGTGTATATAGACAACAGAGGCTAAATTAATTAATATAAATATATATGCACCTCGTCGAAGTTTGTAATAATCAATGTTGCACCGGAGCCACCGGCTTCTGCCTTGTCGGCTTCTCCCTCATCGGAGACGCCGAGTTCGGCCTCTTTCCAGACGTTGGAGATGCCGTCTCCTCGGTTGAGAGACTCATCCCCCTCACCGGAGTCGTTCAGAAAGTGACTTGCGTCATCCTCGCCACGGATCATATCCTCGAGGATATTTTCCTCATTTTCGTCTCTGCCGTGTGGTTCCATAGTTTCTGCAAAATACGAAAGTTATTTTCGGAGCCGTCTCTGCCGTGTAGTTCAGAAAACTTGTAGGAATAGAACGGTACTAGAAGGAAAGGCGCGCGTTGCTGCGCCCGTTGTTTCTAAGCGTCGTCATGGTGATATATATGACAAATAATTCAGAATTTCATCTTGTCTGAAACGGAACAAATTTGAATTGTAGTAATAATATGACACCTTTCGATATCATTGTACTTCACATGAACATCACTTGAGCAAAATTGTACACAGCACCAATTACACGGTGCACCGATTTAAAACATCAGAGTATACAATTCTATCAATTCATACAAATAATTCTATGAATTCCATCAATTCATACAAAACTCTATCAAATCCAATTCTATCGTAAATAAATAAATAAATAACTGTACCAAATCCAATTCTATCATACAAATAAATATGAAGCCTAAAATTATTGGATTTTGGATAAATATTTATTTATACAAATATGAAGCCTAAAATCATAAATAAATATGAAGCCTAAGCATAGGGAACGTGGTTTTACACCTGAAGCCTCATATGTCAAAGCCATTAGTCAGCAAAAAGAGTGCCTACAAGAACGAAGTAGAAATAAATGCATTGTTCTTGCATTTACCCTTGGTTCTGTAGACAGTCTTCTTGCAAGCATAATGGACTATTCTAATCATCGGCTTGCATTAAGAATAGCCAAGAAGACAACATTATTTCTTTCGGCTCATAAATAATAGCAAAATCAGCTAACACTAAATCATTCCAAATTGACTTAACAAATTTTTCTAATAACATTTCTAATAAATTTCTAACACTAAATTTCCTAACACTAAATTTCCTACACTACAAAAACAACACAAAAATGTACCTAAACTACACACCTAATTTATACTCTACCACCTTAGCAAAATTTCTACTAACACTTGGTCGACTAAGCAAAATCAACTAAGCAAAATCTACTAAGCAAAATCAACTAAGCAAAATTTCAACTAAGCAAAATATACACACCTAATTTCTACTCTACACACCACCTTAGAAAAATTTCTACTAACACCTAAGCAAAATCTATAAAATTTGCACTAAAATTACACCTAATCTGCACTAAAATTACACCTAATTTGCTAACACTAAATTACACTAAAAAACAAAACAAAAAACAACTAAACCCAAAAAAAACTACCTCTTGCGGACGGCGGATCGGCCGGAGGCGCGGCCCTGTGGCGGCGAGGCGGAGGAGTACGGGCGACGCGGCGGGGCAGCGGGCGCGGCGGCGGAGAGGCGGCGGCGAGGCGGAGGAGTAGGGCGCGTGGAGGCCGGCGGCGAGGCGGAGGAGAGCGGGCGCGTGGAGGAGAGGCGGCGGCGAGGCGGAGGAGGCTCGCGCGTGGTGGAGGAGGCGCGGCCGGAGGAGCGGGCGGCGGAGGGCGGCGCGTACGGCGGACGGCGGCGCGGGAAATTTCGGCAGCCTGACGGCGCTCGATCGGGTTTTCCGCGCTCCGGTCCTTAGCGAAATGAGAGGAGTTGGGGGAGAAGAAGAGGCCGGCCAGATTTAAAAGGTAAAGACCTTTAGGTCCGGTTGGTGGCACCAACCGGGACCAAAGGGTCTTTAGGTCCGGTTGGTGGCACCAACCGGGACCAAAGGCCTACCCTTTCGTCCCGGTTGGTGGTACCAACCGGGACCAAAGGGTAATTTTCGGCGGCACCGAAAAGGCGCGCGCCAAAATACCCTTTGGTCCCGGTTCGTGGCATGAACTGGGACCAATGCCTGAAAATTTTAATGCCCTGAAAATTTTAAGTTCTTAATGTTGTTCCCGCCTTTTTTTCTTATTAAGGTGTTTGAATATGAATTTCATATGGTTTTGAATTTGAAAAGACTTTCAACATGAAAAGTTTTTAAATTTGAATAAATAATTTTTGGAATTTGAACTTAATTAAGTCATTAATTAAATTTATAAATTTAATATCTTTTCATCTGTTTATCAGAAAAATGCATTTAAAATATCAAATTGTTGATAAAAATGTAATCTATCTATTTATATAATTTATATATATTCATTTAATTTATATCTATTGAATTAATTCATATCTATTTTTGCCATATTATTGAATCTCACTAAACTTTCAACATGAAAAGTGTTTAAATTTGAGCTCCAACGGTGCATTTGATACGGTACAGAATGACAACAGTGGATCAGTTGTCCTAACAATCTTAGTCATACTCCTGCCTAGGCCTATAATACTCGTACTCGTAGTCGCCGTCATCATCGTCGTCGCTGTCATCGTACTCATACGGTGCTTGTGGCTCGAACCTCGACGGATGAGCACCCCCGGACTGCATGTTAGGGTACCGCAGGCGGGGGTTATCGCCAGCCATGATGTAGTTCATAATGCCCTGGAGAGTCCGGCCAGCCCACCACAACTGACGGCCAGCCTCGTTGAAGTCCGAAGGAGGAGGGCCATCCCCCTCGTACCTGGCGAGCACCCTCTCACGCCGATTGATGAAGAAGGCTTCCCAAGTCGGGCGGTAGTCGGGATGCCAGCCCGGATCCATCCGCTGCTCCGGTGTGAGCTCGAGGTAGTAGTGGTTCGTGATGGCCGCCCGGCGCGCCACACCTTGAGGGACAGGAAGGACCGGCACGCCTCCGGCGCTCAGCATCCAGCCGGCGGGGACGCGGTAGCCGGGCGGGCAGGGGTAGTTCGAGGTGGAAAGCTCCTCCGTCTGATGGTAGGTTAGTACGGTGGAAGCCATGGAAGAGTGATGAGGTTGCAGATATGAGTTTAGATGTGATATATATAGTGAGAAATTGCGGGAAGACGAAGGCGGGAAGCGGTGGAAGAAGCACACAGATCGTGTGTTTCCTTCGAGCGCTTGTGAGCCGTTGGATCAGAGTTGTGTTTCTTTCGAGTGCTTGTGAGCTGTTGGATCGTGTGCACACGGATCGTGTGTTTCTTTCAAGCGCTTGTGAGCTGTTGGATCAGGGCCTTTAGTACCGGTTCGTGTTACCAACCGGGACTAAAGAAGCACACGGATCGTGTGTTTCCTTCGAGCACTTTTGAGCCGTTGGATCAGAGTTGTGTTTCTTTCGAGTGCTTGTGAGCTGTTGGATCGTGTGCACACGGATCGTGTGTTTCTTTCAAGCGCTTGTGAGCTGTTGGATCAGGGCCTTTAGTACCGGTTCGTGTTACCAACCGGGACTAAAGAAGCACACGGATCGTGTGTTTCTTTCAAGCGCTTGTGAGCCGTTGGATCAGGGGTGTGTTTCTTTTGAGGGCTTGTGAGTTGTTGGATCTGCACTCCCACCTCATCCACAGTTACACCTTCTAATCGCCTATAAATAGCGACGTCCCTGCAGCGAACGGCACACAACGAGCGTCTACCTTTGTCACCGAACCCAATGGTTGGATTTAGCCTACCTGCTGGCATGTTCCCTGGCATTATTGTGTTTGTCCTTGTTCGCCGGCCAGCCATTGGAGCCACCTCCTGTAGGTCGGTGAATAAGGACAACACAACGACGCTATTGGAAACACAAGCCCTCAGGTAGGTTGAATCCAACCACTGGATTAGGGTGACACAATGATGAATTGCCGAGGAGGTGGGAGTGGTGGTGGTGGAAGTGGTAGCCATGCCCCTCGGTCGGATCCAAGCAGCTGCAAGGCTCTCTGATGATCTACAACATTCCCAACACTTTTTGGGACGGTTGTTAGATCATCAGAGAAGTCTTGCGGCTGCTTGGATCGAAGGTCGATTTGCTGCTCACGACGACGTGAGACGGATGCGCAAGCTTCCGGATGGGCAAAACCAGTGTTGGATCAGCCACATGACCCTATATGCAAATCATTCGGATTCCCGTCATACAGCCCAACGATGCATTTGATATGCAGGCACTCACGAGCCACCGTTGGGCTGTATGACGGGGAAACCGTGTGCATTTGATAAAAGGTTTAATACATTAATTATTACACATCACCAACAACATCCCTATCTAGTGTTCACTTGTTTCTTCGTGTGTGTCCCTTTCTTCTGATTGCGCCGTAGCCATGGACAATCTTCATCAGGCAAGAGAACTGCAATGGCGATCACAGACTCTGAAACTAACTTCGACCGGTTCCTGAGCCGCCGGCACTGCGCATCCAATAGATACATGTAGCGACGGACGTGCTCATCCTCCTCCCTGATACGGCGACGTACCTCCTCCTTGGAGGCCGGCTCTCTCTGCACCGAGCGTGGCCCATGCGACGACCACCACAGAAGATCCGGGTCGACGACGTCACCCGGATTCCTCACCAAGCTGCGTGTCCCGGAAGGTAGCACTTCCCAGTGCCAGCCCGGTGGAGCCCAGTCACGCACATCGCTCCTCTGGTCCAACATGGACATCGTCCCCGAGAACACCTTAGTCAAAAACGCCTAAGTCAAAATTTTGTTACAATGGAAGAGTGATGAGGTTGCAGATGTGAGTTTAGATGTGATATGGCAATGGCGGCCAAGCCTACATATATATAGTGAGAAATTGTGTGAAGACGAAGGCGGGAATTGCGTGAAGACGAAGACGAAGGCGGGAAGCCACATCCTTCTGTAACCTTGTCAGAATTTCTTGATCGATTACCTTCCGAGATATTGCATTGAGAAATGCACATAGCTTCACAATGGGTACTCGAACATTTTCCGATAGAAGCCCCCTCAATGCAATCGGAAGCAACTGCGTCATAATCACGTGGCAATCATGAGACTTCAGGTTTTGGAATTTTTTATCTGCCATATTTATTATTCCCTTTATATTTGGCGAGAAGCCAGCCGGGACCTTGATACTGCTCAGGCATTCAAAAAATATTTCCTTCTCTGCTTTCGTAAGAGCGTAGCTGCTTAAGTAATGACGCCCTTTATCCGTATGCTTGTTGTTTGGGTCTTTCATACGCTGCTGGTCCTCCCTTGGTTCCGGTGTATCTTTTGTCTTACCATACACGCCGAGGAAGCCTAGCAGGTTCACGCAAATATTCTTTGTCACGTGCATCACGTCGATTGAAGACCGGACCTCTAGGACTTTCCAATAGGGTAGCTCCCAAAATATAGATTTCTTCTTCCACATGGGCGCGTGTCCGGTAGCGACGTCTTTCGGAACAGATTGACCGCCAGGACCTTTTCCAAAGATTACTTCTATGTCCTTGCCCATACCAAATATAATATCACCATCAGGGAGGTTAGGCTTCTTCCGGTGATCTGCCTTACCATTGAAATGATTGCCTTTCTTTCTTACGGGGTGACTGCCTGGAAGAAATTGACGACACCCCAGGTACACGACATTCTTACATTTTTCCAAATATGTACCTTTAGTCTTATCTAAACAGTGCGTGCATGCGTTGTATCCCTTGTTTGACTGTCCTGAAATGTTACTAAGAGCAGGCCAATCATTGATGGTTACGAACAGCAAGGCTTGTAGGTCAAATTCCATCTGTTTGTGCTCATCCCCCACACGTACACCTGGTATGGCCCACAACTGCAAAAGTTCATCAACTAATGACCTTAGGTACACATCAATGTTGTTGCCGGGTTGCTTCGGGCCTTGGATGAGAACGGGCATCATAATGAACTTCCGCTTCATGCACAATCAAGGAGGAAGGTTGTAGATACATAGAGTCACGGGCCAGGTGCTGTGACTGCAGCTCTGCTCCCCAAAAGGATTCATACCGTCTGTACTTAGACCCAACCATAAGTTTCTTGCGTCACCTGCAAAGTCCGAGAACTCTCTATCGATTTTTCTCCACTGCGACCCATCGGCGGGGTGTCTCAACTTCCCGTCTTTCTTACGCTCTTCTTTGTGCCATCGTAACAACCTGGCATGCTCTTTGTTTCTGAACAGACGTTTCAACCGTGGTATTATAGGAGCATACCACATAATCTTAGCAGGAATCCTCTTCCTGGGGGGCTCGTCATCGCCCTCAACATCACCAGGGTCATCTTGTCTGATCTTGTACCGCAGTGCATCCAAATTCTCGTACTCCTCACCGCAGTAAAGAATGCAGTCATTGATGCATGCATGTATCTTCTGCACATCTAATCCTAGAGGGCAGATAGCCTTCTTTGCTTCGTACGTAGTCTCGGGCAATTCGTTATCCTTTGGAAGCTTCGGCTTCATTATTTTCAATAACTTCTCAAATCCAGTCTCTGCCTTCCATTTCAGCAATTCCAGTGTGGTACCGAGCTTTGTGCTGCCATCTTCGCAATTTGGGTACAACAACTTTTTTTGATCCTCTAGCATGGCCTCCAACTTCAGCTTCTCCTTTTCTATATCGCATTCTCGTTTTGCATCAGAAATGACCCGACCAAGACCATCATCAGGCTCATCTGACGCCTGTTGTTCTTCACCTCCTTCTTCTTCATTGTCTTCCATCGCAGTATCACCGTATTCTTCAGGGAACATAGGATAGTTCTCATCATCCTTTTCTTTTTCATTGTCTTCCATCATAATCCCTCTTTCTCCGTGCTTGGTCCAACAATTATAGCTGGGCATGAAACCTCTCCGAAGCAGGTGGCCTTGAAGGGTTCTCGAGGAAGAGTGCTCCTTAACGTTCCGACAGTCCACACATGGACAAGGCATAAAACCATCATATTTGTTTGCCTCAGCCACATGGATAAATTTATGCAGGCCTATAATAAAATCAGAACTGCGTCGGTCGCCATACATCCATCGCTGTCGTTCATCCATCTGCATATCATATAATTAAGTTTATCAAATACAATTAGAATAACATATTGAATACTGAAATGACCACCGTACATCGACACATGCAATATTTCTGTATCAATTATAGATGAAAAGGATAAAGTTGCTAACCTCGGTCGAGGATATCATTTTGTGTGAACTTAAGTGTGGCTCGGGCATTTGATCGAACATATCTTGTGCGTGGCAAAGGAAAAAAAACTAGCACCCACTTCTCACCAATCCAAGCAAAAAAAAACAGAGGAGAGAAGAAGGGGGGGGGGGGGGGGGGGTTACGTACATATAGGCAGGGGAGGGGCATTAGTCCCGGTTCGTGGCACGAACCGGGACCAAAGCTCGGGCATTAGTCCCGGTTCGTGGCACGAACCGGGACCAAAGCCTCCGCGACAGCTTTGGTCCCGGTTCGTGCCACGAACCGGGACGAATGTCCCCAACCGAACCGGACCAATACTCCATGGGCTCCTGGCAACTCGAACCGGGACCAATGCCAGGCATTGGTCCCGGTTTATCACTCAACCGGGCCCAATGCTCCATGGGCTCCTGTCCGAAAGATGGTTTTTCTACTAGTGGCAATTTTTCGCTTCATAGGTATTCATATTTTCTGTAGCATTTTATGTTTGTATTACACATCCAAGTCGCAAGTGGATGATTTAGCATACCATGATATGACTTTCTGTTGAGGTAAGCACTCTAGAGTCCGGACTTTGGAACTGCCTATGAACGCTACTCAGTCTTCCTCACCAGGTCCGGCTCAATCTTCCTCACCAGGTACGGACAGTATAAATGAGTATATTCAGTTGTCATGTGAGGGATTTGGACCTGTAATTGCCCAAAACAGCTACTTGGTTACTAGAAAGATCACCCGTGCTTAGTGCCATAGTTGTAGTGTTATCACATATGTCATGACATACACTATTCGCTTATATTCCGTAGTTCATTTAGAAAAATGTAATTTTGCTTGGGCTATTTGAGATGACAGTACTAACCTTCAGTACGATGTAATAACTAATTATATATAACTGTGTACACACATGACATTTCAGATGCTTATGGTTGTATTTTGGTTGGTAAATTGAGTTAGTTAGCGTCACTCACTGGGTTATTGGCTAGGTGATGATTTCACTTACCTTCTTAGATGCTAGATTTTGTGTCATTTTAATGCATGCAGATCATTGCCGCTCTCCTCTTCCTGTAACTTTGAAAAACTAGGTGATATGTAATATTCATTCGCTACTAATCATTGTGTTCTTTTAATACATGATATTGAAAAGACATCTATCATGTCTGGAATTCTTAGCTGGTCCTTGCAGATCTGATCTCCTTCCCTATAGGCATGCTCATGTTGCAGTCTTACTAGACGTACCATCCTTTTTCACTTTTCCTTCTGTTTTACCAAATTATTGTGCACAAATCTATCTAGATTGTCATGTCATTGTGCCGATCTTTTCTTATTTTACTCCATGTTTTCTTTTAGGTGTCTTTGTTCTATTATTTGATATCCTATTCGGAAAGAAGAGACTGCACAATATTGGATTTTAAGATATGCCAAATTTTCAGTTAAGAGACGATGTAAGTTATTGTGGTAAGATACGTAATTTTCCAACATAAAGATGCCACAAAGTTTCGGAGATGTTTTTATTGAAAATATAAAGTTGGAGGTTTGGAGTGAACAATATATGTGGTTCCCGCATGAGTTGACTTTATGGTGTAGTTATTTCTCCCCGTAATATCACATGTCGAAAATCTAGCTCAGTTGTTCAAGGAATATTATTAGAGTCGATCTTCACTCTGATAAGATATCGTATGAAGTTTCACCCAGACAAACTATCACGTATGATCACTGCTCCAGTAAGTAGATCTATGAAACTTAGCACATTTACCTTTTACCATTTGAAAGGCAAGTTCACTAAACCTCAGTTTTGCTTTCCTATCATTTTCCTTCCGTTTATTTTGCTATGCCAAATCACCAGTACTCATTTGTAAATCTAAAAGAACTAATGAGAGATTGTTCATTTCATAGAATTTTTTGAATGTGGCTTATTTCTTAATTATTATTTATATCATCCATATAGGGTATCTCATGTTGGGGTACAATGTGAGACTCTTTGTATTGATGTTGCAAATAAAGGAATTCAATGGGTGTTGTATTAAAGAGACCGATATGTATGCGTGAGATGCTCTAACTCGGTTAAGGCAGATAGACAGCCATGTAATATTGCAGATATATTTGTGATTTCTATTATGATCCAACATATTATAGTCATAGTACATCACTGAATCAAGGAAAAAGGAACAAAACTAAAAGCTATTTCCTTTTTATTGTCTGCAAAATATAGTTTCCCTCACGTGATATGGAATCCGTAAGTGGGATCACAACTTCCTTTCTTAGAAATTTATCATTCCAATTGTCCAATCCATCTTGGAACGAGATTGTAAAATTGAATTGATTAATTATTCTTTGTTAGGGGAAATTTTAACTTTTTATAAGATGTGTTGTTGTTTTAATTTTTTGAGTGAAATAGGTTAGAAGCATAGATATGGAAGAATATGACATAAACTTTTCTTGCTATTGATTAGGATGGTTGGAACAGTCTACTAGGAATTTAGTCTCCAATGTACATGAAACGAGATTTTTCAAAAAATTGGTACTCTTGATCGCAAGTGAACAATAAAATTGTAAACATGTAAGATAAAAAGCTAAAAGGAAAAAAATGCATGTAGAGATGTATAATTTGAATGCAAAATTTTGAACTTAAACACAAAACTTTGTAACCTAAGGAAAAATAACAAAATGTCCAAGGAACAGTACAAGCAAATAATGTATTATTTAATTAGAATTGCATTAATGTCAAATCAAGAATATAACATATCTCTAGAGATCTAATAATTTTGTAATTTGCTTCAACTATACCTTTTGTATTCATTTCATCATTTAATCGCTACCATTATTACCCAGCATTTTTCGGTTCAGTGCAAAATTTTGTCGCTATGTCAACAGCTTTTGCTTGAAAAATGATAATTTTCATCTTCATTTTACATGTAAAAATAAAAGGAAAACGAAATGAACCAGTTAATAAACTATAATCTTTAATTAAGTAGCACGATACTAATATTCTACACTATGACAAGTTTTTTATTATAGAAAAATAACATAATAGAATGTTGCCCGTGCATTGCACGGGCCACTTGGCTAGTTAAGAGTTAAAATTATGAGTCATATTTATCACTGCAAATTCAAGACGTGTCGGGGGGCGACCCCCGGATAGGGTCAAGGTAATGAATTATGTATAGCCCCAAAGTTGACCGACATAAGGTGGACCGGAATGGTCAAGATAGCCATGATGGTACAAAATGGGATATTGGAACTGACATATCTGGACCGACATACAAAGGTATGTCGGATTGTCTTCATAGTTCCTCGTATGTGCAGGGGGAGTGAACCGAGTCAAGTGTATCTGGCATGGCTATGCCGGATAAGGAGGAGCCGCCTTATCTCGGTTGATGGTCAAGGCATGTGTCCCATCCCTTCAATCAAGGAGCAGGGTATGGCGTCGCTCCGCAAGTACGATGTGATATGTCTCCACCATACCGCTGACCAGGGCGGTACGGGGGAGCAGTGCAAAGGAGTGGAGGGAGTGTCCTGCCCAGGGTAGAGGAGACATGGCAACCAGGGGCTGACGCCTGCTAGGGATGGCCACAGTAGTTAGAGCCGCACTGTAACCTGGGCACCATTTTATAAGGTGCCCAAGGCCCTCGTAGGAAAGGGAGAGAGCTCTGATCATTGGACCGACGGACGAAAAGAGAGAAAATGTTAGACTTTAGACATCAGCCCGACATACAGCTCGAGGAGCACCTCTGTAACCCGGGTTGTGATTCTTATACACTCAGACAAGAAGGAGTAGAGGTTTTACCTCCTCACGAGGGCCCTGAACCTGGGTAAATCATGTGTGTGTAATTCTACGCACCATCCCTCCCCGGTGCCAACAGCGTCCATCGGCCCCAACATAAGCCATCCCATGGCATCTGTCCGTTCACCACGATGACAGTTGGCGCCCACCGTGGGGCCAGCAGCGGCGCTGGCTGGTGTTTTCATCCGGACGGGATCCGTCATCGCCTCCGGCGAGCGCGTGGTATGTGGCCTTGTCCACAGGTTCGGCTCGCTGAACGTCATCAGCGACAACGCTGGCTGCTTCGGCAGCAGGCCGCTCCCGCGGAACGGCTGCCTCATCAACTTCGGCGACCTCACGATCTCCGTCGCCACCAAGATTGTCTACAGATACCCCGATAGGGTGCATGTCGCTGCGGACCCTCCTACAGTCTGCACAGCTCGCGGCCGGCGTACCGCTCGCCCCGCTAGCTGCATGGAAGTCATGATGACCTCTCCGGTCGTTGCTACCAGGGGTGTGGCCGGTGAACCCACCACCATCACCAGATCCACCAGAATGGCACCCCCACCATTGGAGAAGCCCGAGAACCGCACGGTACCCGCCGGTACATCAGGTGTGCCGGTGGTGCCGAGTCCTCTTCAGGACGCGATCGAGAAGCTGGCCACTCCAGTTGCTCCCAGCGCAGATGCGGCTCTGGCGCAAGCTCAGCTGGAGGAGCAGTGTCAGAGCATACTCCAGGAGGCTATCGAGGTAGCCCGAGTTAGGCAAGAGTTCGACATCTCCCTCCGTGAGTATAACAAGGCTCATGGTTTTACTCCAGTAGCAAAGCCTACTAGTCGCATGAATAAGGTGCGTAACCGAGGTAGAGACCTCAATGCTGAAATGGCTAGAGATGGTAGATCCAAATCAAGTAGAACTGCTAGTCATGTATCGGCTGATAAGCCTAGGTATAGCACTCCTGGCAAGAACCTTAGGGCTGCAGAGGCAGCCGTAGCCGAGTTATCTAGCTTATCCGGTGAAGCTCGTCGTAGGCAGCAGGACCGGGTAAATGAATTGGTAGCTATTGCTAATCTTCAGAATGAGGCATACTTTAAGGCAAACCCTCCAGGTGCTGGTGGATCCCGGTACATTCACTCGGCTGGTGGTGCCGATGGAGTGTCCAAGGGACAGGCTTCATCGCCGCATGTCGGCAGAGATCGTGACCGGAGTGTAAACTCTGGTAGAAACAAGCAAATGTAGACATATGATCCAGATTATGCCGGAAGGCAGCTAGCCGAGCAAGGCAATCCCGGTCGGGAAGCACCCGATCCCGGCCAGGGTAATCAAGGTTCCGGTCGGGTTCATCCGGCTGATCGAGACCAGCAACTTCGGTATCTGGCACCAAACCCCACCTCGGCAACAACATGGTGCCGGGTATGCCGCTCAGCAACAAGGAGGCGATTCGGGGGACAACCGGTATGATGATGGTTACTCGGCTATGGAGAGGGCCGGGTACCAAAGATTTGTACGTATGGCGTCCGAGGGTGCGCTCGGATCCCGGCTGGGAGCTCGCCAGTTGTCAGCACATGATGTCCGCAACAAGCTTGATAGAATCTATATGTCTGAACTTCTGGAAGAGCAAGGCCCACCTGGTCCGGCTTGTTTTGGACCCCAGATCATCAAGCAAGCACCGGTGCCGAACTTTCAGCTTCCCCGGGGCACAAAAACATATGGCGACAGTACTAAGCCGAAAGATTGGTTGACTGATTATGTCACAGCAATGCACATTGCTGGTGGGAGTCACCGATGGGCAGTCCGGTATGTGCCGCAAATGTTGGAAGGTCCAGCCCGGATCTGGCTGAACAACTTGGAGGAAAACAACATTGATTGCTGGATGGATTTCTCGGAAGCTTTCGTCAGCAACTTCTCCAGCACATACAAGAGGCCGAATCGTCCTCAAGAACTCTCCATGTGCAGGCAGATGGATGATGAAACTGACCGTGAGTACTTGACAAGATGGAGTACCATCCATAACTCCTGTGAAGGAGTCATTGAATCGCAGGCCATTGCTTGGTTTGCTCAGGGGTGCCGTCATGGCACCATGCTCTGGCAAAGATTGCAGAGAGAAATGCCTGCCACTCTGGCCGAGACAATCAAGATAGCAGATAGTTATGCTTTGGGTGACCCCACTCAGCCTTTGCTGACCCCGGTTGAGCCGAGTAAGAGATATGCGGTCAATAATGCTGACCGTCCACCCAGGCGGAACGACTGCCCAGATTTTAGGTACAAGAGGAGAGATGACCGGCCGGACTACCGATATGGGTCGAACCATGTTGCTGCAGTTGATCAGGATCAACCAGATGCCGGCAACAGCCAGCGTCAGAAGAACAGTGGTCCTTCATGGGGCCAAAACCCAGATGGAAAGAAGCCATGGGGCGATGGAAAGAAGCCTTGGGAGGATAAGCCGAGGTACACCTTCGAGATGATGTTGGATGGGCCTTGCAGCTACCACACTCCGAACCCAGCTGGTCGGCTAACCACACTACCCGGCAGTGTAGCTGGTGCCATTGTATGTTGAAGGATAGCCCGGTGCTCCCACCACTACCTCGATCAGCACCACTCATGGGTGCAAACACCATACCCTTGAATGCACCTTCGAGGCCTGCGGATAACAGGAGGAGGCCGGAGAATGTCAAACAACAACAACAACAACAACAACAACAACAACAACAACACAACAACAACAACAACAACAACAGTTTGATAACACACAACAACAACAACAACAACAGTTTGACAACAACAACAACAACAACAACAACAACAACAACAACAACAACAACAACAACAACAACAACAACAACAACACAACAACAACAACAACAACAACAACAACACAACACAACAACACACAACAACAACAACAACAACAACAACAACAACAACAACAACAACACAACAACAACAACAACAACACAACAACAACAACAACAACAACAACAACAACAACAACAACAACAACAACAACAACAACAACAACAACAACACAACAACAACAACAACAACAACAACAACAACAACAACAACAACAACAACAACAACAACAACAACAACAACAACAACAACAACAACAACAACAACAACAACAACAACAACAACAACAACAACAACAACAACAACAACAACAACAACAACAACAACAACAACAACAACAACAACAACAACAACAACAACAACAACAACAACAACAACAACAACAACAACAACAACAACAACAACAACAACAACAACAACAACACAACAACAACAACAACAACAACAACAACAACAACAACAACAACAACAACAACAACAACAACAACAACAACAACAACAACAACACAACAACAACAACAACAACAACAACAACAACAACAACAACAACAACAACAACAACAACAACAACAACAACAACAACAACAACAACAACAACAACAACAACAACAACAACAACAACAACAACAACAACAACAACAACAACAACAACAACAACACAACAACAACAACAACAACAACAACAACAACAACAACAACAACAACCACAACAATAACAACGACGACAACAACAATGCTGGTTCTAGCCGGCAGAATGAGTATCGGGAGCCCCACCAGAGCTACATGGTCTTTGTGACCGAGCCAACTGATAAGCAGAGCCAGCATCGGTTTTTTTGCAATGGAGGTGAATGCAGTCATGCTGGCTGTGCCGAAATATATGTACTGGTCTGAGCAGGATATCAGCTGGACCCGTGATGACCATCCGAAGGTCATGCCTAACCCAGGAGGGTATGCTCTAGTTGTGGATCCGACATTTATCGGACCTGACTGTAGCGCCCCGACCCCAGAACTATACAGTGAAGCTTTGTGCAACCGGTCATGCTACACAATCGAAGGTTACTGGGTTTACCAATCCCAGGCCAAAACCTTTGGCAGGTGTGCTCGGAATGGATCATCGGCACACAACACTTCGATCATGCCATAAGCTCAGACATAGCTATCATGTATAGTTAAGAGATCAAGACTTGTGGAACAACTGGCACATCGCAGACTCTATGACACAAAGATTCATATAGCAACTCATATATGAGAAAGATACAAATTACACATAAAAGGAATCACAGATCCATCAGTACATCAAGCGGAAACGAGGTAGTGTTGTCTAATACAACAAGATCCAAATATGGCCTAAGAGGCCTACAAATAAACAACCCATGCCAGCTTGTTCCACGGTCCCAACCTGCCACCTGGGAACCCCAAACTACTCGTCGATGTCCAGGAAGAAACTACCTAGCTGCTCGGTGTCGTCCTCCTCTGAAACAAGTCATAAGGCAACAAAGAGAGACTGAGTACGACGTACTCGCAAGTTTAGTAGGGCTATATAGGCCCAATGCAGACGGAGGCTCTAAAGCTGTATGTAGCTAATTTGCATAAAGCTAGTTTTCCTTTTTAAAAGACATAAAGACCCATGGCATCGTCTACTCAGAATGTTTTTCAAAAAGGGGTAAGAGAGCAACTTTTCATCTTCGGTTCTCATCGAACCAACTTGTAGCAACTCATCTCTCATCTCCACCAAAGGCACTCCCTCGAATCACCCTCGAGGAAATGAACCTTTTTTTACACACGTTGAGTTGCAACCTTTAGCTGCCAAATTAATTAATTAAGGTTAAAGTTCTCTATGAGCTAATCCGCCTTTCCCAAGAGTTCGTCCATAACCGTGGACACGGCTTTTCGAAAAGATTTACCCTGCAGGGGTGTACTAATTTACCCATTGGTATCGTCCAGCTCACCTGATTGGCCCTCTTCCGGGGAAGGCCGGCGAGCGGGCGCGGTTAAACCTTTACCTCGTATGAGACTATCCAAGAGTCATCTATGGCGACAGGGCAAGTTTACCCAGCCTATTTTAGCCCCTGTCCCCATCGCCACGTCCTAAACACAAATCCTCCGCAACATTTTCTTTTCCACTCACACGCAAATGGAAAATCGAACTAGAGGACCCTTGGATACGCCCGCACAAGTTATTCAGTTAGTAAGGCGCCCATACACCCACCAATGGTAGCACGCTCGGTTCTTGGTTCTAGCTAAAAGCACTCTCAGCCTAGGCGGCAAGAATGAGGCAAAACACCATCCCCGATGGCAACTCATCCAAGCCTTTTAGCAATTTAATTAAGTACCACACACCTCCTCCACCATGTCCGAACATTCCATCATCGTTCATCAATATGGAATTTAATCAACGGACATAATTAGAAAAACGACTAAGCATGGCTAAGCATATAACAACAAATATATTTTGTATCCGGCCAACACATCATACCTATGGTTCATAGGAGGGGAAAACATGTATTGGTTCGGGGAAAAACATGCATTCATAGGATACTCTAGATCTTGATCAAAAGTGGCATTGGAATCGCATGCAATATTATGGTGGATAAAAATAAGTTTATAAAACAATAGGATGCTAGAATGCCAAGAAGGTTAGGTTATCTCTTGCCTTGCTGCCGGGGCGTGTAGTACGGCTCGTCGGGGTAGGTAGAGGAACCCTCGACTCCGGAATCTATCAATACCCAAAAATAATACAAAAGTAAAAATAATCACACGAAGACAAGGTGCAATGCACAATCACATGATGACATGACAAGTTTATGCAAAGATATCAACATTTAATTTATTTAACAATTTAAATGGAGTTCCAAATAATTAGTGCAATTATTTGGAAACAACCCCATATTTATCTTAGTGACCACATTACTTATAAATTATTACATTACTAGAGAAGTGGCTCAAATATGCATTAACATGACATGATTAAGTAGGTTTTGTTCTTCCGATCATTTTGGTACCTTATTTGTAATTTTCCGAGTATTGATGATTAAATAGTGAATTAAGTAATTATTTGAATTTAATTCCTTTAATCAAATTAAGAATAACATCAAATAAATATTTGTGATCATGACATGATATTAGCATGGGTTAATAGCATTTGACATGTTGATCACTTTGATATTTTATTCACAAATTTTGGTTAAATATTTATCGCATTATGATTTTTCCCCAAATTAGGTTCTATTTATACTATTTTAAGGATTCGTAAGATAAAGGAGAAATTATTTCCTCAAAAGGATATGGCAATGTTACCAACAGGTAGGTGATGTTTTTCTGATCAAATTGATATTTAATTTGCTGTATTTGAAGCAATATTCAAAAAGATATCAAGCATTTTAAAATCCAAAAAGGGGAAAAAAAGAGCTAGGCAGGCCGGCCTTTAGCTCGGCCAGGCCGGCCTTGAGACGATTCCCTTGGCAGGGAGGTAGAGGAGGCCACAGCAAAGCTCGTGGTGGCTTCGGCTGGCCCCGAGACAGTCGGAGTCGACGGCGATTTGACGGCGGAGCTGCTAGGTTACGGCCATGGTGCTATCTAGGTTTAGGGTTTCGGGGTGCGGGGGAGCAGGTGAAGCAAGCAAGTGGAGCAGGGGAGAGAGGGGGCCGAGTCGGGTCCTTCTTGACTCCAGGGGAGCAGGTGGCGCGGCGGCATGGTGCGGGGCGGCATGGCGCCAGTGCCGCCCCGGCACAGTGAGGAAGGAGAGGGAGAGGAGCTGACAGGAGGGGTCCACATGTCAGGTGTTTAAACATTTTGCATTTTCCTTTTTCAATTAAAACCAGTAGCACCTTAGGGAATTTTATTGAGGCCTTTAACCATTTTGGAAAATTATGAAACATTTCACAGAGGCTCCCCATAACATGAAGAGGCTCCACAAAAATTGGTGCTCTAAAATAAATTGTTTAGACCCACATTTGTTCATAGGTTTTAATATGGTTATTTTTGATAATTGCAAAAATGCATTTATTTGGAGCACTTAAACATTTCAATAAATAATGAAAATATTTATGGAGGCTCATATTATAACAATGAAGCACCCCATATTTTTATTTTGAATTTTTGGGAAAGTTTAACTTGGTATCAAAATAGAAATTGATTTGAACCAATTATGAAGTCTCAAATTTATTTCTTTGTTTGACAAGAAATTTCCTTTGACAATTATTTATAAAATATGTCCTTGAGCTTCCTTGACAATTTGGAGACTCAAGAACAATTGGTTTTGCCAATTTAAGTAAAGTATTTGGTTTGGAAACTTTTGGGGAAGGGTTTTGCTTCCTTTGTTTTAAATTTCCATGTGTTGCTTTATTCAACTTAAGAAATTTAAATGAGCATGCCATGATGCAATGCAAAGCAAAAAGTGAAAAATTGGCCCATATTTTAGGGTACCAAACTGGGGCTGTTACACCGACATCAATGTCAAGTTCACCTGGGTTCTCATTGACAATGGGAGCAGTATCAATATCATGTATCGAGACACTATGCTCAAGATGGGCATCACCAAGAACATGATGCATCCAAGCCGCACTACCTTCCATGGTATCGTGTCGGGTGTCTCTTGTGCACCCATGGGCACAATTTCAGTCGGCGTCTTGTTCGGCAAGAAGGGGAACTGCAGAACTGAAAGCCTTCAGTTTGAGGTTGTGGACCTCGAAAGTCTATATCATGCCTTGCTCGGAAGACCGGCGTTGGCCAAGTTCATGGTGTCCACTCATGTCGCCTACCTCAAGATGAAGATGTCGGGTCCCAATGGTATCATTACTGTCTCGGACAACTACAAGCTGTCCATGGAGAGTGCCTCGGCTGGATCACGCCTAGCCGAGTCACTGGTTATCGCTGAGGAAGAGGAGGATACATGAGGTGGTGGCACTGGCCCAGTCAGCTCAACTCGGCATGCCGGGTATGAATAACCCGCAGCAGAGTGCGACATTTCAGGCATCCAAGGAGACCAAGAAGATCGGTGTCGATGAAGCATTCCCTGACCGCTCCGTCATTATCGGTGCCAGGTTGGAGGACAAATAGGAAAGCGAGCTCATCCACTTCCTCCGTGAGAATCGGGACATCTTTGCGTGGTCGAATCAGGACCTGCCAGGTGTGCCGAGGGAGTTGGCTGAGCACTCATTACATGTCAGGCCGGATGCAAGACCGGTGAAGCAACCTATGCGACGTCTCGCTGCAGAGAGAAGGAAAGCTGTTGGGGACGAGGTAGCCAGGCTACTTGCGTCGAGATCTATCGTGGAAGTGAAGTACCCGGACTGGTTGGCTAACCCGGTCCTGGTAGAGAAGAAAAAATATGACCCAGATGCGGCCAAAGTTTGGCGCATGTGTATCGATTACACGCACTTGAACAAGGCATGTCCTAAAGATCCATTCCCGTTGCCTCGGATTGATCAGGTGATCGATTCCACGGCCGGGTGTGAACTGTTGTCATTTGTAGACGCTTATTCTGGTTTCCACCAGATACCATTCAACTCGGTTGATCAATAAAGACTGCCTTTATTACCCCGTACGAGGCTTATTGCTATCATGTTATGTGCTTTGGTTTGAGAAATGCCGGTGCTACTTATCAGATATGCACGTAGAAATGCTTGCATGATCAAATTGGCAAAAATGTTCAGGTGTATGTCGATGCCATAGTCATCAAGACTAAGGAAAAACATACCTTGTTGGATGATCTCAAAGAGACATTCGCAAACCTGTGAAAATTCCGGTTAAAGCTTAACCCGAACAAATGCACATTCGGTGTGCCGGCAGGCAAGTTACTCGGTTTCCTTGTGTCAAGCCGAGGTATCGAAGCGAATCCGACAAAGATCCGTGCTATAGAGAGCATGAAGCTACCGAGGTGTCTCAAGGATGTTCAGAGGTTCACTGGTTGCCTGGCCTCCTTGAGTCGCTTTGTTGGTCGGTTGGGAGAGAAAGCTCTGCCTCTCTACCAACTGATGAAGAAAACCGATAGATTCAGCAGGACCCCGCAGGCGGATGCGGCGTTTCATGAGCTGAAGAGGATGTTGGCTACAGCGCCGATATTAGCCTCACCACTACCAAAAGAGCCCATGTTGCTCTATATTGCAGCCTCTAACCGGGTTGTTAGTATCGTGGTAGTGGTAGAACGAGAAGAAGAGGGAACTATGGTGCAGAGACCGGTGTATTATCTGAGCGAGGTAATCTCCTCGTCGAAGAAAAATTATCCGCACTACCAGAAAATGACATACGGTGTATATATGGCGGCCAAGAAACTGAAGCACTACTTCCAAGAGCACCCTATAACGGTGGTATGTGCAGCTCCGATCTCGGAAATCATCGGCAACAAGGATGTAAGTGGCCGAGTAGCCAAGTGGGCTATTAGCTTACACGTCGCAGTATGCAAGAAGAGATACCGTCAAGTCTCAGGCTTTGGCTGATTTCCTCGTCGATTGGCCCGAGATGCAGTATGAGCCACCATTGCCTGACTCCAATTACTGGAGGATGCATTTTGATGGATCTAAAGTAAAAGAGGGCCTGGGTGCTGGCGTGGTTCTTACCTCGCCGAAGCGAGATTAGCTGAAATATGTGCTGCAAGTCCACTTTGCGGCATCTAACAATGTGGCCGAGTATGAAGCATTGATTCATGGACTCAAAGTGGCCAAGGAAATCGGGATTCGCCGAATAGTGTGTTATGGTGATTCGGATCTGGTGGTTCAGCAAACTTCTGGTAACTGGGATGCTTTGGATGCCAACATGGCAGCATATCGGTTCCATGTCCAGAAGATCTCGGGGTATTTTGATGGTTGTGAGTTCCATCACATACGACGGACAGAAAATGAAAGTGCCGACATGCTGTCCAAGATAGGTTCATACCGGCAGGCCATTCCGGCCGACGTATCAATGGAACATCTTCGAAAGCCATCAATCAAGCCATCACCTGAGTCCGAGTCAATATTTATCCTGGAGAATCCGGAACCCGATGTCGTCCCGATGGACGTGGATGTCGGGTGCATTTGGCAGGAGTCGGGGACTGCTTGGGAGAACTCGGGGACTTGTCAGCCTATGTCGGGTGTGACAATGTCGGTTGAAGCAATGGAGATCGACGAGCCTGTCCTTCGTGTTCGTCCAGTGCCAGCATGGGCACAACCCATCATGTCATATATGATGGATGGCAGTTTGCCAAGTGATGAGGTCTCGGCTAGACAAGTACAAAGACGATCCAAAGCTTTTACCATCATCAACGGTGAGCTGTACAAGAGAAGTGCAACCACAATACTTCAGCGCTCTGTCGAACCAGAGGAAGGGGAAGAGATTCTCCAAGATATTCATCAAGGAGAGTGTGGTCATCACGCATCTTCCAGCACCATGGTGGATAAGGCATTCCGATATGGGTTTCATTAGCCTAGTGCTTTGCAACAGGCAGTGGACATTGTCCGGAAGTGCGAAGGATGTCAGAGATTTGCCAACAAGATTCACATGCCGGCTTCAACACTCAAAACTATTCCCATCACATGGCCATTTGTTGTTTGGTGTCTGGATATGGTGGGACCATTCAAGCCAGTCAAAGGAAACATGACTCACATACTGGTGATGGTGGACAAGTTCACCAAGTGGATAGAGGTGAAGCAAATAAGGAAGTGTGACAGTCGCATGGCTGTATCTTTCTTGAAAGATATTATTCTGAGGTGTGGTCATCCGCACAACATTATCACGGATAATGACACCAATTTCGCCGAAGGAGCCTTTGCTCAGTTCTACGAGGAAAAGAGAATCAGGCTAGACCTGGCATCGGTTGCACATCCTCAGTCCAACGGACAGGTTGAAAGATCAAATGCACTAGTTTTATCCGGCATAAAACCCCGGTTGATTGAGCCACTGCTACGCTCTCCGAGTTGCTGGCTGGATGAAATATGGGCAGTGTTATGGAGTCTCCGGACTACGCCAAATCGCTCTACTGGCTACACGCCATTCTTTCTGGTCTATGGAGCAGAAGCGGTCCTGCCGACCGACATAGAGCATGACTCGCCAAGAGTCGCATTGTATACAGAATCCGAGGCTAAGGAAGCTCGGGAGAATGATCTCGATCTGCTCGAAGAAGCACGAGAGTTGGCATTGTCCAAGTCAACAATATATCAACAGAATCTCCGACGTTATCATACCCGGAAGGTAAACCCTCGCAAGTTCCGCGAAGGGGATTTGGTGCTTAGGCTGGTGCAGCGCACCGCCGGGATGCACAAATTGTCACCTCCATGGGAAGGACCGTTTATTCTGAGCAAGGCTCTGCATAATGATGCTTATTATCTTATAGATGCTCAGAAGAAGGTAAAAAACAAGATGGACAGATCCGGAGAGGAGACCAAATGACCCTGGAATGTAGCCCTGCTTCGCCCTTTTTACTCTTAAGGACGCAATGTATGTATCTCGGTACCCTGCAATGAAATGTCGGCACCCCGAAAGAGACTCGGGGACTGCCTTGTTTAAAAAATCTGTGTTTATCTCTGTTTCCTGTATGTCGAATGGCTCTAAACCGTGTTTCAAAGTTTTTAAGTATTGTATGCTATGTCTTGGTGATCTTGTGACTCGACTGTCGAACACCGAAACGGTAGACAAGAGCTAAGGTTGCAAAGTGTAGTAAACAAGAAAACAAACTCGGGGACTCAGCCCAGGAGCGATCCGATTTTTATTGTTGTTAACCTTGTGTTTTGTTCCTCGTTCTTATGTCGGATGGCTCTAGATCATATCTCATAGTTTGGAGTTTTGTATGATATGTTTTGCGGTCTCGTGACTTGACTGTCGGACACCAAAATGGTAGAAAAGAGCTGGTATCGCAACACCTAGTGCACAAGAAAACAAACTCGGGGACTTGGCCCAAGGGTGATCCGGCATGGGCTGTTTATTAATCCTGTGCTCTGTTCCTTACTTTTATGTCGGATGGTTTTAAGCCTTATCTCAAAGTTTTAAGTATTGTATGCTATGTTTCTGTGATGTTGTGACTCGACAGTCGAACGCCAAAATGGTAGACAAGAGCTAAGGTTGCAAAGTATAGTAAACAAGAAAGTAAACTCGAGGACTCGGTTCAAAATGATCCGGCATTCAGCACATCCTGTTAAAACTTGCAAAATAGAGTAGGAACCCTAAAAGCTTAAAAGTATATATTACATATGCACCCGGCATCCCGGGGATTTAACAGTTTGAGTTTCTCTAAGTTTAAACATCAGCGCCAGCGGTACTCTTATCTGTAGGAGGAACGTGAGTCTCGGCAGCTACCTCGGCGGCAGTCTCCGCGGCTATGCCGGCAGTGGTGTCGGGAGCCATGTCGGCTTCGATTTCCTCATCGACCTCCTCTTCATCTTTGTTGTATTCTTCTTCATCGTCGGAATCCGGGGGACCCTCGACGAAGTCATGAATCGGGGCGTACTTGATAAAGGAGTATGCCCTTTCCCGGCGATGCTGGATGAGTTTCGGGTCTGTTGTCCATTTTAAGCCGGCGCGCATCGATTGGAGCGCGTCGAGGTTGATCGCTTCATACCAGGAGAGGACATAGACCAGGGCCTCGTCTGCACCAACTCGGGCGGCAGATGCCCGCCACTCCTTGAGCCGTTTCTCGCAGGCCTGCAGGCACCAGGATAGCTCATCAACCGAGGCCGGGGTCTGGGCCTTTGGCCAGAGAAACCCAGTACATGCGGATAGCGGCATCAAGGAGACCAACTCCGAAAGCTTTCAAAGGTGACAGACGTACATTCAAGGCCGTCAGGTGGTCTTCCATGTTTCCACTCTTCCGAGATCAGGCCAGACTCGGCTCTCCTCTGTCGGGCCTTGCGAGTAAGGTTATTCGCGGCAGGCTGATAGTGGGGGAAGTTCCCTGAGAAAAGGATGGCTAACACCGGTGTAAGCTACATGGTGGCATACATTGGATGTCGGGTAAAGACAGAAGAGTAAAAGAGGCTTAATGTCCATCTCCCTGTTGCTCCTGGTGAGCTCCGCCAACCCTATCTCGGTCTTACCCTTGAGGGTCTGAAGTTCTTGCTGGGCCGAGGTAGCACAGAGCTCGGCTTGCTCGTGTGTTTCCTTGAGTTTCTGGGCCTCATCTACCCGGAGCCGTTTCTCCTCAAGCTCGGCATTGTGACTCTGCACCTTTTCAAGATCGGCCTGCAGCCGGGATACCTCGTCCCGTTCCTTCTTGAGCTCGGCCTTGTGTGTGTCGTCACGCTCCTTCAGTTTGGCGGCTAGCTCCGAGGCAGTGATGCAGTCCGCATGGGATTTCTGTTCGGCTGTGCCGAGCTGGTAGAGTCAGCATATAAAAATTAATGCAAGTGCAAAATAAAGCACAGAGTGTGAATTACTCTCAAGGGCGGAGATCCGCTTCAGCAGTTCTTCAACCTTAGCCTCCATCCCGGCTATTTATGTCGGCAAAAGAAAAGAAGTTAGAAATGAGATCAAGGCAGTTGTGCATAACTTCTATGTCGGCAGGAGAAAAGGGTACCTTTGTTGTTCAGCTCGGCTTGCAGCTGCTTGTACTTGTCGGAGAGCTTCTTGTGCGCCAACAGAAGTTTGTGGTGCAACCGAGTCCGGTTGGTCGTGCAAGACTGGAAAAAGGAAATATTAGTATTATTTGTGAAGATTCGCGCCGAGTAATCTTTACTCGACCGAGTTTCAACTACTCGACCCGAATCTCGGGGACTAGGGATAGTGGATATCTATTATGGAAAAGGCTAACCGAGAAATCATTACTCGGCGGTGTTTACCTCGGCAGCTTTATCGGCTTCAAGGATGGCAGCCTTCACCGCGAACATCTTCTGGGCGAGAAGACTCGGGCCTGCTGGGTGCCACAAGGTCACCTCGCCCGTATCGGCAGCATTCCAATCCATGTTATATTGCTCAAGCGAGCCCAAGCTTTTCCTGCTCACAGTTCGCAGCGGAGCAAACCCCCAGCTGGTGGTGGTAGTCTGGATACCGGTTGATGTTGCTGCTGTTGCACTCGGCTTAGTGGCACGACCAACCGTCTATCCGGGTTGGGCGGTGCTACTTTGGATGGGGCTTTCCCGGTCGCAGAGGGTGTTGTATTCTTCATCTGCGGTCGCTACTTTGGCTGCGGCTGTGTCGGTGGCGGTGGTGGCCGTTGCTACGGCTGTGGCTGTTGCTGCTGATGTGTCGGCGGTGGTTGTTGTGGCTGTTGCTGCTGGTGTTGTCGCTGCTGCTGTTATTGCTGCTACGGCTGTTGCCGCTGAGGTTGCTCTGGCTCTTCCGGAGTCTTAGCATTTTCTGTCTCGGTGTCCATGGAGTTGACGCCGGGATCTTCATCTCGGTCGGGCGCCGAGATGTCGGCTCCGACCGGAACCGTGGATTCCGCTTCCAGGATGTTCTGTTCCCCTCCGGTTTCGGCTCCGGATCCCGGAGCTGAGGGGTTTGCCGATGGGCTCGTCCTTGGTGGGCTAGGCACACTGGTGTCGGCATGCCCGGACGGCGGCGATGTCACAATCGGTGACCGGATGGAGGATGCGCTCTATGTGACCTCCAAGGGGTCCCTGCAGTGGAATAACATAATACGTTATCTCGGTCAAGGGAAAAGAGCGAAGAAAATGAGAATGATCAGGATATGGAGTACGTGTCGGCAAAAAATATCTTACCCCGCGGTGGTTGGTCTCTGGCGTGGCTTCCTCGACTCCTTCTTCTTCTGTTTCTTCTTCGGGGGGGGCCTGAGGCTTCTGAGGGCCCTGCTTCTGAGGACCCGGTCGAGGCGCGCTTCCGAAGCTGACCACGGATTCCCATGGCAAGGGGTGCCATGTCAAGCACATGTTCGTCCAGGTCAGATGATGTCAAGGGCACAAAGTACGAGAACGCAATTGAGCGAGGGTCAAGTACCTCTAGAATTTCACAATCGTCATCGTCGTCAGACCAATCTCGCACGGATTCTGAGGCACGAGTCTTACCCGCAGCAGGACCAGGGCCGGCATCGGGGATCGGCATGTAATCCTCGTTGTCCGGGTCTTCCGTGTCAGTGACAACGAGATCCTTACCCCACTTGACGGATGGATCCGGTCCATCCTCGGCCTTCTGCCGTGCAAATCTCTACATGACAGACACGAAGAGTTTAGTTAGTACAAAGGATAAAATAGTGCACCGATATAAGAGTTTATGTCGGTAGGAAACTTATGTCGGCCGAGGTCTCAGGTTACTTACGGCGGGCGGAAGGTTGTTTCGGCTATGGGGTTCTTTTTCCCATTCCCAAGCATCCGTCATCTATGTCCGGGCTAAGGCCTTGACGCGCCTCCAGATCTGGGCCTTGCTCAGCTCATACGTGCTTGTCCGGGTTGGATCGAGTAGGCCACGCATGTGGCATATCTTGTGAACCCGGCGTTGGGGAGGGGTGACTCGGCGACTAACGAATGTCGCCAGCAGGTTGTCGGCCGACATCCCCTCTTTTTTAAGCTAGATGATGACCCGGTGGATTTCGTTGACTTCCTGAATCAGATCCTTCGGGTCGTACCCCCAGTTGTGCTGCGCAGTGGGTGGACCAACAGTGAATCTCGGTAAACAAATTTGATCGACGTAAGTCGAGTTCTTCACGTAGAAGAAAGACCGAAGCCATTTCCGGCATGACTCCAAACCTTGGATACGAGGGAAGATGGAGGTGCGCCGAGGTATGACGGTGGCGGCCCCGCACTGGCTCATGATTTTGGGTGCGCCGGGGTTTTCTGGATCTAGAAGAACCTGTTTCCGGAACTGGAAGTATTTGGACCAAAGGTTGATGGTGGGCCAGAGGCCGAGATAACCCTCCGAGAAGGAGACATAAGTGGAGAGCGTGGTGAAGGCATTAGTCGAAAGATGGTGAGGTTGGAGGCGAAACTTGTCGAACAAATTGCTCATAAAATCGCTAACGGGGAGACCGAACCCGTGCTCGAAGTGAGCAACGAAGACGACATACTCACCGGGTTGAACTACCGGCACAAGCTCGGGACCGGGAAGCCGACATACCACTCCTGCCGGGATACGCCGAGTCCGGATCAGCCAATCGATCTCGGCTTGGTTTAGGTCGGAGCCCTCCCAGGTGGCTCTGGTGGATCCCTCCACCACCCTCTCTTCGGCGACCTCAACGGCGGTGGTATCTTGAGAGGCCATCTGGGCGGCGCAACCAGGTGGCGACACGGCGGTGTGCTGCAGAGAATTCGCCGGCGGTGAGCAATGTGTCTCTGCGGCGGAAAGAACAAGAGGCAAAAGGAAAAAGAAAAAGGGGAAAAGTTACCATGGCGGCGAAGCTCGAGGCGCTGCGGCGTACGGCGGCGGCGAGCTGCGCGCTGTGCGGCGGCGAAGCTCAGCGTGCGGTGCGTCGGTGGAGTTCCGCTTCGGCGGCGGCGTCAGCGCGCAAGGAGCGTGCGGCGGTGATGGGGTCTGCGCGCTGGAGGAGGAGATGCAAATGCGAGGGGGGGAGGAAAGTTACCTCCTCTCTCCTATTTAACGGCGAGGGGAGATCGTGCGCCCTGGATCCGCTGCGCACGATCTCCGTAACTGGCGGGGGAAACTGCCCCACGATCTGCCCCACGATCGGCCACAGGAGGCCAACCGCCTAGAGGGGCGCAGTTAATCGTGATGGACACGAGGCGCCACGCGGGCGGCACGGTCAAAACGCTTGAGTGCCTGTGCGGACGTAATAGCTGGTGGGACCAGCATGACACGTGTGACACGCGTGCTATGGTCACGTCCATCCGCGCACGGGAACCCAAGCGTCTCGCAGAGATGCTCTGCCACGTGTGTTGACCAGAGACCCGGAGGAGACGAGGAGTTCTTCCATATGTCGGAGGAGTACCGACATAAAGTTGGATATCAGGTCTGGATGGCAATCAATTTCCGACATATAAGCTGAGCCGACATATGATATGTCGGTGATCATTTAAGTTCTTGTTGTTGGGTAAAGCTGCTGTGGCCCTTCATCCGAGGCTGCAGGACCGCGCCAGCTTCGGGGACTAGTATCGGGGGGCGACCCCCGGATAGGGTCAAGGTAATGAATTATGTATAGCCCCGGAGTTGACCGGGTCAATGTTGACCGACATAAGGTGGACCGGCATGGTCAAGATAGCCATGATGGTACAAACCGGGATATTGGAACCGACATATCTGGACCGACATACAAAGGTATGTCGGATTGTCTTCACAGTTCCTCGTATGTGCAGGGGGAGCGAACCGAGTCAAGTGTATCTGACATGGCTATGCCGGATAAGGAAGAGGCGCCTTAGCTCGGTTGATGGTCAAGGCATGCGTCCCATCCCTTCAATCATGGAGCAGGGTATGGCGTCGCTCTGCAAGTACGATGTGATATGTCTCCACCATACCGCTGACCAGGGCGGTACGGGGGAGCAGTGCACAGGAGTGGAGGGAGTGTCCTGCCCAGGGTAGAAGAGACATGGCGACCAGGGGCTGACGCCAGCCAGGGATGGCCACAGTAGTTAGAGCCGCACTGTAACCTGGGCACCATTATATAAGGTGCCCGAGGCCCTCGTAGGAAAGGGAGAGAGCTCTGATCATTGGACTGACGGACGAAAGGAGAGCAAACGTTAGACATTAGACATCAGCCGGACATACAGCTCGAGGAGTGTTGCCCGTGAGATAGAGAGAGAGAGAGAGAGAGAGGGGAGTGTGTGCCAAAGAAAAAAATGGTTTGCCTCAATTTTCCCTTTTTCTATTGATGGGATATTTATAGGGTGTCCTACAAAATATCTGGCTAGATCTTTTCATCCAGCCAAGGCGAACTTGTCCACGCCGGGACAGATGTCGCACAGCTACGCGCGGGCCTGCACAGGTGTCCAGGACACCTGTGCTTCTAGAACCTTCTCACAGATTCCAGACCGCCAACACCCGCGCTGACGTGTCCACGAGCCGGAGTCGACAGACCAACTCCGTCACTCGAACCTTCCTCGGGTAGGAGTCGAGAGTTCGACTCCACGTACCCGGAAACTAGCGTACCTGCCGGACTCGAAGGCATCTTTCGAGTCCCGGTTACTACTACTACTGTCGAGTCAGAACAGACTCCGACTCGACGATTCGACTCGACTCGAGACACTCCTCAAGTCGGTTCGACTCCCCTAGAACACAAGCCTATTTCCAACAATCACTCCCTAGGATTGAGTTCCGGCGACACCTCTACCATGCCGATCCTTGAGCACAGCTCCGCCAGGCGGACTCGTCCAAGTGGCTTGGTCAGCATGTCCGCGAGTTGATGTTCGGTGGGTACGAACTCCAACTCGATCTTCTTCGCCTCCACGCAGTCTCGAATGAAGTGGTACTTCAACTCGATGTGCTTTGAGCGCTCGTGGAAGACGGGATTCTTGGCGAGTGCGATTGCCGACTTGTTGTCGACCTTGAGCACCACCTGCTCAGCTTTGCCGGTGCTGAACTCGGCAAGCAGCCGAGAGAGCCAGATCCCCTGGCAAGCAGCCGTGGCAGCAGCCACGTACTCGGACTCGCAGCTTGAGAGAGCGACGACCGACTACTTCTGGGACTGCCAGGTCACTGGGCTGCTCCCCAGAAAGAACAGCGTGCCAGACGTACTCTTGCGCGAGTCGACGTCTCCACCCAAGTCGCTGTCGCTGTAGCCGACGAGGCGTGGTGCACCTGCACCTCTGCAATACCTACATCCGAGTCGAGGAGACCCGACGATGTAGCGTAGGATGTGCTTCACAGCCGCCAAATGCTCTTGAGTTGGCGTCACCATGAAGCGAGACACGAACCCGACGGCGAAAGTCAGATCCGGTCGAGTATGCACCAAGTACCGGAGGCTCCCGACGATGCTCCGGTACTCAGTCGCATCCGTTGGTGGAGCCGTGCTGATCTTGGACAGCTTGAAGCGCGGCTCCATGGGCACCTGGCAGGGGTTGGACCCGGCCATCCCTGCCTTCTCCAGCAGCTTCTGGGCATAGGCCTCTTGCGAGATGTCGATCCCGCTCGGCCCTTGTCGGACCTCAATGCCGAGGTAGTAGCTCAGCAACCCGAGGTCGGACATCTGGAACAGACTCTGCATCTCCAGCTTGAACTTGTCGATGTCGCTGGAGTCGGAGCCCGTGATCACCAGGTCGTCGACGTAGACTCCGACGAGGAGTCGAGTCGGCGTTGCGCCTCGCGCGTACATGCCATCCTCCGACTCGCACCTGGTGAAGTCGAGCTTGACGAGGCATGCGTCGAGCTTGGTGTTCCATGCCCTTGGTGCCTGCTTGAGGCCGTAGAGCGCCTTGTCGAGTCGGAGCACCACGTGCTCCTTCCCCTTTGCAGCGAAGCCGTCTGGCTGCTGCACGTACACCTCTTCCTCCAACTCACCGTTGAGGAAGGCTGACTTGACGTCCATGTGGTGGACGTCCCAACCCGAATCTGCGGCCACCGCCAGCAGGAGTCGGATTGACTCGAGTCGGGCCACGGGAGCGAAGACCTCATCGTAGTCGACCCCGTGCCGCTGCACATAGCCCTTCGCCACCAGGCGAGCTTTGTGCTTAAGGACCACGCCGTGTGCATCCTTCTTCACCTTGTAGACCTACTTCAGGCCGATCGCGTGGTGACCTGGTGGTAAGGTGGCGAGCCGCCAAGTTGAGTTGGACTCGATGGCCTCGAGCTCCTCCTGCATCGCACGCCTCCAGCTTGCGTCCGACTTGGCCTCGTCGAACGAGCCAGGCTCTTCGGAGGCGAGGAAGTGGAGCTCCTCGTCTGGCTCCTGAGCCGGACCCACATCGAGCACGTTCTGCAGAGTGCGGAACCGGTGCTCGAGCTCGGTGTCGTCTTCTCCATCAAGCATACTTGCATACCTTGATGGTGGCGTGGCGAACTCGACGCCTGTGACAGCCGGAGTCGAAGACTCGGCTGTCGAGTGCCCCGGTGTCGTTGGAGAACCAGCTGGGGAAGACTCACTCCCGGCTCCTGGAGTCGAGGAAGTCGGAGTCGGAGAAGGCGGCGAGTCGAGTCCAGGACCCGCACTCCTGTTCCCTGGAGTCGGCTGCGGCTCGAACACCATGTGCTCGACCGTGAAGGTGTCGGCTCCAAACGTGTTCACCAGAGAGTCCGGCGAACTCCAGTCCCAACGCGCGTTCTCGTCGAACACCACGTCGCGGGTGATGGAGACTCGGCCTGTAGCCGGGTCGTAGGCCCGATAACCCTTCGTGCCGGGTTCGTACCCCACGAAGATCATCGGCCTGCTGCGATCGTCAAGCTTCTTCAGCCCGGGTCGCGTCTCTTTGACATGCGCCAGGCACCCGAACGTGCGCATGAAGTGCACATCCGGCTTGCGGCCATGCCAGGACTCGAACGGCGTCATGCCGTCCATGCTCTTGGTGGGTGACTTGTTCAAGATGAACACGGCCGTCGACACCGCCTCACCCCAGAACTCGCCGGGGATTTTCTTGGCCTTCAGAAGACTGCGGGCCATGCCCACAATCGTCTAGTTGCGTCACTCCACGACTCCGTTCTGCTGCGGGGAGTAAGGAGCCGTCAGGTGACGCTCGACTCCGAGCTCCACGCAGTATGCTGTGAAGGAGCCGGAGGTGAACTCGCCTCCGCGATCCGTCCTCAGCGTGCGCAGCTTGCACCTGGACTCCGACTCGGCTCCCGCCTGGAGTCGAATGATGGCGACTGCGGCCTCGTCCTTCGTCGCAAGAAGGGCGAGCCACATGTATCGCGTCAGGTCGTCGACTAGCAGGAGGAAGTACCTCTTGCCGCTTGGAGTTACCGGGGTGATCGGCCCGCAGAGGTCGCCATGGACCAGCTCGAGTCGCTCCTTCGCTCGGAACTTCGCCTGCTTGGAGAAGGAGGCTCGCCGCTGCTTCCCTGCTAGGCAGGCGTCGCAGAGCTGGTTCACGTGCTCCACTAGAGGGAGTCCATGCACCATGCCACCTTTCGCGAGTCGGCGCAGGCTGTCGAAGTTGAGGTGCCCGAACCTTGCATGCCAAGTCCAGGCCGAGTCGACACCTGCGTGCACTGCCAAGCACACAGGATGGACGACTCGTACTGTCAGCTTGTACATCCGGTTCGGCTCCCGCCTGACCTTCGCCAGGAGCTTCCGCTCCCTATCACGCACTCGGAGGAGCCCGTCCTCGATCAGCACCTGGCAGCCATTCTCGTCGAACTGGCCCAGGCTGATGATCTGCGTGTTCAACCGGGGTATGTAGTACACCCCAGTGATGGCCCGGTGCTCACCTGACTTGCAGATGAACAGCACCGTCCCTTGCCCGCAGATGTCGACATGCGAGCCGTCGCCGAACTTGACGGTTCCGACGATGCTGGTGTCGAGTTCCGGGAACGCGGCACGGTCACCAGTCATGTGATTGGTGGCGCCCGAGTCGAGGTACCAGACGCCCTCCTTGGCGTCCCCTCCTTGCGCCAGGTTGACCTGCGCCTTCTCCTCCAGCAGGAAGAGGTTCGACTCCTTGCGAGTCGACTGAGCTGACTCCTCCCGAGTCCCCTTCTTCGGCTCCTCCTGAGCCGGCATGTCCCACTCCGTGACCCAATGGATCCGCGAGTGCTCCTTCGGAGGAGTCGACGCTCCCTCTGACTACGCCACCAGTCGAGTCCGTGACTCTGCCACCGGTCGAGACGAGGGTGCCGCCTCCGATGCGCCCGACTCCGCCTGAGTCGACGCTGGGAGTGGCGGAGCTGACGCAATGGTGCACGCCTGCATCATGAGCAGCGCGTCGTCATTGTCGCCTCCGCTGCGCACGAGGTGGGCTTGGCCCTGCTCGTGCTTCTTCTTGCGGCAGTCTCGCGCCCAGTGGCCGACGACTCCGCAGTACCTGCACGTGTCTTTCGACGTGCCAGGGTTCCCAGCTCCACGAGCTGAGTTGCCTCTACCGCGACCGCGCGGCTTGCCGCCGCCGCGTCCGGTATGGCTGGAGGATCCACCTCCATCTTGCAGGCGCATCCGAGAGAACCACTCCTCCTCCGTGAGGAGTAGTTTCCCAGCCTGCTTGGCCTCCGGCTTCTCCGCCTCATGTCGCTCCTCAGCCGTTTTGAGGCGGCCGATGAGCTCCTCCATGGGGAGCGTGTCGAGGTCGAGCAGGGTCTCGATGGAGCATGCCATCTGCGAGAACCTCGTGGGAACGACCGAGAGAAACTTACGGATAGTGTCCGGCTCGGTGATGGTGACGCCGAGCACCCCAAGCTGCGACACGAGCGACGACAGCCGCATGGCGAAGTCGTCGATGTTCTCGCTGTCGCCGAACTTGATGGCCTCGTACTGCTTCTTGAGCACCGTCGCCTTCGCCTCCCGGACACGGGTGTCTCCGACCCGCATCGTCTTGATCGCCTCCCACGCCTCCTTGGCCGTCTTCTTCGACGCCAGTGTGGAGATCATCTCTGGCGGAACGGCGAGCAGCATGTACTCCATTGCTGCCTGGTCCGTCTCGCGCTCCTCCGTGCCATCATGCACGGCGGACCAAGCTCGGCGTGCCTCAAGCTTCACTTGCATGAGCAGCGCCCAGTCCGCGTAGTTTGACCGCGTAAGCAGCGGCCACGAACTACCGGCCTCCCGCACAACACGCTGGACTGCCAACGTGCTCGCGGCCTCCTTCGCCTCCGCCGGTACGAGCGCCTTTCCATCGCCCATTTCCGGTGAGATCTCTCAAGAACTCAGGCTCTGATACCAATTGTTGCCCGTGAGATAGAGAGAGAGAGAGGGGAGTGTGTGCCAAAGAAAAAAATGGTTTGCCTCAATTTTCCCTTTTTCTATTGATGGGATATTTATAGGGTGTCCTACAAAATATCTGGCTAGATCTTTTCATCCAGCCAAGGCGAACTTGTCTACGCCGGGACAGATGTCGCACAGCTACGCGCGGGCCTGCACAGGTGTCCAGGACACCTGTGCTTCTAGAACCTTCTCACAGATTCCAGACCGCCAACACCCGCGCTGACGTGTCCACGAGCCGGAGTCGACAGACCAACTCCGTCACTCGAACCTTCCTCGGGTAGGAGTCGAGAGTTCGACTCCACGTACCCGGAAACTAGCGTACCTGCCGGACTCGAAGGCATCTTTCGAGTCCCGGTTACTACTACTACTGTCGAGTCAGAACAGACTCCGACTCGACGATTCGACTCGACTCGAGACACTCCTCAAGTCGGTTCGACTCCCCTAGAACACAAGCCTATTTCCAACAAGGAGCACCTCTGTAAACCGGGTTGTGATTCTTATGCACTCAGACAAGCAGGAGTAGGGGTTTTACCTTCTCACGAGGGTCCTGAACCTGGGTAAATCATGTGTGTATTTGTGTGTTCTGTGTGTGTAATTCTACGCACCATCCCTCCCCGATGCCAACAGCGTCCATCGGCCCCAACATAAGCCATCCCATGGCATCTGTCTGTTCACCATGACGACAAGACGGTAAGTATCACCATTTGTGCCCACAGAGCTCAAACTCTGGAGAGTAGCTCGGATTCTTCAAAGCAAAGAAGTCCTGAATGTTCCAGGTGTACACTTGGGGTTCACTGCAGGTGTTGTTCATCTGCAGAACAAACAGCGTCTCTGACACATCATTAGCTTTAGCAATGACAACTGAGATGAACTCGACGCAGAAAACTCAGCTATTCTTAACGAGGAATCCAGAGGAGTTTTCCTTCAGTGCCGCGAGAGGAATCATGCATGAGGTCCCAGAGCTTGTGCTTGCTTTCTCGAAATTGTGGCTAACTGCAAAACAAACATTCAAATGTAAGGCAGAAACAAATAACTGATATGTTCTCTTTAGGACAGCTGTTGATTTCGTCTTGTGAAAGAGGTTATAAGTTACACAATCAATCTAGTGACGGACTAGGTTTTTTCAGTTGATAACATTTTATTGAAGTATCTATGATATAGGACACCCGACCTATGCAAAAACACTAGGTTAAAGAACCTCTTCTGTTTTTTCAGGAAAATTCCTAAGGTACCTTGTTGTTCATGGTGTTTTCCAAATGACTGGTCATATATCAAGAACTTGAAAGTTGTCTCCACGATCGTGTTCGATCTCACAGATCCTCGGGCTAGCTCCAGCTGAAGAGAAACATATTCATTCTGGTCGCCACTCTTTATGTCCCTTGGGTTCAGTTTCAAGAACCTGCGAATCAAAGGTCATCTCAGAACAAAAAATCAAGAGAATGGAACAGACCAAAAAAACAGGTGAGAATAATTTGTTTCCTTATTTTAAGAGACAAGAAAAATCAAGAGAATGAGTTTTGTGCATGACATTGTATGCATCAAGTTCTGTGTTGGAATAGATAAAAAAAAATCATGCTAAAAGTTGTACCAGTGAAGCCCCCTCATCAGAAACACATTGGAGTAGGTAAATCCACCACCCTTCTCAAGAAGCGAGGAGAAAGCATCCACTCTCCACTTGAAGGTTGTCCGCACCACGGGTGAAGGTGCCTCGTCGGATACTGGTTTGATGCGCCTTTTGCGGGCGAAGATGCCACGTTGGATCCCTGGTTTGATCGTTCTGCAACAAAAAAAATGTCCATGCATCAGTATTCAGTAAACAGCCTCATAAGATCAGAACATATAGCGGCTAAGATTATTATCAGTTTATCACGTGAGTTGCCCAGTAAGAATAAGCAAAGAGTAGCTGAAAAGAAATCCTTACTGCCCGCGCCAGCAACACATGAGTTGCCCATAGCTAGCTCTTGCACTTCCTCTCCACAGGAATCTTCTGCAAACGAGATCAATCACAATTGCTTTCAACCAGTAACTTATAGTCAAGAACATACAGAGTTGTCCAAATTAGAAACAAAATAACATGATAATCTTCGTAGGCAGTGCAGATCTGAACCAAATAATAGCTACTGTAAGAAAGACGAATATCCAGAGCACCACAAACAAAGCAGGCTGAAAATTGACAAATACATCGCTCTCGATGATGAACCCATCATATGCAGAGCGCCAAGAAATTGCATTACGAAACCCCAAACCATCTCATGAAAGATGTCCACAGCTAAATAGCAAATCACAATGGCGCATAACATGTCATGGAGACGAGATGGGGTTCGGAGTGGGGGCAGGGGCGGACTGCGGAGCATACCTCGCAGGCGCGGTGTTCTGATAGCCGGCGTCGGTGCGGTGCCTTGAACCCTGAGCAGCCACAACGAGGGTTTTATAGAGGCGCAGGGGAGATGCGATATGGCAAGCTTCGACCTTTGCCCTGCTCGCCGGGTTAGATTGGGTGCGCAAGGCGTATCGAATCCCCTGTTTCCAAAAAAGAAGGCCACGTTTCGCCTTAAATATGGACCTTATGCAGTTATATGCGTGCAAAAATTTGTCAATATCTTTTCATCTTAGATTTCATTCCTAAATAAGGGTAAAAATTTCTAATGTCCTATGGTTATGCGAAATGTCATGTACGTAGTCGGGTCGAGAAGCATGTACAACAGGGAAAAGGCCTCCAAAAGGATAGAGCCCAGCATACCCCGGTGATCTAGGAAAAATAGGAAAACACTTGAATTCCACCAGGGATCGCTAGTATAGGTGGCCAAATGGGCCGGGCCCAGCGTGCCGGCCTGAGGCACGGGAAATTTGGCCCGGCCCAGGCACGGCCCGGCACGGATCTTAACGGGCCGTGCCCCGGCACGGACCCGCTCCATGCCGTGCCCAGCTCCCGATCGAGGCCCGTGGGCCAGCCCGGTACGGCACGATTAGTTTTTATTTTTATTTTTTTACCCTTTTTTTTTCAGTTTTTGGGCCGCATTTGTGCTAAATGGGCCGTGCCCGACGGGCCAACCGTGCCTAACGGGCCGTCGGCGTGCCTCCCGGGCCGTGCCGGAGGTCTGGCCGCGGCATGTGGGCCGGCCCGGCACGGCACGAATAGCTCACGTGCCTAACGGGCCGTGCCCCATCCGTGCCGTGCCGGCACCGTGCCGGGCCGTGCCGGGCCGGGCCGGCACGTTTGGCCACCTATAATCGCTAGCATTGTATCCCCGCATTGCGCGTGTGCCTCGTGTCCAGGTCCCACCACGCGCTTTCTTCCATAACTCCTCCCCGCAGAACCAGTCCTCCTCGTGAACCCTCCCCTCCCCCATCCACGGCGAAACTACTCCCCGCTGCCGCCGTCCGTGCGTCCGCCGCCGCTGTCGTCGTAGACGCGGCCGCGCAAGCGTTCGAGGCGGTGTCCACCACCAACGACTTCTTTGCGGCCTTCTCCCGCCCCAAGACCGTGCTACCGCCCGCCGACAAGCGCCTCGGCCTCGCCTACGTGAAGCTCGACCAGCACCTGGAGTCCCCCTCCGCCAATCCCTCCAGCGCCCTCGAGCTGGGGCTACGCGCCATAGTGATCCTCGAGGCCGGCCCCCAGATACTCGTGTACGTCCGACTCCGATGCCGTCTTGCTTGCCATGGCCCTCCACCTCGCCGGCTCCACCCCCTTCGACCTCAGCCGCTTCCACGACGCCCTATCCTTCCTCTCCCGCGCCCTCTGTCTCATGTCCCGGCTGAAAGAACATTTCCTAACCCCTATTAGTTTTGTGTGTTAGATAACAACACTAATGATTATCTAATATGATGCTAAGTGTTGCAGGATTATTGACATATTTTTCCCCGAGCATCTTTCACCAAAAAGTGAAGAAATGGCAAAGTTTTTCTTGCTACAGGAAATCTCCTGGCCGGAGTCTCCGGCCCCTGGGTTTTCCTGCCCTTCGCCAGAATATGTGGTGCGGCTCTGGTGTCAGTCCGGAAGGTGTCCGGAGGAGACCCGGAGTGTCCAGGAGGCCGGAGTGTCCGGCCTGCGAGATCGGAGTCTCCGGCCTGTCCCGTGTCCTCGACAAGTCTCCGCCCGGGTGCGGAGTTTCCGGCCTACACCGGAGTCTCCGGCCCTTCTATCAAGCGTGCAAGGTGTGGGGAGCCTCTGGTGCCAGTCCGGAGGAACCCCGGAAGGAGACCGGAGTCTCCGGTCTAAGTGACCTCCAACGGTCAGAATTTTCATACCTCAGACCAGCTAGCTCGTCCAGCATTTATGAACCCTAATATTTGAGAGCTCAAAATCGCAAGATCTCCCAATTCCTCCATCCAAACTCTTTGATCTTCGGAGGATTGAAGGAGAAGACCCGGATCTACATCTTCACCAAGCCGTTCTTCATTTCCCCTCATTCACTTGAGGATTCTTGTTTCTAGGGTTAGCATTGTGTTACCCTACAATTCTTGTACTCACTACTTGTTGTATTTGTGACAGTGTTGTTGATTTGGGAGCCCCCAATTCAGTTGTGGGTGTGTGCCCCAAGAACCTTGTAAGGGCTCCGGATTCCGCCTTGAAGGATTCCGATAGTGGAAGGTGAACCAAACCCTCGGGTGCGGTTCATCGGAGAATAGGTTGAGGCCTTTGTGGCATCTTGAGTAGGCCTCTTGTGGCGAGATCACACCCCTCCAACGAGACGTACTCCCTTAACAAGGAGGAACTCGGGAATACATCCTTGTCTCCGCGTGCTTCCCCTTTCGGTTACCTCTTTCCCTTAGTCGTCTTTACTTGTTTCGTAAATTGCCTAGTTGCGTTAGATTGCTTCTCATATAGGTAAATTCACCGTAGATGCATATCTAGAGAATTTACCTTTTGTGTTAAGCCTAAATTGAAAAAGAATTAAAAATTGGTGTACCACCTTTTCACCCCCCCCCCTCTAGGTGCCCATACGATCCTTTCAATTGATAGCAGAGGCTTGGCTCTTAAGTTAGGCTTCACCGCCTAAGAGAGTATGGGTGACGGTGATGGTGTTACGGGTGGTAGCACTCCCCCGGTGTCCATGGATGATCTCAAGAATTTGGAAACAAGCTTGACATCATCCATGAACACTCAAATGGAGGAGTTGCGTGCTATGATGAGGCAACTCTTGAAGGCTAACACGCCACCCGCCACACCATCCCTAGAGGCCAATGGTTCCGCCGCGCATAGTGGGGAGGGCGAACAACACACTAATGAATCCCCTCCTAAAATTGGTGATGGGAAGGAGGAGTACCATGGTGTTCCATTTAAGTACTCCGTCGACCCACCTATCCCGCATTATCATATAAACAATAGGGGTGATCCACCTAAGTTTAATCCATCTTGTTTTACTAATTGGCAATTTTTGATGAGATCTCATATCAAGAGCGCTTCGAGTGAGCTATGGAGAATCATTCAAGTTGGGTTCAAGGCCATCGATCCAAACAACATGACAAGAAGAGAAGTTGTGGATGGTCAACTCAATGACTTGGCTCTCAACATGATTCATACCGCCGTGGGAGAAAAGCGCATGTCTCTCATTGAGATGGCCACCACCGCCAAAGAAGCTTGGGATATTCTCACTCAAGAGTTTATCGGTAATGAGAGCATGCAAAGGAATAGATTTGAAGCCTTGAGCAACCAAGCCGAGGGCTTTTTCATGGTAGAGGGTGAAGATCATGAAGAAATGTATCAAAGACTCAAGACCCTTGCTACTCAATTTCGAGCCCTTGGTGCAACCTATGTGGATGATGCTTGGATCAAGAGGAAGTATGTGAGCGCCCTTTGGCCGTTTGAATCCACCGACTTGAAGAGTCTCCAAGGAAGACACAATTACCATCTCATGTCATCTAATGAAGTCATGCAAGAGATGGCGGCATACAAGGTGGCCGCCAAGAACGCCGAAGATGCTCGAGCCCGAGCCATTGGAATGCATAGAGGATCTTCACTTGCTTTGAAGGCCAAGGTTGTGGAGCAAGAAGATGATGATGAGGCTCAAGAAGATGTGTCACATTGGGATCCCAAAGAACTTCAAGATACTCTCAAGGACTATGCGGCTCTCACATCTAAAGTATTTTGGAAGAGTCCGTCCAAGGCAAGGGATTTTGTTAACAAGGCAAGTGGAAGGAAGGAGGGTGGCCAAAGAGTTCGTTCATGCTACAATTGCCAAAATAAATATCACTTTGTGGCCGAGTGTCCGTTTGAGAACCGAGAACTTCATGGAGGAAAGCTTGTTAGGAAGGACAAGTCAAAGGACACCCATAAGAAACCTTTCTTCAAGAAGAATGCCATCAACAAGAAGCCTCCGAGAATTGTGTTGCTTGCTCAAGAAGAGTATTCATCCGGAGAAGAAGAAGAAGAGCCCACAAATGAAGTTGCCGCTATTGCTATTGCTTCTTCATCATCTCCTTCCCTATTTGAATCCCCCAATGAGAATGTCTCTAACTCCTCCGCAAGATGCTTCATGGCTAAGACCACCGAGGTATCATCTCCCTCATCTCCTAAGGCTATGAGTAATATGGATGATGCTACTAGTCTTAAAATCAAAGAGGAAATAGTTTCTTTTGATCATTTTATCACTAACATGCAAGGTGAAACAAAGAAGCATGTTGAGACTCTCATGAGTCAATATGGTGAAGCTCAAAAAATGCTTGAGATTATGGGTAAGATTGAAAGAGAGGATGCTATGGAAATTTCATCCTTAAAAGACAATCTTGAAGAAGAGCATGAGCTTAGAGTTTCTCTAGAGCAACAACTAGAATCTATAGAAGAATCAAATGATGTAATTGTTGCTAAACTCATTAAAGAACGTGACCAAGCAATTGCTAATACAAAGCATGTAAGAAGGAAAAGTTCGAGCTTGGTGTTGGTCATTCTAGACTAACCGAGGATCTAGAGAAGCTCTCCAAGCCCTACAAAGCATTGGAGAGTGAGCACTCTACCCTCACCAAGTCGTATGAACAACTTCAAGCTCAACCGCCTAAAAATGATATGCCTAGTTCCTCCACTCCTATTACTTGTGATCATGCAAATATCATTGAGGAAAATGCTAGGTTAAAGATCAATCTTGCTAAGGCCATCTCCCTAGGTAAGAAACCGTTTGTCACTTCACAAAAGGGGAGAGTTGGTCTTGGGTTTGTTGAGGAAGAAAAGGAGAAAGAGAGCTTCATGAAGGATACTAGAGCTCCTCAAATTAAGAAGGCCAACATTACTAGTGCTCCTCAAGCAAAGAAGAAGGTCAACATTGCTAGTGGTGGTGCCACAAGGGGCAAAACCATTAGTGATGACTTTGCGGGAAAGACTAACCCTCACTACATCATATTTGTTGATTATTATGGGGATGTCTATGCTAAGTTTGTTGGTCCTAGAAATGTACCCATTGCTCGTTCTATTTGGGTTCCTAAGACCCTTGTTGCTAACAAAAGAGGACCCATTGAAAAATGGGTACCTAAATCCAAGCAATGATTTCTTGTAGGACTATGCTTCCGGTGGGTCAAAATGGGTGCTTGATAGTGGATGCACAAAACATATGACCGGAAGCAAGGAGTTGATGACGGAGTTGAGACCAAATCTAAATGAAGCAACCGTCACTTATGGAGATCGATCAAAATCAAATGTATTGGGATTTGGCAAGGTGGTAGTCGCTAAGGATATCACCTTAGCAAATGTCATGCTTGTCAAAGACCTTGGTTTAATTTACTTTCCGTTCGTGCACTTAATAAGATGGGTTTCGCCGTCCTCTTTGATATTGATGTTGTGGTACTCTTGTGGAGCAAGACTCTAAAGGTCGCTTTCGTTGGATATGTCGAGGATGATTTGTTTGTGGTTGACTTTTCGGGGGAAACTACTTCAAATTCGATGTGCCTATTCAGAAAGGCCGACAAGGGTTGGTTGTGGCATCCCCGCCTAGCCCATGTCAACATGAGAACTTTGCAAAGACTTCACAAGGGTGCCCACATTCTCGGACTAAAAGAAGATGTCTCTTTTGCTAAAGATCGTGTTTGTAGGGCTTGTGTTGAAGGAAAGATGCATGATTCTCCCCATCGTTCCAAGACTATTATTTCATCCAAGAGGATCTTGGAGCTCCTCCATGTGGATCTTTTTGGTGTCGTTCCCGAAGCAAGTCTTGGTGGGAAGAAGTATTGCTTGGTGATTGTTGATGACTATTCAAGATTCACTTGGGTTTATTTCTTCAAGTCGAAGAGTGAGACCCAACAAACCTTCATCGACTTCTCCATTGAAATGCAACGTCAACACAATGTTCCCATATTTGCAATTAGAAGTGATAATGGCTCCGAGTTCAAGAACTACACCCTCAATGAGTTTCTTAGTGAAGATGGCATTCGTCATCAATATTCCGCAACCTATACCCCTCAACAAAATGGTGTATCCGAGAGGAAGAACCGGACTCTTATGGATATAGCAAGGTCCATGTTAGCGGAGTGTAAGACTCCGTTGACTTTTTGGGCGGAGGCTATTTCCACGGCTTGTCACTCCTCCAACCGGCTTTACTTCCGCAAAGGGTTGAACAAGACCCCTTATGATATCCTCACCGGAAACAAACCTAACATCTCCTACTTCCGTGTCTTTGGTTGTAAGTGTTTCTATTTGATCAAAGGTTGTCGCTTAACTAAATTCGAATCTAAATCTCTAGAGGGTATATTTGTTGGTTACGGTGCCGAATCCCACACTTATAGAATCTATGATAAAGCCTCACGACGTATCATAGAATCTTGTAGTGTGGTGTTCGAAGAAAATAACGGCTCCCAAGTGGCGCAATTTCATGTTTCCGATGTAGATGATGTAATTCCTCAAGAAGCCATAAGAAGAATGGGTGTGGGATTCTTCCGCCCCATTGAGGAACCCCTTGTGGTGGATCGAGAAGGACAATGCTCTACTCAAGTGGAGCCTTCATCTTCATCAGAATTACAAGCAACTGCTACTGGAGTCAATGATGCACCTGATCAAACACAAGCTCAAGACCCTCAACAATCCCTTCTGCCTCCTGTCGCCAGGCCGGAGACTCCGGCCATCTTGACCGGAGAATCCGGTGGGCCGGAGACTCCGGTGCCCGAGGCCGGAGACTCCGGTGTACATCAAGCAGAAGAGAGTTCAGCACAAGACCTTGGTCCATCCACCTCTTCCAATAACAATGATATGTTTTCTGGGGATCAAGGACAGCTTACCGGTCAAGGCGGGGACTCGAATGATCAAGATGATCAAGTGATACCTCCAAGATGCAATGAGGATATCGAAGCCCGTCGTCGAGCTAGAGTTGAAAGAACCATGGCACGTCGTGAACATTTCCTTGAGAAGGTGATTGGTGATGTGAGAGGCAAAGTGTCCACCCGGAGGCAATTGGCGAACTTTAGTGATCATCAAGCTCACATTGCCATGTTTGAACCGAAGAAGGTGGCCGAAGCTCTTGAAGATCTGGATTGGTTGCAAGCTATGCATGAAGAACTCAACAATTTCAAGCACAATAAATTTTGGAAGCTAGTTGAGAAGTCCAAGGAGTGTCGCAATGTTATTCGCACAAAGTGGATTTTCAAGAACAAGCAAGATGAACATGGCATGGTTGTGAGGAACAAGGCTAGATTGGTGGCTCAAGGGTTCTCTCAAGTTGAAGGCATTGATTTTGGAGAGACCTATGCTCCCGTGGCTCGCCTTGAGTCCATCCGTATCCTTCTTGCTTATGCATCCCGTTATAACTTTAAATTGCAACAAATGGATGTTAAAAGTGCATTTCTTAGTGGTCCCTCAAAGGAGTTGGTGTTCGTTAAGCAACCGCCGGGGTTCGAGGACCCCAACTTCCCTAACCACGTCTACAAGCTTGATAAGGCGCTCTATGGACTTAAACAAGCACCACGTGCGTGGTATGAGCACCTTAGAGAGTTATTTCTAGATCGTGGATTTGAAGTTGGGCAAATTGATCCCACTCTTTTTACTAAGAGGGTTAAAGGGGAGCTTTTCGTATGCCAACTATATGTTGATGATATTATATTTGGCTCGTCTAACAAAGCTTTTAATGATGAATTTTCAAAGCTTATGACCGATAGGTTTGAGATGTCTATGATGGGTGAGTTGAAGTTCTTCCTTGGATTTGAGATCAAGCAATTGAGACGAGGGACTTTCATTAGCCAAGGAAAGTATATTCAAGACATGCTCAAGAGGTTTAATATGGCCGATGCTAAGGAGAAGAAGACACCTATGGATACCAAATGCCATCTACAACTTAACCCAAAGGGTATAGATGTGCATCAAAAGATTTATCGCTCCATGATACATTTGTTGCTTTACCTTTGTGCATCTAGAACCGATATTGTGTTGAGTGTAGGTGTGTGTGCAAGGTATCAAGCGGTCAAAAGAATCCTACGATATTTGGTTCATACCCCAAGGTTTGGTTTGTGGTACCCAAGGGATTCCTCTTTCACTCTTCGTGGGTTCACGGATTCGGATTGGGCCGGTGATCAAGATGATAGGAAATCAACTTCCGGGGCTTGCCAATTCCTTGGTAGGTCCTTGGTGAGTTGGTCTTCTAAGAAGCAAAATTGTATTTCTCTATCCACCGCCAAAGCCGAGTATGTGGCCACCGCTAGTGCTTGCACTCAATTGTTATGGATGAGGCAAACTTTAAAGGAATATGGTGTCAATTGTGACAAAGTGCCTCTTTTGTGTGACAATGAGAGTGCTATCAAGATCGCCTACAACCCGGTGCAACACTCAAGGACCAAGCATATTGAGATTCGTCATCATTTCATTCGAGATCATGTTGCCCGTGGAGACATTGAGCTAGCATATGTGCCAACCAAAGACCAACTTGCCGACATTTTCACGAAGCCACTTGATGAAGCAAGATTCACTTATTTGAGGAATGAGCTAAATATCATGGATTCGAGGAGCTTGGCTTGACCATCTTGCATACACACCTATAGCTTCAACTTCTATCTTGGTTTAGGTGTGGGCATGAATTTAGGGGGAGTGTTGTCCTAATAAATTGGGCTCTCCCTCCCCCCAATATGCCTATAGCAAAATTTTATTTATCTCTATTTTCATTTCATGAATTGTGAGCTTAAATGACGAGTATTGGTTATGGACCCAAGATATATCTTCGCGGTGCCATGCCATAAACTCATACATGGTGGCCTAGGCCACCAACTTCTTCTTTGTGAAGAGTTGGTTCTTTTGGGGATTTATTGGATTTTATTTGCAAATCTCTTGTTCTTATGGGAAACTCACTCAATATTGGCATTTATTGTTTTTGGCTTTTGCAAGTTGAGTGTGAAGTACCATCCCAGTTTGTGAAATCTATCCCAAGCCTCTCCTTGCCCCAAAACTTGCTCCTCTTGCCACATACATGTCCACCACCATAAATTGCTTTTCTGGGTTGTGGGGGCCGGAGACTCCGGTGTCTAACACCGGAGACTCCGGTCTGAGCAGAATCTCCGCCCTAAGCCACGGAGACTCCGGCACCCCGGAGACTCCGGTGTGCTTAGGCCGGAGACTCCGGTCTCGGCGTTTTCCAGAGGGGTCCTAAAGGGTGTCGGGGTGGGGGGTTGAATCACAACTCCCTCACCACCCCCGACCCCTACCTCTCCCCTGCCGCTGCCCCAACCTGATGAAGCTCCTCCGGCCGCTCCCCGCCGCCGGAATCCGCCGTCCAGCCGGCCTCCCCTCCTCTCCAACATTGGGGAACCTCCTCCCCACCATTGGTGACCTCCACCATGTCGAGCAGTGGTACCTCTCTCTCTCCCTCTCTAGATTTCTTCCTAGATCTTGGATAGAGTGTGTAGTGTTGCTCCCTATAGTGTAGAATCTTGTGCTGGCTTGTTTTCATCTCAATGTATCAATTCTAGAATCTTTAGCACCCAGTGCTGACCTAACCCTAGATTTTCTGTCTCAGGGCCGGAGACTCCGGTCTGTCCCAGACCGGAGACTCCGATGAGGCCGGAATCTCCGGCCCCTGAGACCGGAATCTCCGGTGTAGATCACACTTGTGGTGTTTTTGATTCTCCACTTGATGCATCATTTGTTTCCCTGGACATGTATGCTCATCCCCCTGCTACCCCCCTCTCTGTTTACTCACAGGATCCTCGCATCGACTCAAGAAAATAACTCACAACCCCAATAAGGTGTCTCGGAAAGATAAGAGGGGTACTAGGGCCTATTTGGATCCAACCGAGGATGGTCGTTTGGTTCAGCGTGACAGGGGTGCTGCTGCTAGAGAGGCTGCGCAGAAAAGAGCTGAAGAAGAATTCCTTGCACAAGAGAGGGCCAAGAAAGCAAAATTTGATAATTTGACCACCATTAGTGGGTTGAGTGTAACGGTCCAGATTTGGTACCCTAAAATTTGAGCCAAATTTTCACTTTTTGTTTTGCATTGCATCATGGCATACATAATTAAATTGCTAAATTAAATATTGCAAACAATGGAAAGCATTAAAAGGAAGCAAACACTTCCAAAATTTCCAACCCAAGTGCAATTGCTCAAACTGGCAAAACAAAATATTCTTGAGCTTCCATATTTGTCCAGGAAGTTCCAAGAGTGAAAAACAATATTCTTGCTTTGTGCTTTATAAGGCTATAAAATTGATAGTTGGAATTGATCAACATTGCAATATGGGAACCCCATGAACAAGTGTTATGCAAAACTTTTTATTTGGCAACACCAAATTTTGTCAAGCTTCTACATGTCATGGGGAGGCTACATGAATTTTTGCAGGTTTTATAAATAGGCTTAAAGGCCTCAATTAAAAATGAGGACTTCAAATAGTTGCAAATCACTTTTGAATTTTTAAACCAAGTCAGCATTTCAAAAATTCAAAATAAAATTATGGTGAGCTTCCTTATATTATTGTGAGCCTCCCTGAATAATTTCATAAATTATTAAAATGTTTCAATGCCTCAAATAAATTGGTAAAGGTGGCTGTTTTCAGAATAAATAAAACCAGAAAAGAAAAGGTGGGCCGAGGGGGTTTTTGCAAAGAGCCGTCTTCACTGTGGGCGACAGTAGCGACACTGCCGCGCCACGGCCGCCGTGTCGCCCCCCTGCTCCCTGCTGCCAAGCCCCCCTGGAGGATAAGTGAAGCCGCAGTCGCCTCTGCTCTCTCCTCCCCAGCTCTTTCCCCCCTGCACCGAAACCCTAACCCTAGCCGCTGCGCCATGGCCGTGGGCTGAACCGAGCGCCGCCGCCGCATCGCCGTCGTCTCCGTCGACCCCCGGACAAACCAACCGCACCGGAAGCTCCGCATCGTCGACCTCTACCTCCTCCTCGAGCCGTGCGTGCTAGGGAGCCGCCGGTCGCGCGAATCGCTCCCACTCCTCCGACTCTGTCTGCCACCGTCCGCGCTCGATTCCGTCACCGTTCGAGCTCCTCCGCCTTCACCGAGCGTGCCGTTGTGCTCAGGGTGAGATGCTCGTCCTCCAGGACACCGTGTTCCTCCTCCTCTCCCTCTAGATCCTGCTGACGCCGTTGCCTGCCTTCGGCCTCCGCCGCGGCTCACCGTCGGAGCTCCTCTCCGACGACCACTTGGTCCCTAGCGCCGCCTCTGGCCTCCACGTAGACACGCGCCGCGTACGCACTGTCTAGCTAGCCCTCATTCGCGCCCTGACTCCGAAACCGTGCGCGACGTCGCCGTGCTGCGCGCTCACCGCCGCCGTCCGCGTGGTCACCACGCTAGTCGCGGCTTTGACCAGGCCAGCCTGGCAGCCGATGTGGCCCGGGACCCGCCGGTCAGTGACCCTAGATGCTGGCGGGTAAGGATCTAAACGGTGAAAGACGATTCGGCCGTTTTTCTGAAATGAAAATAAAAGGACAGAATTTGATTCAAATTTTGCAAATTCAATAACTTTTGAACCATAAGTCAGAAAAATGCAAATAATATACCAAAATGCTCAGGAAGAAAATGTCCATCTTTTATTGTCATTGGTAGAATTAATTGACCAAAATAAATTTCCTGTAATTAATAAAAACAGAGATGGCAGATTTAATTCAAATTTTGGAAATTGCATAACTTAAGTTCTACTCATCCAAAAATTATGAATAAGCTCTCAAAATGTTCAGTGAACAATGATCTACAAGTTTATGTCATTTGAGGGAATTTTAGATTTAATATTGGTGCTGTTTATTAAAAATTAATAAAATGGCAGAATTAAATCAATTATTGAAAATATCATAACTTGATGAATATTAATTCAAAAATTGCAAATGATATACCAAAATGATCAGCAAGGCATTTGCTATCTATCTATGTTAAGTTCACAGAAAGTAACAAATTTTTCCTTTGATGTTAATTTCGAATTGGTTAAAATAATTTAAATTGCATAACCGTTTAAATCATCATTTATTCATCGTTAATCGGAAAATTGCAAACGAAGTACCAAATTGATCAGTGGAATAATACCTATCTAACCATGTCATTTTGATGCATGTAGACCCCGTATTTCAGTACTGGACATTGTGAATAAATGCTTAATTCACTAAGTTAAATATGGAGTTTTGACCCGTTAATTGCGATATTTATTTTAGGGGTTCCATTTAACTTGTGGGACATGCCCAATATTATTTCAGTGCATAAATTGACCATTTCATCATGATTGTGCATTGCACCTTGTATTCGTGTTATTTATTTCATTTCCTGGTATTGTTGTGTTTCGTTAGATTCAGGAGTCGAGGTTCCACCATAATACCTCGACGATCAACGCGACCAGTACTATCAGCAAGGCAAGAGATAACCTAACCTTCTTGGCATCTAGCATCCTACTGTTTTATAAACTTATTTTATCCACAAGAATATTGCATTCGATTCTATGTCAATTATTGGTCAATACTAGAGTATCCTACTAATGCATGTCTTCCCCGAACCATCACATGCTTCCCCTCCTATGGACCATAGGGTTGATGTGTTGGCCTGAGATAATCCATAATTGTTGTATTTATATGCTTAGCCATGCTTAGGTAAATGCTATAGATGTCCGTTGATTTAATTCCATGATGTTGATGTTGATGGAATGTTTCGGACATGATGGATACATGTGATGCTTAATTAAATTGCTAAGAAGGCTTGGATGAGTTGCCATCGGGGATGGTGCATTGTCTCATTCTTGCCCCTAGGTGCGAGTTCTTGTCTCTAGAACCAAGATCGAGCGTGCTGCCATTGGTGGGGGTATGGGCTCCTTACTAACTGAATAACTTGTGCGGGCGTATCCAAGGATCCTCTAGATTTGTGCTTTCCATTTGCGTGTGAGTTGCAGGTGGACGATGGCGCGATGAAGAGGGTGTGTGTGGTGTTAGGGTGTGGCGATGGGGGCAGGGGCTGAAATAGGCTGGGTAAACTTGTCCTGTCGCCACAGATGATTCTTGGATAGTCTCACGCGAGGTAAAGGTTTAACCGCGCCCACTTGCCAGCTTTCCCCGGAAGAGAGCTAACTAGGCGAACCGGACGGTACCAATGGGTAAATTACTACACCCCTGCAGGGTTTAATCTTTTCGAAAAGCCGTGTCCGCGGTTATGGACAACTTGGGAACGGACTACGAGATCATAGAGAACATTAACTTACTTGATATGGCAGCTAGAGGTTGCATAATCAATGAGTGGTAAATGTTCATTTCCTCGAGGGTGATTCGAGGGAGTGCCTTGGTGGAGATGAGATGCTTCTGGCTACAAATGGTTCGATGAGAACCAAAAATGAAAGTTTACTCTCTTATCCCTTTTCGAAAAACCTTCTGAGTAGACAATGCAATGGGTCCTGATGTCTTTTAAAAAGGAAAACTAGCTTTATGCAAAACCAGCTACATTATACAGCATTAGATCCTCCGTCAGCATTGGGCCTATATCGCCCTACTAATTCTTGCGAGTACGTCGTACTCAGTCTTGCTTTGTTGATTATTATTTGTTTCAGAGGAGGACGTCACCGAACTGGAAGGTGGGTTTCTTTATTGACATCGACGAGTAGTCTGGGGTTCCCAGGTGGCAGATTGGGACGTCTCGGAACAGGCTGGCTGGGATATGTTATTGTAGGCCTCTTAGGCCATAAATTGGATCTTGTTGTTAGACAACTATATTTGCTTCCGCATGGTGTAATGATGGGTCTGTGACCTCTGATTGTGATATTTGTATCTTCCTCATTATATGAGTTGCTATATGATCTCTTGTGTCGTAGAGTCTGTGAAGTGCCAGTTGTTCCGCAGTCTTGGTCTCTTTACTATACGTGAAAGCGATGCCTGAGCTTATGGCATGATCGAGGTGTTGTGTGCCGATGATCCATTCCGAGCACACCTGCCAATGAGTTTTGGCCTGGGATTGGTAAACCCAGTAACCCTCGATTGTGTAGCATGACCGGTTACACAACGTTTCACGGTATAGTTCTAGGATCGGGGCGCTACATTGAGCAAATCTGAGTTCCGTGCTATGAGGTCACAGCCCTTCTTTGATATGCCGCAAAACTCCAACAATCCTCTTTTTTGGAGAAGGGAGCAAGAGGTAGTGATGAATGATGTCTATGCAAAGCTCTCGGGTCCTAATATCGTTTGTGTGCAAAAGGTCCTCAACCTCTCCGCTCTGAGCACCAAACCGTATTTTCAAGAGGTCGTTTGGATAGTTCGCAAGCTTGGGTTGGAGCACCTCATGACTATTCAACAAATCTATGACATCAAGTTGGTGCATCAATTCTTTGCGACGATTCAGTTTGGGGAAGATGAAGATGTCAAGTTAACTTGGATGATCGGGCCTATCAAATGTGAGTCCTCAATGACTCGGTTCGGTGAATTACTTGGTTATGTGTTCCGCACGGGTGAAGCCTCTCAAGGAAGGATTATGCACACGGAAGGGGTCCAATATGATAAAGGCAAGATGACACCGCTCTACCTCAACAAGTCCGCCGTTGGTTCCAACAAGGATCTCCTCCCCACATTCAATATCCTTTTACGCATGTTTAGATGCAATATTGCACCCCAAGCCGGGAATGTGGATGCAATTCGTGGAGGGCTTGTCAACCTCCTCATTCATTCCTATGCGGTGCTTCAAGCCGGAGTCAATTGCCAAGGATTTGAGATAGATGTGATGGATTTTATCAAATGTGAGTTGCATTGGGCGGTCCATGAGATGAAGAATCCTATATATGCACCTTATGTGATGAAGCTAATTCTTGATCAAGTGCCACATCTCAATCGTGAGCACTTCACCGTTCACAAGGCCGGCTCCCTCCAAATTCTCAAGCATGACAAGCCATCCTCTTCTAGTGCTCCCTCTCGTGTCCCATTTGCATCAAGTGATGAAGAGGAAGAAGATGTGGCACCCGTTCGAAGGAGAAGTAAGAATGCCAACACCCCTTCATGGCTAAGCAAAGGCAAGGATGATGTGGCAAAGAAAGTAAAGAAGCTTAGTTGGTTTGAAAGAGTGATGCTTCACATGAATGTGTGCATCCACAAGGAAAATTACCAAGCTCACAAGGAGAGAAAGTTGATCATCTCAAATCAAAGGAAGTTGTACAAGGAGTTGGAGAAAAAGAGGGACAAGACTCCTCCCCCTCCTCCTCCTCCTAGAATTGGCAAAGACACGGATAGTGAGTCTCCCAAATCCACCGAAAGTGAGAAGACAATTAGCTATGATGCTTGGAATGCAAAGCAATTCCCTTGGTCTGACTTTGATTTTGAGGAAGTGTCCTCCATGCCCTCTTCCTCGCGCAACACCGGCAAGGCTCCAATGCCTCAAAGGGAAATTGAAGATCAAGGTGCTAGTGGCTCGGAGTATGAGGATGATGATGATGCCACCGACGAGGACTCCGAGTGATCTCCATGGGGTCGTTAGCATCGCCTTTCTTCCTTTTTGGTGTCTCGATGCCAAAGGGGGAGAAATGGTTCTAGTAGGATATTCGTGGGATTTGCATGGGTCGGGCACAAGCATTTGCTTTTATCATTTCTTGAGAGCTTGTGTCCCTTATCATTCGTGTGTTGAACTTTGTGTTGTGTGTTGAACTTTGTGTTATGTGTTGAACTCTATTTGCTATTTCTATGTGAGATGTGGATCTAGTTGTCGTTTTATTCTTGAGGAGACATGGTATTGGTTATTATCTATTGGTTGAGTTATTGTGGTGTGAGATGTGCTTTGGAATCATCTTTTATCCTCACACATAAGGTATGATTGTTAACACAAATATCAACCCCTCTATATCATGTCTCTTAGGTTTGCAAATGTTTTTGTCATTTATATATCATGTCTTATTTTACTTGTGGCATCCTCCTCCTATATGTGCGTTTCCTCTCATTTGTGTAACTTGTCTAATATGCACACATTTAGGGGGAGATGCTATTTGTCACATGATATGATCTATTTATTTTGCAAATCCTAGTGTTGTCATCTAACACCAAAAAGGGGGAGATTGAAAGAACATTTCCTAACCCCTATTAGTTTTGTGTGTTAGATAACAACACTAATGATTATCTAATATGATGCTAAGTGTTGCAGGATTATTGACATATTTTTCCCCTAGCATCTTTCACCAAAAAGTGAAGAAATGGCAAAGTTTTTCTTGCTGCAGGAAATCTCCTGGCCGGAGTTTCCGGCCTGTCAGGCCGGAGTCTCCGGCCCCTGGGTTTTCCTGCCCTTCGCCAGAATATGTGGTGCGGCTCTGGTGTCAGTCCGGAAGGTGTCCGGAGGAGACCCGGAGTCTCCGGGAGGCCGGAGTGTCCGGTCTGCGAGACCGGAGTCTCCGGTCTATCCCACGTCCTCGACAAGTCTCCGCCCGGGTGCGGAGTTTCCGGCCTACACCGGAGTCTCCGGTCCCCCAGACCGGAGTCTCCGGCCCTTCTATCAAGCGTGCAAGGTGTGGGGAGCCTCTGGTGCCAGTCCGGAGGAACCCCGGAAGGAGACCAGAGTCTCCGGCCTACACCGGAGTCTCCGGCCAACTTAGGGCGGAGTCTCCGGTCTAAGTGACCTCCAACGTTTAGAATTTTCAGAGGGGTATAAATACCCCTCCACCTACCTCAGACCAGCTAGCTCATCCAGCATTTATGAAACCTAATATTTCAGAGCTCAAAATCGCAAGATCTCCCAATTCCTCCATCCAAACTCTTTGATCTTCGGAGGATTGAAGGAGAAGACCTGGATCTACATCTTCACCAAGCCGTTCTTCATTTCCCCCTCATTCACTTGAGGATTCTTGTTTCTATGGTTAGCATTGTGTTACCCTAGAATTCTTGTACTCACTACTTGCTGTAATTGTGACAGTGTTGTTGATTTGGGAGCCCCCAATTCAGTTGTGGGTGTGTGCCCCAAGAACCTTGTAAGGGCTCCGGATTCTGCCTTGAAGGATTCCGATAGTGGAAGGTGAACCAAACCCTCGGGTGCGGTTCATCGGAGAATAGGGTGAGGCCTTTGTGGCATCTTGAGTAGGCCTCTTGTGGCGAGCTCACACCCCTCCAACGAGACGTACTCCCTTAACAAGGAGGAACTCGGGAATACATCCTTGTCTCCGCGTGCTTCCCCTTTCGGTTACCTCTTTCCCTTAGTCGTCTTTACTTGTTTCGTAAATTGCCTAGTTGCGTTAGATTGCTTCTCATATAGGTAAATTCACCGTAGATGCATATCTAGAGAATTTACCTTTTGTGTTAAGCCTAAATTGAAAAAGAATTAAAAATTGGTGTAACACCTATTCACCCCCCCTCTAGGTACCCATATGATCCTTTCACCGGCTTCTCCCATCTTAAGACACGGTCCCTGGGGATGAAAGCGACGAGCCAAAGATGCTTCCATCGACAACGGAAGATACCGCCAATGGCGGGAGGGCCAATGTGAAAGAACGAGATGTCGCCTGGAGGGGGGAGTGAATAGGCGATTTAAAACTTTTATGTTTAGGGCTTGAATAAATGCGGAATAACTAACGTTTATTTATCAAACACAAAACCTAATATACTAGGTTCACCTATGTGCAGCAACAACTTATGCTAGGCAAGTTAACAACAAGGTGATAGCAGGATATAGACTTCAAACTTGATGGCTATCACAAAGTAAATACATAAGTAAGGGGGTTTGGTTATAGAGATAACCGAGACAAGTAGAGATGAAGGTTTGTTTCCCGTAGTTCCTTCCTAATGGAAGTAGCTCTACGTTGGAGGGGTGTGGAGCCTCCTTGGCACTCCTACAAGCACGTCCATGCTCACCCTATTCTCCGTGAGCTCCTCCCATGGGGAATACCCGATGGGAGATTTTCTCATCCACTATGAGGTCTTCTTAAGGGTGTTGACCAAACCCGTACAATTTGCCCGGGGCTAAATCCACAACTAATGGAGGCTCCCGAAACTTACCCTAAGCTTCACAACTCGAAGATCTTCATGGTACCCACCAACCGTCTAGGGTACACAATGCACCCATGAGTAACAAGCTTCTCGAACTTCAATCGCACGTATCACCGTGGGGAACTCAAATCGATGCACCTAATACAATGGCAAGTACACACAAAGTGATCAAAGTCCTTCACTCTCAAATCCCACCAAAGCAACTAATGCTATGGAGGGAGATGGGAGGAAGAACAAGGAAAACAAAAAATGAATCCCAAGATCTAGATCCAATAGGTTCCCCTCACTAAGAGGAGATATGGATTGGTGGAAATGTAGATCTAGATCTCCTCTCTCTTTTCCCTCAAGAAGGAGCAAGAATCATTCGAGTGATTGAGAGATAGCAAGCTCAAAGAAGGTCAACAATCGAGGGGAAACACGAGCTCAAAGGTTGAGGACCTATTGGGGAAGAAGGCCCCTTAAATAGGCAACCCCGAAATCGGACCGCTATGTGCAGTTTTCGTGCACAACAATACTACCTCTCGGGGGAGCGGTACTACCGCTTGTTGTAGGTCCAGCGGCACCCAGATGCACATCGCGGTCCAGTCTAGCGGTACTACCAATATGGGAGAAACACTTCTTCGACATATCTTCACTTGGCCTTTATCTTCAAAAGGGTAGCATTGATCAACGTATAATCTTCTTTTTTTAGCCTTGACTCCAACATATGGAGTTCAAGCATTTCTATGGACCAGACCTATAAGTATATCTCAAAGCACACATTAGTCCTTAAGGATTGTCATTAATTACCAAAACAACACATGGGGGCAACCATGCTCTTTCACAATGGCGGGCGGTGTTGCTGCAAAACTAGGGCACTACTGCTACAAAAGGGAGCCGACGATGCTACCGTTATTGGCCGACAGTGTTGTCAATTGCGGGCAGCATTGTTGCAGCTGGCATTGAGCCGAGGTGCTGCCAGCGGCACGGCTGCGATGCTACCCGCGTGGAGCCTCTAGGTCACGACGTCGGCTGCTTCCAACGTGGAGTTTGGGGACGACAGTGCGGAGCCAAGGGGCTGTCAGGGGGAATTTTTGTGCTACAATTGTGTTTTTTCATCACATAAAGAATTGTTTTGCTATATCCGTCTGTGTTTTCGCACCATAATTTATGTGGATTTTTGCATCATAAGTAGAACTGTTTTAATACAACTGTTATGTGGTTTTGCTACAACGGCATTTTTTGCATCATAAGTCTCATCGGAGGACCTCGCTAGAATAATTTATTGCTACGATGTTGTAATATAACAAAAAATTTGCTATTATAGTTATGTGGTTTTTGCTACAATAGGAAAAAGATTTTGCTATGATGTCTCCGACGAGGTCTTCGCAGATGTCTCCGCGGCGATTTCCCTAAAGAAGACGATTTTGCTACAGTCGCACATTTTTGTTGCTACGAGAGTTCCGGCGAGGTCTTCGACAAAGACAATTTTTTTGTGGACGAACCATTTTTTGCTACATAGGAGAAAAGGCGGGTTATTATTTGCTACCCGGCAGGAAAAGGCGGGAATTGGAAAGAAAATGGTGAACACATGTCGCTCAGGGACCCGGGGGATGGAAACCTTCGATCCCCCAGGGGACACTTAGTACTGTCCGGAAAAATACCCCCTCTCCTGACCGTTTGATCTTCATAAAATTTAAAATCTCACCCGTCGTACTCTTAAACATAATCCGACCCATGTAGTAGATGTTTTTTTACTATTGTAGCATCATTGTAGCGTTTTCCTATGGTGGGTTAAAACCTTACCAAAATTATCATCACAACATTTCGAAACACCTATGCAACAAATCCCCATCTATCACGAAAAAACTCTGAGATAAAGAACACATGCATGTAAAATGGGACAACAACAATTACATATATTCCCTAAACCATTTGCAGCATTGAGACAAGATTTGCATTAGACGCCCATAATGATCACAACATCCCGCTCGTGTGTTCGCTGCAAAAAGCGCACGAGTTTACAACATGTCAAACAAACAAATGCATCACTGGAAATCTGCAAATTACCAAATGTTCATGCTAGAGCACCCACCTCACCGTCACACCTCGCCGACAAGGAATCCAGCTTGTCACAGCCTTTCCGGAGGAAGATCTAGTGAGAGAGAACTCAACCCTTGTGGCGCACCCAATCTTCCCTTGAGCTCTACCGTCTGGTTGCCTTTGATTACGTACTCTAGGTCGAAATCATCAGGGGGAGATTCCATGGCGGCATGCCCGTCCGGCACTAGCTCCGGTGCACTATGGGAGACAGATGAGAACAATGCTACCGGTGGCAGACAGAGGCTGAGGACGTCTAGGCCGATGATTGTACATGTTTGTGTTATTTGCTTGTACACTTTGCATCTAAGTGGACCGACCCGAAGGATCAATTTTTCGGATGAACATTTGTAGCGCCCCGACCCCAGAACTATACAGTGAAGCATTGTGCAACCGGTCATGTTACACAATCGAGGGTTACTGGGTTTACCAATCCCAGGCCAAAACTCATTGGCAGGTGTGCTCGGAATGGATCATCGGCACACAACACCTCGATCATGCCATAAGCTCAGACATCGCTATCACGTATAGTAAAGAGACTGAGACTTGTGGAACAACTGGCACTTTGCAGACTCTACGACACAAAAGCATATAGCAACTCATATAAGAGAAGATACAAATATTACACACAAAAGGATCACAGATCCAACAATACATCAAACGGAAGCGGGTAGTGTTGTCTAACAACAAGATGCAAATATATGGCCTAAGAGGCCTACAAATAAAAGATCCCAGCCAGCTTGTTCCACGGTCCCAAGCTGCCACCTGTGAACCCCGAACTACTAGTCGACGTCCACGAAGAACCCACCTAGCTGCTCGGTGTCGTCCTCCTCTGAAATACAAATATAAAGGCAGCAAAGAGAGACTGAGTACGACGTACTTGCAAGTTTAGTAGGGCGATATAGGCCTATTGACGGAGGCTCTAAAGTTGTATATGTAGTTATTTTGCATAAAGATAATTTTCATAAAACAAGACATAAGTGACACATGGCACCGTCTACTCAGAATAATTTTCATAAAAGGGGTAAGAGAGTAACATTTCATCTTCAGTTCTCGTCGAACCTACTTGTAGCCATAACCACTCACCTCCACCAAAGGCACTCCCTCGAATCACCCTCGAGGAAATGAACCTTTATCACAAGTTGATTGTGCAACCTTTAGCTGCCATATCAATTAGGTTAATGTTCTCTATGAGCTAATTCGCCTTTCCCAAGAGTTTGTCCATAACCGTGGACACGACTTTTCGAAAATATTTACCCTGCAGGGGTGTACTATTTTACCCATTGGTACCGTCCGGCTCACCTGAGTGGCCCTCTTCCGGGGAAGGCCGGCGAGCGGGCGAGGTTAAACCTTTACCTCCCGTGAGACTATCCAAGAGTCATCTGTGGCCACAGGGCAAGTTTACCCAGCCTATTTCAGCCCCTGCCCCATCGCCACGTCCTAAACACAAATCCTCATCAACATCTTCTTTTCCACTCACACGCGAATGGAAAACCGAACTAGAGGACCCTTGGATACGCCCGCACAAGTTATTCAGTTAGTAAGGCGCCCATACACCCACCAATGGCAGCACGCTCGGTTCTTGGTTCTAGCTAAAAGCACTCTCAACCTAGACGGCAAGAATGAGGCAAAACACCATCCCCGATGGCAACTCATCCAAGCCTTTTAGCAATTTAATTATACTCCTCAAGTAACCATCAGGTCCGAACATTCCATCATCAACATCAATATGGAATTTAAATCAACGGACATAACTAGAATTTGGCTAAGCATGGCTAAGCATAGCTAAGCATGTACAACAACGAGTATAAATTGTATCCGGCCAACACATCAACCCTAGAGTTCATAGTAGGGGGAACATGTGATGGTTCAGGGGATAAACATGCATTCATAGGATAATCTACATCTTGATCAAAATTGACATTGGAATCGCATGCAATATTATAGTGGAGAAAATAAGTATATAAAACAATAGGATTCTAGATGCTAAGAAGGTTAGGTTATCTCTTGCCTTGCTGCCGGGGCGTGTAGTACGGCTCGTCGGGGTAGGAGAGGGAACACTCGACTCCGGAATCTATCGATACCCAAAATAATACAAAAGAACAAATAAATCACAAGAGGACAAGGTGCAATGCACAATCACATGATGACATGACAAGTTGATGCATTGATATTATCATTTAATTTATTTAACAAATTAAATGGAGTTCCAAATAATTAGTGCAATTATTTGGCACAACTCCATATTTATCTTAGTGACCACATTACTTATAAATCATTAAATTATTAGAGAAGTGGCTCAATATGCATGAACATGACATGAAGGGATAGGGTTTGTTCTTCCGATCATTTTGGTACCTCATTTGTAATTTTCGGAGCACCGATGAATAAATAGCGAATTAAATAATTAATTGGATTTAATTCTTTTAACCAATTTTTGAAAAACATCAAATAAAAATTTGTGATCATGAATTGACATTAGCATGGTTTGATGGAATTTGAAGTGTTGATCACATTGGTATTTTATTCATAATTTTTGGATCAATATTTAATAAGTTATGAATTTTTCCCAATTTGTTATTACTTAACCCATTTTAGGAAATCCTATTTGAACAGCAAGAAAATAAACTCAAAAGCTGATTTCAATTTCTCTAACAGCTAGAGTTTGTTTTCCTGAGCATTTTGGTATTTAATTTGCTATTTTTGAGTCATTATTTGAAAAGATATGAATTGTTTTAATTTGCTTTTATTTTCCAAAAGGAAAAATCAAATGCCAGACAGGCCGGCCTCAAGCCGGCCAGGCCGAGCTGCAGGCCGGGGGGTGGCCCGAAGGGTCTGGCCTTTGGCCGGACCAAGCTGGGCTCCCAGGCCGGGAGGGCGCCCGAGGTTGCCGGCCTCGTACCGGCCCAGGCCGAGCCCAGGCCACGGTGGCGGCCCGGTCAGCGGCCACCTCAGCGCCCACGTCAGCACGCCGGATCGACGGCACGGGAGCGCCCGGTGGCGGCGCTGTCGAGCTCGCACTGCTCGACCCCGCACGAATTCGGCGAGCCCGAGTGGGGCATTCGGTAGAGGAGATCGAGGGGAGGCTAGAGCTGGCGGCGTTGGGACCATAAAGTCACCGGAGCATGGCCGGCAGCGGGCTTGTGCGGCGACCCGTGATGGTCGACGGCGCAGACACGGTAGAGAGCGAGAGGGAGAGGGCAAAGTGGACGGGGAGGTGCGCCTGCTCACCAGGAACATGAAGGCGTGCACGACGAGGCCGAACGAGGTCGGACGGTGGCGCGGCGGAGCTCGGACAGCGGCGGCCGGATCAAAGAAAACCAGACGGAGGCATCGATCTTGGGCGTCCCACGACGATTCCTTTGGCGTGGCACGGCGCATCTCGTGGCGGTGTCGGCATGAGCTCGGGAGGCCGGAGTTTTCAACGAGCTCGACGGCGGCGAGCGGTGGACAGAGCTCCACCTAGGTTTAGGGTTTGGGGAGGGGGAGAGCAGGGAGCAGGGGAGGAGAGGGGAGCAGGTGAGCGTCGGGCGGCCTCCTTATCCCCAGGGGGCCACGGCTGCGTGCGGGGTAGCTCGGCCACGGCGGCACCGCGGCACTGGCGCCATGCCGTGCGTGCTGTGGCTACAGGAAGAAGGAGAAGAAAAGAATTTGCGGAAACCCCCTGGAAACATTTTCATAAATTGCAAAAAGGTCCTGTGACAACTTTAGGGATTTAAAAAGAGGCACTTAAGCATTGTTGAAAAATCTACAAAAATTCACATATGTTTCTCATAACTTGAGGAAGCTCCACAAAAAGTTTGGGCTTCAAATAAAATGTTTAGATTCACAATTATTTGTATTGTTGCATTATGATCATTTTTGATAATTTGCAAAAATGCATTTATTTGAAGCACTTAAATATTTCCAAAAATAATGAAATTAATCATGGAGGCTCCTAGTATGAAAGTGAAGCTCCCCATGATTTTAGTTTGAATTTTGTAAAGATTAACTTAGTTCCAAAAATAGAAGTGAATTAAACCAATTTTGGATTCTCAATTTTATTTATTATTTGGCAACATTTGGAAATTGAGAAAATGTTGTAAGATGCAAAATTGGAACTTCCTAAACAATTTGCAAGTTCATTTAGTTGTTGCCAAGTTGGCCATTGCATTTGGGCTGGAAGTTTAGGAAGGGTTTGCTTCCTTTGTTTTAATTTCTAGGTGTTGCTTTATTTTAAAATTAGCAATTTAAATATGTATGCCATGATGCAAAAGAAAAGAAAAAGTGAAAATTTGGCTCATATTTTAGGGTACCAATCTGGGGCTGTTACAATTCTACCCCCCTTACAGGAATTTCGTCCCGAGATTCTAGAGTAGGAAAAGGGATGAGGGAAGCATGGCAACCCTTCACTTCAATGATCTACTCGATCCCATGGTGATCTTCCTTGTTGCCGACTTAGGATAACCAGCATGACATGTCGATGTGGCGGAAAAACAGAAGATAGCTTAAGGTGATGGATAGAATGAACCTTGCCCAAAAACCCTAAGCCATTGAGGAAACTAGGAACGAACTGATCAACAAAGGTCAAGCCGAGGATAGGACAACCGATCACTTGTTCAAGACCATGACAACACTTCAAACCACCCACTGTGTAGACCATAAGGATTTGGCACCGTGAGGAGAAAGGACAGCTTCTTTTCGACTCCACGCTTGTGACGTACTAGACGTTTTCATAAGGTTGGAAGCTCGGCCCTAACGGGACGGATGAATTGATCCAACGTCTGTGTGATTGGGCAAAACCTTGATTTCACCTAGGAAGGATAGATATGGCATTGACCCACAGTTAGATGGAGAGGTAAAACCTCATAAAAGAATTATTCCCAAGATACAATGATTAGGGGAAACGACCGATAGATATTTAGCAACTCCGTAGTGGGGTTCTCCTTGAGGTTCTAGATACCACACTCCGGCTTCGGAATAGCCTTCAATCAATCCTCAAGCGAAGATCGTACTTGGAGATAGAGAAAGAACCTTAGGGAACGATTAGGATAAACTAACCATGATGCTCATGGATAGTGGGTGATTTTTAAGGATTGAAGGGATTTCGTCAACGGATCTTCCGGTGAGGTGCTTGAACCACATCATCGGACTTGCCGGGAGTTACAAGTAGGCCTAGATCATACTCGTGGTAAACTCCAAGCATCATTTTTGCTTGAGATTCAGATTTGGTTAGGCGTGCAGGTACTTCATACTTAACTTTCCTGAAAAGGGAGTTTCCGAAAGTTAACGAAAGCTTAGGATCACTAGTTTCTCAAGGCATAGGCTATAGGGTCAAGCTCCAGCACACGAGCTAGAATGGGAGTTCCATGGGGTCACGGCTAAGAAAAGGAAATTAAACCAGCATGAACTCCGAACAATGAAGCCCAACTGATTCATGATTGTGAAACACCGGTAGATGATGAGATTTGACAACCTCTTCTTATTCGAGAACGAAGCGGCTAGTGGTTTGGAGCGCACCCATGGCTTATTCGGAGAGCTGGAGGCAACAACCCACCAGCTCAACAACAAGGCACATATGCATGACCAACTTGTGATTATTTTCCCGGGGAGACGAGCGAACTTCATTCGGATCCCTGGCGACATATGTCACTGGTTGCGGAAGGAAACTTACCCTTCAAGGAAAAAGACGTGGTCTTGAGAGTCTCGACACGAATCTAACTCGTTGACCGAAGGTGTGCACCTGAACGAAGGGACTAGCAACACAGACAACTCAGCTCGATGATTGGATTACCAGTCATGCTAAGAGTGCCACCAAGTCTTTGGATTTCAAAAGCAATAACAATTGCTAAGAATATCCGATTACCACAACGATATTTATCCTCAACATTCTCGAGCCCGAGTAGCTCGGAGGTAGATGGATAAGGAAGGGTAAGAGCATCACTTCATCAGGTAGGTCATGAGACTAAGCACGACCTCTTGATATAAAAGAGTGTGACACTCCAAGGTGGAACGGAACAAAAGCTAGACAAACTCTTACTCCGCGAATCACAATCCTTTGACCTAGTCCAAGAAATGGACAAGGTACCGGAGTTTGTTCCTCCTGGCATCCCGAAGTGGATTGCCCTGACGAACCACAGGAATGGCATGCATTAGAACACCCCAATGCACGATAATCTTGAATGTCCACTGACAGATAGAGGTCGGACAACAGATTTAGGGTAAGAAACAGGCTAACAACAATACCGAGATATTGCAGAAGCCCTCGTTTATCACTCTTCCGACAACTAGTGCCGAAAGGGTTTCAGGAATGGTGTTACCGGAGGAATCACATTTATTGATGGAAAAACTCGCTAGGAGCAATCCCATCGTGATTTAGATGATTCCATGACAGAGAGCCTAGCTAAAGCTAATGACGAAGAAGAGCATTGTCGAGGAAACCAATTACGGTTGCAACCTCGAGTTTGAGGACTAACTTTAGATTTTTCCAACCTGATGTAGGGTTTGACAATTAACCTCAGGGTTCGATGGAAAAGATCTTGGGTTAAAGATCAGCTTCATGTACTGGGACTCACAATAGCATAATGCTCACAAGGGTGACAACCCTCATGAATCATTACACCTGAGCCCTAGCACAATCCGGGACCTTCGGTTCAAGATCTTGGGCTGAAGCAAAGGAATTTCTTGACAATCCGCAACACTTCCTTTCTTCGGGCTTTAGAATTGGCAGACGAGCAAAGTTAACCAGTAACAAAAGATAGAACCCAACCCCGTGATCCTAAAGATTTAGAATTTGCCGACGATCAGAAAAACTGTTAAAATCAAATAGAGATAAGATGGCACCGAGATCAGAGTGAATTGGGTAAGGAGTAAAAAGAATCCTAAGAGGGTTTTCACAAATCATTTTTAGGTTAAAATAATTTTCACGAACTAGACTCGACATCGACCAATAGAAAAGGTTTCCTACAGGCAGTCCTGCTCTAATACCAACTTGTAGCGCCCCGACCCCAGAACTATACAGTGAAGCGTTGTGCAACCGGTCATGCTACACAATCGAGGGTTACTGGGTTTACCAATCCCAGGCCAAAACTCATTGGCAGGTGTGCTCGGAATGGATCATCGGCACACAACACCTCGATCATGCCATAAGCTCAGACATCGCTATCACGTATAGTAAAGAGACCGAGACTTGTGGAACAACTGGCACTTTGCAGACTCTATGACACAAAAGCACATAGCAACTCATATAAGAGAAGATACAAATATTACACACAAAAGGATCACAGATCCAACAATACATCAAACGGAAGCGGGTAGTGTTGTCTAACAACAAGATGCAAATATATGGCCTAAGAGGCCTACAAATAAAAGATCCCAGCCAGCTTGTTCCACGGTCCCAAGCTGCCACCTGGGAACCCCCGAACTACTAGTCGACGTCCACGAAGAACCCACCTAGCTGCTCGGTGTCGTCCTCCTCTGAAATACAAATATAAAGGCAGCAAAGAGAGACTGAGTACGACGTACTCGCAAGTTTAGTAGGGCGATATAGGCCCAATGATTGACGGAGGCTCTAAAGCTGTATATGTAGTTATTTTGCATAAAGCTAATTTTCATAAAACAAGACATAAGTGACACATGGCACCGTCTACTCCAAATATTTTTCATAAAAGGGGTAAGAGAGTAACATTTCATCTTCGGTTCTTGTCGAACCTACTTGTAGCCATAACCACTCATCTCCACCAAAGGCACTCCCTCGAATCACCCTCGAGGAAATGAACCTTTATCACAAGTTGATTATGCAACCTTTAGCTGCCATATCAATTAGGTTAATGTTCTCTATGAGCTAATCCGCCTTTCCCAAGAGTTTGTCCATAACCGTGGACACGGCTTTTCGAAAAGATTTACCCTGCAGGGGTGTACTATTTTACCCATTGGTACCGTCCGGCTCACCTGAGTGGCCCTCTTCCGGGGAAGGCCGGCGAGCGGGCGTGGTTAAACCTTTACCTCGCGTGAGACTATCCAAGAGTCATCTGTGGCCACAGGGCAAGTTTACCCAGCCTATTTCAGCCCCTGCCCCATCGCCATGTCCTAAACACAAATCCTCATCAACATCTTCTTTTCCACTCACACGCAAATGGAAAACCGAACTAGAGGACCCTTGGATACGCCCGCACAAGTTACTCAGTTAGTAAGGCGCCCATACACCCACCAATGGCAGCACGCTCGGTTCTTGGTTCTAGCTAAAAGCACTCTCAGCCTAGGCGGCAAGAATGAGGCAAAACACCATGCCCGATGGCAACTCATCCAAGCCTTTTAGCAATTTAATTATACTCCTCAAGTAACCATCACGTCCGAACATTCCATCATCAACATCAATATGGAATTTAAATCAACGGACATAACTAGAATTTGGCTAAGCATGGCTAAGCATAGCTAAGCATGTACAACAACGAGTATAAATTGTATCCGGCCAACACATCAACCCTAGAGTTCATAGGAGGGGGAACATGTGATGGTTCAGGGGATAAACATGCATTCATAGGATAATCTACATCTTGATCAAAATTGACATTGGAATCGCATGCAATATTATAGTGGAGAAAATAAGTTTATAAAACAATAGAATTCTAGATGCCAAGAAGGCTAGGTTATCTCTTGCCTTGCTGCTGGGGCGTGTAGTACGGCTCGTCGGGGTAGGAGAGGGAACCCTCGACTCCGGAATCTATCAATACCCAAAATAATACAAAAGAACAAATAAATCACAAGAGGACAAGGTGCAATGCACAATCACATGATGACATGACAATATTATGCATTGATATTATCATTTAAATTGTTTAACAAATTAAATGGAGTTCCAAATAATTAGTGCAATTATTTGGACACAACTCCATATTTATCTTATTGACCACATTACTTATAAATCATTACATTATTAGAGAAGTGGCTCAATATGCATGAACATGACATGAAGGGATAGGGTTTGTTCTTCCGATCATTTTGGTACCTCATTTGTAATTTTTGGAGCACCGATGAATAAATAGCGAATTAAATAATTAATTGGATTTAATTCTTTTAACCAATTTATGAAAAACATTAAATAAAAATTTGTGATCATGAATTGATATTAGCATGGTTTGATGGCATTTGAAGTGTTGATCACATTGGTATTTTATTCATAATTTTTGGATCAATATTTAATAAGTCATGTATTTTTTCCCAATTTGTTATTACTTAACCCATTTTAGGAAATCCTATTTGAACAGCAAGAAAATAAACTCAAAAGCTGATTCAATTTCTCTAACAGCTAGAGTTTTTTTCCTGAGCATTTTGGTATTTAATTTGCTATTTTTGAGTCATTATTTGAAAAGATATGAATTGTTTTAATTTGCTTTTATTTTCCAAAAGGAAAAATCAAATGCTAGACAGGCCGGCCTCAAGCCGGCCAGGCCGGGCTGGAGGCCCGGGGGTGGCCCGAAGGCTTTGGCCTTTGGCCGGCCCAGCTGGGCTCCCAGGCCGGGAGGGCGCCCGAGGTTGCCGGCCTCATACCGGCCCAGGCCGAGCCCAGCCCACGGTGGCGGCCCGGTCAGCGGCCACCTCAGCGCCCACGTCAGCATGCCGGATCGACAGCCCGGGAGCGCCCGGTGGCGGCGCTGTCGAGCTCGCACTGCTCGACCCCGCACGAATTCGGCGAGCCCGAGTGGGGCATTCGGTAGAGGAGATTGAGGGGAGGCTAGAGCTGGTGGCGTTGGGACCATAAGGTCACCAGAGCATGGCCGGCGGCGGGCTTGTGCGGCGACCCGTGATGGTCGACGGCGCAGACACGGTAGAGAGCGAGAGGGAGAGGGCAAAGTGGACGGGGAGGTGCGCCTGCTCACCAGGAACATGAAGGCGTGCACGGCGAGGCCGGAGGAGGTCGGACGGCGGCGCGGCGGAGCTCGGATAGCGGCGGCCGGATCGAAGAAAACCGGACGGAGGCGTCGATCTTGGGCGTCTCGCGATGATTCCTTTGGCATGGAGGACGAGGGGAGCACAGCGCATCTCGTGGCGGTGTCGGCATGAGCTCGGGAGGCCGGAGTCGTCGACAAGCTCGACGGCGGCGAGCGGTGGACAGAGCTCCACCTAGGTTTAGGGTTTGGGGAAAGGGAGAGCAGGGAGCAGGGGAGGAGAGGGGAGCAGGTGAGCGTCGGGCGGCCTCCTTATCCCCAGGGGCCACGGCTGCGTGCGGGGTAGCTCGGCCACGGCGGCACCGCGGCACAGGCGCCATGCCGTGCGTGCTGTGGCTACAGGAAGAAGGAGAAGAAAAGAATTGGCGGAAACCCCCTAGAAACATTTTCATAAATTGCAAAAAGGTCCTGTGACAACTTTAGGGATTTGGCAACATTTGGAAATTGAGAAAATGTTGTAAGATGCAAAATTGGAACTTCCTAAACAATTTGGAAGTTCATTTAGTTGTTGCCAAGTTGGCCATTGCATTTGGGCTGGAAGTTTAGGAAGAGTTTGCTTCCTTTGTTTTAAATTCTAGGTGTTGCTTTATTTTAAAATTAGCAATTTAAATATGTATGCCATGATGCAAAAGAAAAGAAAAAGTGAAAATTTGGCCCATATTTTAGGATACCAATCTGGGGCTGTTACAACATTAGGCGAGTCCTCACACAGACTCGCCCACGGGGAAAAGTGCCACATGGGCCAGACCATATTGGGCCATTTTTATTCGTTTTCACTATTTATTTTTCTATTTCCTGTTTTTTATTATTTGTTTGTTTTCATTTTTTCTTTTTTTTGTTCTTTAAAAAATGTATATTTTTTAAATATGAACTATTAAAAAAATAACAATTTTCATACTCTGAATCATTTTTAAATGAATATTTTGAAACATAAATACTTTAAAATTTGAACCATTTTTAAATTCGAATTTTAGTTTCTTTTGGTTCAATATAATTTTTGGTTCGTCAGTATTTTCGATTCATCCGAATTTTGGTTCCTTTTCAGTTCAATATTATTTTCAGTTGACATTTAGTTTTGGTAAACTATTATTTTCGGCTCACAAGAATTTTCGTTCACTATTATTTTAGGTTCATCCGAATTTTGTTTCCTATTTGGTTCACTATTATTTTCGGTTCACCATATTTTGGTTTACTATTATTTCGATTCCCACAAGTTTTTGGCTCATTATTATTTTCGGTTCACCAGTATTTTTGGTTCACTATTATTTTCATTTCACCCGAATTTTAGTTCTTTTTGGTTCGTTATTTTTCGTGTGATTTTTGGTTTGTCCCAATTTTTGGTTCACTATAATTTCCGGTTCACCCGTATTTCAGTTCATTTTCGATTAACCATTATTTTCGGTTCACCAGTATTTTTGGTTCACTATTATTTTTAGTTCATGGATATTTTTGGTTTAATATTATATTCAGTTCACCGGTATTTTTGGTTCACTACTATTTTCGATTGATCCAATTTTTTCGTTTTTCCTTATTTTTCTATTTTCGGAAATTTTAAGATCTAAAAAATGTTTAAATTTATAATATACATTTTTTATTTCATTTTAAATTTGAAGATTTAAAAAATGGTTCAGAATCTGAAAAAATATTTTAAAAATCTTTCAGAATTTGAAAATGCTCATTTTATATGGTTCAAATTTGACAAATGTTGAAATTGTAAAAAAAGTCATCTTTAAAGAAATATAAAAACTAAACAGGAAAATAAACAGAAAATTCGTTAAATAAATAAAGGAAAAAAAATAAATTTACGGACTTGTTACTGGGTCGCTTCCCATGACTACGAGATGCGAGCGAGGGCATACCCCGACTCGCTTGAAGTGAGGCATAGGGCGACCCTAGGCTTTTCCCCGAAAAAAAAAACCTGGTGAATCCTTTTTGCCGCGGACAGTACATAGCTCCGCGTACCCCCCCCCCCCCATCTTTTATTGGGTAAGATTTTATTGAAATTTTTTCATATAACATATATGTTTATATAAAAAAGTTCATACAAAACAATTGTATTTTCAAAATATTCAAATAACATAAATGTTCATATTTTAAAATTCATTCAAATGATATAAATATTCGTTCAAATATAACTTTGTTCACCTACCATTATTGTTCAAATATAAATGTATATTTTCTGTTTAAATATATTTTTGTTCACTACCATGTTTTGCTTCTTTTTTGGTATCCCAAATTTAAAATCGTTCAAATATAATTCATGTTCACCTACCATTATTGTTCAAATATATATTATATTTGCTTTGATGGTTAAATTTTTTTGTTCAAAAATCATTCAAAATAAAACAAATATTTTTGTAAAATGTTCAAATAAAATAAATGTTCATATTTTAAAATTCGTTCAAATGATATAAATGCTCATTTTTATAATTGTTCAAATAAGATGTATATTTTTCGTTTAAATTTAGTTTCGTTCACTACCATTTTTTGTTACTTTTTTGGTATCCCAAGTTCAAAATCGCTTAAGTATAATTTATGTTCACCTAAAATTATTGTTCAAATATATTTTATTTTTTGATTTGACGTTTACTTCTTTTCTTTTGTTCAAAAATCGTTCACATATAACAAATGTTCTTTTTGACAATATTCAAATAATATAAATGTTCATATTTTAAAATTCGTTTAAATGATATAAATGTTTATTTTTTAATTGTTCAGATAAGATGTATATTTTCCGCTCAAATATAGTTTCGTTCACTACCATGTTTTGTTACTTTTTCGGTATCCCAAGTTTAAAATCGTTCAAATATAATTTTTGTTCACCTAACATTATTTTTCAAAGATATTTGATTCTTAGTTTGATGTTTAGTTTCTTTTCTTTTGTACAAAATTTGTTCATATTAAACAAATGTTCAATTTTAAAAAAATATTCAAATAACGTAAATGTTTATATTTTAAAATTTGTTCAAATAATATAATTGTTCATTTTTACTATTCAAATAAGATGTCTATTTTCTGTTTAAATATAGTTTCGTTCATTGCCATGTTTTGTTACTTTTTTGGTATCCAAGTTCAAAATCGTTCAAATATAATTTTTGTTCACCTAACATTATTGTCCAAATATATTTGATTTTAGGTTTGATGTTTAGTATCTTTTGTTTGTTCGAAAATCGTTCAAATAAAACAATTGTTCTTTCTTGAAAAATATTCAAGTAACATAAATGATCATATTTTGAAATTCGTTCAAATGATATAAATGTTCATTTTATAAAAAAAATCAGATAAGATGTATAAATTCCGTTTAAATATAGTTTCGTTCACTACCATGTTTTGTTGTTTTTTGGTATCCCTAGTTTAAAATCGTTCAATATAACTTTGTTTACCTACCACTATTGTTAAAATATATTTTATTTTCGGTTTGATGTTTAGTTTCTTTTCTTTTGTTAAAAAATATTTCAAATAAAACAAATTTTCTTTTTAAAAAATATTGAAATAACATAATTTTTCATATTTTAAATTTCGTAAATTGATATCAATCTTCATTTAAAAAATTGTTCAAATATGATGTATATTTTCTATTTAAATATAGTTTCGTTCACTACCATGTTTTGTTACTTTCCTAGTATCCGAAGGTTAAAATATTTCAAATATATCTTTTTTTCACATTCCATTATTGTTCGAATATATTTGATTTTCGGTTTGATGTTTAGTTTCTTTTCTTTTGTTCAAAAATCATTCAAATAAAACAAATGTTATTTTTTAAAAAATATTCCAATAACATAAATACTCTTATTTTAAAAAAAAAAATTGAATGATATAAATGTTCATTTAAAAAATTCAAATAAGATATATATTTTCCATTTAAATATAGTTTCGTTCACTACCATGTTTTGTTAGTTTTTTGGTATCCCAAGTTTAAAATCATTCAAGTATAGTTTATGTTCGCCTAAAATTATTGTTCAAATATATTTTATTTTCGGTTTGATGTTTAGTTTCTTTTCTTTTGTTTAAAATTGTTCAAGTAAAAAAATGTTCTTTTTGAAAAATATTCAAATAACATAAATGTTCATTTTTTCTAAAATTGTTTAAATAAGATGTATATTTTCCGTTTAAATATAGTTTCATTTACTACCATCTTTTGTTACTTGTTCACAGGTATATTTTTTGTTTAACTATATTTTTTCACATGTTCACGGTTTGGAAAATGTACATTAATGGATTAAAAAAAATTGGGGGGTTCAAAAAATGGAAATGATTGAAAATTATAGTCAATGAAGAAAAATATTCGTGTGTTCACAAGAAATACATTCACGAATTCAAAACAAATATCCACGTGCTACGAACACATTTTTTAGATTCAAGAAATGTTAGCGGGTACATCTTATTCAAATTGTTCATGTTTCGATAAAAGTATTAAGAATATAAATATAAAATAGAAATGAGCTATTATTCAATTTTGCATTCGTAACAGTTTTTTCAACAACAAGAAAACGTAGAACGTAGAATAGTGTTATTTTAGTGGACAACATAGAACAGTTGAACGGAACTAATTTTTACACTTAAACAGTTGAACGAAACCAGTTAATGTGAGCGAATCCAGTGGAAGAAAATCCAAATAACCAGCGATCCTACAAGCTCTGGTTCCAAAACGTGAATGGGCCAAGCCCATTTCACACCAGGTGTGCGTGTGCATCCGGATTGCCACTAAAGGTAGGAAATAGGAGCTCCCCAAAAACCTAGCCAACGCTCACTTTTAAGGCCGTGTTCAGGAAAATGATCGGTTAATTTGTACTCCCTCCGTTCCATAATATAAAATGTTTTAGATGTTTCACATGATGTCTAGATTCGGATTAAAAAGAGTGGAAATGGAGTGGGTATATACACTAAAATATGTCTAGATACATATGATACAAATATGAATGTGGAAAAGGAATAAAACATCTTATATTGTGAAACGGAGGGAGTACCTAGGAATCGCCCTTGGCTGACTTGCATGTTTCGCAACCCAATGGGCCAATCTTGGATGGAGAAAAAAATAGCCCATGGTATACTCTAAAGATTGAAGCCCGGCTAGCAGCGAGCCTTCTCAGGCCATCTGCCGATTTGTGACCATGCCATATGGGCCACAGCAGGCGTTCTACTGCCCATCACAGCCCCGCACGCGAAAAGAAAAAAACGCACCACTCTTCGTTCTTCCCTCTCCCGAGCTCCATGGGTGCCTGTGTGGTAGGGTTTCCGGCCGGCCGCCGACGCCCAGCCCCAAGCGGCGCGCCTGCTCCACCGCATCCATGATTCCTCCCCCCACTGGCTTCTCTCTTTCGTCGGTGTCCTCTCCGGTAATCAGTGCTAGGGTTTCTGGGTGGTGGCTATCGCCAAGCCTGAAGCAACGTGACTACTCCATGGCCTCTCTGGTGCCCCCTTCCCAACCCGCTTCTCCCTTCCGGAGGCGTACTGATAAACCACAAGTGTAGGGGATCGTTTGTAGCCTTTTCGATAAATAAGAGTGTCGAACCCAACGAGGAGCTAAAGGTAGGATTAATATTCTCTCAAGTTCTATCAACCATTGACACAACTCTACGCACACCAAACATTTGCTCTATCTAGGAAATAAAACTATAGGAATAAAACGGGTATGAAAGGATGGTTTTGCAATATAATAAAGAACAAGAAGATAAAAGTTAGTTGCTGCAGCAATAAAGTATACTAAAATACCATAAATAACAGAACCATGAGTGTGGAAAAGTGGTGGAAGCGTGGCGGAATTGTTCATAATTAATTAGTAAAGTTATTCGGTTCATTGTCTTCGATGCAGTTTTCTATGTGAGAGAGGCAAAGCATACACGTTCTCAACTACTTGTGATTACATGTATTATATGATTGGAACATTAGCAAGCATCCGTAACTACTAACATTCATTAAGGTAAAAACCCAACCATAGCATTAAGTTCATAAGGTCCTCTTTATCCCATACAATGTCAAAAACCGGGATGGGGCTTAGGTTTCTGTCACTTCGGCAGCCCTACCCCCCACCCCCCCGGCCTCCTTCACATACTACAAACCCTATGATGTTATCCACGCGCGCAAGTATATAATGGGCACCATAGGACTGTACCATATCAACATACAACTCGAATCAACCAAATACATTCAATAATTCAACCATAAGACAACAAGGAACTACATAAACATGACATAGATCATAGGATAATATTTTATAGAATCAAACAGCATGTTTACATAGGGGATTACAGAGGTTTGTGAGAGAGTGGACCGCTGTAGCTATGAGGAATTGGCGATGGAGATGGCGGTGAAGGCGGCGGCCATGGAGGAAAGGGCAAGGCGGAGGCGGCGCGGGCGGCCGGCGGCGGCGGCCGGCCGGCCAAGGGGGAGCGCCGCCCCCTAACCCCCTTCCTCCATGACTTCTTGGTGTTGTAGAGGAGCCCTCCCCCTTGTAGATGAGGGCCAAGGGGGACGCAAATTCGTGGCTTTTGGTGACTGCCCCCAAAATTAGGGTTTCCTCTCTGTATATAGGTGGAGACAATGCTTCTTGGCCTTCCGATTGATGGCCCCTTGATCCAAGGGCTTTTGGGCACCTCTAGAACCTTCCTAGGGACCCCTCACATCCTTAATGAGGTCCCAAAGTTGTGGCTTGGTCGAATCCTCCAAGTTTGGTAAGAGTTGGAGTCAATCACATCACCAACTTTCGGAATCCCGTAATCAGATATTTGGCCTTCAGTAAAACGGGGATTCCCGGAGCTACGGACCTCCGATTGGACTGTTCTTGGGTTTAAATGAAAGATATGGAAACTTCCCACAACTTTGTCCGTTGTGAGATCTTCAGTTGACGTCGTTTTCAGGTCTCAAACTGACGATCTCTGAAATCTGTTGGAAGGGACAGATTTCAGAAAAGTCAGAGTCCACCTCCAACAAGTCTCCTTTTACGTTTTTGCCAATTTCCAAGCGATTCCTACACATCAAAGTGTAAAACAAGAACATTGTGCACTTTTGCAACTATTAATACGTTAGTCCAAATAAATCCTAAACTTAATATAGAAACAAGTGTCAAAGGCATAAAAGTAGCATAAAACAATAAAAAATTATAGATACGTTTCGGACGTATCACGTACTCTTCCGAGAACCAGCGCTCCGAGTGGACTCGCCCTGGATCGTTGCGAGGCTGCAGTCTACAACGGCACCCATAACGGAGTGGGTAGCGTAGGTATGCGTGCAGTTCCTCTTCTTTTTTGTATGTTTGCTGCTTCTTTTAGGTTGTTAAATCATATGTTGTAAAGAACACTTGGGACTGGCTCTGTTGCTGACTTTATAAATATTCAATTTGTTTCTTGCTATGAACTATTGGAGGCGTTCTGAAATAGCATTTCTGGTTTTGCAGGAAAAGAACATTAATGAAATTTAAAGATTTTTCGTAAAGAGATATGCCAATATCTGGTGGAGATGATGAAAAACTTTGTAAACAGGTATATATTTTAGACAATAGATTCTAAATTGTTTTTTGCCTGGTGTACGTCCTTCGAATTAATTTGCATTGATAAATGGAAAGACAAATACATCAGCTAGAGTATTTGTTTACTGGACTACTTATCTTGTTCCTATTTGTTGTAACATATTTCATTGTAGGGTGGACCTTGGAACTAACAAGCTGCAGTATACGTGTATATCGTGTTCACGTGCATTTGTTTAGGACACTAAGAAAACCACACATGTTTTCTCAAGCTCTGATATGATGTAGTTTGAAAGGAATGCCATATGTGTCATTATGCTTTTGATTCTGATCTATTGTTTGTTTTCACGACTACAAAAACCTACTCTATCCGGGCCCTCAAATCATGTTACGGTTTCGAAGTTTGTGTTTATGCTCTTGCCGACTAATAAATTATATCAGTAGCCAAGAATAATTTGTGAAATTGCAACAATTACTTACACTCAGATTTGGTATTTTTTAAGAAGCAAGTTTTAGCAAATGAGATCAAAGCAGTTCATAATTAAGTAAATAGTACACTTAGGATATCATCCATATCAGCTAAATATAGTGCAAAATAAGTGAACATTTTTTATCAACTAAAAACAATAGTACTTCGCAAATTTGAAAGGAGCGGTAGAGGGGGTTTCCAAAAGGTATGTCGACTGCACATTGATGCTCCTGTCTCCGGATGAAGTTGGATTTCTGAAATTTTCTTATGATTGGTATTTACTGAAGTGAAACTTAAGTTCATGATGGAATCGTATTAACCCCAAGGACTAAATGGGACATCTGTGTCAGTGTTTTATTTGTGCTATCTGTGACCTATCCTATTAGAACTTGGGCAAACTGATCTAACTGAAATCAAGGGTGTAACGTACTGTGGTCTGTAAATGAATTTTAGAAAAGAAAACATCTGCTGATTCTGGCTTGGTTTCTTGGGTTCTTGATTTCCTTATCTGGTATTTTCCCATACATGTTATCAACTTCAAAATTGTAAATGGAAAATGTCCCCTGGCAAGCTGATGCAGAAGAATTCAATGTGGTGTTGGCATCAAAATGTGGTGGCCTATATGAATGCATTCATGGTGTGTCCTACTTACAAAGGTGGAGAAGGTTAATATCAATGGCGAATGGCATACCTGGATAGATTATGACTGATTCAACGAACTAGTGAGCTCTATTCAACAAGAATTAATTCTGTGATGTTCTTTAGGTCACCCACAATTTATGTTATTCCTTTTTCAGGAACAATGCATGAAATTGGTACCAACTTCTTTATGTTGGTTCCACTGCCAACAAACTGTGCGTCCGCGCCCAGATAAGAGACAAGCAACCGTTATATTTTTACACTGTGTTTCTTCATCATTATTCATGGATTTTAGCAAAAAAACTAATGGAATCAAATTGTCAAGCTCATGACTCATAAGGCGTATTTGATTCTTTTTATTTTTTTGTATTATTGGTCGCACGTGTCTTTTGGGCGAGCTTTCTTCGGCGGTGGGGGTAGGAGACTAGCTAGGAGGAGGGCTGGACTTCTAGGTGATGTGTTATGTCCTGCCCTTCTTGCCACTGTCGACACACCTACATCGTCTTCCAGAAGCACATGCCATATATTAACAAATTTAATGGATTGGTGAGTTTTGCCCAAGCATCCTAATTTGGGAGTATCTCTACTCCATCCAATAGCAGTAGTCTGCTCTTTAGTTTTGACTGTTTATTGCGGGTGGAATTTGCACTACATGTTTATGTTGCCCCAGTGCTATAGATATGGCCTGTCTTGACAATGTTACTTTCACCACTTAAGGGGGATGCAGTAAGTTTGTTAAGTAAAATAGAATCCTCTTATCTAATAAGTTCCTTATCTACGCTCTGATCCTGGTCCTGGCTACCATGCATGCTTGCACATTGGCGATGTTTCTTCCTGTTGTTTATTGCAGCATCGACAACACTGAAGACTAAGAATATTGCTTCATTTTCTTCCAGGTGGCAGACGACAAATTCTTTGTTATGAGGCAATGGGAGATACACGGTGTGAACAGAACATGAAAAATAAGAGCATAAACAGCTACAAGTTGAAGATGCATAACCATGTTACATTTTTTTCGCATCTTCTCATTATCTAATTGAGAACCTGTACTTTGCTCAACCTTTTTAGAAGTATTTACTTTTCTTGAAACATTGTACAATTGGATATTGGTTATGTCGCAGTATAGCTGGCATATTTGGTGTCAAGCAAGTATGTAGCTTGGGGTTCAGCATGAACCTCCCTTCCACTGGATCAATAAAAAAGTCAATGAACTACTCACGATTATCACCATCGCCATGGACTAAGGGTTTTCTGTTCTTTTTCTTCAGTTACAGTGCACATATATTGTCCTCATTTTTCGCCATTTGCTGTCTTTTCCATTTCTTCTAGATGAAGGTGGTGCGCTCGTGAAAGGAACCAGTGGATCTCAACCATCAGTTAAAATTTCGGTGCCTCCTAGTGTATGTTGCCTGCTATTTGATTATGGATAAATAAAGCAGTATTGCAGGGTTAGTTGACAATGCCATTGCAAACATGTGTAATTGTACTTAGCTCTTTTCATAGAAAGACGCAATTAAGAGATTAATGACGACCGAGCTTGCTCTATTTGCAAAGAATGGAGCTAAGATTACAAATCATAATGTCTTAATTTGCCATTTTGCCTGCTTTTTCTACCCGCTTGTCGGATATGTTTGTAAGCAAATTGATAGTGGATAAAATTTGCACACAAGTTATATCATTGCAATCGACTGAGATGATTTCATATTCTGGTCGGAGCGAAGCTTCAGCTCAGTATGTAGTAAATGATGACCGCGCTGTCGTATCCAACAACATGCGAGCGCCACGCGGACACACACAACTGATAATCCCGTCATGAACCACAACACATATTTGCGCACACCGTAGCTTACGTCTTCCACAACAACTCGAGAAATCCACATTCAAGACAACTTAATGAGCTGCTGACTGCGTGTTACGATAAAAGAAAATGCCGTAGCACACACCACGCTAAACGCGACATGCAGGGACGCTCGGAAGACGGCGCGGCGAAGCGCGCTGCTCCATCTAGTACACATTAGTTCATTCGATCACATGGGCTTGCTCGTTGGGCGTCGGCAGTAGTAGGGCCTACTCTTGCTTTCCTTGTTCGTAAATTTAACCACCTAATAATATACTTGTTACAAGATGGACACGTACGGCACGGATCTCCATCACCTTGCTTCCTCTCACTACTTTTTTCTTTCTCACTTACTTTCTTTTCATTTATTGTTTATTTTTTTCTTCGCTTATTAGTTTTATTATTGTTCTATTTTAAGTTAGGTTTTCAATTTATTTTAAACTTTATATTAGTCATTAAAGAATTATGTTCCAGTTATAGTGGAGATGTGGTCCTCAAGGTGCTAATATTTTGTTGCGCATATATGTATTTATTTAACGGATGCTAAAGTTTCGTTCAAGTAGTCTTGTGATTATATCTCTTTGTAATCGCCATTTATTCCATATGTTCAAAACGGTTCAAATTGTTCCACTTATTGTCCAAATGTGTTCCACAGGTGCGCTGAAATTTTGTTAAATTTAGTCTAAATTTTGTTTCCCTATTGTTTAATTTGTTCCAGATGAACATAAGTAATGTTTCACTTGGATTATAACTGTTTTCCACTACTATCCGTGATTTTTTTTTGTGTATTTGAACTCGGTTTTGATTTGTCTAAATTTTGTTCCTCAATTATACACATGGTTTGTTCAATGTGCTCTAAAACGATGATCCAAATTTTGTTCCGCTTTGCGGAAATTACTTATTGTTTAGACAATAAAAATTTGTCCAACTAGACAAAGATTTATTTCAACAAAAGTCGTGATTTTTTTCATGTGTGCTAAAATTTCGTTTCACTTAGACTGAACCTTTGTTTCCATTGTAGTCGTGATTCGTTCCGCTAGTGCTAGATATTCTAATTAAAAAATATTCCATTAGTATTCATAATCTATTCCATGAGAAAATGTCTTCCTCCATTTACTATAACAATTTTATCACTGCTACTTGTGGTTAGTTTGTGAAAACTATTATTTTATTCAAGGATTTGTGAAGTCTAGCTTAACTATTCACTGGTCACTCAGATGGCACGCTTGTCGGTGTAAATTTTTCTTCGGAATTACTAGAAAAGGGCGCCCTTCCCAGGAGGGTGCGCGTCGTCGTCTCCGCGTGCAGCACATGGCGCAAGCAGAAGCGACCGACGTCTCCTGCGCATCCTTCCCTGCTCCCACGTGTCAGTCCAGGAGTATGCGCTGGTTGCTTTTCGCTTTTTTTTCGTAGATCCGAACACGAAAAACAAAATATCTTGCGAACCAAAAGTCCAAGTCACAATCCGTTTTCACAGTTGTACTAGTCGCGTCGGGATCTTCAAAACTAGATACCACGTTGATATATTTCGATAAACTTTTTTTTACACTGCCCGGAGTGTGTAGTTTGCACTGCCTTTTCCACTGCTTCGGATGGGGGCAGTGCACTGCCTGTACTATCTTCAGTTGGGCAGTGCACCCCCTGCATTGCCTTCGGTTGGGCAGTGCACCCCCTGCATTGCCTTCGGTTGGGCAGTGCAATGCTTGCACTGCCTTCGGTCGGGCAGTGCACTGCCTCCGGTTACACAGTGCACTGCCTGAACTGTCTTCGGTTGGGCAGTGCATGCTGCCTTCGGCGGAGCATTGCACTACCTTCGGTTGGACAGTGCACTACCTGGACTGTCTTCGGTTGTGCAGTGCACTGTCCAACCGAAGGTAGTGCAATGCTTCGGTTGGGCGCAGCCCGTAGCACACGCAATGACATATGCATCGACGAAATATTAAGGACAAGGACCAATGCACCACCTTCATGATTTTTATAAATTATTTTCTCTTTTTCATTTTCTCTTATTTTCAAACTACGCGGACAAGCAAGCAGGTGGATCGATTGAGCTAGCTAGCTCACTCGCGAGGATGGAGCGTTTCCCGCGTGTTCATACTGCGACACGTGGCGTACGCGCGCACGTCGTCCGCGCGCCCGCTGTGCGTCCCGCACGAGGGCGCCCTTTTCCTTGACTCTCCCATTTTTCTTAAATGTCCGACACTTGATACGAAGTTTCTTGTATGTGTTTATCGTAGTTAGCGAACACTTTAATCTTTACCTAATAATAAAGGAAGAGTTGCTTCTCCCAAAAATTTCGTCCAACATTGAAACTGTCCCTATTGTTCAGCTGAAATTACAAAGATTGCCACCACCTTAAGGAAATAACGGTTAGTTTTTGTTCCGATAAGAAAAATAGCCGCACAGTTTAGCCCATCCACCAAAGGCCATGGTTGCACGAACCCGTCCTCTCGCGCCGCTTCCGGATCCCAACTCGCACCGTCGCCCTCTCCTCCACGATTCGCCGGTTGTCGGGCGCTCTGCTTCTCCATGGATCCCGCCATTGGAGCTCTCCACCCGATTGGGGCTACATCCTCCCGTGGCCCGTCGAGCCGGACATGTACCATCAGCCGTCGACCGGCCGGTCGAGTGGTCGTTAACAGCCGTCACCAAGCTGGTGGCGGCCGGTGGAGCTACGGGCGCACGTAGCCAGTGCGTCCCCATCTTGAGTTTCTCTGTCGGCGAGAGGGTCGGCAGCTACGTCGGCGACGAATGGGAGGCGGCGGTGCCGTTCGATCTGGCCATGGAGAGGCGAATTCTGGTTGTGGAGGGCCGGATTCGAGCTCCCTAGCTCTGAATCTAGCCATGGAGGCGACGGCACACCAACGACGTCCACCTCCGCTGTTCAGTGGAAAGGGACCGCCGAGGCCCAAAACCTCCGAGTCCGCCCTCCTCGACCGTGACCTCGCCACGCCTGCGTCCGTTTGACCACGACATGAGCTCTAGCCCTCATCCCAGCTGCTCCACAGCAGCGTCTGCAGGCAAAGTTCGAGTGCCAGCACGAGATCTCCCGTCGGCCCAGATCTTCGGTCTTCGAGTGCCAGCACAACGTCTGAATTTCCGATCAGATTAGCATGTACTCCGTCCAGTCCTGCCTACATACGGTTCAGAGTTATGTCCTTCTATACGTACGTGTGATCCGCCTAGCGTGGCAGTAGAAGCAAAAGTGGAGCGGCCTGAAGACCACATCAATTTGCAGAGGTTCAACAAAGCATTTGAATCGATGCACGAAATTTGCTATGCGAGGACCCCTCCGTGCACCTCCACTCCTGCTGTGCATTTTCAGAGCAGGTTGTCCTAAGGCAGATAGATTTCCCTAGCTCTAGCCTCTACAGAAGATTGAGATTCACGTATTCTTTGATGGCATCCATTATTTGGTTGTTGATTGCCTCAAGTTAAATTTCCATGATGGGCACTCGCTGAAGTAAAACTACCATGCGGAGTTTTAGCATCAGAAGGATATGAGTTTCTCTGAAGCAGAGACACTGCCTGATACTTACTATGACACACTTTGTGTCCTTGAAACATTTTTTTCAAACTACTGACTCGACATGTACAGTACAGACCTGGCTGCTGCCCTTCTCAAACATTACTGAGGCATTAGACTCTGGTATTATAAGTGCATGATCCTTGTCCAAGTGACCGAGAGTTGTGTCAGAATCAGACGCAACCAACCTATGTGAAGTACTTGAGCTTTCTAAACTGGTCTTGATGTTGGTTAGGTCATGAATCATAGTTGCTGACCTCTTATATATGATGCTCACCAAGTGATGATCTACGGTCTCGAGTTTGAAAAGAAGATTCTCTGCTCCCTTTCAATACTGCCAAACCATGCACACTTTCCGTGGATTCACTTGAAGAATTCAAGGGCCTGGTCACAACATTTGAAGAAAATGATTGGTTGGAAAAAATCATGATTATATTACTATGATGGTCAGACTTCCCTTCCAGGTTCAGATGTATGCCATGTTTAATCTGCCATTTTTTTTTCTATTTTTTATTCATTCACAAAGAACTTTGTATGGATATTTGAACTTTTTGTACTTCCTACCCTTACGGCTTATATTAGCTACTAATGATATACTCCCACGGATCCGAATTGGTTGACACGGGAAGGGAACTACACCAATAAAAATTTGTGCACACATGACGACAACTAAATCCGATCGGAGGGTGTAACACATTATCCATTTGACTATATTAGACTAGATTCCAAGGACCAACCCATTGTGCACATATGTGTTGTTGGTAGTAGCTCCTGAAAAGCGTCAAATAGAAGGGCCTACTAATTAGTCATCAGAGGAAAACTAAATTATTAGCTGGACCGACTGGAGCTGGGTGATGTTGAGCCAGAAGTATAGTTTAGGGGCTGGTATATATGTATACCAGAGAGGTTCATGTTAGTATATATGGGTATCAAAATCTGTATCATTGCACTGATCATGAATATAGTTCATCAAATTGATCGAGATATGCTCAAATTATGGATCCTTTGTTTTGTGAAACTTGCATCGGTTGATAAGGAATTTTGCTTCTTCACTTTGGTCGTGGCTCTCTTAAGCATCTGGTATGCTCATGGTGTAACATTCTATCGATGGTAGTATATATGAGATGTTTCTCCGCCACAATTTTTGTGTTTCTTTTTGTTAATATCGATGAGGGATCTCATACCCCATGAATAAATTGGCTGATGTGCATCATAAGTGAGAAGGGAGAAATCGTTTATGATGTTATTAAACGTTCCATTGTTTTGTCCCCGTTGCAACGCACGGGCATTTTTGCTAGTTAATAATAAAAGAAGGAACGTTTCTTACTCCGAAAATTTGGTACGTTTTCGTCCGTCCGCTGTTTCTCCCAAATTTTTGTTCCGCTTACCGTTTTGTCCGTCGTACCATGTTTTCTTCATCTGTTGTTTCGCCCGGCCGTACATCGCTGGTTTGTGTTCGTTCGCCTCACCTTCGCCGAGTCCGGAGAGGAAACGAATCCCGAAGAGCCTTTGGCCCAGCCGAACATGCAGCTCCACGTCAAACACGACGTCCCCTGTTTTAGTGCTCGGCCGCAACAGATCGCTCCCGGAAACGATGTACAGATCGATGATCTCGGCGTGATCGGTCCTCAAGCAGCGAAGCCAACGATGGCGGCGGCTGGTTGCCTGGTTGCTGGACATGCGCTCCTCCGTCGATCTCCTGGTCCCCTCCGGCGAGCAGCCGACAGGCGGCGGAAAACTTCTCCCGGTCGTGGTTCACTCCTGATCACTCCTTGGTCTACCGTGACACTTTCTCAGTCTACCAATCAATTATGGATGTTGAACTCGCCATCAAGAACCGGAGAGTAAGGCCGCAATGATTGGAGACGACTAGACAAGGTTCCATACCTGCTGCGCAAAAGAGCAGCCGAGAAGGATATGGAGAGCATATTCCTGATGGATGAAACACAGTGGGCAATTTTTTTGATCGAGAGACCACCCACTTTTCTGAAGATCGTCTGCCTCGAGGCATCAACATAGAACAGCAAGCCATACAAAAAAAACTGGCACTTTCGTGGAGCGTCTGATTCCCAAATTGTGTTGTAAAAATTGGTGAGGACGGAGTCTTCGAATTGAAAATTTTACACATATTTGGCTGAGAATTGACCATCACTCGACCATATCCACTTTAATTAGTCAGGGATGTTATCTTGGAGCTGGATTCCTTGGACTTTCTCCAATGGATCAGTGAACTGAAGAATTGCAGCTGGAAAAAGGTTGTGCTTCAAGTGTGCACATGTCATTGGTCAGCGCCTCTTTAACCATGAGAGACCGATTGGTGCAGAGGGAGAACAGCTTCGGAAACACATGACAGATAGGTAGGTCACAGAGCCGTGCATCGTTCAAACTGGCAGTAGCGCAATCTCCAACAGTACTGATCACAGAAGCATCAAACAACTAGCGGACATGAGTGTCAATGGGCAGTGGCAGACCTGTCCTAGGTTTGGTGTAAGAATTCACGGTAACAATTTTTTTATTGCTGATGCTCACATTTCAGGAAACTTGAACTCTTGAAGCAGAATGCACTTACAATGACACTTGGAATTTACATAAATCATTTGATTCAATTTAATCCTTTGCATGACCTTGTATGTTATCGTCTTTCAGGACAATATCAACAATAGTTGTGTCGAGCATACCATCAGATATAAGCTCCTACCTTTTCTGAATGATTTAATAAGGTGGGATATTGAAAATACGTCATATGGCATGAAACAATGTCATTAGGTTACCTTGAGAGATTCATGTAAGTAGCAGTTACTGATTCTCATAAAACAAATTTGTTATGCATCTTCACAATTGTAAATTCATCAGCGAACAGAGCAAAATTGGATCTTTCAGGTAACAAACTATACTGTAATATTTTGCATACCAATTTCACAATGCAGTTGGGCCCATAAATTTCAATCAACTTATTGTTTACATCTCTAATTTTATTTGCTTGTCAAGTCATATGTTACCTTTTGATATTTTCTCTATTTTGTACGGACATGCTATTTATCTCTACTTATGCCAGTTGGTCGAGTAAGGTAAGGTTTCTAGAAAGTAGTAAAAGAATTACATGTTCTCCAAGTTTGACAAAGGTTTGCCCTCTATTTTTGAATCTAGCTGTTTTTTATTTTTCCTTATAGTGAAACTCTGATAGGCATGGCGATAATAACATTACTTTCAGATTGCCGTTAGGATAATTGATTTGTAACGTTTAACATAATTGGATAGAAGAAGTGGCGCGCAGTAGCACATAGAGCAGGTTTTGTGAAATGAGCGACATCTAACAATTCTTGTTAAATTTTAACACACGCTCAATTTTTGTCCCGTAGCAACGCACGGGCATATGTGCTAGTTATTTTATTAATTGTGGCTCCGGTAAAAGCCGAGCAAGCATTGAAAATTCGTGTATGGTAAAAGTTGTTCTGCATAACCACACACACACACAATGGAGCAACCAAAGAAAATCCGCCGGTACAGGTCGGGCAAGGAAGGAAAAAAATTATATTGACCTTCATATTGACCATGTTATCGACCGTTATTACCGATGGCAATGGGTACCCATTACCCACCTACCCTGCGGGTTTTTACCCTGTAGGGTGAGGGTTTGGTAAAAGGAAATTACCCATGGGTATGCAAATGGTAAAATGTGTGTACCCAGTGGGTATAGTGGGTGCGGGTGTGGTATAGCAGAACCCATACCCACATACCCACATACCCAGTTTGTTTTGCATATGAAACAAGAATTTCTCTAGAAAAATCACAATTTTCAAAATTTAATACCTAGAGCAACCGAGACAAGTGCTAAATTTACAATCAATTTAGTTTAACCCTAAGACTAATTAGGTTTTACTTTATCCCACCCCGCCGTCAGGCCCGCCGCATCTAAGTCAACTCATGACACGACGCCCCGGCCAATCGCCCACGCCTCCTATCGCTTCATCTCCTGCATCATGGACGTCCCGACGCCCCGCACGATCGATCTCATCACCCAGGATCGAATCAGTGAATAAATAATCCTACATGGCATTGTTTTTATTATATGTTATGTTGTTAATATTACCTTCTTAAGTTGTTGGGTGGGTTTACCCATGGGTTTTTACTACCCTGACGGGTGCGGGTATGGTATAGAATCTATACCCAGATGCGGGTACGGGTGTGGGTGCGGGTAAGATACGTAGGACGCGGGTGCGGGTTTGGTTAAGCTATACCCATACCCAATGGGGACGGGTGGCATCGGTAACCGTTATGCATACCCACGGTTCACGAACAAAATTGAAAATTTCACAGGCTATTGACAACGGTTTAAACGCATTTTACGTGTATGTCTCAATAAAGTTATTTTACGGAAAACCAACATTCCTTGTCGTGTGCAAAAAATATCGATGGTAAAAAAGGCTTGTCACGAGATTTTTTTTACATAGTTCATAAAATGTCGGTTTTCCGTAAAACTCAGTGTGCCTGCACTGAATGTTGAGATGTACACACCAATTTTTTGTTCGTAATTTTTTGACATTTTGAAGAAAAAATCTGGTTACTGTGCCAAAAAGAATTTCATATGTTGTAGCTTTTACACTACCCATGTAATTGTTTTTCTGAGCTCATTATGCCTCACAAAAGATGTCAAAAATTCCAGCTCTGATGCTTGGGCTATCTGCTAGGTTTTTGTATAATGTCTCCCACGGAACATTGCTAGCTTCTCCCAAACTAAAGCCACCGCAAAATAATTGGTTTAACCATTCAATTCGATACTATCTCCATGTAACACGTACCAATTTCATTAATTTTTATCTCAAACATATCTACTTTCTCCCAAGGCAGGAGCCAGGAGACAATGTACCACAGAATTCCTAGTTTTTCTACTCACTTCCACTCAACCAATAATTTGCTTTATTTTTGCTAGTGGTATCAATCTTGATCTGATAGATTAATGTTAGTAATGTCACCATGTAAAAGACTTTTCTATGTAACTTGGACTCCTTAGGTACGGATGTGAAGTCAAAGTCTTTTCTTTCCTTTTCACCTATTTCGATTCAGTCTAAGCTTAATAGTGTAGGTTTTAATCTTGGTAGTAATAAGTCTCAAGTAGATGTGTCAACTAGTGTCTTGAGGCATATGGAATTTGACCGTCTAACGGTTATTCCTAAAGCTTCGACCGTGTTGAACACCACCTATTTGGATGATGAGGAGGTGAATGCCACATCAGATGGTCAGCTTCTCTCTCATCTAGTGGGTGAAGTGTAGGAGGTTGGTTTGGACGTGGACAGCCCATTATATGAGCTAAAAGAATCTGCCCGTAAGTCCAAATCTTCATCCAACAAGCGGTCTAAGAAGCGGTCAAAATTATCCAAAGTTTCCCGATGAATGGCATTTTCGCAAATAGCAGAGGTCTTGGTGACTTGGCTAAACACTTGCATTTTGTTGATGCTGTTTGGGATCACAATTTGGATTTCTTAGCTATTTCTGAGACGGGTAGACGTGAGTTCTCGCAAAATTTACTAAACCGGTTGTCCAGTGGTTTTGATTTTGCTTGGCACTCTCGTCCGCCTAGGGGTCGCTCTTGGGGTATTTTACTCGGTGTAAGGACTGATACTATGGAAGTGTTGGATGCTTCGGATGGGGAGTTTCTTATTAAACTCCACATTCAGAACAAAGCCGATAACTTCACATGGAGTCTGGTCACCGTATATGGACCTACCCAAGAGGAACCAAAGGCGGCTTTTCTTACAGAGGTAGTTAATCTAGCAAAGGATAACCCATATCCAATGATCATTGGGGTGATTTTAATTTGCTGAGATTCCCTTTTGAGAAAAGCAAAGGCCGGTTTGATAATCATTGGCCATTCCTATTCAATGCAATCATTGACAGCTTGGATTTGCGAGAGGTGTTGATGATTGGAAGACAATTTACTTGGGTAAATAGTCTACCAGAACCTACATATGAGAAACTAGATCGTGTACGGATGGACACAGACTGGGAATCTAAACTCCCGTTAGTATCAGTACGGGCTCTGGAGCGTATTGTGGATCTATCAGACCATGCACCTATCTTATTAACTACCGGTTTGCCTAGACCACCATGTACTCCTCGGTTCAAGTTCGAACTTGGATGGTTACATCGTGAAGGCTTTCTAGAAATGGTTAAAAAGATATGGGAGAGACCCGTTGTTGGAGCTCGAATTCAAAGGTGGAATAATAAAATACGTGCCTTGCGCACCTACCTTATTGGATGGTGTTGTGGGGTTACCTTTCGAGTACCGCACGGTGGTGGTACCTGGGTCACGCCAAGGAAGGCCCAAGGAAGGCCCAAGAAGGATGATGTGCGGCCCAAGGTAGTCGACGTTAGGTCATCAGCTTGATCATCCTGTACGTGCCATCAGCACCGTTCACCCGAGACCCAGCCTAACATATAAAGGATGGGAGGGTCCCTTGTCTAGGGTAACTAAGCAACTAGCGAACACCACCTCACAGCCGCCATCTCAAACCCTAGCGAGATTGCCATCTCGCCATTGTAGCCACCTTGATTATAATTCCAGACAAGCAGGAGTAGGGTGTTATCCTCCGGGAGCCTGAACCTGGGTAAATCGCCCCCTGTTAGCCGTCGTGATCACCAACGTTCATCTCTCTCCCCCTCAATCAACCCGGGGTGCTCAACCCAGGGATTTGCCGAGCCCTAACCTCGTCAATTGGCGCCGTCTGTGGGAAAGAACGAGCGTTGGAACCATGGTCGCTCCGGCTCCATCAACCTTGAAGACCGACGTCTGCACCAGGGAGCCAGTCCGGTCCAGCTCCCTCGAGTACGTCAGCCACCCGCCGGCTCATCGCTCGGCGTACGCTGAACTGAGTGAAGGTACGTGGATCACCTTTGGTACCATGCGTTACCTCATAAACAGCTACGGAACACTCCGATCTACGGTGGCCGCGCTACGCGCGGAGGCGACACCCGCGTCTGCATCGACTACGTCGACCACACGTTCACCTGCCGTGGAGATCGAATCTGCTGCGAATGCAGCGATCGCGTCTTCGACCGCCGCGAAGATCGCATCTGCTACGACTACAACGACTGCGTCATCACCTGCCGTGATCGCATCTACCGCGACTACGGCGATCGCGTCTTTGACTGCCGCGAAGATCGCGCCCGCCTCGACTGCACCAATGGCCCCCATGGCAAAAATCGCGCCCAACGCGACCACGACACCGGCACCTCCGGCTGCCAAGGAGATCGCATCGGCAGTGACCCCTGCGCGGATCAAGTCTACTCCAACTACCTTGGTCGCGTCGCGGGCAAGGCCAAGATCTACATCGACTCCGACTACGTCGGCCACGCCTTCGCGTCGCGAAATCATCCGCAAGCCAATCGCACCCGCGTTGATGACGGCGACTCAACTCCTCGCATCTGCGGTGAAGGCCGCGAAATTCTGCGGAAAGAACCTCAACGGCAACTATGGTACCCACCACGTTGGAGCCATTTTCGACTCCGAGCACGGCTCGGACGAAGGAAGCAGCAGTGGAAGCATCAGCCCCACTTCCCGGGTTTACCCCGCACAAGTCTACATGACCGGCCCGGCGCGGGCCAACGGCGACAAACCCGCATATCCACTGGAGGTGGTCATGCCGGATCAGACACGGCTCACCATCACCCGCGACATGGCAATCAGAGCCCTGAAGCACGTCGAGGAGGGCACATACCCCCCACCAGACGCACCCCGAGAGGACCTTTTGGCGGTCCAGTATCTGCTACGGAAAGAAGGCGAACGACTCCGCGCAGAGAAGGCCGAGCTGCTCCGACGCAAGGAGGAAGCCGACGCGGCGAGTGCCAGGAGGGCCGCATATTCATTCACTGCTGCCTCGACAGAGGTCTCACAAGGAGCAAGGCGCCATAGGCCCCGCGTGCCCCGGATGACAGAGGCCGAACGCGCCGGAATTACCCGCAACCTCGAGTCGTCATACATGACTGAAGATTCGGACGGGATACCCGTCCCCAAGACACCCGGAGCTGCCCTCATGACAGTCGAAACATACCTGCGACTGACGCAGCCGCCTGAGGGTGACGCCCGCGCTCTCCTCCACAAGCAACAGATCATGTCCATCAAGGCAGTCGAAGAAGCTCTGGCGAACAAGGCGCCAACAGAAAGGGCGCAAGAGAATTGGGGTCGCCATGAACGCGAACCCGCAGCGCTCGCAGGCCCAGCTCCAAGACAGTCGCGACAGCCGCAGCCAGGCGAAGACCTCCGCAACGTCATCACGCAGAGGACGGTAGACCGCAACCGCACCCAGCGGATTGTCAGCACACCCAATGCTGACGACCGCGACGATGGCGACTTCGAGCCACGCGGCGCCGCATGCTTCAGTTTCAACATCCGCGACACAAAAATGCCCAAGGGCTTCAAGCTCACGGCAGAAGCGGTCAAGTACGACAGAAAGCAGGACCCGAGAGACTGGCTGGAAGACTACCTCATAGCCTGCAGTTGCCAGGGCGGTACTTCGACTACATCCATGCAGTACATCCAGCTAATGCTCACAGGATCCGCACGCGGGTGGCTCAACAGCCAACCCAAGGACGCCTTCAGCACGTGGGACGAGTTTGCGGATGCCTTCATTAAGAGTTTCCTGGGGACGTATTCAAGGCCGACAACTTTCGTCGAACTCCAAGCAGGCAAGCAAGGACGAGACGAGCTGCTCCGGTCATACATCCAGCGATGGACCCTGCTCCGCAATACCATGGAACCCACCTCGGAAGACCGAGTGATGGATGCCTTCATGCACGGCGTCTACCACCGCGACCTCCGCGAGGAATTTGGTAGGCTCCGGCCGAGAAGCATGATTGACCTCATGAAGATAGCCAACCAGTGGGCAGACGGAGAAGACTCGGTTCATGATACTCCACGAGACGAGGCCGGACCAAGCAACTGGCGAGAAGGACGCCAGAAGAAGAAGCCGCGTTACCACGGCAATGACTCAATAGAGTTAGTAGCGGCGGGATTTGAAACCCCCCGCGAGAACGAAGCATACAACAGCAATCGCCAGTACAGTCCAAGGCAGTACAGTCGAAGCAACGACGAACAGAGTCGCCAATACAGCCAAGGGCAATTCAACCGAAGCGGTGGCAGCACCTACCGTGGCGATGGGAGCCGCAAGCGAGAGTGGCAGAGGCGCACGCTGACTCCGGAGGAAGAGCTAGAGCAACCCTGCAAGCACCACATGTTCAGGAACCCGGAAACGGGCAAATGGGGATCTCGTCACCTGTTGAAGGACTGCAAGAAGGCACGCAGGATATACCAGGCAATGCAGAAGATAGTCGCTCAGCCAGCCACGCAGTTGGCTCCCCAGGCAGCACCCGCAGCACAGCCAGTCGCGCAGTTAGCTCTCCAAGCAGCACCTGCACCCGCGCCGGCAGTCGCTAACCCAGCACAGGCAGCGGCAGCTTTTTATCCGCAGCAACAGCCGCAGCAAGAAGCCCCTGACGCATATCCAGCGGCACGCGGACAGCTCAACATGATACAGAAGGGGCGCCCTTCAAACAGGACACAGAAGATCATCACCCGCCAAGTCTACCAGGCTGTCACCTGTCCACCTGCAGTACCCGAATACCTGAGAGGGTCAGAGACACCGATCACGTTCTCCAGAGCAGATCATCCACCTGCGGTACCACGACCCGGGCACGCTGCTCTGGTAGTCGAAGCTCTGGTCGGGGATTTCACCTTGAAAAAGGTGTTCATGGACGGAGGCAGCGGCATCAACATTATCTTCGCCGACACCCTCAGAAGAATGAACAGGCCAACAACAAACTTGGCGCCATCAGGGACAACCTTCCATGGCATAGTACCAGGGAAAGCAGTCACGCCCATGGGAGCAATCACACTCGACGTCATCTTCGGCACACCCGACAACTTCCAGAGGGAGGCGATCGACTTCGAGGTAGTCGACTGGAAATCGCAGTACCATGCGATACTCGGGCGCCCAACCTTTGCCAGATTCATGGCGATACCTCACTACGCCTATCTGATGCTCAAGATGCCTGGACCCAAGGGCGTCATCACGGTGCACGGCGACTTCGACCGCTCCAACAGCTGCGACCGCGAGTTTAGCCAGATCTCTGAGTTCTTCGGAATGGAGGAGCACCTTGCGATGATGGCAGTCGACAATGACAAGACCATTTTCCCGCCACGCAAGAAACCAGCCAAGGACTCTGCCTTCAACACGACTGACGACACAGAACCCATCAAGTCCACNCCGACGGACGCCAGCAAGACAGTCAAGGTGTCGACAAGCCTGCCTATCGCATAGGAAGGCGCGCTCGTCGAGTTTCTACGTGAGAACTGGGAGATCTTCGCCTGGCAACCTTCTGACATGCCAGGCATACCCAGGGAACTCGCCGAGCACTCCTTACGCGTCCACAAGGACGCCAGACCCGTCAAGCAGACCATGCGACGCTTTTCGGGTCCCAAGCGAGACGCCATCAGCAAGGAAATCGATCGACTGCTCCACGCCGGATTCATCCGGGAAATCAAGGACTCGGACTGGGTAGCGAACCCGGTCCTGGTGGAGAAGAAGAAGACGAAGAAACTCCGCATGTGCGTCGACTTCACCGCCATTAACAAGTGCTGCCCCAAGGACCATTTTCCGCTCCCGCGGATAGACCAGATCATCGACTCGACTGCAGGCTGCGCGCGCCTATCCTTCCTGGACGCCTACTCCGGGTACCAGCAGATCAGGATGAAAGTCGAAGATGAAGAGAAGACTGCATTCATCACACCCCATGGTGTGTTCTGCTACCAATGATGCCCTTCGGGTTGAAGAACGCTGGAGCCACATACCAGCGCACGATGCAAGCTTGCCTGAAGGAGCTAATAGGAAAATCGTACAAGTCTACGTCGACGACATAGTCATCACCACTCGAACGGAGGACAGTTTAATTGCTGACCTCCGCAAAGTCTTCGCCGCACTCAACGAGTATCAGATCAAGCTAAATCCGGACAAGTGTGTTTTCGGCGTGCCAGCCGGAGAACTGCTCGCGTACCTCGTCTCTGCAAGAGGAATCGAAGCCAACCCTAAGAAGGTGCAAAACATACTCGCAATGGCCAGCACCGACCAAGCTTCATGAAGTGCAACGCCTAGCCGGCCGAGTCGCAGCTCTCAGCCGGTTCATTAGTAAGTTGGGAGAAAAGGCCCTGCCTTTCTGCCAACTGATGAAAAAGACAGATAAATTCGAGTGGACAGAAGAAGCGCAAGACGCGTTCGACAAGCTCAAGAAAACCATCACGACTCCTCCAGTACTGGTGGCGCCACTGGAGAACGAGCCGTTGTACCTCTACGTGTCAGCCACGAACAGAGTGGTCAGCACAGTACTCGTCGTCGAACGAGGAGAAGAAGGGCACAGCCACCCTGTTCAAGCGACCAGTCTATTTCCTTAGCGAGGTGCTAACCCTATCAAGCAGCGGTACCCGCATTACCAGAAGCTAGCGTACGGAGTTTTCTGACATAAAGGAAGGTCGTCCACTACTTCTCCGAGCATACCATCACGGTGGTAAGCTCCTCTGGGCTCTCCGACATCCTCACCAACCAAGCCGCGACAGGACGAGTCGCCAAGTGGGTTGTCGAGTTGGGACCCTGGGGCTGAAGTATGCGCACCCGAAGGCAATCAAGGCTCAAGTCCTTCCAGAGTTCACCACAGAGTGGATAGAGGCCCAGCTACCAGACGTACCCGACTTGTCCAACGCATGGACAATGTACTTCGACGGGTCCAAGAAGTTCAGATCAGCAGGGGCCGGAGTCGTCCTCATCTCACCCAAAGGCGACAAACTGAATTACGTACTACAGATGGACTTCCCAACACCCTCTAACAATGAGGCAGAGTATGAGGCCCTGATCCACGGCATGCGGATGGCCAAAAACTGCGGCGCCACTCACCTCATGATCTACGGAGACTCCTACCTTGTCGTGCAGCAAACCATGAAGCAGTGTGACGCCATCGCCGACAACATGATAGCCTACAGGGACCTATACAACCAGTTGGAAGGCACCTTCGACGGCTGCGAGTTGCGGCACATCGGCCACGAGAGCAACAAGGAAGCTGACACCCTCGCCAACCTCGGCTCAGACAAAGCACCGGTGCCACCCGGAGTCTTCCTCGAGTGCATCAAGCAACGCTCCATCAAGCTCCGGCCTACGCCAGGACCCTCTACACCGACAACGAGCACCGCCAACCCGCCAAGCACGGAGATGGAACCCATGGAGGTAATGCTGGTCGAACCCACATGGACAAGCCCATACCTGGCCTACATACTGCATCAGAAGGTGCCAGCGAACCCAGTCGAAGCCAAGCGCGTCGTCCGCCGCTCCAAGGGCTTCACCGTCATCAACGGGGAACTATACAAGCGAAGCATCTCAGGAATCCTCCAAAGGTGCATCGACCCAGTTGACGGTCAAGCCATATTACTCGAGATCCATGCCGGCATCTGCGGACACCATGCCAGCAGTCGAGCCTTGGTGGCCAAAGCCCTACGAGCAGGGTTCTACTGGCCCACCGCAATGCAAGACGCAGAAGAACTCGTGAGGAAGTGCATCGGCTGCCAGGAGTTCGCCAACAAGCCGCACACACCAGCATCAGCGCTGAAGACCATACCACTCGCATGGCCCTTCGCTCAGTGGGGGCTCGACATGGTGGGTCCACTCAAGAAGTCTTCTCCGGGCGGACACACTCATCTCCTGGTGGCAGTCGATAAGTTCACGAAGTGGATCGAAGCAGCACCGATCACAAGTTCGACTGCCTCCTCAGCAGTTAACTTCATCATGTCGATCATCTTCAGGTTCGGTGTGCCACACAGCATCATCACTGACAACGGCACGAACTTTACAGCCGAAGAATTCAAGGACTTCTGCTCTGACCAAGGCATCAAGCTCAACTATGCATCTGTCTCGCACCCCCAACGGACAAGTCGAGAAAGCCAATGGCCTAGTCTGCAAAGGCGTAAAGAGGCGCCTACGAGTGCCACTGAGGCGCGCCGCAGGTGCCTGGGTCAAAGAACTGCCATCTGTGCTGTGGAGTCTACGCACCACGCCAAACAGATCTACACAGTACATGCCATTCTTCATGGTGTACGGCGCTGAAGCAGTCCTGCCGTGCGACATCAAGTTCAACGCCCCCCGAGTGGTGGCCTACGATGAGTCTGATGCAGAGGAAGCACTCGAAGATGACATGGACACCTGGACGAAGCACGCGACATCGCCCTTACCCGCACAGCCGTGTAGCAGCAAGACCTGTGCAACTATCACGGACGGCGACTCCGGCCCAGAGCGTTCGTCCCTGGTGATCTTGTCCTCCGTCTCAAGCAGAAGAAGGTGCACAAACTTGCCTCCCCATGGGAGAGTCCATACATCGTGACAGAAGCAATCGGCGGCGGAGCTTACCGCCTGAAGGACTCGAAGACGGGGACAGTCTGCAGCAACCCGTGGAACGTTGCGCAACTGCGCCGTTTCTACACCTGATCGACCCCAATCTGAAATAATATACAATGTCAAGAAGCGGCAGGTTTCAGACGCACTCTTTCCCTCGCCAGGGTACCTGAGGGGACTGGAAGGGTTTTAATGAGGCGGCCTGCTCGCAAAAATCAATAAAGTGATTTGAGTAACAAGCTCTCCCCTTTACTTTTCTCAGCAAGCAACTCAAAAATCCTCAGCCGCCACCCGAACCACTCGGGGGCTGCGCTGTACAGGTCTAAGTCAAAACCTAGGCCGCCACTCGACGCACTCGGGGGCTGCGCCACACAGGTTCCACTCGAAAATCCTCGGCCGCCACCCGAATCACTCGGGGGCTGCGCTGTACAGGTCTAAGTCAAAGCCTAGGCCGCCACTCGACACACTCGGGGGCTGCGCCATACAGGTTCCACTCGAAAATCCTCGGCCGCCACCCGAATCACTCGGGGGCTGCGCCATACAGGTCTAAGTCGAAACCTAGGCCGCCACTCGACGCGCCCGAGGGCTGCGCCACACAGGTTCCACTCGAAAATCCTCGGCCGCCACCCGAACCACTCGGGGGCTGCGCTGTACAGGTCTAAGTCAAAACCTAGGCCGCCACTCGACGCACTCGGGGGCTGCGCCACACAGGTTCCACTCGAAAATCCTCGGCCGCCACCCGAATCACTCGGGGGCTGCGCTGTACAGGTCTAAGTCAAAGCCTAGGCCGCCACTCGACGCACTCGGGGGCTGCGCCACACAGGTTCTACTCGAAAATCCTTGGGCGCCGCCCGAACCACTCGGGGGCTGCGCTGTATAGGTCCAAGACAACCTAGGCCAAAACCTGAATCACTCGGGAGCTGCGCCATACAGGTCTGACTCGAAAAACCCTTGGCCGCCACCCGATGCACTCGGGGGCTGCGCCGTACAGGTCTAAGACAAAACCTTGGTCGCCACCCGACGAACTCGGGGGCCGCACCACACAGGTTTCACTCGGAAACGCCTTAGCCGCACTCGAAGCACTCGGGGGCTGCGTCGCACAGGCAACTTGACACACCTCGGCCGCACTCGATCCGCTCGGGGGCTGCGCCATACAGGTGTACAGAAGTCCACAAGATACAATTCATTCGCTCGGGGGATACCCCCACCTCGACATGCAAACACTCATTTTTTTCCACTAGAAAATTTTCTCGTTACAAACTAACACTATACAACAACAGACTGCTATACTTAGTCGACAGGCTCTTCCTTTGGCGCATCCAGTGGCCCTACAAGTTGCTCTGTATGATCCAGGACCTGCTGAATCGCCTGACGTGCAGCCGCAAGGGATTCAGCGTAGTCAGAATCTCTAGGCAAGCCATGAAGTATCCTGTCCAAGGGAACATGAGGCCGGTGCAGTCGAACATAAGCAAACGCCGCGTTGGCCCCGGCAACAAGCTGAGCGACGACGACCTTTTTCAACGCCCTGCTACTGCGGAACCTCTGCAGCAGCACAGCTAGCCTAGAAGGCTGCTCGTTATGTGGAAAGTACACCCTGTTGATCTGCCAGAGTGCCTTCCTGCAACCTTCCAAGAGCACAGCAGCTCACCAGGTGCGATCCAGCATCTTCGCGAGTATACGGCCTGCGTTTTTATTCGACCAGAAGGTACGAGCTTCAAGTGAATCACCGGTGGCCTCCCTTTCCACCCGCTCGTCCATTCGACTATTCTCGGCTTGCCAGTCGGGATTAACATCTGCAGAAAAGATCGAACACTTAGAAGAATGAAAGCATGAAGAAGCCGAAACAAATCACTTGAAGGCCAACCTTGCAGCTGTCGACTGATCAAGTCTATCTGGCCAAGAAGTAATTCCTCACGCTGGGAGAACGGCGCAGCGGGCCGCGACTTCAAGCGCTCCAACTCCAACTCGGCAACCTTCAGCTTCGACTCGAGCTCAATAATCTTGTTCCTCATGTAAGTGATCACTCGTTGATCATTCACACTTCGCGCGTGGGCTGGAGGAGCTTGACGACGAGGGCGAGTGGGTGCAGCGGAAGAGGTGTCCTCGTCCTCACCCGCACCAGAAGCCCCAGCAACCTCGGGAGTCTCACCCATCTCAGGCTGCCAATTTTCGACATTGTCAAGCAAATTCATATGACAGAAGACTCGAAGACAAAATTATATTTCGACACTAGCATGTTCGCGGCCAAAAGACTTCGCAGATCATGAGTTTTATTACAGACCAAGTTCAAAAGAAGAACCCTAAAACAAAGGAAACTACATTGCAGACTCCGACCGAGAACGGCCGTTCCTAGCGGCCAACTCTGCAGCCTTGGCGATTCTCTTCTCGAAGGTGCCAACCAACTTCGCAGCCAGCTGACTCGCCCGCGCCTTCACAGAGCTAAGGGACACGGTCTTGTGATCAGGCCTCTGAGGGAAGTCGCTGACAACCTTCTCAAAGTCACCTGCGACTTGGTGACCAAGTAGGAGCTGGAAAGTGAGCTCTGAGCCGCGTACCGTCTGAGCACGCATGTAGTCCGCCATGGTGGTCGCTTCGCCTTCAAACGGAGCCGCAAGTGCGTCAACAGCGTCCGGCGACGGCTGGTTAGGGAAGATGCTCCGGTGCACAGTCGCCAAGGCGCCTGTCGACTTCTGCAGCGCCGTCAAGGCATATGCACAGACGCGGACGACGAAGCCGACAGCCTTGGCTAAGCTGACGTTGGCACTGGAAGTTCCTTCGGGAGGAGCACCTCCGTAAGTCTCTGCTCCAAAAGGACCACACTGATAAGACACCAGAAGTCGACACAAGAAAAAGTAGGCAAACAGCCGAGATACTTACTTCCAGTAGCGTCGGCGAGTGAGAGCAGGTGCTCAACCTGGGCCTTCTCCAGTTCGTCTCGGGCTCGCTCACGCTCTTGAGCTTCGCCCAGTGACTTTTCCAGCTCCGCGACCCGCTTCGCCAGGCTCTCCCTTTCGCCTGTGGATCACCGGATCAAAGTTAAAAATAAAGATAGTCGAAGCACCTCTTGAACGCAAGGGTTGGTACTCACTGTTTGCTTGTTCCAGAGCAGTGCGGAGTCGACCCCCCTCCTTCTCCATTCGCACGAAGGCGGCGGCTCCCTCCAGCAGCTGGCGACAAAACGGCTGTGCAAATAACAAGACATCAATCTGCGCCCGACTATTCTAGTCACGCACATCTTCGGGGGCTACTCCCATCGGGAGCGCTGTTCGCGCACCCGATACAGATCTTACAGACTGAGTCAAGAGACACTTACATGCTCAAGCAATCCAGCGTCCACCGAAGCCGCATCAGCAGTCTTCTTTGGCACGGCGGAGGTCGAAGCCTTCAGGGTCGACGCGTCACCCGCCTGTGGCTCCTCTTCGGTCGCCTTCGCGGTCTGCTCGAACACGGGAGCAGAAGTGTGCTCCATCTCTGGAGGCGAAGAACCAACAACGCCAGTACGGTTGCTGCAACAAGATAATTCAATTCAGATACTCGCAAAGGCAAAAAGGGCACTCGACAGAACAAGGTGATGGTTTCAAGACTAACCTGGTGACGTCCTGATCATCATCGCTGCCCAGGGAGACGGAGGGCATCCTCGCGAATCCAGTCGGTGGCGCAGAGCTAAGGGGAGGCACGACCAAAGGCTCTGTCGGGTCGCTCGTGTACCTGGCACCCGAGGACGACTCGCTCGCCTCGTCCACGTCCTCCACCTCCACTTGCTTTGCGGGTGACGAAGTCGAAGCAAACTCGCCACTCTTTCGCCTTTGCCGCTTCTGCAGCGGCTCTTCGTTTTCATCATCCTCCTCCACCTCTTCGCTCGGGGAGTTAGCGGAAGGAAGTTCATCGTCATCATCCTCGTCCTCCTTCAAGATCTCTGCCTCTTCGTGAGGACCGTTCTCCATCAGCGGAGGAAGGCTGACAAAGCTGGAGCGACCCTGTCAAGAATTCGGGTCAGACAAAAGAAAATTTCGACAGAACATACAAGACAGAAGCACAACAAAAAGGAAGCTTACCTCAGGCACAGGGTTGTTCGGCCCATACGGCTTCACCGGGCACTTCACGTTGCACGTATCGGCGGCTCGGAGGCTGGTGATGCTCCTCACCTTCGACTCGACTTCTTCGTCGCCAAGTTCATCGCCGGTTTCGTGCGCCCACATCGGGTGGACGCGAGAACGGAGCGGTTGCACCCGAAGCCTGAAGAAGGTGGCAATCAGATGTACCCACCTGTCTCGCGCCCAAGGGTCTTCAGAAGATCGTGGAGGAGCGCCAGCAGCGGTTTGGTTGCCTCCCTGTCTTCCTTCGACAGCGAGTGCGTCCACGCATTCGTCTTTTGCAACGCGCGATCAGCTGCGAAGTCAGGAAGGCCTGCTTGGTCGCACTTGACATAGAACCATTTCTTCCGCCAGTTCTGGACGGAGTCGGACTTCTTTATTTGGAAGTACGTGGTGTCGCCACGCACTTGGATGCCGAAGCCGCCGACTGGGTAGACCTGCTTCGACTTCCCAACGTTCCTCTTGACGAGGAACAGCGACTTCCAGAGAAGCCAGTTGGGAGAGATTCCCAAAAAGCACTCGCAGAGCACGATAAAGCTCGCGATGCTCAAGACACTATTGGGAGTCAGATCGTGGATCTGAATCCCATAAGCATACATGAGACCACGAACAAAATCGTGGATGGGGAACCCGAAACCCCGTGGAAGGAAATCCACGAAGCAGACGCGTTCCCCATCGCGAGGGGAGGGGAGTACCTCTTTTCCCGGAGCACGCACGGCCGCCTGGTTCGCCAGCGGCAGCAGCCCCTGCGCGCGGAGGCTCTCGAGATCGGTCTTCTTCACCGACGACTTTACCCAGTCGCCGTCCACCTTCTTCATGCCCGCATCGGCGGCGGTGCCCTCGGTGGTCTTCGCTCTTTTCAAGCCCATCTTCGCTCGGGAGAGTGGAGAAAGCTCTGGAGAACTGGGCGCAAGGGCAGCAATGGAGGAGCAGCAATGGAGGAGAAAGCAGTGGAGATGGCGGCGAAATGAGGATGGCATGAACTGTTCCCCACCGCGGTGAAAAATATATACCGCGGGGACAGTTCATCCTGGCCGTTCACCGCGAAGCCGCTCTCCACAACCTCATCCGGCCGTCCACGCGTCGCGCAGAGAGGCCAACCGTCGCCGCCCACGCCGCCCACTACGCGCGGGAATCGAGGCGTCTTCATCACGCCGCGAAAAGTTCGCGCCCAACGGTCAGATCAGTCAATGCTGGCACTGGGACCACCATGTCACGTCCCATCGGACGCAGAGCACGCCGAAAACGTCAGCACTGACGTCATCCGCGGAGGCATAGCAAGCCAATGGGCTGATGGAGCACCCGGACAGTTCATTCGAGTGCAACAAAGATACAGTAAGCTCTAAGAGCTGAGTCGACTCGACAAGTTCATTCGAGTGCACAAGAAATACAGTAAGCTTCACAAGCTGAGCAAACTTAAGCAGTAAGCCAAACCGGCCGAGTACAAAGTAAGTCATGCAAAGCAATTTGCGACTCCGTCAATTCGAGTCCCTTCTTCCCTCCCATCGGGAGCAGGCTTTTTGACTGAAGAAAAATCGAGTTTAACCTCAATTGCAAGCAATTCAGCTTAATCTCGGGGGCTACTCCTATCGGGAGCGCTGTTCGCGCTCCCGAATGACTCAGAACAATCGCAGTCGAAAAATCACCGACCAGAACAACGCTCGCAGTTTTTACCCTGCAGTCGATATTCCGACTAAGGAATCCTCCATAAGCCCTGAACGGTCGGAGTCGACCATTTTGTTTGTTCCTTTCAGGAACCTGGTGGCGTGCCCAGAAGGAAGGAGTCCTTTACCCGACTCTACGATTCGACTAAGCACTCAGGGGCTACTGTTGTGGGGTTACCTTTCGAGTACCCCACGGTGGTGGTACCTAGGTCACGCCAAGGAAGGCCCAAGAAGGATGATGTGCGGCCCAAGGTAGTCGACGTTAGGTCATCAGCTTGATCATCCTGTACGTGCCATCAGCACCGTTCACCCGAGACCCAGCCTAACATATAAAGGCTGGGAGGGTCCCTTGTCTAGGGTAACTAAGCAACTAGCGAACACCACCTCACAGCCGCCATCTCAAACCCTAGCGAGATTGCCATCTCGCCATTGTAGCCACCTTGATTATAATTCCAGACAAACAGGAGTAGGGTGTTATCCTCCGGGAGCCTGAACCTGGGTAAATCGCCCCCTGTTAGCCGTCGTGATCACCAACGTTCATCTCTCTCCCCCTCAATCAACCCGGGGTGCTCAACCCAGTGATTTGCCGAGCCCTAACCTCGTCAGATGGGCACGACATACAACGGGTATACTTAAAAAAGAAAAATAACGACTATCATCTATTATTGATGACCTTGAGGCGCTGGCAGAATATCGTCCGCTATCGTTGCAAGAAATTGAGTTAAAAAGCCAGTCAAATGCACAGATAGCACGTATGCTGCGTGAGGAAGAGCTCAAATGGTATCAACGTTCTAAAGCCAAATTTATTCTGGAAGGGGACTCGAATACGAGATATTTCCACAGTGTTGCCAATGGCCGACACAGGAAAAAGCGTATTTACTCTCTTGTACGGGATAAAGGGGCGATTGAGGGCCATGAACAGCTTAAGTCGTATATAACTAAATATTACAAAGGTCTGTTTGGGGCTCCTGATGAAGGGAACTTCATGTTGGATGAGTCCCGAACAGACGATATTCCTCAGGTGTCTGTCGAGGAAAATAGCCATCTTACCGCCCCTTATTCAGAGGAGGAAGTAAAAACGGCGGTTTTCTAAATGGAACACAATAAAGCCCCTGGACATGACGGCTTCCCGGCAGAGTTCTACCAGAACTTCGGTGATGTCATTAAGGATGATCTGTTACAGTTATTCAGTTGCCTTCATGATGGTCAACTGGAGTTGTTCCAGTTAAACTTTGGTGAAATAATTTTGTTACCTAAGAGCTAAGATTAATGAAGCAGAAAGGATTCAACAATATAGACCAATCTGCCTTCTTAATGTTAGTTTCAAAATTTTCACTAAAGTGGCCACGTTACGGCTGAACACTATGGCAGATCATGTGGTTCGTTCATCTCAAACGGCATTTATGCAAGGGCGCAATATCCTTGATGGAGTTGTTACCCTTCATGAGACGGTTCACGAACTACACAGGAGAAAGCTGAATGGGGTCATTCTAAAGCTCGATTTTGAAAAAACCTATGATAAGGTCAAATGGTCTTTTCTTCAGCAAACTCTCAGAATGAAAGGTTCTCTGATGAGTGGTGCGCTCTAATCCATAGCTTCATTTCGGGTGGAAGTGTAGCCATTAAAGTTAACGATGATACTGGCAAATACTTTCAAACCAAAAAAGGACTTCGACCGGGTGATCCATTGTCGCCGATACTATTTAATATAGTGGCTGACATGTTGGCCATCTTGATTGAACGTGCGAAGTCTGATGGCCAAATTGTAGGGGTGATTCCTCATCTAGTGGATGGGGGCCTATCCATCTTACAATACGCGGACGACACAATTCTATTTATGGAACATGACATCGAAAAAGCTAAAAACCTGAAGTTAATACTATCAGCGTTTGAGCAGCTATCCGGTCTCAAGATTAATTTCCATAAGAGTGAGTTGTTTTGTTTTGGCGAGGCACAAGATGATGTTTCCTTGTATGCGGAGCTGTTTGGGTGTACCCAGGGCCAGTTTCCAATTAGGTATTTGGGTATTCCGATCCACTATCGGAGACTCACAAATGCTGAATGGAAGCCGGTGGCGGAAAGGCTTCAAGCCAGATTAAACAGCTAGAAGGGCAAATTGCTATCACTAGGGGGAAGATTGGTACTCATTAATTCAGTCCTATCTAATATGGCACTGTACATGATATCTTTCTTTCAACTCCCTAAATGAGTCTTGAAACAAATGGATTATTTCCGTTCAAGATTCTTTTGGCAAGGGGATAGTGAAAAGAGAAAGTACCGCTTGGCTAAATGGAGTGTGGTTTGCCGCCCCAAAGACCAAGGAGGTCTTGGTGTTCATGACTTGGATGTCAAGAATAAAGCTCTCCTTGGAAAATGGATCTTCAAGCTCTTGACTGAAGAAGGTGTGTGGCAAACCCTCCTGAGGAGGAAGTATGTGGGTTCCCAGGCTCTATCCCAGATTTATTGGGAACCTGGTGGTTCCCACTTCTGGGCAGGTCTGATGGCCACGAAGAAATATTTCTTTCCATACGGGTCTTTCTCTATTAAGGACGGATCCCAAATTCGATTCTGGGAGGATAAATGGCTGGGTAATATCACGCTCCGTGAACAATACCCGGCCTTGTACAACATTGTGCGTCACAAAGGTGATACTCTCGCTAGGGTGATGGAGTCTGACCCGCCTAACATGTCGTTCAGGAGAAGTATTTTTGGTCCTAGACAAGCATTGTTGAATGCATTGCTTCAGCGTCTAGCCTCCGTGCAGTTGACGCAGGGACCTGATATATTTCGATGGAACCTCAAAGAGAATGGTAAATTCTAAGTGGATTCTATGTACAAAGCCTTAATCCAACCTGATTTTCTAGTTGATAGTAATAAAAAGATTTGGAAAATGAAGATACCTCTAAAAACCAAAGTTTTTACTTGGTATCTTCGTCATGGGGTAATTCTTACTAGAGATAACCTGGCAAAATAGAATTGGCAGGGAAGTAAAAAGTGTGTATTTGTCATCATGATGAGAGTATTAAACACCTTTTCTTTCAATGCAGTTTTGCTCGTTCTATATGGTCAACCATCCAGATAGCATCTAACTTATATCCCCCAAGAAGCGTTGCTAATATTTTTGGCAACTGGCTGAACGGGGTAGATTCTAGGTTTAAGCTAATTATTAGGGTGGGAGCGATTACTGTTATATGGTCGCTATGGCTATGTAGAAATGATAAGGTTTTTAATGATAAAAATTGTTCCCTTTTGCAGGTCATCTACCGGTGCACAACGTTGATCCGTTCATGGTCGCCTCTACAGCGTGTGGGGCACCGAGACCTATTCATGGAGGTATCTACGCGGTTGGAGGCTTCGGCGAGAGATATTTTTACCCAACGTGGATGGCAGCATAATCTCAGGATTGGGCCTCCACCGTCTTAGACGTCTTTACAATTTCTCACTTTGATATGTAATTCACCTTTTATTTTACTTTGTTCTCTAAACTTGTGGACTTGTCAGGGTTGTGTGCATCGTAGCTATGCAGAGGCCGGATGTAATACTTAAACTATTTAAGTAATAAAATCCCTTTATCTAAAAAAAATGTAAAAGACTTGTTAAATTTGGTCATTGCTGTCAGCTTTATTTAATTTAACTATAGTCAAGTAATTCCGTCGCTCCAACAGCACGGTTATCTGCTAGTATGCTAGTACGTTGGACACAATCAAGAGACGACCACGACACCAACAAGAGTCAAGAGATGGCCAGCAACTTGAGAAACATACCCACTTCTGAATCGCCCTTGAGACTTGCACAACTAGTAAGTTTGACAAAAAGAAACAAAATATAAAAAGGTGAAGAATCACAGTTCGAGCCAAATACACTTCCACACACAACAAAGATATGGACAAGCGCACACATTTGACACATCGCAATATTTTTCAATAAAGGTGATTTTATCAATTCTCAACATTGCACAAACTATAAAGATAAAGGGTTCATACCCGGTCTTTGCATAACAAGAATCACACAAGACTTCAAAATGTTTATAGCATAGGAAGACGAGACGAATAATCTACTCCATCTTGGAGGTACCAATGACTGCAACCTGGGCTTCAATGCAGCATTTTGTTTTCACAAGATAACCATTTGAAGAGTCCTTGAAATCTTCCAGTGATATGAACTTACTCCATCCCCATCTGGCGCCATTATTTGAGAATTCGCACCGACCTATAGTTCCCCCCCAAAAAAAGAGTGTCAATCAGGAAATGTGATGGATTATAATTTAGCACATGAACACCGGCCCATTGGGCCAAAATTTCCGTTAAAGAGTGAACCTGATAATTTCTTGGTGTTTTCTAGTTTCCTGGTTTTTTATGCTTATGCTGACCTCTACCAGGTTTGCGGAGTTCTCATGGAGTGTATCCGGCACCTTCATTCTGAGGAACAAGGAAAGGTAGTTCCCACTCTTATCATCTCCAGATGGATAGATTGTGATGGACCTGGAAATCGGAGAGCAGCACATAGCTCAGTGTGTCATCAGTAAGAGCATCACATAACTAAGAACTAACATTATTAGTCATGTTAAGCATTGCAAATAAAAGACGGTATGTATCACCATTTATGTCCACAGAGCTCAAACTCTGGAGAGCAGCTTGGGCTCTTCAACGCGAAGAAATCCTCAATGTTCCAGGTGTAGACTTGGGGATCACTGCAAGTTTTGTTAATCTTCTGAACAAACAGCACCTCTGTCCCGTCACTAGCTTTAGCAGCAACAACTTTGATGAACTCAACACCGAAAACACAGCTATCGCTGAGGAAGAATCCAGAGGACTTGTCCTTCAGTGCGGCCAGAGGAACCATGCATGAGACCCCAGACCTTTTGCTTGCACTATGAAAATTGTGGCTCGCTGCAAACAAAATATTCAAATGTAAGGCAGAATCAAAGAACTGATATGTTGTTTTCAGGAGAACTTATGTTTTTGACTCGTGAAACATGTTATAAGTTACACAATGAATATAGTACCCGACTAGCTGGGAAATTTAATAAGGTACCATGATGTTGTTCATGGTGCTTTCCGTATAACTGATCATATATCCAGAACTTGAAAGTTGCCTCCACGACCGTGCCGGATCTCACAGATGCTCTGGACAGCTCAAGTGTAAGCGAAACGTATTCATTTTTGTCGACACTGTTTGTGTTCCTTGGGTTCAATCTTAAGATCCTACGAATCAAATCAAGCGAAATGTCAGCTCCGAAGAAAAAAATCAAGAGAAGGGAATACACAATACACAGGTGAGAAGGAATTTTGTTCATATGGCATGCTCTCTGTCAGAGTAGCTGAAAAGAAACAGTAGCAAGTTAACTGTACCAGCTGAACCCACTGATCTCAAACACCCTGGAGGCTGTCCATCCTTCACCCATATCCAGAAGGGAGGAGAAACTATCGATCCTCCACTTAAAGGTTGTCCCTCCCTGGTTTGATCGGCCTGCAACAACAACAGTTAGTACATAGTCAGTAACAACATCAAGGGACCACAATAGCAACTCATTTTAATGCCCTTGTGCACTAGCTATAGATTTTTAGTACGCTAATCGGTGCCACAATTGCTCAGCATAGGGGACTTTGGGCATAAGCGAACAAATTTGTTTTTAAAATTCGACTGATGGATGAAAGCTGTAGTATTACTGCAAATATTCTAGAGTCAGTATGATGGTTAGTGATTTTTGTGGGAATGTATGATGGCTACTTTGGCCAAACCGCTGAACAGGAGGTGAAACCGTGAAAAGATAGAAAAACCTCTGCTTTCGCATGACGTCATAGATTTATGTTGTCTTTCAGTGCAATAATTGAATCCTTATATATTTTTTGTTCATACAAGAGCAGTCTGAATCTTGTTTGTAAAACCAACGACCTAAACTAATTCAACTAAGAAGAAACAGAGATCCTTACAGCCACTAGATCCAACACAATGATGGCGCAAGTATAACAGCAGCCAAACATCCCATAATATAGCAGCTCGAATTATTATCACACAAGTTGCCAGAAAGTAGTAGGAAAGACTAGATCGAAGGAAATCCTTACTGCAGCCGCCGGTAACACACGAGTTGCCCATAGCTCTTGCACTTCCTCTCCACGGGAATCTTCTGCAAACGAAATCAATCACCATGCCATAGATCAATAGTATAATTACAGATAAAACAACATGATAATCTTCGTTGGCTGTGCAGATCTCAACCATATATGCAAAAACAAGTGAAAAGATCAAAATCTCCACAGATTCAAAAGGAAAATAGCACTATTATTCGATCGGTGAAAACCCTCTTATAAACCCAGTGGTGGCGGAAAGGAGATTGGGGGTGGGAGGTGTACGTGGTGCCGAGCATACCTCACAGGCGTGGTGCCTTCCTTGCCGACCTTAATGTGGTGCCCTGAGAAGTCACAAGGTTTTATGGAGGCGTAGGGGAGATGTAATATGGCAAGCTCGACTCCACCCTTGTCATGTTCACCGGGTTCAATTGGGTGCGCGATCTCCTGTTTACATAAAAAGGGCCACCTTTGGTCCACAACATATGGAACTGATGCCATACATGAAGATAGTAATAGCTTTTTTCTTGGATGCTTACATTACATTCCTAATAAAAAACGGTCATTCCGTGGAAAACCCTCCAAAAACACAGCCACCGCTCCCTCTAATGTTCCGGATACTATGTGATCGCGGAGAAAATCCTATACGACCTGGATACTGTACCCTCCAGATGGCTGGACCAACTCAGGCGTCTGACAGGTCGAAAATCGACAAATTTGGCTCTTATCTTCCCAACTCGAAAAGGTCTCGTCACATGCGTCCGCAGGCGATGATGGCGTCACTGTTCGTGTTCGTTTTCATCCGCAGCAGAAGCAGCGCTCTACGCTTGTATCCCAGCAGACTAGATGAGTACTTGCTTGCCATCATACCATCGCTACCCTATTTCCAGCAGATCTACGGCCGGCAATGAGATCAAGGCGACGAACAATGGGGGGCTAGGAGTGAGAAGAGGAAAAAGCAGGAGAGGAAGAGGATTCGATGGCGTGCAATCAGTTTGAGAAGAGGAGGGGAAGAGGATTCGAGAGCATAAAAATAGCAGTTAAGGGTTGCTAGTACAAATAGTTTGACTTCTTGTACGTACAGCAGTACAGCTAGCACAACCAAACACATGAACATACGGAGGCAGACTAGCAATTCAGGCTTCATTACAGAGACGCACACATGGGCATATGCCAAGGACGAGTAATCTAGCTACTCCATCTTGGAGGAACCGATGACTGCAACTTGAGCTTCAATGCAGCACTTTGTCTTCACGAGATAACCATTTAACGAATCCTTGAAATCTTCCAGCGACATGAACTTTTTCCATCCCCAACTGTCACCATTCCTCAAGAACTGGAAGCGGCCTAAAGTTCCACCCAAAAATAACGTGTCAGTTAGGAAATGTGATGGTACAAATTTGTTTAGCATCTGAACTCAGGTCTATTGCGTGAAATTTTTGGTAAAGAATGAACCAGATAGTTTCCTGTGCTTGCCAGTTTCCTGGCCTTTGATGCTTATGCTAAATTCTACCAGGTCTGCAGAGTTATTCTGAACTGTATCCGATGCCTTCACGGTCAGGAACAAGGAGAGGAAGTTCCCATTCTTATCGAGTCCAGAAGGATGGATAGTGATGAACCTGAAAATTGGACATCATCAGTAGTTTAGTCATTGATAAGATGTCAAACTCGTATTGTTGTTTTTAACAAAGAGACGTTTTTTTTTTCGAAAAGGGGAGTCCCGGCCATCAAAATGATGCATACGGCCTCATGTTCAAACTGAATTCAGAAAATTCAGTATAAATCCAAGAATTAAGAATCGACATTATAAGTCATGTTACCATCTGTATCCACAGAGATCAAACTCCGGAGAGGTACTCCCGTTCTTCAACATGAAGAAATCGTCAATGTTCCAGTTGTAGACTTGGGGGTCACTGCAGATGTTGCTAATCTTCTGAACAAACAGCATCTCCGACACATCATTACCTTTAACAGCCACAACTCTTGTAAATTCCACACCAAAAATACAGCAATTATTAACAAGCTATCCAGAGGATGTTTCCTTCAGCGTCGTGAGGGGGATCATGTATGAGGTCCCAGAGGTCATACTTGTACTTTGAAAATTGTGGGCTACTGCAAAATATCTTTGATTCAGGAGAGCTGGTATTTTTAGCTTGTGACATAGGATGTAAGTTACACTATGAATGTGAAGGTTAAATAACCTACTTTATTTTTTAGGAATACTACTTTGCTAAGGTACCTTGATGTTCTTCATGGTGCTTTCCATACGATTGGTCATATATCAAGAACTTGAAAGATTCCTCCAGGACCGTGCCGGATCTCACACGTGGGTTGGCCATCTCAAGCTTAAGAGAAAGAGAACATATTCTGTTTTGTCACCATTCTTTGTGTCCCTTGGGTTCAGTTTTAAGTACCTGCGAAACAAGTCCACAGAAAGGAAGGGACGATAAACAGTGAGAATGAGTTTTTTTACCACATTTTTTGAAAAGGAGGAAAACTCCCGGCCTCTGCATTGGTTTTTTGCACACAGGCCTGTATTATATAGTTTAGTTCATCACATGCTTTCTGTGGGAATAGATGAATGAAATAGTAGCATAGTAGTAGTACCAGTTAAGCCCCCTGATGTGAAACACGCTGGAGTAGGTCCATCCATTACCCTTATCAAGAAGGGAGAAACCATTGATCGTCCACTTGAAGGTTGTCTGTGCCCCGTTGGATACCTGGCTCTGTCCCTGGTTTGACTGGCCTGGAACAACAATGCAACAATTCTTGCTTAAGTAACATCATCAGAATATCACAATGTATAGCAGCTCAAATTACAACCACAGATCATGAGATGAAGAGGTGCAGTGATTGATCCATTAGATTAGTTCGGTTTGTCAATTAATTATAGTGAAGTACTGTTGCTCTTCTCATTTTGTACCCAGGAATTTATTGTTCTTGTGCACTATATAAAGATTTGTACAATGGCAAAGCTAGCTGCGCCAGATTTTACTCAGTAAATAGGGTGAGGTTTCTGCTAATTCCTGGTCAAACATTTTCTTCAGATCTTAGACAGAGGGCAAATTGATGGAACAAAGTGTACTACTGTCTACTACCTCAGTTCCGAAATATATGATGATTTAGCTTTAAGTGTACTACTGTCTACTACCTCAGTTCCGAAATATATGATGATTTAGCTTTTTCTGATTCAGATGTATTTAGATGTGTTTTAGTGTGTAGATTCACTCATTTCAGGTTGTCCATATTAAAATATCTAAAACATCTTATCATTTGTAACGGAAGGAGTATATGTTAGTGATGGTTAGCCTTAAAGAGGCGACACAAAAGGCGGCAGAACATCTGCTTTTGCATGGCATAAATAGTACATTTAGGTTATCATTCAGTACAACAATTCAATTATTATCTTATTTTGTTCATACAAGGAACAATCTGAATCTTGTTTATAAAATGAACTATCTAGCCAAAATTCAAGTAAGAAGAGGAAAGATGCTCAGATAGATCCTTACAACCACTAGACGACCAACAATGCTTACATCAGTATAACAGCATCAGATGATATAGCAGCAAACGAATTATTATCACAAGTTGCCAATTAGGAAGCAGAAAACAACCCCCCTACCTGAAGCAGTAACACACGAGTTGCCCATAGCTGACTAGTTCTCCCTTTGAATCCTCTGCAATCAAAATTAATCACCATGCCATGTCAGTGTGGACCTCATGTCAAATAATTACCAGCAAAACGGGAGAGGAAGAACAAAAGGTCCATAAGTAAAACAGATTGAGATGGAAAAAGAGCACTTGACTCTAGATCAGTGAAAAACTCGGTACAAAGAAAGTCAAGAATTTGCATTAGAAACCCCCAAATCGACAATAACGCATGAAAGATGACAAGGAAAAAGACGGCAAGTTCGTCCTTTTCTTATCATCTTCCCAGATCACAATACAACATTAGAAACAAAGAACGTGATAATCTTTAAAGGCAGTGCAGATCTCAACAAAAAATACTTACCTGCCGGCTAAAAAATAAAACAAAGATCAAGAGCCCACCAAAAAGCAGATCGAAAAGAAAAAACACTTCACCGAACTCTTGATCGGTAAAACCCTCTTAGAAACAGAACCAATAACTTTTTTTTTAGAAATGGGGTTACCCCAGCCTCTGCATCGAAACGATGCATACGGCTCTTTTATTTCATTTGTTCAACATAAACTGGCAAAGAGCCTTACAACGAACGAACATACAAGCCGAAGCCACCAAACAGTGAAAACACCACAACTAGCACAGACAATACAAGAAAACGGGGACTTGTTCCTCGCCCTCAGCCATCGCCGGCTCCCCGACGACTCCAGAGATAGCGCCTTGTGCGCACGCTCCGGCCATCGCCTACTCCATCTTCCACCAACCCACCTCCAGCTTGTAGAACGAAGCGAAGACCCTCGCCAGGTCTGCTATCGACGCCACCATGACGCCAAACAGCGCCACCTCCCTGCTCTCGTCCATCATCATGCACTCGACGTCGATACTCCGCAGCACCTCGCTGCCAAGGCCCGTCGTCGTTGATGCGGTCGATGCACGCCGCACCACCACCTATGAGTTACCACCATCAAAACATCTGCTCCAAAAACGATGCCCTCATGAGGGTAAAAGATGTCGAAACACCTCCATCGTCCGATCTAGGAATCCTGGATCTGAGGTTTCCCCCGGAGCAGAACACGAGTGAGTACACGCGGGCTGCAATGGCGATGCCTTCATCAAGGTAACGGCGTAGAAACGCCGCCATCGCCCACCCTGACAGAAGTCGGGGCACGGTTTTCACCGGCATCCGCGCTTCCCCAACTCGTTGCAGCATCCAGCCGGCCGGCCCCTCCGACGGAGGAGGAAACCACCACCACCATGCCGGGGCCAGAGCCACCGGCTACCTCAAGCCGCGGAAGGAGCCCAGGATCACCGGAAACCGACGTCAAACGGTCGGATCGGAGGAGATGCAGTTCGGCCCAGATCGGGCCTGACCGCCACCAGCCGATCGCGACGCCCGCCGCCGCCATCTCCAGCATCTGGCCGCCGCTCTGCTGCCGCCCTGCCGTGGATCAACCCTAGCGGGCGCCGCCGCGTCGGATCGTGCACAGCCGAGGAAGATCTGCCGCCGCCGCCACCACGCCCCCCAAGCTTTGTCGGGCGACGCCCACGGCGGCGGCGGCGGGAGGTGTGTGCGTTGGAGGGGAGGCGAGTGGACGGCTAGGAGGCGGGCGCCCCGGCGCGGCGTGGCGCCGCCGCGCGGAGGCGGGGGCGGGGGAGGGGGAGGGGCCGAACGGCTAGGAGCCAAGAATTTGCACCTCAAACAGAACCAATAACTTGCATTAAGAAACCAACATGCATAACTCATGACAGATTAGCAAGCTCAGCTCACAGTATTTGGTTCAGCGGAAGTCGAGGCAGGAAATGGGAGTTACGGGAACGTAGACTTGTAATCCACTGATTGTTTGGATGGAATGGGAGTTCAAGAGGGATGAGAATAGGAATTCACCATAGTTTCAAATAGCGCGCTATAGCGGCGCTATAGCATCGCTATAGCGTTTTCATCACTATGCCGCTAAGTGCATTAGCGCGCTACAATACACTAAAAACCCTTAAATAGCGCGCTATAGCGTCGATTTAGCTTCGCTATAGCTTTTTTCGCAGGCTGCCGCTAAATGTCATAGCCCGCTATTTAAAACTTTGGAATTCACACTACTAAATTCCCACCGATGTCTTACCTAGGGGAGGCCTGGTAATTAATATGGGGATAGGGAATTGGCGTTTAAATCCCATTCCCCTTCCCTCAAGTTGCCAAACAAGCTGAAGCACAATCGCGCTTAAGACGTTAGAGAGACGAAAGGGCGAGGGATGGAGGCGGAGCGTACCTCAGCAGACGAGGTGCCTGGAATGCTCTGCAATCGAAATCATTCACAATGCCATGAATCAGTAATGTATATACTCGTACTAAGGGCATGACATGTAAAAACAAAAGAACATGATAATTTTAAGTCAGTGCAGATCTGAACAAGAGAAATCAAAAAGGAAGAACAAGGTCTCCATAACAAATGAGATTGAAAGAGAAAAAGAACCTGAAAAGAACACTCCAGTCACTACCGGTAAAAAAACCTTATATAGGGAAAGCCAAGAATTTGCACCTCAAACAGACCCCAACTCATGAAAGATGGCAAGTAATCCTTCCCAAAAAAAGATGGCTAGTTCGTCCTTTAAAAAAGCCAAGAATTTGCACCTCAAAGATTCAAACAGACAACAACTTATGAAGTATTTGTTCTCCCAGCTCAGTACCCCCAGTCCCCCAATTGATATTTGCACATTTTTGTAAACTTACATCTGTCCACACTAGAAGCAAAAGAAAAGATATTCTTCAAAGGCAGATCTCAACCAAATAATTACCCCAAAAAAAAAGGAACATCAAGAACTTCACAAACAATGCAGATTGGAAAAAAAGAGAGAAGACCACTTCACTGAAGTCTTGGTCGGTAAATATCATCTTAAAAACATAGCCAAGAGCTTGCATTACAAAATCCCAAACCGGCCAGATCTCATGAAACATGTCAAGTTCGTCCCTTTTGTTTTCATCTCAGCAGCTTACAGTATACCATTAGATTTGCGCAATTACGAACAAAACAAAAGATAATCTTCAAAACCAGTGCAGATCTCAACCACAGAATTACTGGGAACATAATAAAAAGGAAGCTCAAGAGCTCCCCAAACAGATAAGACTGAAAGAAAAAGAAAAGAAACACTTCACTGAACTCTTGATTGGCAAAAGCCCTCTTCTATATAAAATTATAAAAAAAAAGCAAGAACTTGCATTTCGAAACCCCAAACCGTGCACAGCTCATGAAAGATTTGCAAGCTTCTTTTCCTTCTCTTCTCCTCAGCTCACAGTATTATGTACTAGTCCCTGATGTACTAGTACTACTAACCACCATCTCGCTTCATTCGTCAGAGAGAGAAAAGGGGTGGGGGTGGACTGAGGGCGAGGGCGGAGGCAGAGCGTACCTTGCAGACACGGTGCCTTCCTCGCCAGCCTTCCTCCCTTGAGCCGTGGGCACCAACGAAAGAGGAGGGTTTTATGGACGCGCAGGGGAGATGCGATGTGGCTCGACCCTGGCCTGCTCAATGCCCTCGATTGGGTGCGCAAGTCAGAGCCAACCGGGGCAGGCTCGTTTGGTACTCAAGGGCACTCTTTTAGGACGGGATCAGACATCAAAATCGGCGAAATTTGGAAGGTAACTTGGAGAACGGTAGATTACACTAACACTATGTGAATGATTCCCCAATTTTAAATACAAGAAAATCTGTCCACGTCTCCACGAGATGAGTTATCTTTTCTCTTCTTTTGCACGGAGAGACGAATTACTTCGTCCATTTTAATTTTTTTGCATCGCCATTTTCTTTTAGTTGAATTTAGGTACATATTTAAAGCCACCTTCTGACGTTCAATACAATGGGGCGAATAGATAAGTTCTTCTACAACAAAATTAAATGTTGATTTGTGCACGCCTCTCCCCTCCTCGCCTTCTATTGTAGATAATTATGTTCCACCATTAGGTTAATTGCCCGCTTTCAACCCTTCTCCCACGTGTATCTCGCCCTGCGATAAACTCCCTACCTTGCTCCTTGATGCATAGTTACCTCCTTGGAGGCGTGGCCTAAGCCCTGGATCCTGCCTTCCTCTCCTCGAGTGTCAGGGAAACCCTAGGTTCGGTTCACCGGACCAGGCGGCGGCGCCACGTCGTCGTGATCTTCTTGAAAACGTCGTCAAGACTACTCGGAGTGAGGATGATGTGATTGGAGATGTGGGGGGGGGACGTGGTCGCTGCCGGTGTTGGTCGCTGCTGAGGACTTGAGCCTGGGGGGCGCAATGTACATCATGGTGGGCGCTTCTTCATTGACGTCTTCCTCAAGTCCGGCTGGATCCTACCAACTTCTCGCTGCCCCCGTCCCCCTCTAGGCGTATGAGGAGTGGTACGTTTATCCGAGCAGCCTTGGAGTCAGGGTTGTGCGGTGGTGGTGCCTCGCTTCGATTGTGATGTGGTCCGGTTGCTTAGTTCCCCATTTTCTCACCTTCGGTAGGAGCTTGGGCCTAGTCGTGTTGTTTTAGAGTGTGTGGTGTATGTCGTCTAGCGTGGTGTGTGTGTGTTTATGTGGTGTGCATGGTCATCTTGGCCTCTGTTTTTGAAATTTTGCACCTTTCACGGTGTATCCTTGAAAAAATTGTGGTTAGGGTTTCAAAAAAACTATGAAGATTTTAGCAAATCAGCCTCACACTGACCACTGCTCCATGACGCCGTGCTCAGCCCCGTCGGCATTGAGCCACACGGCAACGGAGTGCGTCCCCGCCTAGGCCGCCTCCCGTCGATGGAGCCATGCATGGAGATTGCTGACTCCTACGACGGTGGGTTCGAGGGGGTGGCATGCCGACTCAAGAGTGGTGTAAGCTGCATGGTCCATGGTGGAGAGCACCGAGCTGCGTGGCCTAAAGATGGGAGATCCCTTGAAGCCGCGAGCTGCCAGTGGCGGGGAGCAGCTGAGTCATGGATGGTGGTCGGTGGTGGGTGATTTTGTTGGGAGAGGAGTGAGGAGTGGTTCATGCAAATTGACAAAAAAAACCTGGATTTTAGAACTTCTCCAGTGTTGACCCTTTCGCCGCCACGCCACATCATCCGATAGCAGTTGTCCACACTCCACCAGTCACAAACATCCTTAACCAGTGTAAACTGGATGTTCCAAGTTTTTGGAGAAAGTTTTACGCGTGATAGGTGGTTCGTGTTTTTTTTTTTTTTTTTGAGAATTTATGATTTTTTTTGATAAATCGTATTTTATTACTTAAAAGTGTAAGCATTACATCTGGGCTCTGCATAATAAATAAGATGAACATAGCCGCACTCAACAACCTGACAAAAATAAAATAAAATTACATAGGTAAGTAACAAGCCAATAGCTCTATGTCGCCTATGTTGCTGGGGGACCAATCCAAATTCACGCCATCGTCTGTTTCGGATAAAATTTCCCTTGTCGTGTTTTCCAGTCGTGCAGACACCTTCATTGAAAGGTCTTGATTTTCCACGCTTTATAATGTGGACTGATATTTTTATGACTACCGGTTGTTTTGCGGACTTTTGTCTCAATTGTGGTGGTTTTTAGCCACCACCGTGTAAAAGCATTTCAACCGAATCTTCGGGTTTTATGAGCTAAGTTGAACGTCTTGGAGTGATAGTTAGGACTTACACTTGGCATGTACTACATATTCTAGAGATGAAGATTAATTTGTTTCATGAAAGTATGTGCAATCAACCGTTTACTAGAAGGTACTCTCTCCGTTCTAATTTAATTGATCTGCTATCCATCAAATGCGGATGTACCTACACATGTTACATGTATAGATACATGTGGCCACATGTGGTGGATAGCAAGTCAATTAAATTGGAACGGATGGAGTAGACAAAGCTGTGAAAGTAAGATAGAAAAAGTAGTTTGCCTTCTTGCTCTTTTTTTTTTACGAGAAGCAGAACACTGCTACCTCTCGCCCCTCAGGTAGTCACGTTGCCTCTCATCAAAGTGTGGAACCGCGCGCGTGAAGGGTGGCTACCTACGCGTGAAATGGAGAGGGAAGGACGGTGCAGCTCCCGTGCCATGTCTGTCGTTCGTTTCATGTACAGTAAATAGATAGGATCTATTTTCGGAATGCTGGCTAGCAGGGACGGAGCTCCTACTAGGGCAAGGTAGGGCTGTCGCCCTACCTTGATTTTTGACAAAAATATTTAGATGCACGTGTTTTTTCTGAACAATTTGAGGAGTCGTGCATTAAAAACGGACTCCGTATGAGAAAACTATGTTTGTTTTAGTCAACACAATAGAAAGCCGATTTCGAAGTGAAAAAAGGGAGTAGGTCTAGTCTATATGTAACAAAACCGAACTCTAAACAATGTTCCAGGTGGGGGTATTTAAGTAGGACTTGAGAGTATTTTGGCCAGCTTATGAGGAGGCTGCAATCAGCTTTAGCTATATATGGAATTATATTTTACGATGCTTTGAATTTATATATTTGTTGATCTAAATTTTTAATTATGTTAGTTTAGTCAATATTTTTTTCAAGTGAGGTCATTTTTTACTCAACTAGAAAAATGTTGGTTGACAGCTCTCTTATAAAATGTCAGTTTACGTAAAAATGACATAATAATTCTAAGTTTTGATGGAATGGTAACAAAAAAGAGAAAATTAAGAAAAGAGCAAGACATCTGTTCATTCTTGATTATTTTACAGTGTGGACACCTTCTATTGCTATAGAGTATATTAACACCGATTTTGACCATCGATTAAATGAACTATTTTTTAAATTCCTTGAAAACTTCTCTTGTCTCGAATTTTTTCGAACTTTTTCTTTTGGAACTTCTCTTGCATTTAACAAAACATGTCAAATGAATAATTTTTTGATAAAATGTTAGGAGTTTCCTTTGTTGCAACCAATAAAAGAACGATATGTCGAACTGGTTACTTTATTATATCTATGAACCAAATAAAAGCGTTATCATAGATTAATTTGATGTTTACATGTTTACTTATTGTACTTATACATATGTCTTTACTTTTTATGTTGTACATGTTTGAAGTGCGAGAAATCAATCCATTAGGACATATAATTAATTTGTGCTTTAAGCAACCTCGTTTTTTTCCTAGACTAAAATTTAATTAGTTAAATACACAAGTATTCCTGTTGATTAATTTTAACTGGTTTAGACAATTAAAACTTACATGTTCATGAAAAAATATTTTTACTGGTTACCATGGTGGGATGGGGGCGATTGCCCCCCCCCCCCCCCCCCCCCCGGGGGCAAAACAATTCTAGTTAAACAGTGATATATGTTTCTAACTCCGCCATATCTAAATTTTGGACCGTCCTTCGCCACTGCTGGCTAGCTACTTCAGGAACGCCACAACCCCTACGTGTCGACCTCCCGTTGGTGTGGTGCACTGCGCAAAGTTACTCCTAGTACTTTTGTTGATCCATTCTCAGACATGAATGATCAGCTCCGCCAAAAAATGCAATGGCGTAAGCTCGAGACGGCAAACCATGTTAAACCATGCGTTGCACAGATGGCCAATAACAATGGGTGAGGAGCCGAGGACTGATGCTGTTGCACCGGCATGCGCCGACTCTGACACGTACCCTCGAGTGATTGATTAAGCCGCAGCTCAAATGGACTCTGACACGTACGCGGTGTCGGTGTGTCCCTCATCTCCTCGTATATTCCCTTGACAATATATATATGTATTCCGATCTTCATATAATTGTCTCTTGTATAGCAGATTCTGACATATCAAACCGAAGATACAGGCATCGCCGCTCAATTTAGTTGCCGCCTCCGGCACCCCATGTCTCTCGACCCATCTCCAATATGCTATTTCATCAACCATGTGGCGGTAAAGTTCCATGTACATCGGCGCTCTTTTTTTCTCAGTGACAAGGCTGACTTGCAAATTGTGGGTGTTTATTGCCCTCTCGTCTCCCTCTAGTCCCCTTCCTCCCCAAGGATGAATCAGAAATCGCTCGCTCGACTTAAACTATGTCTCAAAGTATATGTACTTTGGTTTTATCGGAAAATAAATTTCTTCCTGGAAATAAAACAATGCCAGAGAGAAGTGAGAACACAATTAGCTTCATGTTGTACTATTGCACTGCCCATGTAAACTTTCTTTCTTTCCCAACCCATTGTTTGCCTCTAAAAGTCGAAGCTCTCGGACAACAATGCACTGGGTATCTTGTCATATTTATGCGAGTCTGTCCCATTAAGTATTTAGTTCTATTTAAAGCTTCTCCCACGTACATCATCATACAATAACAATGTCATTAGTCTTAGACTTCTTGTACGTACAGCACAACTAAACTAACAAATATACGGTGGCAGAATAGCAGTTCAAGCTAAGTACACAGAGACACACATGAGCATATGTGGAGGACAAGTAATCTAGCGGCTAATCCATCTTAGAGGAACCAATGACTGCAACCTCAGCTTCAATGCAGCACTTTGTCTTCACAAGATAACCATTTGACGAGTCCTTGAAATCTTCCAGCGATATGAACTTGGTCCATCCCCAACTGGATGATTTTTGTGAGAACTGGCACCGTCCTAAGGATAAAACATTGTGTCAATCAGGAAATGTGATGAAAACAATTTATTAGCATTCTGCTAAAGAACGAACCTGATAATTTCCAGTGCTTGCCACTTTCCTGGTCTTTGATGCTTATGCTGACTTCTAGCAGTTCTGCGAAGTTCTCATGGAATGTATCTGGCACCAACAGTCTCAGAGACAAGGAGAGGTAGTTCCCATTGTTATCGGATCCAGAAGGATGGATAGTGATGAGCCTGAAAATTTGACAGCATCACATAGTTTAGTCCATCATTGATAAGAAGATCAAGGTCAAACTCTAAAGGTCTTTTATTTTTGCCTCCAAAGAAGCGAAGTATGGCATGCAGTCTATCAAACTGAATTCAGCTAATTCCGGAGTGGTGCCCAGAATGTTCAACACGAAGAAACCAGCAACTAAGAATTAACATTATCAGTAATGTTACCATTTGTGTCCACAAAGCTCGAACACTGGAGAGGTGCTCCCGTTCTTCAACTTGAAGAAATCGTCAATGTTCCAGCTGTAGACTTGTGGGTCACTGCAGATGTTGTTAATCTTCTGAACAAACAGCGTCTCCGAAACATCATTACCTTTAACAACCACAACTCTTATAAATTCCACACCAAAAATACAGCAATTATTAACAAGGAATCCAGAGGACTTCTCCTTCAGTGTCGTGAGGGGGATCATGCATGAGGTCCCAGAGGTTGTGCTTTTACTCTGAAAACTGTGGCTCGCTGCAAAGAACATTTTCTTAGAATAACAGATGTTTTTATCTTATAGAAAGGCTATAAATTATACTATCATTCTAGTAGGCGACTAGTTGTGAAGGTCAAACAGACATCTTTATTCTTCAGGAATAGTTTGTTAAGGTACCTTGATGTTCTTCATGGTGCTTTCCATATGACTGGTCATATATCAAGAACTTGAAAGATGCCTCCACGACCGTGCCAGATGTGACACTTGATTTGGCCAGCTCAAGCTTAAGAGAAACATATTCTGTTTGGTCACCACTGTTTGTGTCCCTTGGGTTCAGTTTTAACTTTTAAGTACCTGTGAAACAAGTCCAGAGAAAAGAAGAGACGACAAACAAGTGAGAATGAGTTTTGTTCATCACATGCTCTATGTGGTAATAGATGAAATAAAACAGTAGCATGGTAGTTGTACCAGTTAAGCCCCCTTATCTGAAACACACTGGAGTAGGTCCATCCATTGCCCTTATCAAGAAGGGAGGAGAAACCATCGATCGTCCACTTGAAGGTTGTCTGTGCCCCGTTGGATTCATGGATCTGTCCCTCGTTTGAGAGGCCTGGAAGAACAATGCAACATTTCTTGCATCAGTAACAGCATCAGAAGATCACAATATGTAGCAGCTCAAATTACAACTACACAACGCGAGGCAAACACTAGTAGAAAATAGGGCTTCCGTTTTGCCCTTTTGTCCCGGATCAATAAAGAACCGGGACCAAAGGGGGCATTGGTCCCGGTTCCATCGGCCGGGGCGCCGGGGACCTTTGGTCCCGGTTCTATTTGGACCTTTGGTCCTGGTTCGTGGCTGGAACCGGGACCAAAGGGTCTGCACATGCGGCAACAGTCGTGGGACCCCTGGCAGGCACCCTTTGGTCCCGGTTCCAGCCACGAACCGGGACCAAAGGCTCTTCCCTTCCTATATCATCTTCCACCCGAGCTCCACCACCATTTTTAGCTTGAGTTCATCAACATTTTCTTCTCCATTTCCTCTCCATCACTCAAGTTAATCCCCATTTTTTTTCACCATTTTTGAGGATTGAAGGCACCCCATATATTCAAGGGTTAGCAACATCATCCTTTCCTCCGAAGTTGCAACTTTAGCTCATTTCATTGCTAGTTTAGCTCATTTTATGGTTTGTAGTGCAAGCAAGGTGTTTGATGAAATGCCTAGCTAGAGAGTTTTATTTTTTATATGCATTTTGAGCTCGAATTAACTTATTATTTGTGGATTTTAGTGTCGTCCCATCCTCACCGCCGTCGATAGCCCGCGTCATCCCGTCACCGGCACCACCTCGGTGAGCCTTTTTTCTTTATATTTATTTTAAGAAAAATTACTTGTATGATTTAAAAGCATATTTATTTCTTGTATAATTTTCTTATGTTTTTTTATCTGTATAGTGTCATGGTTTTGATATCTGCCCCCGTCGGCCCTTGTCCGGTCTATGATTCGGATGTGGTATATTTTCATAACTATTTGTTTCATTTCGTGTTTATAACAACTATACCTACCAACTTGACATAGATATTTTTATCTAGGAGGTAGTTGAACCGGAAATTCCAACCGACCCTATTGTCGAGTTTTTTGTAAAAGAAAACAATGATTTGAAATCAAAATTGAAAAGAAGTGAAGATCTTCGTCTCCAATGCCTAGAAGAGAAGATGAAATTGGAGTTCAAGCTTGGCGACATCATCGATGAACACGAGTTCAAGCTTGCCGATGTCGTCGATGCTCACGAGATCAAGATGGATGCAATGCGCTTGAAGATTAAAAAGATTAGAAAATATGCCATTAGTCAGGAGGCTTGGTACCATTATGTTGTTGGTTCAGTAGTTACCTTAGTTGCGATTTTGATCGCATTTGGTGTTGGATTTAAATTATTTAGATATTTGTGTGTTAGTTTCAATTAATGTATGTTTTATGAGGACTATGCATTACAATTACTTTACTTTGGTCTTAATGTCATGAACTTGTATTGATTAATTTGGTCACTATTATATACTCTTGATGTAGTGCAATTGTAACATCCCAAGAATTTCAAATTTTTGAAAATTCAGAGGGATCAAAAACTTTTTGTTGTTTAAGTTTAAAAACCCAAAATCATGCATGGCATTCATAAGCATCATGTGTTTGTTGCATTAAAATTGCTTGAATTAGTAAAAGATTTCAAAATTTAAAATATATTTTATTAATTGACATAGAGGGTGCAAAGTAACCCTAGTCAATATTTTAAATAATTTAACCTTATTTGTTGACAAAATTAGTGCCATAATATTGTATTTTGAATAAGGTTTCCAAAAAGTATTTTTCTGAATTTTTCTGAAATGTTTTGATTCAGTTTTGAATATCAAAAAAAAAAGGCCGGTCGGCCAGGCAGCCAGCCCAGCACGGCCCAAGAAGGTGGCCAGCACGGCAAGCAGCCAGCCCAGCACGGCCCAGCACCATCGATCGAGCATCGAATCCAGGTCGGAACGACCTAATAGAGTTCTTCACGTACCGAACTACTCCGGTAAAACCTTCCGATCTGCTCCGATTTCTTCTCCATTTGCTACCAAAATCCGCCTATAAATACCCAGCGACCCCGCACTCCTTTTTCCCCAAAAACCCCCAAATATCCGCCGCCAGGCTGCCCAATTTTCGGCCTCCAACTCAAAACTTCGATTTTAGATCTCGTTTTCATCTTCCACTTGTCACGGTTGGAGCTTTGCTCGTATGCCGATTCTTCCTTCGCGAGAGTAGTATATCTCGTCGAGATCTTTCCATCCCGATAAAGATCACCACTTTTCATCAAGCACAGCCAGAGAATTTCGTGTCGCAAGATTTCAGATCAAACGGAGTAATACGTCAATTACTCTTCAACCATCCAACCGAGGTAGATCTCATAAATCCCTACAACTTCTCCGAAGAAAGTTTTTTGATTTGAGTTACGCATCTTTTTCTAAAAACAGATCTATTCAAGCCAATTAGGAAGAGCCACGTGTCATCCTCGTCACCAACTCGTCAGCTACTGCGTGCCAGCCACATCAGCACACGGTCAGCGCCCAGTCAGCCCTAGCCCCTATAGTGGAATCTTTTCCGTTTTAAATTTCCAGAAAATTGATAGATTTTGTAAATTCAATAATAAATCAACCGTAAGCCCAAATTTAACGTTTAATATACCAAACGATTCAGAAAAGTAAGATTTACCAAGATCTGAAATAAAATTCAGCTTTTACCGAATAATTATTTTCTGTATTTTAGAATTTTGTTAATTGGTATTTTAATTTATGAAAAGTTGTAAATCCCATAACTTTAAAACGGTTTGGCCAAATTTAATAATCTTTATATATTTGAGATCCTCTAGATCTGTAGATTATTGTAGAACTTTTAGTTTTCTGTTCTGTTAAGTTTTTATTTTCTGTATTTCCAAATCTATTGTTTAGGTATTTTTAACATAACTTTATTTATAAATTGTGTTTTGGAGTGAATCCAATTGCGTAAATCATGTTTAGATGTCCTCTGTACAGCAGCACCGTTTACCAAATTTTATAACATGTTTTTATACAGAAACCTATAAGTGTTGTGTTAATCCCTTTATTTGGCTATTTTAAATGGTGGCTTAATAAGTAATTTAATAAAAGCTATTTTGTGGCATCATGCATATAGTACTAATAGAAAACAGAAAGTAATCTTGTATTTGTGTTAGTGTAAATTTGGCATATTCATACATAGTATGTTTTCTCATTGATTGTATATTGTTTTGCCTAGTTGACTCTCCTAGTAGAAAAACCACCAAGTTAGGATTTGTGAAAACCTGAAGTGCAATGAAGGTGCCCCATTTGTCAACTTGGGATTTTCAACACGATGCTACTACAAGGAGGACCAAGAAGTGACTTAGCCATATCCAAGAAGTGACTTAGCCATCTCAAAGAAGTGGAAGCACTTAGAAGAAAACAAGATGAACTTCAAGAAAACCAACCCCATCTTTTAAGTTTGTCTCCCTTTCTTTTCTTTTCCCTTTGACTTAGTGGTGTGGAAAAGTTAAATTCAAGACCAGCCTTGGTGATACCAAAACCGTCAAGTCTGCAAAACCATCAATTCTACAAAAAGTCAATGACGTCATCACACCAAGGAGGAAGCTACGAGGAAGCCTGGAGATGATCGATTGGAAGACCAACTACATCTTTCTCACTCTCTCTCCTTTCCGCTCTTCCTATCCTTTCTTTCACATAGCACTATCAATGAAGACCAAGACTCAAGAAGAGGTGACCAACACTCAAGAGGAGAAGTTCAAGGCACAAAATAAGAAGTTTCAGAAACAAGAGAAAAATACCAAGGTGAAGCACAACAAATAAGGATCCACTGGAGTTAGATTTATCTTCAAACTTAAACCTTGACCAACCCATGCCCTAGTAGCTAACCATAAACCCTTTTCCGTAACTCTTTTGAGAGTTGAACATTGATAATTTTTTTAACTAACTTGTTTAAAACTCCTTTGCTATGTTTGTTATTTCAATGTTTTCTTCCTTTTGTTGTATGATTGTTAGCATGTTTGTTTATATTATTGTGGTCGTGATTTCTATGTATAGATTGAACGGAGTGCAACGTTGTTCCTTGTTGAAAAGAGTGTGAGCAACGACAACTTCCAAAGGCAAGTGGCACACCCCCATAATTTTCCTAAGTATTTTATATGCATTACTTAGTATATTCCTTTATAAGCATGCGTTGGATAGTATTATTGCTATGCGCTAAACCCCTCATACCTCTACACTAGTTGTGTCTAGAATCCTATGGATAACTTAGTAGATATATTGATGCTATGCAAAAGTGTTTTATTGAAAAGCTTGATTCTACTAAGTTAATTTATCACCTGGGTGGATTTGGGCTTGAATGGTTGTATGAGTTGAGTGTTATCCCTAGGGGTTTTACCGATGGGATATTCACTTGTGGATTGCCACCCAGGAACAAAGGGACCAAAGTTTTCTCTAAGTTAAGATGCTTCCCGTGCAGCCATTAGTCATATGGGCTCTGGCTAGATGAATTAAGTTGCGTGGACTCCCCCCGGCTTGACAAGCAGATGTAGAGGATGTAGGTGGAACGGGTCAAGCCAGTACGGGAAGGAGAAAATGCTTCCGAAAAGTCTCGTCTCAACTCTCTCCTTTTCCTTAACACAAATTGAGTGCTTGAGGATAGTTTGGGTTTGTTGGGTCTAATGGTGAAAGTGCACAACCTCTGCAGAGTTAAAAACTAAGTACTTAGCCGTGTCCCCGGTTACGGACAATTCAAGCAGCTGATCGAGGATTCAATGGAGGCTCCCAACATTCAAATTTCTCTAAGTAAAAATTGATGGGTAAACATGGGTAGATGAGATTGTGGTTGTCATACCATACATGTCTCGATTTTTAAGGAAAAGATTTTACAAAAGTGTTAGGCAAAATTGGCTTTATGCAAAATAGCCTTGAAACTCCACCAGCCAAATATGCATACAGGTTATAGAGTTATTCCACTAAGTGTGCACATAGTGTCACTTGCCAGATCCATTTTTAATGGTTCTGACCCACTCTGTTGCAAAATTTTATTTGTTGCAGATTGTTCTGACGATGAGTGAGTTTACTTTTAAGGGTTTCGAGTCTACAACCAACATGTTTCGCCTGTGGCACATGAAGATGATGGAGACTCCATGAAGATTATTATTTCCGCTGCTTTACTCTTTCGAAGCTAGCCTCGTGCTATGAAAATTGTAAAGAATATTTTCCTAAGTACTGGAATCCACGTGTAATAATTGATACAATGTTGTGATATTTCATCTTAGACTGTGTGTGCAAATGAATCGATCCAGGGGTTTGCACTATACACAGGGATCTTGCCAATTTTTAAGTGCAGGTCCGTTACAGCAATAGTTTTTGATATATTTATATAATGCAGATGAGCCGGCAATGGATGTACAGTGACCGACGATTTCCCGACTATATTAATGGCATGCATTATTTTCTCCGGGTGGCTGAGAAAAACAAGCCGTCGAATGGTTTTATTTCTTGTCCATGTAGCGTCTGCAAGAATGCGCAGGATTACTCTACCTCAAAAACCAGTCACGTCCACCTGTTGCAGCATGGTTTCATGTCCGGTTATAATTGTTGGACCAAGCACGGAGAAAGAGGGGTTATAATGGAAGAAAATGAAGAAGAAGAGGATAATGACAACTATCCTACGTTCACCGAAGACGGTGATACTGCAATGGGGGAAGACGAAGCTGAAGAAGAGCCCATTGTTGATGAGCACGATGATGATTTTGGTCGGGCCATTCTTGATGCACAGATAAACAGCGGAAGTGAAAACGAGAGGTTGAAGTTGGAGAGCATGTTAGAGGATCACAAGAAATTGTTGTACCCAACTTGCAAAGATGGCCAGAAAAAGCTTGGTTCCACGCTGGAATTGCTGCAATGGAAGGCAGAGAATGGTACATCTGACAAGGGATTTGAAAAATTGCTGAAAATAATAAAAAAGATGCTTCCAAGGGATAACGTATTACCCCCCAGTATGTACGAAGCAAAGAAGGTTGTCTGCCCTCTAGGATTAGAGGTGCAGAAGATACATGCATGCATCAATGACTGCATCCTCTACCGTGGTGAGGAGTATGAGAATTTAAATGCATGCCCGGTATGTGGTGCATTGCGGTATAAAATAAGGCGAGATGACCCTGGTGATGTTGAGGGTGAGCCGTGCCCTAGGAAGAGGGTTTCCTGCCAAGGTGATGTGGTATGCTCCTATAATACCACGATTGAAACATTTGTTCCAAACCAAAGAGCATGCAAAGTTGTTACGATGGCACAAAGAAGACCGTTTGAAAGACCTGATGTTAAGACACCCCGCCGATGGGTCGCAGTGGAGAAAAATCGACAGGGAGTTCCCGGAATTTGTAGCTGACGCAAGGAACTTAAGATTTGGGCTAAGTACAGATGGCTTTAATCCTTTCGGGGAGCAGAGCTCCATTCATAGCACCTGGCCCGTGACTCTGTGTATTTATAACCTTCCTCCTTGGTTGTGCATGAAGCGGAAGTTCATTATGATGCCAGTGCTCATCCAAGGCCCGAAGCAACCGGACAACGACATTGATGTGTACCTGAGGCCATTGGTTGAAGAACTTTTACAGTTGTGGCGTGACGAAGGTGTACCTATGTGGGATGAGCACAAACAAAAGGAATTTGACCTACGAGCGTTGCTGTTTGTAACCATCAATGATTGGCCTGCTCTTAGTAACATTTCAGGACAGTCAAACAAGGGATACAATGCATGCACGCACTGTTAGGTGAGACTGAAAGTATACATATGGGAAACAAGAATGTGTACCTGGGACATCGGCGATTTCTTACAAAAGGGCATGCCGTAAGAAAGAATGGCAAGCATTTCAAAGGTGAGCCAGATCATCGGACGAATCCTAAATTACCTAATGGTGATGTTATATATGACATGGTCAAGGACTTAAAAGTAATCTTTGGAAAGGGTCCTGGCAGTCTATCTGTTTCGAATGACACTGATGGACACGTGCCCATGTGGAAGAAGTGCTCTATATTTGGGGAGCTACCCTATTGGAAAATATGGAGGTTCGCTCTGCAATCGACGTGATGCACGTGACGAAAAATCTGTGCGTGAACCTACTAAGCTTCTTGGGCGTGTATGGGAAAACAAAAGATACACCGGAATCACGACAGGACCACCAACGTATGCACGAACGAGACGACCACCTGAATCCAGATAAGTATCAAGGTCTTGCCAGCTACGCTCTTACCAAAGAAGAGAAGGAGATCTTTTTTGAAGTCCTGAGCAGTATCAAGGTCCCGTCTGGTTTCTCGTCGAATATAAAGGGAATAATAAACATGGCAGAGAAAAAGTTCCAGAACCTAAAGTCTCATGACTGCCACGTGATTATGACACAATTACTTCCGATTGCATTGAGGGGGCTTCTACCGGAAAATATTCGAGTACCCATTGTGAAGCTATGTGCATTTCTCAATGCAATTTCTCAGAAGGTGATCAATCCATTAACTCTACCAGGTTTACAGAGGGAGGTGGTCCAATGTCTTGTCAGCTTCGAGTTGGTGTTCCCACCATCCTTCTTCAATATTATGACGCACCTCATAGTTCACCTAGTCGAAGAGATTAACGTTCTCGGTCCTGTATTTCTACTCAACATGTTCCCCTTTGAGAGGTTTATGGGAGTCTTAAAGAAATACGTTCATAACCGTGCTAGGCCCGAAGGAAGCATCTCCAAGGGCTATGGAACAGAGGAGATAATTGAGTTTTGTGTTGACTTTATTCCTGACATTAAGCCGATCGGTGTTCCTCAATCGCGCCATGAGTGGAGACTCCATGGAATAGGCACGCTAGGAAAGAAAGCAATAATGTGTAAGGATTGAGAATCTTTCAATCAAGCACACTACACAGTTCTACATAATTCTATCTTGGTGGCTCCGTATATCCAGGAACACATGAATAGTTTACGCTCTAAATGCCCGGAGCAGCCTGGAGAATCGATTGAAAGAGAACACATGAAGACTTTCAGCGGGTGGTTGCAAACACGTCTCATTAATGACAACCTGTTGAAGAACAATTATACTTGTTGGCCAAAGCACCATCGTCGACTATATTGACTTTCAAGGGTACGAGATAAATGGGAATACATTTTACATGACCGACCAAGATAAGAAGAGCACCAACCAAACAGTGGTGTTCGCTTTGATGCAACAAACAACAATGGGAAAAAGGACACATATTATGGTTACATAGAGCAGATATGGGAACTTGACTATGGACCTTCTTTCAAGGTACCTTTGTTCAGGTGCAAATGGTTCAACCTGGAAGGCGGGGTAAATGTAGACCCGAAGTACGGAATGACTACGGTGGATGTCAAAAATCTTGGGTACGACACCGAACCATTCGTCCTAGCCAATGACGTGGCCCAGGTTTTCTATGTGAAGGACATGTCTTCCAGACCGAAAAAAAGAAAAGATAAGCAAGCGAATACATCATACGATGAGCCAAAGCGCCACATAGTTCTTTCAAGAAAAAGAAACATCGTAGGAGTGGAGGACAAGACGGACATGTCGGAAGATTACAATAATTTTCATGAAATTCCCCCCTTCACGGTGAAAACTGACCCAACCATCGCGTTGAATGATGAAGATTGTCCATGGTTGCGGCGCAATCAGAAGAAAGGGACACACACGAAGAAGAAAGGGACACACACTAGATAGGGATGTTGGTGGTGATGTGTAATAATTAATGTATTAAACCTTTTATCAAATGCACACGGTTTCCCCGTCATACAACCCAACGGTGGCTCGTGAGTGCCTGCATATCAAATGCACCGTTGGGCTGTATGACGGGAATCCGAATGATTTGTATTCGGTCGATGAACTGAAGTATTTTGTAGATAGAACAGCCGCAAATATTTTGTTGAGGGCTGTGAAGTGAGCAGCAAATCGACCTTCGATCCAAGCAGCCGCAAGACTTCTGTGATGATCTAACGACCGTCCCAAAAAGTGTTGGGAATGTTGTAGATCATCACAGCGCCTTGCAGCTACTTGGATCCGACCGAGGGGCATGGCTACCACTTCCACCACCACCACTCCCACCTCCTCGGCAATTCATCATTGTGTCACCCTAATCCAGTGGTTGGATTCAACCTACCCGAGGGCTTGTGTTAGGGAACATGCCAGCGGGTAGGCTAAATCCAACCATTGGGTTCGGTGGCAAAGGTAGACGCTCGTTGTGTGCCGTTTCGCTGCAGGGACGTCGCTATTTATAGGCGTGTGCTTCTGATCCAACGGCTCACAAGCGCTCTAAAGAAACACACCCCTGATCCAACAGCTCACAAGCGCTTGAAACAAACACACGATCCGTGTGCTTCTTTAGTCCCGGTTGGTAACACGAACCGGTACTAAAGGCCCTGATCCAACAGCTCACAAGCGCTCGAAGGAAACACACGATTCGTGTGCTTCTGATCCAACGGCTCACAAGCGCTCTAAAGAAACACACCCCTGATCCAACGGCTCACAAGCGCTTGAAAGAAACACACGATCCGTGTGCTTCTTTAGTCCCGGTTGGTAACACGAACCGGTAATAAAGGCCCTGATCCAACAGCTCACAAGCGCTCGAAGGAAACACACGATCCGTGTGCTTCTGATCAACGGCTCAAAAGCGCTCTAAATAAACACACCCCTGATCCAACGGCTCACAAGCGCTTGAAAGAAACCTTGTATGACTTGTATTCGATAATGATTTTCAAATAATAAAAAGAAACTAGAAAAATAAATAATAAAAAGATAATGATTATCAAATATTGGAACATTTTAAAAGACACTAGAAAAAGATATGATTTTCAATAATAAAAAGAAACTAGAAAAATAAATAATAAAAAGATAATGATTTTCAAATATTGGAACATTTTAAAAGAAACTAGAAAAAAATTTGATTTTTAAATAATAAAAAGAAACTAGAAAAATAAATAATAAAAAGATAATGATTTTCAAATATTGGAACATTTTAAAAGACACTAGAAAAAGATATGATTTTCAAATAATAAAAATAAAATAGAAAAATAAATAATAAAAAGATAATGATTTTCAAATATTGGAACATTTTAAAAGAAACTAGAAAATTATATGACTTTTTAAGTAATAAGAAGAAACTATAAAAGAAAACAGAAAAAGAAACAAAAAAGAAACCAGAAAAGAAACTATAAAAAAACAGAAAAAGAAACAAAAAAGAAACCAGAAAAAGAAACTATAAAAGAAAACAGAAAAGAAACAAAAAAGAAAACAGAAAAAGAAACTAGAAAACAGAAAAAGAAAAAAAAAGCCTTTGGTCGCGGTTGGTAACACCAACCGGGACCAAAGGCCCGCTCGGCTTCGCGCGCATATTTTCGCGGCCCGGGGGGACCTTTGGTCCCGGTTGGTGTTACCAACCGCGACCAAAGGGTCTTTGGTCCCGGTTCGTGTCTGGAACCGAGACCAAAGGTCCCTTCCGCGTCGATTTAGACGGTTCTCCTCCATTTCTTCCTCATTTCTCTTCTCCCCGACGCCGCGCGCGCGCCCTCTCCCCTGCCCCCGCGTGCTCCGCCGCCGTGTGCAGCCGCGTGCTCCGCCGCCGTACGTGCTCCGCCTCGGCCTCCCGCGCCTCCGCCTCCGCCTCGGCCTCCCGCCGCCGTGCCGTGCTGCTCCGCCGATCGGCCTCCCGCCGCCGTGCCGTGCTGCTCCGCCTCGGCCTCCCGCCGCCCCCTCCTCCACCTCCGGCCGTACGAAAAGGTGCATTCCCGCCCGATTTGAAAATCTCTGAAAATCTGCTAAGTGTGAGAACTGTGTGGACTAGCCCACTTTGCATGCAAATTCTAGTTAATCTACTTAACCAAATTTAGCAAACTTGGGCTTGTTGGAAATAGGGAAACTTAAACTTTCACACCCTACAAATAGATTTTAGTTGTGGTTAGTCGAAGTCAGTGTTTGGACTAGCCCACATACTTGATCAAAACAAGTAAACAGGAATGGGGTACATAATATGCATCTACTTTCGTAACTGAAACAAAACAATTGCAATCTCAAACATATATTAACTCATAAAAAGGTCCACCACAAAGGTATTACATAGATGACCGTAATCATGTTCGGCAGCTCATACGGTGCTAATTAGTGAAGCTCAAGAGAGAGAGATACATAAGTTACTTCCACAAACCCATAGTCCAGGGGTGGACTACTCCCTCTTCATCATGGATACGGCGGAGAAGTCGTTGGAGGAGGTGGAGACCTCTCCGGCAGCGCCCCGCCGGAGTTTTCCCCCTCCAATCTGCAACTCCAGGTCTCTGTTTCGTGGTTTCTGTGTTTCTGCGGCACTCCGTTCCGAAGAGCCTCGGGGATTATTTTTATAGTCGGTTTTAGGTCAAGACGAAGCTTCTGGAAAAAAGATCGACGGCAACGGAGCCTCGAGGCTCCAGATGGGGGGTCCCACGCGGCCAAGGACTCTGTCCGCGTGGGCCCACCTATCTTGGGCCTCGGGCCTCCGTTTGTTAGCTTCCTTCGCTCCTACACTTTGTTCCTTCCAAAAATGGATGCTCGTAAATTTCCGGGTCATTTGGACGTCATTTGGGTCCCTGAAACATCAAAATATAGAAAATAGAGTTTTCTGCCTGTGTAAGGTTAATTCCAGAAAAATAGGGGAACTTGTGGAATATTACCAAAATCAATATAAAACAATGATATAACCCTTATATGATGCAAATATGATTGAAATATAAGTAATATAATGCAAAGTTCATGTATGCATTTTACATGCATCAACATCCCCAAGCTTAACCTATACTCGTATTCGAGTATGAAAGTGATAAAAAATAACATGGACTTTGCAGTTTAATACTATCAATGGATATCAAAGATGATTGCTATTGATACATAGAGTCAAATGATTCATTCTTCAAAGGAGTAGCAATATACAAGATATATTATGAAGTGATATCAAATATTCAATGTAAGGATGTTCAATGATAATTCACAAAGTGTAACATAGAAGAAAGTACTATGGACCAAATGTATGCATAATGAAAAGTAAAAACATCCTATAATGGTCATAGAGTACTCTTATGAAATCTGAATATAAAAGGTGGACACTTTGGAAAGATATATAAATGAGTAGAGCTAAAACATGAATAAGTTTCATCTAACTTCCAAATGCTTCTACTTAAGTTAATGATTGCAATGTGGTATCCATTGGTGTCAAGCTCTCATTGCCCCTATCATAGCATCTTGAATGATTAAAGTTTAAAATGAAAGCAAATATGAGTAGTGTGTTTGACAAAGTATGGGTTGAAAATCTCATGCCCTGTGAATACGAGTACCTACACCAACTGGCTACTCAACTCGGGTCACAAAGCAAATTTGAGTTAAAGTCATTGCAAGTAGTAAAAGCGTCATCAAGAGCGTCAACTGGGGTACCTCTTGTCCCAGGACATGGAACAAGCCCATGTAAAAATGACAAGACAAACAAACAAGATGAACAGTCTCAACACCTCTTTTATTTACTATTGGTATAGCTTTTTATTGTGGGGTGCATCACCGAAGGTTCACCATAGCATGTAAGTAAATTTCCACCATGAATGATGCATGGCTTAGATTAGCGGCCCAGGCGTCTCTCTAGCCATTTATACTTACTCCTCAAACTTACCAAGCTTCCACATTTATTTCGCACAATGATAGGCATCCATAAACAAAAGTACATGATATCAACTAAATATAAATGAGTGCAATGTTGAAAGCTTTCCATGTGACAGCACATATGGGCTAACTCCCAACCAAGACTCTTGTCAAGCTCACAACTTCATAATTTTAATCACAATGGGTCATGTTCATTAAGTGCAATAAAAGTAAAGTGTGCATCAAGTTCGTGAGAGCTTTTTAACCAACTTTCTCATGACAATCAACAACATAAGCATTTTAATTCAGAGGTATAGATAATACAAAATAACATGATAAACAACCTCGGAATAGCAATAAAGCTAATAGGTAGATATGTTGGACTCACTGGAAAAACTTTGGTTGAAGGTGTTGGACAACAAGTTTTTGCTTGTTGGAATTTTTGGGCTAGCAAAAGGGAGAAAGTTGACCGTCTAAATGCATGCACAAGTGTCCATAGAACTAACCAATCCATGTTAAACAAAGTAAAGTAACATTCAGCATCAAAACATGAATGAAAGATAGCTCTTGATAAAACACTTGCAAATTAATACTCATTAAAAACATATGGATCATGCAACTATATATATATCTTTTTGAATCAACTCAAACATCACTTTCCCAATCATTTTAATAGCATCCAACTTAATTCAACCCAAATTTCCAGTACCTCTCTCATATATATAAATGATGGTGGTGGTCTCAAACAAAAAATCAAACCAAAATAAAAAGCAAATAAAAGACGCTCCAAGTTTATGCGATAAAATGCATTGATCGAAAAACAGAAGTTAGACGTGTGCAAACCGAGAGTGTGTTGGTTCAGTGGGGTTGTCTTCACATCCCCAAGCTTATGTTTTTCACCATCCTTGGATAGCTCTTGGTGCATCTCCTCTAATCCCTGTGAAAAAACTTCAAAACACCGTTTCTCCCATTTCTTTTCTATAGGGTGACATTAGTAGTGACAGACAAATAGATTTCTTGCTGCATATAATCCTTAAAAAAAAAATCATATGTATGTCCAGAAAGTGTATAATGTTGTATGCCTACTTATAAACTTAATTGGATCAAAAATATTCAAGTTAAAAGTTCAAAGAATGCATCAAACAAAATAGGACAGAATCTGTCCAGAAGAAAAACGTATTTTTCTACCCAAATTAAATATGTATAAAAATTCTGAAAAAATTCATGCATACAGAGGATGAAAAGTTGCAACTACAGTTTAAATATCAGCTCATTCGGAGTTACAGAATAAGAATGAAAAATCATACCGTGCACAGATTCGTGCTGGAATAAAATCTCCGAATGCAAATAGCAACTTTTTCAAACCAAAATGGGTAAAACTTGGCACTTTATTAAAAATTCCAGAAACAAAACTAAAAACCTAGTCTCTTGTTACAGCAAGAGGACACAAAGAAAATCAAAAATAAAAACAACCGGGTTGCCTCCCGTAAAGCGCTTTCTTTATAGCCGTATAGCTAGGCTTCTTACTTGATATTTATTGTGGACGAAGCTCATGAGGGAGCTTGAACTTTGGTGTGTCCCTCTTCCTTGGGAAGTGTTCCATGAATTTCTTGTGTGGAAACTGAAACTTCACATTCCCTTCTTTTGAATCAATGATAGCACCTGTGGTACGAAGAAAAGGTCTTCCAAGAATAATTGGACTAGAGGTTTTATTCCCCATATCCATGATTAGAAAATCAACAGGTACAAATGTCATATGCAACTCTACCATAACATCACTTACTCTTCCTAAGGCATGTTTAATGGAATCATCAGCAAGTGCAAGTTCAATAGAGCATTTTTCAAGATTCTTTAATTCAAGTACTTCATATAATTCTTTGATAAAACAGAGACACTAGATCCTAGATCTAATATAGCATGGTGTGTCTCTTTTCCAATGGTTACTAGTACTTTGGGAATCCATATATCCCCAAGCTTAGGTGGTATCATAGCTTCTTGGTTGTACCTAGCAATCTTTTCTTTTAAAACATGATTAGCAATATAAGAACCAAAACCTGCTTGGTTAACATTAATAGAAGGATCACTTGCAAATTTTTGTAAGATAGATATTAATTCATGCAAGCTACAATTTTCTAGGTCAAGCAATGGTTCCTTAACTTCACTAAGCATTTTAACTTCCTCAACTTTTCTTTCTAACTCAATTAACAGAAGAGATTCAGTTTCATTAACTTCTTCTTTCAAACCAGCAAGTTGAGACATAAATGGCAACAAATATTCAGGATAGTTTAATAATTCATTAAGAGTTTCCTCCAAAGTAAGAGGAACATTTTCAGCAATATTAATAGAATTCATTCCCACCACAGGTGGTGCTTGTGGTTTCCCTGCAGACATACTCAATAAAGTGGCTTGGTTATCAGCTAGTTTTGACAAAGCTTTGTCTTGTCCTGCAGTTTGGAGTTGTAAGCCTTTAATATCAGAACTAATAGAAGCAACAGACTTATTCAACTCTTGTATCATAGTATTATGACTAGCAACTTGTTCCACAAGAATTTTATTAGCCTCAAAATTATCATTACGTGGTGGCATAGGCTTCCAATTATTATCACTAGCATTAGGGTATGGAATAGAAGGACGGTTGTTGGGAACATATGGGGCTTTATTATAAGAATTATAATTGTTATTACCATACCCATTATTACCATAGTTCCTAATGAAGTTGACATCAATATTTTCAGGATTATTACCAACTAGTTCTTGCAAAGGCACATTTTTCAATATTTTTTTATTAATGAAAGCAAGAATAGTGTCCATTTTAGATGACAAGTCATTTGTTTCTTCTATGGAGTTTACTTTCTTAGATGGAGGTGCTCTATCAGTGTGCCATTGACTATAGTTTTGCAAAATACTTTCCAATATGTTCTTAGCTAGCTTCTACTATAGTTTTTCCCATGAAAGCCCCTCCAGCAGCTGAATTAAGAATATTTCTAGACATGTAATTTAGACCATTGTAAAAGAGTGTAATATGGTCCATTCCTTAACCCCATGTGAAGGACAAGTTCTAAGCATAAGTTTTATCCTATCCCAAGCCATGGCAACATGTTCATTTTCATTTTGCCTAAAAGAAAGAATATTGTTTCTATTTTGCAAAATTTTAACAGGGGGATAGTATTTCTTAATGAAAGCTTCTTTTAGATCATCCCAAGAATTAATGCTACCAGTAGGTAATGAATGCAACCATTCTTTAGCTTTTCCTCTAAGTGAGAAAGGAAATAACTTCAGTTTTAGAACATCACTTTCCACATTTTTAAATTTTTGCATGTCACATATTTCAACAAAATCATGAAGATGCATAGAGCCATCCTCCATAGCACTACCGCCAAATTGTTCCCTAGTTATCAAGTTCAACAAACAAGGACTTACTTCATAACTATCAGCTTGTATCTCAGGTGTGGCAATGTGCCTAGCAATAAATTGATCATTTGGAGTGTTTGTGTAGTCACACAACTTAGTTCTGTCTCCCATTTTTTCCAAGTTTTTATGTGTTTTTAATTATTTATGCAAAACTGAAAATAAAATATGCAAACCAAAATGCAAATGCAACACAAAATGCAAGACAATAACAAAACAAAATAAAATGATTTGCAGGTAAAGATGGATAAGATGGTGCTCACGTAGGTGCAACCTCCCCAAACTTAGGTGTTTGCACAAGTTGGTGATGAAGTTGACTTTGTTGTGAGATACCCTTGGATAAAACTTTCAGCAATGACTCCCCGGCAACGGCGCCAGAAAACTCGTCTTGATGGACCTTCAATGGGTTAGGTTGAGACTCCAATGGCAGAGTGTGTAGTATGGGCAAGACTTGTTTTCCCCACGAAGGTGACTCGGGGGTTTATATCGAACTCTCGGGGAATCAGTAGTGAATGCTTTATCTTCTTATCCTTCCCTGGGAAACCTGCAAACAAAATAAATTGTTTTGTGCCCTCAACCTCACCAAGTGGTTGTCAAGCACAAGGTGTGAGAATGATGTGAAAACAAAACAATAAATAAATATGCAATGATGATAAATAAATATGCAAGGATGGTGGAAATGATGATGAATGATATTTTTGGGTTTTATATTATGAATGCAAGATGCAAAAGTATTTTTGTATTTTCGGATTTAATAATGGCTGAAAATGGAAAATGCTTAAAAGTGGTTGGAAAGGTGTTTCTTATGATTAAAAATAGACCGGGGTTCATGGTTTCACAAATGCACTTTCTCTTTAATAAAGTGGTAGACAATGGAACACTAGAGTTAATATATGAGATTGCAACAAAGGTTTCATGACAAGTCATTAATCATATGGGCATCATGTCCTAACATAGAGATCTTTTGGTTATTAATCCCTCTTATACTCCACTAAGATGCGAACTAAATCATAACACCTTAGTATTAAGATAAATCAGAGCATAGCATTAAGTTTCTTGACATGAAGTTAAAATAAGAACATGCTAGATCTAGTCATGGAGTAGTGGCATGGTCACACCCACATCTCCTGTAGCAAGGTATTTTTTTAATCCCTAGTGAGGTAACAAAGTAAGGTAAAACACCCAAGTGGATCGCGGAACTTTCTCTCACGTTCACCGCACTAGCCACCCCCTGTTACTCCATCTAATGCACACGTTCCCCACACATGTTCTCGTACACATGCTTGATCAAAACAAGTAAACAAGAACGGGGTACATAATATGCATCTACTTTCATAACTGAAACAAAACAATTGCAATCTCAAACATATATTAACTCATAAAAAGATCCACCACAAAGGTATTACATAGATGACTGTAATCATGTTCGGCAGCTCATACGGTGCCAATTAGTGAAGCTCAAGAGAGAGAGATACATAAGTTACTTCCACAAACCCATAGTCCAGGGGTGGACTACTCCCTCTTCATCATGGATACGGCGGAGAAGTCGTTGGAGGAGGTGGAGACCTCTCCGACAGCGCCCCGCCGGAGTTTCCCCCCTCCAATCTGCAACTCCAGGTCTCTGTTTCATGGTTTCTGTGTTTCTACGGCGCTCCTTTCCGAAGAGCCTCGGGGATTATTTTTATAGTCGGTTTTAGGTCAAGACGAAGCTTCTGGAAAAAAGATCGACGGCAACGGAGCCTCGAGGCTCTAGATGGGGGGTCCCACGCGGCCAAGGAATCTGGCCGCATGGGCCCGCCTATCTTGGGCCTTAGGCCTCCGTTTGTTCGCTTCCTTCGCTCCTACACTTTGTTCCTTCCAAAAACTGATGCTCGTAAATTTCCAGGTCATTTGGACATCATTTGTGTCCCTAAAACATCAAAATATAGAAAATAGGGTTTTCTGCCTGTGCAGGGTTAATTTCAGAAAAATAGGGGAACTTGTGGAATATTACCAAAATCAATATAAAACAATGATATAACCCTTATATGATGCAAATATGATTGAAATATAAGTAATATAATGCAAAGTTCATGTATGCATTTTCAGAGAGCGACACGGATGGCGGTGTAGCAGCCGTGGCGCCTTGGCCTGCTATGGAGCGTGGGCGCGACATCATGATGCGGGGAGGCGAAGGGGAGGAGAGGAGGAGGGAGCGGTGAAGGTAGAGCTGGACATGGCGGTAAAGCGTGTTGGGTTCGACAGCGGCGGAACTGAGGAATTCTGGTGCGTCGAAGTAGCAGTAAGGCGTGAGGGAGACCTGGAGCGACTGCCAAAGCGAGTGGAGTAAAGAGAGGCACAAAGGTGCGGCCATGGCGGCGCGTGGGCGTGGCGAGCAGGCGCACATGCCAAGCCGGGCCACAAGCACTCAGCGCGAAGGTGCGGCCACGCCGGTGGACACATTGTCCACGAGGGGCTCAACTTCGATGGCGGACTCGGCTGGAGCGGAAGAAGATGTGGTCGGGTATGACGGTGGTGCGGTTGGCTGCTCACGCCCGACCGGCGGCCCCCGTGTGGCCATGAGCACCCTACTGCCGCCGCCGGCGGGCACTGCCCACAACTTGCTCGATGAACTACCCATGTGAAATAGAGGGGAAAATAGTGAGTCTAGTTGGAGGTGATGACAGGTGGGCCTTACGTCTATTTTGACGGTCTAGTCAATCACCGCTTGCCACATCATTCTACACTAGTACAGAACGACAAATCGGAAGCGGGCCAAAAAAACCATCGGAAACGCTGAAATGGTACGTGTCCCCGCACCCGATACTGATGTGAAGAACTTAATGACAACGGAGTTTACTAGCCGTTGCCCCTAACATGGGCAACGGTTGTTATATTAGATCGTTACTGATATATTTCACATTAGACACGGAGTTTTGCTAATTACCATTTCTAATAAGGGTTACATAAAACAAAAAAAGCACGGTGACGGTGCTGCGCCGTCGATGGAGCCCCGCTCCATGCGACTAGACCGTCGCCCGTTCGTCACCGTATTCCTGTTCGCCCTGTTTTATAAAAGTTCATCGGTGCGTGTGGCTGGAGCTCTGCTCCTATGTCTTCACGGCCACCGGATGATCATCGACTGTCTTCATCGTGCTGCACAAAATGTACTGCTCCGGGTGACGGCACCGTGTACGGAGCCCCACTCCTAGGTCTTCACGGCAGCAGCATCGTCACCAAGCCCTTCACACAACGAATATTAATTGTTAAAAATAGCAAACAAAACTAATAAACAGATCCAATAAGCAGAGCAAACAGAGCGACACAACAAAGCAAACAGAGCTAAATAAGTAGCAAACAGAGCAAAATAAGTAGTAAACAGAGCAAACAAAGGTAAATAAGTAGCTAACATAGCAAATACATAACAGACATAGCTAAATAACAGAGCAAACAGAGCTAGATAAGTATTTAACATAGCAAATACATGGCAAGCAGAGCTAAATAACAGAGCAACCTAAGAATACAAAGCAAATACATATCTAAACAAGCTAAGAACACATAGCAAATAGAGCGCTTGTTTAGGGGTTTACCTTCGGCGAGGCGGGGTCGCTTACCGCCGCTGGATGCGTCTCAGGCGCCGGAGCCACTGTCAGAGGACATGTGAGAGGAGACCTCATCCTCCTTGAACACCGGCGGTTCCTCCTCCTCCTCCTCGACAGCCGCCGCCACCGCATCTGGCCCAGGGCCCTGGCCAGGGAAAAGAGACCGGTGTATGGCTGCCCGGAGCTACGTCTGGACCAACGCCTCCTCGGCAACTTCTATCGCGTGCTCGGCGGGGGAGATGCGGACTGCTCTCTCCATCGCAGACGCCCGAATGACACCGTCGGCGCGCTCCCGCTCAAAATCGACGCGAGAGAGGAGGAGACCGACCTCCAGATCCGAGTACTCTTCGTCCGAGGAGGAAGAGATCCGGGCGTCGGAGGCCGCCACCGCTGTGGATCCGTAGGGGATGTGACGGCTCCGCAAGAACTCGCAACCTTGCTCGCTCTGGACCTCGGCCCAGTTGACAGGGAGATCCAACTCCGGTTGGCGCCTTGGAGGGTTGGCGGAGGAAGATGCTCTATCCTGACTTCCGTCGGTGTCGGAGGGGTTCGCCATCTAGGGAGTGAAGTGCGTGGAGAGAGTGTGCGGCTAGGGTTAGGACCTGGGGGAGAGTGAGATACACTGGAGTGGGTGATATTTATATGGGCACCTCTTAATGGGTCTTCACATGGGAAATGGAGATTGACAGAACTCCGTATCTGTTGTGGGTATATCCGCAATGGAGTTTGTTTTTCCTCCGTTGGCAATATACGGGCAACAGAGATATTTTCTCCCTCCGTTACCATTGTGTCGGGCCCATCGACCGACCAGCGCGTGCACTCTCGCGGAAGTGCGCGGAACTCATTTCGCCTAACTCATGTTGTTTCCATAGAGAGGTATCCGATGTGTCGTTCTGTACTAGTGCTAATACTGGGCCCCATCTATCAGATTCATGCTTAACTGAGCATCGTGAACGGTTAGCAGCGAAGTAGTTTTTTGAAATTAACTCTTATTTTATTGAATTTAGTGGCACATTTTGGCATTTAACATAATGGGTTAAATTGATAAGTTTTCCTACAACAAAAAATGAATGTTGATTGATGCACGCCTCTCCTCCTCCCCTCCTTCGCCTTCTATTGTATCATAGATCTATGTTCCCACCACTAGGTTGATAATTGCCTGCTCTCATCCCTTCTCAACCATGCATCGTGCTTCGCGATAAAACCCCCTACCTCGTACCACCACACCCACCAGCAATTCTTGCCATATTATGTGTTCAAAGAAGACGTTGCTCAATTGTGTTGGCTAAGAATGCAATGGTATATGTGATGTGACACAAGAAAGGAAATAGGTCATAAAAGGAGAAAAGTGTAAAAAAAAGAACCATACTTGTGATTAGGATTCCACAAAACACAAAGATTCATGAAAATCACAAAAGACCACCAAGTGTGCCGTGTGTAAGAGTTTCATAAAACGCATGGATCATCTAGTTTACGCTATCTAATCCACTCTCAGACTGGTGGACCCAGCTATCAGCTGACGTGGCATGGCGAAAACGGCCAAGGAGACATCATTACATGGGTTATAAAATTTGGAGGTTTTTTGTAATTTTCTACGGCACCACTTGTCAGATCCTCCCTCCAAAAAAAAATAAGCCTCGGCGACCCCATTCACCACCACCGGTCAGGCGGTCAGTCTGACTCATCTGACTCGTTGCTCACATCCATGCCATTCTCCCCACCGCATGGAGAGAGTCAGGGACGGAGCCAGGGGGTGCGGGCAGGGGCCATGGCCCCCCCTATGGTGGGAAAATTTTCTGAATACCCCCTTATATTATGTGTATTTGACAGCAAAGTTTGCCAAAATTTACGTATATGACCCCCTCTAAGGTTTATAGTCTTTACTTGGCCCACTTGATGATAAATTCCTAGCTCCGTCCCTGGAGAGAGTCTCTCTGCATGAGGCTTTTAAGGATCTCTTAGTTCTCCATCGCTCCACATGCCTAAGGATGTGTGAAATATTACGATGCTACTCCACCGCTCCGCTCTCGATCATCATCATCGTAGTGAACCAGCGTAAACCAGGCTTTCAATGCTCTTTGTGAAAGTGTTACGCACGGGCGGTCGTTTTCTCTGATTTTGGTTGCCGGACTTTTGGCACAATCAGGTCGGTTTTTTACGATTACCTCTGCCAAAAAGTGAGCCACCATCCTTGTTAGCGAAAGCATGTGTGGTTATCGATCAGCCTTTGGGTTTTATGATTTAATAAGGTGAACGTTTTGCAGTTATAGTTGAGATTTACACTCTGCGGTCGACGTGTAAATACTTGAAAGTATGTGCAATCAACCATTTACTAGAATAAGGTAGAAAATGTTGTCAACGTAAGATAGAAAAGGTAGATTGACTGCTTGAGTGGGATGCTTGTACGATCGTAGCAGTTTGCCATCTTGTTCTTCTTTTATCAGAAGCAAAACATTGCTACATCTTGCTCCTCACGTTGTTTCCTGTCTTTCACCGATTCCACATACAAGGGTGGCGACCTACACGGCTACAGTGCTAGTACACCCACTTCTCCGTGCCTCCTTGCATTAGCCGCTTTAGGCCTTGTTTGTTACTAGGGTATTTTAGGGGATTGGTGGGGATAATCCTCTAGTGGATTGGGTGAAACCCCAAACTTCACCGAATCCCCTAGGGGATTGGGGATCCAATCCACTAGGTAGGGGTAGTGTATTGGATCCCTAGGGGATTGAGAAAATGAATTAGAGTTTGGGGATTTGTGGGGAAGGGTAAGGATAAAACTTGTCCAATACACTAGAAACAAACGATGTTTTAACATATTTGGGGATTTGGGGGGTTTGACGGGGATAATCCCCACCAATTCCTAAAAAAACTCTAGAAACAAACAAAGCCTTAGTGAAGTGGAGAGGGAAGGGACGGTGCAGTGTGAAACCCCATGCCATCTGTCGTTCGTTTCGTGTAAATAGGTAGGATCCATTTTTGGAATGGTGGCTACTTCTGGAACGCCACAGCCCCTACGTGTCGACCTCCCGGTGGTGTCGTGCGCTGCACAAATATCAGATGAAAGTTACTCCTAGTACTTTTGTTGGTTAAACAGAATTACGCACCGTCTTCAAGGCTTAAATCAGAATTGTGCTGCACAATGGACAATAAACAATGGGCGAGGGTTGATGATGCTCACCGTCCCTCATCTGCTCGTATATTCCCTTGGGCCTTGGAAGTGTATATATTCCGATCTTCGTAGTATCTCTCTTGTATAGCAGATTCTGATATCTCAAACCGAATATACTGATTTGCCATGTGCACAATGAGTGTTGATGATTGATCACGTACGTGAAATGTTGGCATTGCCCTCTAATTCGTTGCCGCCTCCGGCACCCCATGTCCCGACACTCTTTTGCTCGGTGACAAGGATGACTAACAAATTGTCAGTGTTTCTTGTCCACTCCTCTCCCTCTAGCTAGTACCCTTCTTCTCCAGGGATGAATTAGATTTCGCTTGCTCGACTTTTAAACTATGTATGAAAGTATAAGTACTTTTTTTTTATCTGAGAATAAATTTCTTCGTGGAAATAAAACGATGCCAGAGAGACAGTAAGCTCCATGTTGTAGCTATTACACTACCCATGTAAAACTTTCTTTCTTTCTCATCCCATTATTTAGAGTAAATGCATGGCACCGGCAGTACCACAACTTGTCTCGCGTGTGCACTTAAATAGCACAACCGAAAAACGAAAATCCCGTCACACAACTCACAATATGCGTGCACTTTGGTCACAAACACGACCCGCCAGCCGGTTTTCCTCTTGGACGGGCATGTGTTGGCCACGTGAGGCTGCTCACAAGGTGTTCGATGCAATGTGGCGAGAGAGGAGGAGAGACAGCACGTTTGTGCATGATTATTCACCGGAGGTCACTCCGGAGCGGAGAAGGTGAAAAAATTGTGAACGCATGCATGTGTTGGCACCCAACTCGATAGAGTTGCTGCCGCTGTGTGCGCGAATCAAAGCCAACCCTGTCTCAGCATCTAGCGCTCAGCTCCACCACAGACCTTGCGCGGGTGTGGGAATGGATGGCCTGCCACTGGCGCTTCTTCGGGCCCCTCTCGGACGTCGTGTTCCACGACGCCGGCGGCGTCAGCCCCGCCGAGCGCGCGACGCTCGAGCTCTGGATGCGCGCTGGCCGCGCCATGCTGCAGGACGCGCGCCCAGTGAGCCGAAGCAGCCTGGCGTAGGCGGGGCGTGATGTCTCTCATCCGCTCTTGCCGCATTTCATCGAACACCTTGTGAGCAGCGTCACGTGCACATGCAGGTCCAAGAGGAAAACCGGCTCACTTGTCTGTGTTTGTGACCGAACTGACGCATATGGTCAGATGTGCGACTTAAGTGTACACCGGGACAAATTGTGATAGCGCCAATGCCATTTACTCCATTATTTATGCCTTTATAAATCGAAGCTCTCGGCAACAATGCACTGGGTATCTTGTCATATTTATGCGAGTCTCTCCGATTAAGCACTTAGTTGTGTCTAAAGCTTATCCAACATTCACGTTCATCATACATATCGATGTCATTAGTCTTAGACTTCATGCACGTACAGCACAACCAACCAAACAAAGATACGGAGGCAGAATAGCAGTTCAAGCCAACTACAGAGACACACATGAGCATATGTGGAGGATAAGTAATCTAGCGGCTACTCCACCTTGGAGGAACCAATGACTGCAACCTCGGCTTCAATGCAGCACTTTGTCTTCACGAGATAACCATTTGACGAGTCCTTGAAATCTTCCAGCGATATGAACTTGGGCCATCCCCAACTGGATGCTTTTTTTGAGAACTGGCACCTTCCTAAGGAGGGAAAACATCGTGACATTCAGGAAATGTGATGATAATAATTTATTTGGCATTCTGCTAAAGAACGAACCTGATAATTTCCGGTGCTTGCCAGTTTCCTGGTCTTTGATGCTTATGCTGACTTCTAGCAGGTTTGAAGAGTTCTCATGGAGTGTATCCGGCATCTTCATGCTCAGAAACAAGGAGAGGTAGTTCCCAATGTTATCGGATCCAGAAGGATGGATTGTAATGAACCTGAAAATTGGAGAGCATCACCTAGTTTAGTCCATCATTGATAAAAAAAAAACGAAGCATGACAGCCTTTCAAACTGAATTCGGCTAATTCTGGAGTGGTGCCCGGGTTCTTCAACACGAAGAATCCAGTAATTAAGAATTAACATAATCAGGGAATGTTACCATTTGTGTCCACAAAACTCAAACTCGGGAGAAGTGCTCCCGTTCTTCAACATGAAGAAATCTTCAATCCTCCAGTTGTAGACTTGGGGGGTCACTGCAGATGTTGTTAATCTTCTGAACAAACAGCGTCTCCGCCACATCATTACCTTTAGCAGCCACAACACTTAGAAATTCCACGCCAAAAATACAGCAATTATTAACAAGGAATCCAGTGGAATTGTCCTTCAGTTTCGTGAGGGGGATCATGCATGAGGTCCCAGAGGTTGTGCTTGTATTCTGAAAACTGTGGCTCGCTGCAAAGAACATTTTCTTAGAATAACAGATGTTTTCGTCTTATGGAAAGGCTATTAAATTATACTATCATTCTAGTAGGCGACTAGTTGTGAAGGTCAAATAGACATCTCTATTCTTCAGGAATAGTTTTTTAAGGTACCTTGATGTTCTTCGTGGTGCTTTCCATATGACTGGTCATATATCAAGAACTTGAAAGATGCCTCCACGACCGTGCCGGATTTGACACTTGATTTGGCCAGCTCAAGCTTAAGAGAAACATATTCTGTTTCGTCACCACTCTTTGTGTCCCTTGGGTTCAGTTTTAAGTACCTGTAAAACAAGTCCAGAGAAAAGAAGATACGACAAACAAGTGAGAATGAGTTTTGTTCATCACAGCTCTCTGTGGTAATAGATGAAATAAAACAGTAGCATGGTTGTTGGGGATATAAACCCCGTATACCCGAAAGAAGCCAAAACTTCCGAGGACTCCAGTCGGCCACTCCCAGACGGATCCCGCCGTCCGGCTCCAGCAACTTCGTCCGGCTAGAGCAGCCGGCCTCTACCCACCGACCGGTCCGTACTGGTAGGCCCGGATCATCCAGCCCCTGTCGGGCGTTACCGTTACAACGTAATGATGAGATAGCTCCAGCCGGCTCCAGATCGTAGTGATGTCATAGGGGTAAACATGTAATCTCCCTGTAACCCAAAACCCTAGCCGCTGCCTATATAAGGCGTGCAGGGGCCTCCTGCGCGGGGGGCGAGAAAGAAGACGCTCGAATCTCAGAGGACACACAGACATACGTAGATCACCATCTTCCACCTCCAGCCGGCTTGACAACTCAAGCCGGCACCACCGCAATACAGCTCCAGGAGCAACCTTTGTAACCTGAATCTGTGATCAAGTAATACAAGCAAGAACAGCAGGACGTAGGGGTGTTACCTCCACCAGGAGGGCCCCGAACCTGGGTAACTAGCGTGTGTTTGCATGTTTGTTGCCCAATCCCGCGCGAGCATCCGATCGTCGCCTGCCCCACACTCTTTTCCGTCTCTGATGGATATGCCGTGCTACCCACCACGACATTTGGCGCCCACCGTGGGGCTCGCGGCGAACGGAGTCACGTTCTGCGCGGGATCCCGGACTGTGGATGGTCGGCGGATCGTCTCCGGCCTCGTGCTCTCCATCGGCTCCGTCGGCTGCGTCCTCGACAACACTAACAGCTTCGCCGACGTGGACGTCGCCAGCGGAGGAGCGGTCGTCACCCTTGGCGATTTCCACGTCTACGTCGCCGTCGCCGCTCTGGAGTACCCGGAGGTGGTCTACTCGAGCTTGGCTCCTTCGATCTTCGACGCCAGCGCCTGCAACGACGACTCCGCCTCCGGCTACCTCAACTCCGGCGACGCAGACCGCGACGTCACCAAGCTCAACGTCTACGCCGAGGTGCACATGGTCGAGCACGCGGCGGCAGGAGGCCCCGTCACCACTACCGTTCATGAAGCTGGCGAACCTTCGCGCTACCAGCGCAACCTGGAGGCCGACTTCGAGCTGCTGAGCACCCCCATCGCGCCGAGTGCTGATCCAGTCAAGGCGGCGGCTGAACTCGAGAGGATGCGGCAGCAGATCTACGACAAGGCGCTAAACCTCGCGTCGACACAACGCCGGCTCAGCGCCACAATTCGCGAGTACAATTCTGCACACGGCATCGAGCAGGCGGACCGCAACGCGGAGAAGCTGAATGAAGTTAGGCGCAAAGGAGGAGATCTGGGTGGCGCCATGAACCGTGCCGGCCAGGCGCATGACCTCACCGACCTCAGCTTCCCCGAGTACAGCTGTCCTACGCAAAACATGAGGGCGGCGGAAGCAGCGGCCGCCGAGCTGCCCTATCTCCAAGGCGAAGAACTACATCAACAAATGCGCCGGGTTCGACAACTCATCAACACGGCCAACCGGCAGCAGCGAGAAACGGAGGCAACGGCGAGCAAGGGGCATCATGAGCCGCCTCCAGGCTACGATGCAGCCGGCAAGTCCAAGCAAGGTGCAGAGGCGTCATCCACGAGCCGCGGAAGGGCGAAGGACAAGCAAACACGAGTTCATCGCGAGGGGAGCGCGAGCTCGCATCCTCGTGATCACGGCCGCGATCCGGCTGGACGACGCGAAGACGGCAACCGGAGCGAGCCTCGAGCCGGACGGAACGTCAAGGAGCGAGTCGGCCACAAGGTCACCATCGACGAACGCCTGGGGCCGCTGGGACCCGAAACCAGCGACGACGCACGCCACCGCATCGACGTGCTCAAGCTGTCAAGCATCATCGAGGAAGAAGACATCGCTGCTCATCGCTGTTTCGGACCCCGCATCCGGAGCGAGCGATTCCCGAAGGGATTCACTCTCCCCAGGGACACACCCAAGTACAACGGCACCGCGAAGCCGGAAGACTGGCTCGCCGACTACGTCACGGCGGTCAACATCGCAGGCGGCAACAAGCGGGTAGCCGTGCGCTACGTGCCGCTCATGCTCCAGGGATCGGCACGGACTTGGCTCAACAGCCTTCCGAAGGAGAGCGTCAACAGCTGGCTGGACTTCGAGGAAGTGTTCAACCGCAATTTCACCGGCACCTACTTGCGCCCTGGCAACGCACAGCTGCTCGCGCTGTGCAAGCAGAAGGACGGCGAGTCGGACCGAGCCTACCTCACCCGGTGGACAAGCCTTCGCAACTCCTGCGAGGAGTACTCGAACTCCAAGCCGTCCAGTACTTCATCCAAGGGTGCCGAGATCAGACGCTGCTCAAGCACCGGCTCCTGAGGAAGAGCCCGAAGACCATGGCGGAACTCATGGCAATCGCCGACGAGTACGCCACCGCCGACGCGGGCATGACCAACCCGATCCGACTCGACGAAGCCGGAAGAATCATCACGACGGAGCCGGCTGCACGCCGCAGCCGGACGGAAAACCAAGAAGGAGGAAAATCGACCCGGCGTGATTCCGACGCGGCCGGCAAACGCAAATCCGCAGACGACCGCGTCGAGTCCAAGGTCGTCGCTACGACCGAAGGAAGGCCGGCAGGAGGCTTCGATAACCGCCGAATGAGGACAAGCGGTGACATGCGCCGGACAAGGGCAAGGAACAACTACGACTACATGCTCGATCAACCGTGCCGGAACCATGGCGACCGGCCAGCAAACCACACCGTCAGGCAATGCACCCTTGGACGCCCAAGGCCGCCACCGTACGAGCGGCGAAACCCGCCTCCGCCTCGGGATGAAGCCGGACGGGACGATCGAGGACGCGACGACAGACGACGCGAAGACAGGAATCGCGATGACCGCCAACGCGAAGAAGAGAGGGAACGCCTTCCGGCTCCGCCTCCAAGAGGTCCAGACGGATACCAGAATCCGGACGCCGCCTACATCGTATTCGTCAGCGAGCGCGACGACAAACGAAGCCGGCGCGAACGGTTCAAGGAAGTGAACGCGGTGGTTCCACCTGTCCCCAGTACCTCAACTGGTCGCAGGAGCCGATCACGTGGGACCGCCGCGACCACCCGGAACTGATGCCCAACCCAGGCGGCTATGCTCTAGTCCTGGAGCCCATGATCATCTCCACCAAACGCGCTTGCACCTTCTCGCGCGTCCTCATCGACGGGGGCAGCAGCATCAACATCCTCTACCGTGACACGCTGGAGAAGCTGGGCGTCTCCGAGTCCAGCTTGACGCCGAGCCGGACGGTCTTCCACGGCATCGTGCCGGGGCGAGCCGGCTCATCCATGGGCCTCATCCGGCTGGACGTCTTATTCGGCACCAAGAGCAACCACCGCCGTGAGACCATCTCCTTCGAGGTGGTCAACCACTCCAGCGCCTACCACGCCATCCTCGGGCGGCCGGCGCTCGCCAAGTTCATGGCGGTACCCCACTACGCTTACCTCAAGATGAAGCTACCAGGCCCACGCGGGATCATCACCGTCGCCGGAGACTATAAACGCTCCATCGCATGCGCCTCCGATAGCGCGAAGGTGGCCGAGACCATGGTCTGCAATGAGGAGATGAAGCAATTCAAGCGCAAGGCTAGCGAGGAAAAGCTGGAGATCCCGGAGTCGGCCAAGCCGGCTGGCGAGTCGAACTTCCAGGCGGCCCGGGACACAAAGAAGATCTACTTCGACGACAACGACAAGTCCAAGTTCGTCTCCGTGGGGCGAGCCTGGACCCCAAATAGGAAAGCGCGCTCGTCGAGTTCCTCCGTGAGAACCGGGACATCTTCGCGTGGTCCCCCAAGGACATGCCTGGTGTGCCGAGGGAACTCGCCGAGCACTCTCTTCACGTCCGGCCAGACGCCAAGCCGGTAAAACAGTCCCTGCGACGTTTCGCGGAAGGAAGAAGACAGCTTATAGGAGAAGAAATAGCCCGGCTACTCGCGGCCGGGTTCATCAAAGAAGTGCAACACACGGAGTGGCTAGCCAATCCGGTGATGGTGGAAAAGAAGAACAAGAAATGGCGGATGTGTATCGACTACACCCACCTCAACAAGGCTTGCCCTAAAGACCCCTTCGCATTGCCGCGCATCGACCAAGTGATCGACTCCACGGCCGGCTGCGACCTCCTCTCCCTCCTCGACGCCTACTCCGGCTACCACCAAATTCCGTTGAATCCGGACGACCAGCTCAAGACCGCCTTCATCACCCCATACGGCCCGTACTGCTACACCACCATGCCGTTCGGCTTGAAGAACGCGGGAGCAACATACCAGCGCTGCATGCAGAAATGCCTGCACGACCAAATCGGTCGCAACGCGCACGCTTACGTCGACGACGTCGTCATCAAGACCAAGGAGAAGCAAACCCTCCTCCTCGACCTCAAGGAAACCTTCGACAACCTCCGCCGCTTCCAGATGAAGCTCAACCCGGAGAAATGCGTGTTCGGCGTTCCAGCCGGACAGCTACTCGGCTACCTTGTGTCGGCACGAGGAATCGAGGCCAACCCGGAGAAAATCGCCGCCATCGACAACATGCGACAACCAAGGAGCGTCAAGGACATTCAGAAGTTCGCCGGTTGCCTAGCTTCCCTTAGCCGCTTCATCAGCCGGCTCGGGGAGAAGGCTCTCCCGCTCTACCACTTACTGAAGAAAACGGACAAGTTCGTCTGGAACGACGCGGCCGACGCCGCTTTCAAGGAACTCAAGCGGGCGATGGCCACCACCCCGGTCCTGGCACCTCCGACCCCAAAGGAGCCCATGCTCATGTACATTGCCGCCTCCAATCGAGTCGTCAGCGTGGTCCTAGTGGTGGAACGAGACGAACCCGGCAAGCAGCGGCCGGTTCAACGGCCAGTCTACTACCTCAGTGAGGTGCTCTCGCAATCAAAGCAAAACTACCCGCATTACCAGAAGCTCGTATACGGCGTGTACATGGCAACAAAGAAGCTGAAGCATTACTTTCAAGAGCACCCGATCAAGGTGATAAGCGACGCTCCGCTTGCCGAGATCATAGGCAACAAGGACGCAACCGGCAGGGTTGCGAAATGGGCGATCAACCTGACGGTGCACGGAGTCGAGTACGACAAGAGAACAGTGATCAAGTCGCAGGAGCTGGCGGACTTTCTTGCCGATTGGACGGAGACGGATCACATACCGCCGCCACCCGGCTCCGGCGAGCATTGGCTCATGCACTTCGACGGCTCCAAAAGATACTGGGGACTCGGCGCTGGAGTCGTCCTCACCTCACCCAAGGGGGGCCGACTGGAATACGTGCTACAGATCCACTTCACGGCGTCCAACAACGTAGCCGAGTATGAAGCTCTCGCACACGGCCTCAAGCTCGCCAAGGCTATGAACATCAAGCGAATCCTCTGCTACGGCGACTCCGACTTGGTGGTCCAGCAGACCACTGGTCATTGGGACGCCAAGGACCCCAACATGGCCGCCTACCGCTTCTTCGTCCAGCAGCTCGCGGGATGCTTCGAAGGATGCGAGTTCCACCACATCCACCGCTCCAACAACGAGGCAGCCGACACCCTGGCAAACATTGGCTCTCTTCGCGAGGAAATCCCACCCGGCGTCGCCCTCGAGAAGCTCTACAAACCATCCATCACGCCGTGTCCCGGCTCCGATTCCATCCAGATGCCGCCGGACACGGAGTCGGCTGGGCCGGCTCCAGGCGAGACGGAGTCCGTCGAGGTCCTCGTCATCGAAGCGGCGCCACCATGGACCCAACCCTTCCTCGCCTACCTCGCCAACAACGAGCTCCCGGCAGACGAGCTCATCGCCAGGCAAATCAAACGCCGGGCAAGTGCTTACACCATCATCAACAACGAGCTATACAAGCGCAGCGTATCCGGAATGTTCCAACGCTGCGTGAGCCAAGAAGAAGGGATCAGGATCCTAAGGGAGATCCATCAAGGCGAATGCGGTCATCACGCATCCTCAAGGGCAATTGTGGCTAAGGCGTTCAGGCACGGGTTTTATTGGCCGACTGCGTTGGCAGACGCGAACCAACTGGTCCGGCTCTGCAACGGCTGCCAACGATTCGCAACGCAGAAGCACACGCCGGCTTCGCACTCAAGACAATTCCTATCACCTGGCCGTTTGCCGTCTGGGGGCTCGACATGGTTGGACCACTGAGGAGATCCAGTGGAGGCATGACACACCTGCTGGTAGCGGTCGACAAGTTCACGAAATGGATTGAAGCCAAGCCGATCAAGAAACTGGATGGACCAACAGCAGTCAAGTTCTTCAAAAGCATCATCTACCGCTTCGGCTACCCCAACAGCATCATCACGGACAACGGGACAAACTTCGTCAAGGGAGAATTCGCCAAGTTCTGCGGCAGGACCGGCATCCGGCTCGACGTGGCCTCCGTCGCGCACCCGCAGTCGAACGGGCAGGTCGAGCGAGCAAACGGCCTCATCCTATCCGGCATCAAACCTCGGCTGCTCGAACCGCTCGAGCGGGCAGCCGGCGCGTGGGAAGAAGAGCTACCTTCCGTCCTCTGGAGCCTAAGGACGACGCCGAATCGCTCAACCGGCTTCACCCCCTTCTTCCTCGTCCATGGAGCTGAAGCCGTCATGCCAACAGACATCGAGCACGACGCACCCCGGATCGTGCTATACACGGAGGCACAAGCTAAGCAAGCCTACGAGGATGGAATGGACCTGCTCGAGGAAGCACGCCAGCTTGCCGAATCAAGGTCGGCGATGTACCAGCAGCAACTACGCAACTATCACAGTCGGCGCATCAAGAACGTCCACTTTCGTGAAGGCGACCTCGTGCTCCGGCTCATCCAGGACACCAAAAACATGCACAAGTTGTCATCGCCGTGGGAAGGACCATTCATCGTTAGCAAAGCGCTCATCAACGATGCTTACTACCTCATCGACGCCCGCGAGCACAAGAAGGACACGATGGACAAGGAAGGCGATGAAACGGAGAGGCCATGGAACGCGTCACTCTTGCGTCGATTCTACACTTGAGAGAGAACAATGTATGTATCACCCATGCTATCAATAAAAGAAACGAGAATGATGAACACATGAGCAGTTTTTCGCAACTTTTTCCGCATTTTCTTCCCGGCTCTTCCGGCAGCCGGCAAGCTTGCCTTTAGCGGCCGTGTAGCGTGACTAACCCCTAAACGGCTAACTCTTCGAATCCGGTTAAGGCCGGCAAGAGAACAAGCTGGAGGGGGCCAACAACGTGAAAAACGCATAAAGGGAAGTCCTGCCGGCTGAAATAACGTTCTTCTGCAAACTCGGCCAAGCCGGCAGTCGGCAACCGCTTCTCCGATTACGGATGATTAACTACACAACGCTAAACGGCTAACTCTTCGAATCCGGTTAAGGCCGGCAAGAGAATAAGCTGGAGGCTGAGTGTATGCGAAAGACGTAAGAAATAGAAGTCGTTACCGGCTGAGAAAACTCTGGCCTAACAAACCGGATCCTAGCGTTGTAGTAGTGTGCATGATCCCGCTAGACGGTGAAGTGCACACGAACGGCGGCGGGAAAGGCTACAGGCGAGTGTGAAACTGAAATAAGCATAGTAAAAGTGTTCTCCGTGATCAAAATAGCAAGCTAATCGCTTCGTCATTTCATTTCACGCGCGGAAACGCCGCCAACCGGCTTCGAGAGCCCAAGCCGGACACAGGCACGACGAGCAGGAAATAAAAACTGCGCACAAGTAAACAAGCACAGGAACAAAAGCATCGGGAATTAAACATCAAGTGCAAGGCCTTACAGATAGAAGCTGGACAACAAAACAAAAGAGGGAAGTCCACAGGCGGACCTTCCCCGCGCAACTACAAGGTCGAGCCGGCAGAGCTCCCTAAGCGGCATCCGTCGCCTTCCCGGATCCACCTATCTTCTTGCCAACCCAGTGCTTGATGCAGAGGGTGCCGTCGAACACCTTCACGAAGAAGACGCCCTTGTCACGCCGGAGACGGAAGCAGAGAATGAAGCCGGCTTCGAGCTCGTAGAAGTCAGCGAACTCGTCCCAACCCCTGACAAACTCCACCCTGTTGACAACAGCATTACCCTCCACCTGGGAGGTGAACCGGACGGTTGCATTCCAGGGACCCTGGGAAGCACCCTCACGGAAGAGCTTGAACTTGAAGTGGCCAACGCCCGGCAGTGCGTCGGCGAAGGCATCGGGAAGCCTCTGCACCGGCCCAGTAACTGGCGAGTGCAGGATCAAGAGGAACTCCCCGATAGGGAACACACCCCAGGGCGGGCGCCGTGGATTCTCCAGGGAGTCGGAAGAGGCGGAGGACAACTCCGCGGTCTCTTCCTCTCTGTCGGTGACAGCAGAGGGAGCATATTTAGGAATCGGGTCAAAGCCCGGGGGTGGAAGAACAGGGGTGGCTTCCTCCTCGCTCGATGAGTCGTGAAGAACAAGGAGGTTCTTGCCACGACCAATGCCGATGCTAACGCCGCCACTGACGGCACCCGCACTCCTCAAGCCAGCACGGCCGCCGCCCTTGCCGCGACCAGCGCTGCTACCGGCGGCAGCGGAGGCGACCGCCTTCCCCCGCCCTCGACCGCCACTCTTGGGGGGACGGCCGCGCGGACGTTTCGCCGGAGGCGCAGCGATGGTCTCCTCAGCGGCAGCGTCCATGGGCTCGGACTTCACCATGGCAGGGATGCGAGGAAACAAGAAGAGGAAGGCGAAAAGGGAGCAAGGAAGCGCGAGTGAAGAAGGAGAAAGAAAACGGTCAAGATTTATAGCAGAAACAGGAGACAACGTGGGAGACCCAACCGTCACCCACGATCCCATGATCAACACGTGGTAACGAAACTCAGTTGACGGGACCTTTCAGTAACTGCAACCGGGTCCACGCACAGAAGCCAAGGAGGCAAGGCCAAGCCGGCAAAAAGATTCCCGGGGGCTGCGCAGCCGGCAAGCCGGCTGCCCAGACCCGGACGAACATATAAAAAACACCCCGAGTCACTGGACTCGGGGGCTGCGAAGCCGTCAGCCGGCAAAAGATTCCCGGGGGCTGCGCAGCCGGCAAGCCGGCTGCCCAGACCCGGACGAACATATAAAAAACACCCCGAGTCACGGACTCGGGGGCTGCGAAGCCGTCAGCCGGCAAAAGATTCCCGGGGCTGCGCAGCCGGCAAGGCGGCTGCCCAGACCCGGACGAACATATAAAAAACACCCCGAGTCACGGACTCGGGGGCTGCGAAGCCGTCAGCCGGCAAAAGATTCCCGGGGGCTGCGCACCCGCCAAGGCGGCTGCCCAGACCCGGACGAACATATAAAAATCACCCCGAGTCACGGACTCGGGGGCTGCCAAGCCGTCAGCCGGCATAACAATTCCTGGGGGCTGCGCAGCCGGCAAGCCGGCTCCGCAGACCCGGACGTATATCTAAATCACCCCAAGTCACGGACTCGGGGGCTGCACGATATAACGACGACAGAAGATAAGCGATAAGCAGGAAACGTGAAATTTCGACCCGGCTAGATGCTCAAGCCGGCCCAAAATTCGGGGGCTGGGCATGGTGATTATCATCACCAAAACAAAGACGAATTCCAGTACAAAGGCCCAACAGCCACAGAGGAAACGACACTTATGATAACAGATCACGGCAAGAAGCAGAATAGCGAATTTCTTACAAAGTAGTCTTCAAAAGAGCACGACATAGCAAGATGAATAATGTGGCAGGACAGTTAATAGTACGGAATGACAGTTACACCCGGCATCCCGGGGAAACAAGTAAATCAGGCAGTAGCAGCATCGGTAGCAGCAGCGGTTTCGCCGGCTCCAGTATCTTCAGTTGGCTGCGGCACCGAAGACGGCTCGGCAGGCACCAGCTTCGTCAGGTCAACCGCCTCGGCAATCCGCTCGGAGGCCTCGGCAATTTCTGGACGCAAGTCCACGAAGGATGTCCCGGCGCGGAAGCCGTCCATTAGCCTACTCATCAGCACGCCCGGATACCATGACTTCACCACGGCCAGGGCCATGTCGGCGCCTCCGCGCGCCGCCATCTCCACTTGCTCGTTGATGCCGGCAGGCGCTCCTTCGAGCCGGGCGCATAAGTCGGGGAGAGCAGTGGGCAAGGAAGAATCCGGCCATAAGTTCTCAAGCACGCCGTCAGCCGCTTCCTTTAGCCGCTTGAATTCCTGGCCGAACCGCAGAAGACGGGAGGCGGTAGTCGGAGCAGACCCAGCAGCAGCACCAGAGGATTCCGGTCGGGAGTGAGCCGAGGCAGCATCTTTTTGGAGTTGCGCATCCACCTCGGGATAGAGGCCTGCATTTCAAACCAGTGAGGCCGAGCAGAAGACCCAAAGCAAGAAACCAAAGAGAAAGGAGACCTCACTTACCGAGGATCAGCTCGTTTACGCGCTCAACTTCCTTAACCAAGCCGCTCACCAGCTGTTCCTGCTCAAGCTCGCGCGCCTTGGCCGCCTGGACGATCTTGTCGCTGTTCTCGACGGAAGCCTTCAGCAGATCCTTCAACTCGGTCGCATTCTCGCGGAGAGACTCAACCTCGCTCTGCTTCCGACGCTCGGACTCCCGCAGTTTCGCCGCCTCCTCGCCCAGCCGGACGACCTCGAGGCGGCGCTCTTCTAATACCTTTTCCGCCGTCTGGAGATCCGTCTTGGCCAAGGTCAGGGCGGCGTCCTTCTCCTTCAGCTGCGTCTCCAAGCCGGCGCGGGAGGTGGCGTCACCTGTGGAGATCAAATCACCGTCAAGCCAAGACATGCAAGAGAAAAAGGCAGAACGGCAAGACAGAGTGCAGAAGGAAAAAGGAAGTCAAACCTTTAGCCGCCTCAAGCTCCCGCCTGAGCAATGCCTCCACCTTGGCCGCCTCGACAAAGCCTTGCTCTAACGAGGAGCGAAGCAACGCAATGTTGGACAGATTTTCCTGGGCCACCCGCTCCACCAGCTCGGCAAGGGGGAACTTCCCCGACGCATCGGGTCGAGCCGGCACCGGTCCGGAGTACGGCGGAGAAGACACCAAAGTTGATTGGCGAGGGCCGGGGAGCGAAGCCGTCGCTTCCGCGATGGCCTTATCCTTGGCCGTCTCGGATACGGTTAAAGAGGGAGTGGGGAAGGCGAGATACCCGGCCCCGGCGCCGGGCCGAAGGACTATCTGGAAAGCGTCTGCCGACGCCTCACCAGCACCGACGGAAACGGGAGGGTTGGAGTCAGCCGCGGGATGAACGGCGCTGGCCGACCCCGGGTTGACCACATCCACCTCCATCGCCATCGTCGCCGTCTCCGAAGGCGGATCAGCCGCCTGCACCACAGGGGCCTCGGTGGCAGGCACCGAGGCCGACTCCGCTGCAACGACAGGTGCCGTCTCCATTATTGGGAGCGGCGCCCTACGAAACAAGGAAGGCGTCACCACCAAGTGCAAATTGCGAAGACCCCTACCACAAGACAAGGGTTTACCCGACGCAGGAGCCCAGCGCCCTGACCGTCCTCCTCTTCAAGCGCTTTGGCGGAGGGGAGGGCACGTCGTCGGACGGGCGCTTCACGCCTCCGGAGGATACCACGCCGCCCTTTGCCGAGACGGCAGAGTCTCCAACCGACCGCTCCACGCCAGCTGGCACCACTCCAGCCCCAGCGCCGACCTCCGCGGCCTTGCGGGCACCCGCGCTTGCACCCGCTCCCTCCTCATCCACCTTAGCAGCCGCCGACCGCTTTGTAGCCGCCTGGGCGTCCATCGACGCCCGGATCGAGTCCGCCTGCGCCAGCTCCGCGTAAATAGCCTTCTCCATATCCTCGATACCCGAGTCATAACCAAGAACAGTAGGAGGGGAAAGATTAACCACCTGGGCGCGGGCCTTGTCGGCGGCGGATTCCGCCTTCTCCACGTTCGTCGCCTTCGCCCTCTCCTCCTCCTTCGAGGCCAGCAACTGCTCCACAGTAAATCAGCATCAGATGCTCCCAAGGCCAAGACCGCCTGCGCCGTCCGAGCATAAAATTCCCTCTCCAAGTCATCCGGATTCAAATCGTAAATAAAATCACCACCTAAAGCAGGACCAATCACCTCATTTCTGGCCCCTCCGGCAGGGACACCCGTCTCCCCCGCCATCCTGGCGTCCACCTCGGCCCAAGCCTCAGCCACGATCGCGTCCGCCCGCTCTTCCGCTGTGGGCTTCCCGGCGGGCGTCAAGCCGGCTGTAGTGGGCCGGGATGGAGTAGAAGCCCGTTTCTTGGCAGGCAGCACGCGCTGCCTCGTGAATGCGCCCCTCTGCTTGCGGGACACGGCGTCTGCATCAACGTCGGCGGCGGACTTCGACCGCCTCTCTGTATTCGCGTCAACATCGGCGGTCGATTTCGACCGCCGCTCCCTCAAGACCGGCTGAGGAAGAGAGCCATCCCTTTTCTTCCGGGCCACCGCCTCCAACGCCTTGGTCCTACGAGAGGACGGTGCCGGCTGGGAGGCTGGCATGGAGGAAGAACCCTCTGAGTCCGGTTCAGAGCCAGTGGAGAGATCTACTACCACACACACGACATCGTCAGCCTGCCCGGCGACCCCGGGCTTAGAAGACTTACCACGGGACGACGAAACCGGGGGCGGATCGTCGTGCTCGAGATCCTCGTCCCTGTAGGCTGCCGAGTCGGAGTCGGGGCCGGCGGCAGGGACCGGGCTCGTTGCAGTCCGAGCAGCGTCGTCATCACCCTCATCATCGCCGCCGGTATCAGCATCTCCACCAGACGACTCGGTGGTATCGCCGCGTGTTTCCGCGGCGACACGGGCATCGCCGCCGGATTCGCCTCCAGCGGCAGTGTTCGCACCTCCACCCGCCTGCTCCTCGGCGGCACTCTCCTCCTCCAGCAAGGCCGTCAGCTCCGCGGAAAGGGGACCCTGGATATCAGGCTCGAAGACTACTTCAAAATCTTCAACCATCTGGAGCTCACAAAGCTATGCGACGAGCCGGCTAGATCAGGCGGCAGCCGGAAAAGGAATTGGAAGCAGAATGAGAAGGGAAAAAGCTAACCTCAGGAGCTTGATCCGAGCGGGTGAAGGGATCGAGCCCGAAGTCCCAATCCTCCTCAATCTTGTCGGTAATGAGACGGGAAACCCACTCGCATAATCTCTCCTGCTTCGGGATATTCATGGAGGCTCGAGTGGGATCCCGGATGCCAGAATAGAAGCACATCTTGTGCGAGCGCTCCTGCAGCGGGTACATCCGCCTTGATACCCAGGCCAGGGTCAGGTCCCTAGACGTCAAGCCGTCCGCTACCAGTTGCTCCAGGCGGGCGAACAAGGTGCCCTGCAGATTCACATCGACCGCCGGTTTCCGGCTCCAAGATCTGTCCGCCGGACGCGAGTCGGTGAAGGCTGGGAGGCCGACTCGGTCAACCCCAGTAGCGTTCCGAACATAAAAGTACGTATTTTGCCACTTCTTGATAGATTCGGGCAGATGGATCTTGGGAAGCGGCGTGCCCTTCGCGCTGATGGAGACGCTGCCGCAGTCGCGCTGCTGCCCAGCGGTCACCTGGGACCGCAAAAAGAAGAACATGCCGAAGAGCTCCATGCTGGGCCAAACGCCCAAATACGCTTCGCACAGCGTGACGAAGCAGGACAGCTGCGTGATGCAGTTTGCCCCCAGATGGTGAGGCTGCAGCCCATAAAAATGTAGGAATTCATTGAAGAACGAGCTGACAGGAAGCCCCAATCCCCGCTCCACATGCGTGTAGAACATGACGAATTCGTCCGGTTTGGGCCTCGGCGAGGTCTCTCCTGGGGGAGGGGCGCGAGCCTCCACATCGCCCATCTTCCCCAGGGACCCATTCCGGTGAAGCTTCAGAAGGAACTCGTCATCGATGATGGAGCGCATCCAAGCACCCGTGCCCGCCATGGAAGATCTGTTGCCCGTGATGGGAGAGGCGGGAGCAGAAATGGCGAGATGGAAAAATCGGCAAGGAGCGAGAGGAGCAAGGACCGGCGAAGAAGACGAAGCGGGAGAGGGGAACAACAACTCTGGACCCTCCCCCTCTTCTCCCCGTTAAAAGCGGGGCAGGCAGAACCGCACCGCTCAGCGCGCCACGTGGGGCGCGAGCAGGCCGCACCATCCGCAGACGATCCCACTAACAGGCAGTTGCCGCAGACGATCCAGTCCGTCGAAGACCGAAGCGACGTGCCCCTGACATCGGGCAGAGCACAACCATCACGACCAGGCGGCAATACGTGGCTGACGTATGTCACGACCCACGATTCCCAAGACATCAAAACTACCGGAGACCGGCTACCCCAGGCCGGACGAGCCGCCCTCGGCCACCATCACCTTATCCGGCAAACTTCGAGCCGGACGACTTCAACTACTGGCGGACACAAACAAAACATTGAAGCTCGAGAAGTCTACCCGGCAAGCCGGCAAGACTCCACGACCTCGGGGGCTAGTGTTGGGGATATAAACCCCGTATACCCGAAAGAAGCCAAAACCTCCGAGGACTCCAGTCGGCCACTTCCTAGACGGATCCCGCCGTCCGGCTCCAGCAACTTCGTCCGGCTAGAGCAGCCGGCCTCTACCCACCGACCGGTCCGTACTGGTAGGCCCGGATCATCCAGCCCCTGTCGGGCGTTACCGTTACAACGTAATGATGAGATAGCTCCAGCCGGCTCCAGATCGTAGTGATGTCATAGGGGTAAACATGTAATCTCCCTGTAACCCAAAACCCTAGCCGCTGCCTATATAAGGCGTGCAGGGGCCTCCTGCGCGGGGACTTCGGATTCTCAGAGAGACACAAGCAGAAATAGGTAGATCACCATCTTCCACCTCCAGCCGGCTTGACAACTCAAGCCGGCACCACCGCAATTCAGCTCCAGGAGCAACCTTTGTAACCTGAATCTGTGATCAAGTAATACAAGCAAGAACAGCAGGACGTAGGGGTGTTACCTCCACCTAGGAGGGCCTCGAACCTGGGTAACTAGCGTGTGTTTGCATGTTTGTTGCCCAATCCCGCGCGAGCATCCGATCGTCGCCTGCCCCACACTCTTTTCCGTCTCTGATGGATATGCCGTGCTACCCACCACGACATTTAGCTAGGTTAATTAGTTAGCTATGTTAATTTTGTTAGCAATTTTATTAGGTAGGCTAATTTTGTTAGCTAGGTTAAACACTAACTCTTTGCCATTTTACTAGTTAGGTTAATTTGCTAGATTTATTAGTTAGGTTAATTAGTTTAACAAAATTTAGTTTTAGTAAATAAAATTTTGTTAGAAGTAATTTGTTAGAAGATAAATTATTAGGCTATTAGGCTATTAGCTATGAATTTTAAATTGTAGTTGCTATTTGTTAGGAAAAATTAGTGTTACCAGAAAATTGGGTTACAAAACTAGTGTTAACAAACGTTAGCAAAAAATAGTGTTAGCAAAAATTGGGTTAAAAAATTAGTGTTAGCAGAAAATTGGGTTAGAAAATTGGGAAAGATTCTACGAGCTGTCAAATTAGAAGCCCTAATAGGATTACATATGATGTCCGGCATCATATGTAATTCCATTAGGGGTTTCTAATTTGACAATTCCTGGAATCTTTCTCAATTCTGCTAACCCAATTTTACACTAGTTTTTTAACCTAATTTTTTAGTATTACTTTTTTAGTATTACTTTTTAGTGTAGAAATAGAATTTTTGACTTAGGTGTTTTTAGTTTATTGTTCTCGGCGACGATATCCCTGTTGGACCAGAGGGGCGATGTGCGGGAATGGGCTCCGCTGGGCTGGCACTGGGAGGTGCTACCTACCGGGACGCGCAGCTTGGTGAGGAATCCGGGTGATGTCGTCGACCCGGATCTTCTTTGGTGGCACTTGCGTGGGGCACGCTCGGTGCAGAGGGAGCCGGCCTCCGAGGAGGTGGTACGTCGCCGTATCAGGGAGGAGGACGAGCACGTCCGTCGCTACATGTATCTATTGGATAGGCATTATAGCAATAGCTGGTTGTTTCTTCAGAGGGTTCCTTATCATGTGAGCTATGATCCTGTGAGGGTTCCTTCTCTTTGGATGCGCAGCGCCGGCGCCGCAGCACCCCGGGGCTCAGGAACCGGTCGAAGTTAGTTTGAGATGTATTAGTGATATTACTCGTGATGTATTAGGGTTAAATAAAAATGGCCCCGAGCTATGTAACTGGATTATTCTATATGTATATTACTGATACTTTTGCATATTTGATCAATGTTGCTTTTTTAAAATGAGGAAAACAATGTTCCCTACTTTGAATAATTCGGCTAATGCTAACATTACTTTATCTTACTTTTGTAATAGTTAAGCAATGGATCCTTTCAACAGCAGAGACAATGAAGAGGACATTTTTGCCATTGTACGGCAATCCGAGGTCGATGGAGCAGAAGACATCGGAGCAGAGGACGGCTCACAATTTTTGAACGAGTCCGATCAGGGAATGGAGGCGGAAACGAGCCATGAGTCCGATGACGACTCGGAAACTGGTGGACATCCACCGTCTGGCGAGGTATATTAAGCCTCTATTGATCAGATGCAATAATAGAACTGCATATATATGTATTAATGAATGTTTCTTAATTTAGACCTCCGCATCGACCAAATCTGTTAAAACTAAACGAGGCCATGCGAAAGGGATGGACAAAGATGAGCATCTCATAATCGAGGTCGTCTCTTCACATGGCCAACCGTTGCTTCCCAAGACGAACGCAAATAAGTTTGTGTATCAATGCGGAGTTGTTGTTAGGGACAACGTCATGATCAGCGTTCAGGAATGGCATAAGCCAAAGAAGCTAGAGGGAGTTACTTATGTCGATGACAGATCGAAAGATGATCTTTGGGACAAGCTAATTGCACATTTCACCCTACCGGTCTTCGAAGATGACGAAGCAAAGACAATAGCCATGAGGAAAGCAGTCAAGCATTTTCCTCTTAAGAAGATGGCTGAACAATTCAATAAGTACAAGAACAGATTATACCGTGCGTATGTCAAAGATAAAAAAGCTCCAGATTTCACTGGCACACTTGAGAGGCAGCGGCCTCACTAGGACTCATTTCTGGAGTACAAGAATTCGGAACTAGCGAGGCAAAGGTCAGAAAAGAATAAGAAAAATGCAAAGAAAAAGAAATATCACCATAAGATGGGGACAGGTGGCTACAGATCTGCCGAGCCTAAGTGGGATCAAGCTGAGGCTGCCATGCGTGAAAGAGGGATCATTCCAGCTGGAGATTCATTGCCCCATAGGGCAAGAAATTTCTTACTTGGGCATGGGGTGGAGTATGACATGGAAACAGGAGAGTTAAAATATGATGAAAAGAAAAAAAAATCTAAACCCCAGAAAGCTCTTTTTGAAGCAATCGCCGAGGTTCAATCAGGAAAGTTTATTCCCGAGAGAGAGTGAGACGACCTGACAAAGGCCCTCGAGAATCCTGAAAAACCGGGAAGAACATGAGGCTTTGGACTAGATGTGCCGTGGAGTGTTGGGTTTCCCGAGGACCGTCAATCTTATAGAAGCCGAGCGAGAGCAAAGAAGAGGAGGGAGCAGGAGGAGGAAGCCCGGTTGAACAACCTGGAAAAACAGAACAAGGAAATACTCACTATCGTAAAGCACCAACAAATGCAAATAAAGGAATTGCGCGAGCAAAGGCCAACTCATCAGCTGCAGCAAGATATTCATGAAGCCGGCCCATCTCAGCGGAGAAGCTCAGTGACTTCCACGGCGGTCGATGCTCATCAGGCACCGATGGATCGCTACCCCGTGGATGATATCAGGGAGAAGACAAGTTGTGAGCTACATGTGGGAGTGAGGAACTTATCCTTCAAGGTGGCGGACGGATATGCTTTAAATTATGAATCTACAGCACGGTGGCATTGCAATGCGATTCCAGATGGCTACGGTCGTGTCGGCGTGGATCAAGTTCTACCCGAATATGAATCAATGGAGCTTGAAATTCCTGAAGCTGATGATGAGAGGACACTGGGAGACGTCGGGGGTGGTATCATTCTATGGCGCAAGAAATACATTGTGCTTCCTGGCTCAGCGCCAAGGCCACCATCGTCTCCTCCGAGTCGCCATTCGCCACCTCCAAGTCCACATGCTGACGAGAGGGACGACCACCACAACACGAGTCCATCTCGATCTCCGCCGCCGCATCACCCGACTCCTCAGCCGAGTCCGCCGCCTCCGCTCACTAAGGATCAGAGCCAAAAGAGGAAGCGCACCCCTTCGTTTTCGATGGGTAACCGACACGGACCCCGACAGGAGCCCCTCCCAAAAGTACCGCCGGCTCCTCCCGTCCGAGCTTACGACCGGACTCCTGAGGAAAACACCGTGATCATGGACGCCGAGGTGAAAAGACAGTTTGCACCAAAAAAGCCCGAGAAAAAGCAAACATTTACCCCGGAAGCAAAAAAGTGGGCTAAGGACTTTCTTCAACATCCATCGCAATCTGAGATAAATAAGGCTGATGACTATTTGCGATGTATGAGGAAAGTTAGCGCCCGCCCAAAGAAAAGTAGTAGTGCCAGCGGGAAAAGAGATGTTGCCCAGCTCGGACAACAGGCAAAACAGTCGATCTCCCCGCTCAAGGTGTTATCCACTAATCAGGGCTTGGCGGCGGACATTGCAGCTGTACCAGCCCATATGAGGGCGGTATTTGCTACAGACGCTGGTATTTCTCTTACTCAACTGGAAGCGGGAATAGACGGCGGAGATATGGGGCCTATGTTGGAAAGAGTATGGCCATGGATATACGGGAAGTCGCTGGTGCCACCTGATCAGATCAATCGTCTAGCAACACAAATGCGAATACTGCATGACTGGTACTTGGAAGTCGTAAAGGAAGACCGAACAATGATCCGTGTGAAAATTACAGAAGAACATTTCATTGGTAATGACGAGATGACGATTGATTTTGAAGAACTCTATCAGTTATACAAGCTTGATGCCCTCGACTTGAGTATCATTAGTACCTATTGTCTGTAATTGATTCAATTCATTTGTTTCCATAATAAAGTCTGTAGCACATCTCGTTTATTGCCTATAATTATGCTCACTACGCTATTTATGCAGAATGAAGAGTCATGAATGTGACGAAAAAAGAATATTTGACATTGGGTTCATTGACCCAGTACGAATTAATGAAAAATTGCTACTACAATTCCCTCAGGAAACGGAGAGGAACTTGCTAAGATTCATACAAAGGCAACATTACAAAAAGAAGATACTGTTTCTTACAACTTCGGGTAAGACTGTTACTGTCTTGCACACATTAATTTTTGCTTACTCAAATGTAATTAGTTGCAACTGATGAGTTACCGACGTATATAAACGTGTCCGCAGCTTCCATTACATTCTGCTAATCATTGAAGTTGACGCTGGAAAAGTGGAACTCCACGACTCATTGGATACAGCCGAAGAGAAGTACCAAATCATTAAAGATGTGCTCCAAAAGTAATTTCAATCATTATCGCACTATATCGGTCTCTTTTGTTCATTTCCTGAGATATCAAATAACTAATAACTCATTTATTCATTTTTTTTTGCTGGGCAGGATTTGGAAAGCTTTCACCGATAGGACAACTGGTGATTTTCAAAAAGAGCTTTCGTTTCATAAAGTCAAGGTAAGTAGTACGAGCTAGGTTCGCGCATCTCTTTAATTCTAATTTCAATACCATTATATCATGCTTGATTATTATTTTATTGAATTCTATTCTCGTAAAATGCGAGAGGCAACCATCGTCATCCAATTTGTGTGGATTCTTCGTTTGTGAGTGGATTCGCAGGGAGGTCAGTGAGCGGAATCCATCGAAATTTATAGAGGTACGTGAACAAATATATTCACAATTTTATTTTATTACCATTGTTGAGTGTCATTCATAATTATTATGATGATTGATATTCATATTGATCTCCTTCTTTTATAGTTGGATAAAATGCGGAGTAAACTGCAACCAAAGGAGCGCTTCATACCGCTTCAAGAGGAAATTGCGGGATTTTTGTTGAACCACGTCATAAACCCTGAGGGAAAATACAATGTCAACAAGAGGCGCTAGTCCCGGTTATGATCTCCATGTAATTGAATAGCTATACGGGCTTTTGCCCCGGTTGTGATCTCGTTGTAATTAAAATTCTTAATTATCAAAAAGAAAAAAAATATTTTTATCAATAGATATTTCTTTTATGAACATTTTGATATGCTATATGTATTATTCTGTTTTCTAATTAATTAGTTTTAAATTTGAGATTTGGCGGGAAAACAAAAAAGGGTGAGCCAGAGGCTGCCAGTGGGGAAGAACTCTAGTCCCGGTTCGTAATACGAACCGGGACTAGAGGTCCTCGACCAGGCCCGCAAGAATGGACCACGTGGGAGGCCTTTTGTCCCGGGTCATAACTGACCCGGGACTAGAGGGGGGGGGCCTCTAGTCCCGCTTCCACAGTCCCGGGTGCATATCCGGGACTAGAGGCCCTCACGACCCGGGACTAGAGAGGCGTTTTCCACTAGTGCTAGTAGTTTTATTTCGAGCATCAGTAGCAATTATTCCTGTGGGCAAGTCCTGTGTTCTTCCCATCTTCCTTACAAAACTTCTGATGCTCTCCATATGGCACACTTGATTGTTAGCAAATCCATATTTATAATTCTAGTACGATATAGTTCAATGTGTATCCTTCCTGAGGGCTATTTCCTGGATTTACTTGTGAGTGTGTTGTATACTGTTGTACTTCCTTTTAACCTAGTATATCATGAATTCATGATATAAGCTCTTCTTTATTATGATCAATGTTTCCTATGCAGGATGGAAATAGAGGCAGATCACATTGGAATCCTGTTACTCGCTGTTGCTGGTTTCGATCCACACGTAGCCCCTGGGGTATATGAGAAGCTAGGAAAGATCAGTGGGAATTCATCCGAAAAGAAGGAGTACCTATCTACTCATCCTTCAAGCGAGAAAAGATCGAAGCTTTTATCGGAAGCCAAGGTCATGGAAAAGGCGATGACACTATATAGAAAAGATAGTGCAAGCATAGAAACCAAGGGATTCTTCCTTTTTTCTTCAGAGAAAGTTAGTTTTACTTGACAGCTTGTAGCTACGGGTGGTGGCCATTGGCTGGCAGAGGTTGTGTTTTTTTTATAATAAACAATGCACAAATTGATACTCTCGATCAATTAGTTTTACTTTAATCCTTACTTTTTTTGAAAAGGTTTTTTATCCCTATGTTTAGCTCTTTCTCTTAGTGAAAAGGGTTTTTTATCCCTATGTTTAGCTCTTTCTCTTAGTGGGGTTTTTTCTGCATATTCTTTTACTCCCTCCTATCACTTTTGTAAGGCGTGGAACGAAATCACGTTGACGCCCGGTCACACTAGCGAAACATTTGCGTTTTCAGAAAAAAAAATTCTGTGTTTCATTTTTAGAGCATCTCAAATAGGTGATGTAAGATAGCAACCAAAAAACAGGGTGATGTAACATATACATCACCAAAAACGTGTTTTTTAGAGCACCGAAAGTTTGCAACTCTAACAGGTGATGTATTTTAGGACATCAATTCCCCAGTAGGTGATGTAAAATAGCGCCGCCGTACGGCAGCCTCCAGCCAAAAATTGTGTACTATATGAATATAATTGCGAATAAGCATGATAAAATAAGAATAAAAATTCCACAAACCATAAGATTATTACATAATCCATCAACTTCACCACTTCCAACAAGAAAACAAAGTTTGGGCAAGTTTTATTACAATAAAGTTCATGCAAAGGCTTCATTGCTTCCCATGCCATGTCCATCACTTCTCCGTGAGATCTTTCGAAAGATCAACATGGGTATCGGCATCTCTAATCTCATGATAAACCTGTAGGAACCACTGAATTCGGTTTGCATTTTTAGAAGACCGCACACGGTGTCCCATGAGGTCAAAGACATTGTAGTCCTCCTCCCATCCACGTCCGTTCTCAAGAATCATGTTATGCAAGATCACGCACGCTGTCATGATATACCAAAGTTTCTCTTGGTCCCAAAACCTAGCTGGAGCTCTCACAATTGCAAATTGCGATTGCAAAATTCCAAAAGCTCTTTCCACATCATTTTTAGCAGCAGCTTGTGCATTATGAAAATAAAGTTCTTTCTTACCTTGGGGGCTTACAACCGGCTTGACAAATGTTGCCAACTTTGGATAAGTTCCATCGGCAAGATAGTAACCATAGTTATATGTGTGTCCATTTACTTCAAACTCAACTGGAGTGTGTTCCCCATTTGCTAACTTCGCAAAAAGAATTGGCCAAATTTACATCATGGGCTGCTGTTGGAGACCATTTTTAAACCCCGATGATGCAAAAATCTGTTATTTATTGGTTTGCATCACCTATTGGAGATGCTCTTACCCCCATTCGAACCGTGTCGTCAGTCGCATCTCCCTCTCCTCGCTCCCATCGCTCTCGTCACCGGCGCCGTCTCCCCTTCTCGCTTTGCCCTCACCCTCCCCCTCGCCTGCATCGTCGGTGGCATCTCGATCGCTCCCGTCTTCGCCACCCTCTCTTCCTCTCAAGTCGTCCCCTACCCCTCGCTCGCGCCGTCGCCTGCGCCAACGAGGTAGACTTAAAAATGAGATTTTTTCCTACAGCGGCCGGATCTGCAGCGACCCTGTTGTCAATCCAAGGAAAGGGAGTTCCAATCATGGTGGTGCCGTAATGCCGTTGCTGCCTCCGTGAGCTCCTGGTTACCCCTAATCGTGTGATAAATGGTGATATGTATACATTTCTTTAGGGAAACTGCAGTTGCTTTACTTCTACTTGCTCAGTTTTTGCAGTTGCTTACTCCAGCTGCTTGCTGCTTAAAAATTCGTATGCTATAAATTCATGAGTGCCTTGACATTTTTGCTTGCTTGTACCCAACCAATTTTGCTTGTTGCTGTAGATTTGGAACCCAATCTTGGAGTAGTCTGAACATGAGTTATACTCTGTTAGACTTGTTCAGTTAATTCAGTGCTTGGAGTAATTCATTTGGTTGCTTTTTCTGAACTTTGTGCTCCCTGCATCTTTCAGCTCTCATTTTTAGGGGCTTAGTTGAATCACATGCTCTTATGGTGGAAGGGTATGTCTATTTCATTTGATTGTTACCTGTGCTTGTAGGTTCAAAGTGACCAGAAGCTACCCTCTGTTTATCTGCTTGACACCCTCTGTTTATCTGCTTGACAGTATAGTCAAGAATATTGGAAAAGATTACGTTCAACATTTTTCTGCACGACTACCTGAGGTTAGTCTGCTACCCTCTCTTTGTTATCAGTGAACAATATGAAATATACTCCATATTTTCTATAGATCATGCTCGATTGGAGTGTTGTACTTCCTGGAGTAATTGTTTCTTTTGATGATGTACTGAAGTACTTGGAGATACAACAATACTCCAAACTCCTGTTTGCTTGTCATGTTTAAGAATCTGCCAACTTCTTTACTTGCTTCTTTACTAATCTTGCTTGCTTGTGAGCAAGTACTCAATAATGCAGTTGAAAAAAATGCAGCTGTGAACTTACTGATCTTGCTTGCTTGTTCTTGGAGTAGTGCATTATTTGTACTTACTGATCTTGCTTGTTTCTGCTTGCAGTATTTGCTTGATTGTTCTTAGAGTAGTGTAACTGAAATTTAACTGAATCTTGTACTCCTGGCTCGGTGCATTATTTGCATTTTCTTTAACTGAAACTTGGAGTAATTTGAGTTTGTACAGCTGAACTGAAGCTTTTTCAGTTAACTGATGTCTTCTTGTATCTCAGGTGGACTCAAGTTAAGGTCTGGCAGTACCATTGCTAGGCGAGCAGTAGCAAGGGGGCGGCAATCAGCACCTAGGCCGGCAAGGTAGCAGCGTGGAGCACCACCTTGGCGGTCAGCACCTGGGCCGGCGAGGTAGCAGCGTGGAGCACCACCTTGACGATCAAAACTTTCCGCGGCAGCAGCGACCTTGGCGAGGAGCACCACCAAGGGGCGTGGCAAGGCGCTGGGCGTCCCTACCCGGAAGAAACGGGGAAGATCCCGGTTTCCATCTAGTTGATCGGGGTAGAATAGTACATTCACACATATTTTAGCGTTGTCGGAAATTCGTTTCGCGCCTTATAAAAATGAATGGAGGGAGTATTAAAATTTGGATGCATGAATACAGCGTTGAATTCTAATTTGGCCAACACTAGCCGTTGGGCATCCAACTGGAGAAATGGGACGTTTATCATCCAACTTAGACAAAGCATAAATATCGGTTATTCGATCTTTTAAGGCTTGGTTGGCAAGGCGTTTGTAGGTGGTTTCAAGCTTCCATAGTCATCGAACAAAAGAACAAGGCGATCGGTATGATTTTCTGTGTATTGTTGTTTTGTACTTATGGTGTTGCGTCGAGTTGTATTGCGTTTTTACTAACGGTTGTTTTTTCCTTAATAAATACTATTTCCCATTCCAAATTATAAGACATTTTGGTAGGTTAAATGTGTCTATCGAAACATCTTATAATCAGCCTACCCCAACTTGTTTGGGACTGAAAGGCTTTGTTGTTGTTGTTGAAACATCTTATAATCAGGAACGGAGATAGTCCTATATATTAGATGCCTTTATGTGTCTTTTCTATAAACAAATCTGAAACTAACAGGAGATGAAAGTTTGGGGAACTAACTAACGAGCCACGTAGCATAACCCTTGACGGAACACGGACGTGATCTACAAGGAGGCTTACATTGCCAAATTGGCAATGGGCTTTCCATTTGCATTTCGAATTTCTGTAGCGCATTAAGACTTTATTATGAAGCTTCAACTTCTCTGTAATCGAAACGGACGAAGATCGTCGGCAACATCCCGGCGACGGCGAGCGGCAGACTCTCCCCCCATCACGCACTTAGGCTATAGCTCTCTTCTCCAATCAATCTGGCGTTGCAAATTAGTAAGAGAAAGTAAAGGAAAACATGAATTATATTTTGAAGAGAACGGGCTCCGACCTCTTCCGGCTCCTCAGGCGCTACAACTACAAGCCCGCTGTCGTCCGACCACCGGCGCCACCTCTGCAGACGGCCACCCGGCAGTACCACGTCTACCCGCAGCGCCTGGAGATCTCGCACTCCGCCGCCCCAGGCCGAGCACTAGCACAAACCCGCCAATGGCCTGCCATCCGTCGGCTACTTGCGCCGCTGGCGCGGACGTGGATCCCTCGTTGCCACTACCACGCCTCGCCACGACGTCCGGAGCTCATCCACCTCACCCGAGGCCGCGGCGGACTCCCGTGGTTCCTCGACTGGCGGAAGGCTGCTGCGCGGGTTCTCCTCCCTGGCGCCGCGGCCATCGCCGCCTACTACTGTACCCTCGAGACCGTGCCGTACACCAACCGCACCCACCTCATCTTCCTTCCTCCCCGGGTCGAACGGTGGCTCGGTGAGCTCATCTTTGACAGTATCAAGGAGGACGAAGCCGCCGACATCCTCCCCCCGGAAGACCACGAGAGCGTCCGCGTCCGCCGGATCACCTCGGAGATCGTCAGCGCCGCCGAGCGCACCCTTGTACCTGTCCAGCGAGACGAGCAGCTTCTGGATGACAGGTGGATGACCAAGAGGTACCGGAACTGGGTGAATGCGCGAGTGGCGCCGCCGATGACGAGGCATCTCGATGGGCTCGACTGGGAGGTGATCGTCGTCAAGAATAGACAGGTCAACGCGATGTGCGTACCAGGTGGCAAGATCATTGTCTACACTGGGTTCCTCGACTACTTCAAAACAGATGCTGAGATTGCCGCCGTGCTTGGGCATGAGGTAGATTTTATTCGTCGGAATCTTCTGTGGTTCGTGGTGACAATTTCCTGTGAATTAATCCAAACTGAAATCATCATTGGCTTTCATCTTTTGCAGGTCGGCCACGTTATTGCAAGGCACACGGCAGAGGGGGCCAGCAAGAGCTTGTTGTCCCTGTTCATGCGAATTGGCATCCGGCAGTTTTTTGACAGCCCAAGTTTGGTCAAGTGTGCTTCGAAATTACTCTTAGAGCTGCCCTTCTCACGAAGGTATACATTCACTTCTGCCTTTCACATTGTTCATGATAATCTACATTAGATTCCAAACTAGATACTACAAACTAGTATCGACAATCCAACAATGCCAGCTCAACATAGCATGGCTTAAACTGGAGCTCATTTAAGCCAAAGATTATGTGTGTCCCATAGAAGCGTCTCAAAGGGTTAATTTGTTAAGTCCATCAGTTTACTAGCACACACTAAAGCTTTATTATATTGGAACTCAAGTTATGTCTCTAGTTCCGCGACACAAGCATCTTGTTCAAGAAGTAATAAGACCTAGCTAGATTGGTATCTCTATGATTAGAAGGCACAACTTTGGCACTCAATGGATTACCCAATTTGCACAATCTAAATATTTCAATAAGTCGTGTTGTTTTCATTGAATGCTTTGATTATAGAGATGTATCTAGGCTCTAGAAGAAATTGCTTGAGCAAGTGCTTGCATTGTCTATCTTCATCTTTATTTTCATCTATGGGAGATGGTACAATAAGGCGGGTTTATCCTTGCTCTAATATGGTATAGAGTGCAATTAATGTATCATATATATATGGCAGTTGTTCTTCAGTATAGTTGTGTGTTGTACAGTTTCCACTTTCGTAACACATTGTCAAATCTATGCAAGTATTTCAAGTCCATGTATGGACCTTGTTTTTTTCAATAATTTAGTTGCGTGCATCCTCGTTGTCTCGAATTTCTCGTGAAATTGAGTTGTTGCGTAGCCTGGGTGTACTTGATATCTTCTTGATATTGATGTATTATCCTTTAACGAAAAAGATCCTCATATTGTTACCTGTGTAGGATGGAGATAGAGGCTGATCGCATTGGAATGTTGCTACTTGTTGCGGCTGGTTTTGATCCATACATAGCCGTTGAGGTTCAAGAGAAGCTAGGAAAGATAGCAGGAAATTCAGAACTACAAAATTACCTTTCTACTCACCCTTCAAGTACGAAAAGAGCAAAGTGTTTATTACAAGACAAGGTCTTGGAGGAGGCGTTAGAACTATACAGCGAAGTAAGTGCTAGAAAGGCACAAAAGGTTCCCTCTTGGTTCCAGATTTTCAAACATCCGTTCTAGATACTAATTTTTCAAGAGCCTGGCCGAGAAAGATGCTCTTTATTTATCGATGCCAAAATCATGTTGATTAGCTTTTCTTATCGATTTTCAACTACTCATATCTGATTTGATCATAATTGACTAATATTTGTTTGATGGTTCCATTTTTGTGGGAAGGACATCATGTTGCTTTGGCAGGGTTAGGTAGTATAGGATTTATGATTATTGATGTTTCCTTCTTACGACGAATCCATGGCTCTTTTTGGTAAAATTAAAAAAAAAAGTTAGAATCAAAGGCACATCCTGATCAACCGAGTAACAAGCAACCAAAACACGATAATGACATCAAAGAACATCATCAGATTCCCACGGCATCACTATGGCGCTCCTCCCATTGATATCCAACAGCGGCCGCCGGCATGGCGCCATGCGTGCATATTTTTATCTTGTAGTCATGCATCACAATTTATGACATATGGTGCCCCCTTACTTACCAGGCATATGATACAACATAATCCCATCACTTATTCTATCTGCACCTACAAGTCAGCACACATTAAACCTAGTTAAACCAACTCGTACCCAATATTCAGCATAAAATCAACAAAATCTATGTACACTTCAATAATCGTTGGAAGAATACGGTCTTGTTTGAGTGATTATCTGCTACAAATACTATTGAGAGTTTTTTGTACAAACGACAATAATACATCAATATGAGGATGATACCAAATACACCGGCCTTTACAACAACATGATATGAAGGGACTAGTCAAAACATCGGGGGGGGTACACACAACCAAACTATTTCAAAATTAAAGGAGGAAATAAAAATGTCTGTGACGTGGACACTGCCACGTGATCGATAATCATGCTCGCACAAACACACATCCTAGGTACACCCATCATTGCACGTGTGTGCAGATTGTTGGATTGATCTCCGCCAGCGTGAGCCCAACGGCTAGCACTGACCTTGACTCGCACCCTGATCGGGGGTGCCCAACCGATGCCTGGTTGGTGGGCCCCTGTCGCAGCACTATATAAAGGGTGGAGGGGCCGGCCTGCACTTCTCACGAGGTTGATCGTGCTCCGACGCCCTCCACCAACAGCCCTACCGATCTAGGGTTAGCGCCCAGCGATGGGAAGCACCACTACCGCCGCCACCACCACTCACTCCACTCACCCACCTCTCCGGTCACCACCACACCACCATGGCCGGTTCCAGCTCCTCCTCAAGAGTAAGGTGAAGGTACGGGATCCCTTCTCTCTCTGTCTCTCTCTCTCCCTCTCGCTCTCTCTCTCGCATCCGATTCACATGAGAAGGGGGAAACCCTAACAGCATCTACCGTAATTGATCTAGACCTAGATGATCTTGTTGTTGTTGATTTTAACATTGGTATCAGAGCATCCTAGGGTTCTAGATCTTTTCGGTAGAAGAGAAAATCAAAAGAAAAGAACCCCTCCCCGAAACCCCAAAGCAAGATCCAAAGTAAAGAGGCAAAAGGCAAGGAAATAGGACTCACCGTTGGCCTTCGGGCTCTCCGGCAAAGTGCGCCGCCGTCGCGGGCTGCGCCAGTTCCTCTCGACCCAGATGCGCATCAGCAAGCCGAGGCATCTGGGAGAAGAACACACCCCTCACGGGGCAAAGTGAACCACCGCAGCCGTACCGTTCGACGGTGGCGCGCTCACCGCGAGGGGAACGCGCTACCGGCGAAGGGGATGGCGACGGTGAGAGAAGAAAAAGGAGGGGGAAAGGGGGGCTGGAACGGTGCGGTGGTCGTCATCGTCGTCTTCAGCTCGCCGTCGGTCACCGGGGACCGCCGGAACCCTACCCTAAACAGATCGGGGAGGAGGAGGAGAGCGGCGGGTGAAGGGGGAAATGACCTAGGGTTTCCCTCGCCCGGCCGACTCGGCCGTTTTGATCTGGCGATCTGCGCGGATGGCCGTTGGATCTCCATCCGACGGTCAGAAGCAAACCCTAGCGTGGTCTCGGGCTCTCGGGCCGAAAAGGGCAGGCCGTGGGCCGGCCGGACCGGTTGCATGCTACATGCGCGCGGCGCGTAAAGAAATGGGCCGTGGGCCGAAAGTTAAAGGCCATGGGCTGGGCCGCACGAATTACAGAAAGTATTTTTATCTGTTTTGTCTCTGTTTATTTTATTCAGAAGCTTTATTATTTGTTTTTTGTTCAATTTTTGGACAAATTTCAACTAGTTTTTCCTATTCAATTTGTTTTCCAACGAATTCATTTGTTTAGGAAAAAGAAAAGTAAAAGAAAAGCTTCTGCAAAGTATAAAGTTCATGAATTTTTTGTATTCATGTTTTTCCGCTGCAAAATAGAATAATGTGCTCCTTTTAAATTTAAAAAGTTAACAGAATAAAAAGTGTGAATTAAAATTTAAAAGGAGCATGTTAAAGTGATTATTGCAATGTTTATGATTCTGTTAAAGGTTTCACTGAGAAAATTTGTTTAGAGATCAAAAGAAAAGATATACAGATTCCTCTGTGAATTTGTTTAGATCTTTAATTAAATTCTCTAGGAGAATTTTAATTAAATGATAGAAAAGTCTTTTAAGACAAAGTTTTTTGCTAAAAAGATGATCTCTTTCAAATTCAGTGAATTTTGTTTAGATCTTTAATTAAATTCTCTAGGAGAATCTTAATTAAAGAACAGAAAAGTCTTTCATGACAAAGATTTTGCTAAAAGATAATCTCTTTTCAAATTCAATGAATTTGTTTAGAGAACAGACCAGAACAGTGCAATGTTTGTGAAATACAGAAAATATTTTACAGTTTCTACTGTAAAATAAAAGGACTTTCCTCTAATTAAATTGGAACCAACGGGAAAATTTAATTAGAGAGGAGGAAAAAGAGAAATATTTGTTTAACAGATTGAATTATGGTATTGCTATTTTCTGACCAATGTTGATAATAGCAGTACTATAATTATATGAGTTCCATCATCAAAGGGCTAGATCTCTGATAATTTTGCATCAAAGTGATCAGTTTTCAGAGAAAAGATAAAAGATGCTACTCGTTTGCATCTAACAGATAAATTTTCAAAGAAAAGATAAAAGATCAAGAAATGCTCTTGAACTATAGAAATATGTATATTTCGTGTTTCCGCTGCAATAGAGTTGATGATAATATTATTTTTTCTGAACAGAGTTCCTTATTGCAATAGGAATATTATCATCATACTGTTTATAAGTTTTGTGCATTGATTCTATTTCTTCCCAACGGTGATGTAGAATTAGTGTAGAAAGATAATGTTTCATTCTAATTCTGCCCAACGGTGATTTAGAATATAAAAGAAAGTTTTAAAGCTTTAATGTGCATATTTTTAACCAGAACAAAATAGGGTTATTTTTATGCTCATTATTGTTTATTATTATTGAATGTTTTCTCAGACAAAGATTCTCATGCTTTCATTCGTGAAAGCAAAAGGATGGGTACTTGTGACCCGAAAGATGACCAAGTAAGGTCATAAAGTAAGAGAGTATGTTCTCTCTAAAAAGAATGACTGCAAAAGAAAAGAATTCTTGGATGTTAATCCAAGAATACAAATAGATCATTGAGAGTCTTGTTTGACAAATGTCTTTCATGTACTCTCCATGAAGAAAACAAAGAAATCATTCTGAGTTTTGTTTAACGAATTTTTTTCATGTACTCTATATGAAGAAATTTTTTAAACGAGCAACATGAATGCTTAATTTGACTAACGTTGGATTAAGCATGTGTATAAAAGAGTATTCAGATTTATTTCTGAATTTGATGATTCAATATGCAGTCTAAAGAGCCAATTGTGGCATCTATGTCATACCCGCATGACGGGAAAAGACGATAATACCCGACCGCATGACGGGAAAAGACGATTATAATACCCACGTGGTGGGAAAAGTCTGGGAAAATATCCGCATGGCGGGAGAAAATTTTGACAAAGGACTTATCCTGTATGACAGGAGAAAAGATGTGACGACTCATGTGTTTTTATATCGATTGCACATTTTATGTGTCATAGTTATAAAACACTTAATGAGTCAAAAAAGAATAAAGTTACAAATGAACCTCAAGCTAAGAATGGTATGCAAGTGTGACTTGCAAAAAGTATCATTGAGAAAGAACTCTTGTGAGTTTTGAAAAGGAATAAAGAAAAAGTACTCCCATACGTTAAAAAGACAACTTCATTTTGAATGAAGTAGATCAAAGATAACTTCATTTTGAATGAATCAGATAATCAAAAGTTTCGAAATTGTGGCAAAAGGTTCTTGCCACATTTCGAGGGGGAGATAGAGAGGGTTACAAAATAGACTCCCCTATACCTCAGATAATGTGATGCATATTATGTATCTAGGTGATCTATGATGAATTGTGATCGTCTGGGGGAGTACGACGATCACAATAATGATACCCCTAAAGTAAATAGATGTATTCTTGGATATTTTACAGCTCCGAAAGGAGACTAAGGACGGTACTCAAAGTGCCATAAAGAAGACAGATTGACAGAATAACAGAATAAACCCAAATAAAAAGGATTAAGAATACACCATTTTCGAGAAAATGGAGTAATCTGGGGGAGCATGGTATGAACATACCTAAGGCTCGAATAGTTTTTATCTGGGGGAGCTTGTTGCTTCATTAAAGAGATGAACAAGTAAACATGGATCTTGTGTTTTAGGTCCTTGTAACAGCTATTGCCTTTTGGAAATAGAAGACTACAGAATTTATTGCCTTTAGGCAATGACAGGGCCACAACATCCCCATATGAGAAAAACAGATGACTATAAAGTCTATATCAGAGAAATTTAAATGAAGGTTGATCCCACCTCATTTACAGAAATAAAAAGCTGCGCTCAATCGATTTTGACAAGTGTCTACTTGTCTTAATGATTAGAGACTATGTGAATCCCGACCATGTTTGGGATTCATAAGTAATTTCCAATGGAGCCAAAACAGTAGGCTATAATGGGTCTACATCACCAATGTGACTCCAAAGGAAATATGTGAAAAGCGATTTTAGATCGAAAATTTGCGCTAAGAGAATAAACATATTATAATGAGTGCTAATGGCACATAATGATCTGAGTTACATCAGATGAAAGTAAAGAACACAAGGGATCTTATGGACTAGAGCAAGTCTCTAGAATCAAAAGTTATTTTGGGTTAAAGAAAATGAGAGGACTATCGCATTTGTGCAAACTCATAGAATGGGAAATTCATTTCCTAATCCCGTGTATGTGGATGATATCCTACTTGCTAGTGGTGATGTCAATCTACTACCGGCAGAGAAAAGAAGTTCTTGTCCTCAAAAGAGTATTCTCGATAGAGTGTCTCTCGTTATATGTATCGAGATTTACTGAGAAAAGAAGAAAAGGGGGTATTAGAGATATCGCATGGATATGTTGAGAGGAAGTCTCTAAAGCATGCATGTCGAGAAACCCTATGCCTGTCTTTATGGTCAAGGGTAATGGAATTGGGAACTTTAGTGTTCCAAGAGATAACATAGAAAGGATCAAATGGATATGGTACCATATGCTTCCGCTGTTGGTTGCTCAATATTACCCTGACAATTCATGTATCCGGATTGTTTTGGCAATGTCCAATCCAGATATAGATCACTGGAATGGAATCAAAGATATCGGCCTCATGCTAAAAGAAACATTGTGCTCTCAAAAGATTGTGAGTACAAAGATAAATCTATAAGAGTGCTTTCAAAAGGTTGTGAGTACTCTGAAAGAATTTTGTGAAATATATAGCGAAATCCACAATTGTCGCTAATTTTCACATTTGGAGTTTTTGTGTGGAAAATCTCCAAATCATTAAAGGTTTAACATCAGTGTGATGTAAAGACATGTTATAACATCATATGAGGCTGAGGGATAGGCAAAATGGTTAAGTAAACCTGTACCCGGAATTGATAATGGTTAGCAACAGCAATAACCATTAAGTAGTTCACTCCTAAGACAACGAGTCAAGTGTGGTGCCAAACACATTGACACAAAGTTATACGTTGCAAAGGAGAAAGTCCGGAATTATGTTGAAATGCTTGGAGCATAATAGGAACAGATAAAAGCAACACACAAGTGTTCGCAGATCTGCTAATTAAAGGCTTACCGCCCAATGTGTTTTGAAGAACACATAGTCGACATGGGTTTATGGTATAGTCTATATGATTTCCGGACAATAAAGAGGCCCAAAAAGATTAAAGAATTTGTTTCAAAACAAAGAGGTATATTGTAGCTGTCTGATTCTATCGGCAATTGAGCTGAGACGATGAAACATGCTCTATGTATCGATCTGTGATGAAATGAGTAAAGTAAAAGTAAAGTTGAGATCAAGGGGGAGAATGTTGGATTGATCTCCGCCAGCGTGAGCCCAATGGCTAGCACTGACCTTGACTCGCACCCTGATCGGGGGTGCCCAACCGATGCCTGGTTGGTGGGCCCCTGTCGCAGCGCTATATAAAGGGTGGAGGGGCCGGCCTGCACTTCTCACGAGGTTGATCGTGCTCCGACGCCCTCCACCAACAGCCCTACCGATCTAGGGTTAGCGCCCAGCGATGGGAAGCACCACTACCGCCGCCACCACCACTCACCCACCTCTATGTTCACCACCACACCACCATGGCCGGCTCCAGCTCCTCCTCAAGAGTAAGGTGAAGGTACGGGGTCCCTTCTCTCTCTCTCTGTCTCTCTCTCTCCCTCTCGGTCTCTCTCTCTCGCATCCGATTCACATGAGAAGGGGAAACCCTAACAGCATCTACCGTAATTGATCTAGACCTAGATGATCTTGTTGTTGTTGATTTTAACACAGATCACATACAGTTTGGCGAGCAGAAAATCACTGGCACCACAAAATTACTCGTTAGGATGCTGCAACAGCATATAGTTCCCTACTGGTAGAATATGGGCACGGAGAAAGGCCCTGAGACGAATCCACCCCACCAGGCAATTCCCCACTGGCTCCACCACGAGAAGCCTCTTCAACGCCTTCACCGGCACCTATGAGTCCTCGACCCACGTCATTCTATGGAGGTTGTGTGGATAGTGAGCATGGGTTGGAGTCGCTTGGATGAGACTATTCGAGGGGTTGCATCCTATCTCTTGGTGGGTTCTATCAACTTATTATGTGGCATTGATCGAGATGGACATCCTTGGCAAGTGTCGGGGACTGGATCGATTGCAACTGCTTTTGGATAGATTTTCTTGCATCGTTGTTACTAATTACTTCTTCATGGTGGAGCTCCTCCTCGAAGTTTGAAGACAAGCACTAAGGCCCATCACGGCGCGTAACAGATCATCATGCGGCCGTATAGAATACTTCGGGTCTGAAACCTACTTATGGCCTCTCTTTTTTGGGCTTATTTTTGCTTTTTGGACTTCGGGTTATAAGCCAAAGAACCTAAAGCCGAAAGCCTTTGGATTCCAAAAACTAAAAGACTAAACACCTATTTTGTTGATTTTTTGCTTATTAAGTCGAAGTCTAAAAAATAAAAATAAGCCCAAACAAAGAGACCCTTACACTAGCACAATACCTGCATGTTTCTACGGACATCAAATAAACTTGATTGTTTCGTTCTATTGCATAAATGTGTGTGTGTGTGTGCTGGTTTCGGAGCACCAACGACATTATCATGTAGCCCCTCTTACAAGTGTTATCTCCTTGCAGTCTATCGCCGCACGATCACAATGTGTATCTTCCTCCTATTTTCCCCTATCTTGTCGCCTTCACTTTACTTCATCTAGTGCATCATCTTGTAGATAGTGAAAGAGGGGCACGCATAACTGGCAGTTCAATTCTGTTCTCCTATCTAGTAAGAGAAAATCTATTCGTCCACGGTCAAAGAGAGAATATGGCATGCATATTGCTCACTATGCTCGGTGTGGTTTGAAAATTGTTGTTGAAGATCATGAATATCATAATTTGGTAACTTAATCTTCTCAAATACAAATGTCATAGAATTTAAAAAAAAATACCACACATGTAGGATTGAAATTGTTCATTTTCACTTCACATATGCAACTAAAATTCTCAACCCATAGTAGAACATAGATTTCATGGTAGGTTGAAAATTACAATATGGTTAGTTAAACACCAAATATTTGAAATGCCATATCACAATGGTCTATGGCCGGATATCATTGACAAAAACACATGATCGAGTTGGTCACTCTAGGTTGAAGGGATCCTCAAATTATCAAATTGGCAACTTAATTCTCCGGTACATTTCTAGGCAATTTGTGGAAGCTATTTTTTTAAACAGATGAAAGCCCTTTTGTTATTCTCCAGTACATTTCTAGGGAAAGTATCTTTTTTTAGTTACATTACGATGATTGTTTTTCTTACAAAGATTGGATGCGGAGTCAATGAGTATAACACACGTGTGAAAGCTATTTAACAAAAGGGATGGGAAATAAAGGTGTCTAAAATCTTGTGGCAACTGGAAACTACAAAACCAAAGGTCTACTGTAGTTGAAGCTGGCAACGTGCAAATATCCTTTCTAATCAATTACATGACAGAGTAGCTCGTACTAAACATCATGGCTTGGGAACGATGCTCCATGAAATCAAAATTGCCAATCCATACGACCGGCCGCGACGCTTGGCACGAGCCTTTTTGCGTACCAAGCTCTATGTAGATGTTGGAACTATGAGGAATTCCGAGGTGGACCGATCTGGTTACGGTAGGGCTCAAGTGAGCGAGAATCATTGCTGGAGAACCCAGGGGCAGTGAGGTCGGTGCCTCAATTGCTTGACGGTGGAGATGTTGCAAAGCATATTTGAAACGCTATGAGTGTTGAAGCATGGGTAATGTGTTGCGAACAATTTATGCGTGTATGCTACAAATAGATTTCCTAAATGCTATAATTGTGTTTCTATGATGTTGGATACGCTGGGAACATATGTTGTATCCGTTGACCTTTTGTTGCAAACGGGAGACTCCTTTTAAGTTTTATTGCAACAAAATTGGGGATGTGTTGCATACGATGTTGGTTTTGCTACATGAGCGTGTTCCAAATGTTGCATCAATGTAACTAAACATATTCACGAATGTTGCGAAACGATGTTGCATTCCGAACATGTTCCACGTGCATGTTGTATTGATCGTATGAGAAAGGATAGATGGATTGTGCCGTGACCTCTAGGGCCGGCGTAGCTCTCAATATATAGCACAACATACAGAGTTTACAGGTTGTTATGATTACAAAGATCTAACTACCCAGAGAGCTATCTGAAATACAATTGGTTAGCTACATAGATAAGGATCGTATACCGCTCCTAACCAACTCCGTTTAACAGCCCCTCTTGATCCAAACGGGTGCTAACCAAATTCAATCCATACTTCCACTTGTCAAATGAATCTCTTCCAAGTGCCTTGGTGAAAATATCGGCCAACTGATCTTGAGTTGAGATAAACTGAACCTTCGGTGCTCCGGCTGATACCTTTTCTCGTACGAAGTGAAAGTCAATTTCGATATGCTTCGTGCGTGCATGAAATATGGGATTTGCAGTGAGGAATGTGGCTCCTAAATTGTCACACCACAAGACTGGAGCCTTGGACTGAAAAACCCCTAATTCTCGAAATATAGATTGCAACCAAGTGACTTCGGCTGTGCCATTTGCAATGGCTTTGTATTCTACCTCTGTGCTTGACCTGCTGACTGTCGGCTGCTTCCTTGAGCTCCATGAGATCAAGTTTGGTCCATAGAACACTACATAGCCACCTGTGGAGCGTCGATCATCCGGGCATCCTGCCCAATCCGCATATGTGTACACACTGAGCTCTGTTGACGTTTAACGTGTTATATTCAGTCCCACATTTACAGTTCCTCTGATGTATCTCGGCATTCGTTTGGTGGCAAACCAATGAACATCTGTCGGGGCAGCTAAGAACTGACATGCCTTGTTTACTGCAAACGAGATATCTGGCCGGGTCATACATAGGTATTGCAAACCCCCCACGATACTTCTATAGAGAAACACATCTGCCTCTAACAGTGGTGTACCTGTTGTTCTACTGAGTTTACCAGATACTGACATTGGCGTGGTGCTCACCTTGCAGGTGTGCATATTTGCTTTCCGAAGAAGATCTGCAGCATACTTGGACTGAGTAAGAGCAATGCCATCAGACTGTCAAGTTACCTCAATGCCGAGGAAGTACGAGAGCTCCCCAAGATCTTTAACAGCAAACGAATCATGAAGTTGGGCAAGCAACTTATCGACTGCCTTGGGACAGGAGCCTGTAATAATGATATCATCTATGTAGATGGTGACCCGAGAATCAACGAAGATGAACAAGGAGGTGTCTGCCTGTGACGGAACAAAACCCACTGACTGCAGCTTGACGCTGAGCTTCGAATACCAGGCTCGTGGAGCTTGCTTTAGTCCGTACAGAGATTTCTGAAGCCGGTAGACATGATTAGGTCGATCGGGATCCACATAACCTGGAGGTTGATGCATATATACCTCCTCCTAGATATCGCCATGGAGAAAGGCATTCTGAACATCCACTTGGCGACGCGTCCAGCCGCGAGACACGGCGATAGACAAGATTAGGCGCACCGTGGTTGGTTTGACGACGGGAGAGAAAGTACCAGTGTAATCAATCCCGTGGCGTTGAGTGAATCCCTTGGCGGCGAATCTGGCCTTGTACCGATCAACGGAACCATCAGGTTTTTGCTTCAGTTTGAATACCCACCTACAGCCAATGACACGATGGCTACGGGGTGCTTCGACCAGCCGCCAGGTGCTGTTTAGACGAAGAGCTCGGAATTCGTCGTCCATGGCAGCTTTCCAAGCCGGGACAACAAGAGAATCAAGGTGGGAAACGAGCTCAGCAGCAAAGCCTCGTTTGGTTGCATCATACCGAACAATTCCATCATAGAGACGGACGAGGCGCACAACGTTGTCCTTGAGACGGGTGCGCATAGGGTGTGCAGCAGGTGGTGGAGCAGGGGGTGTCGAAGCCACTGTCGATGGAGATGATGCAGGAGACCGGCCAGGATCATCATGGGCCAGCCCAGTAGGCGAAGTGATCGGCGAAGGAGGTGGAGAGAGCTCCTCATCCGGAGCATCATTGTGGGCCGGGACATGGGCCTCAGGTGGAGCGGCATCTGCGCCCGCAGCGGGTTCCCCGTGATCGACGTATAGGGGGCATGCAGGCCATGCATGGCCTGATCGACGTCACCCGGAGTAGCACCTGAAACAGCAGAAGTAGGAGCAGAATTAGTAGCAGGTGCCGTATCGCTACATAAAGATGAATCGACCAGTTCAGGGAGAAGTAATAGATCTTCGGTAGGAGGGGAATAGCAAGGAGAATCAGCGGCGAACGGAAACACACGTTCGTCGAAAACAACATCACGAGACACATAGATACGACCTGTCGAGCGATCGAGAAATCGAAAGCCAAGATGATCGGGACTGTACCCCAAAAACACACACCGGCGTGACCAAAAATCTAGTTTGCGATTGTTATACGGTCGGAGGTTGGGCCAACAGGCACAACCAAAAACACGGAGAATATCATAACGAATTGGAGTTTTGAAGAGTTTGGTGGCCGGTGTGTCATTGTGGATGACACGGCTAGGCATCCTGTTGATAACATAACATGAGGTGAGTATGGCGTCATCCCAAAAATGAAGAGGTAGCGAGGCATGAGCGAGAAGTGCTAAGGCTGTTTCAACAAGATGACGGTGCTTCCTCTCAATGGCACCGTTTTTTTATGTGTGTGAGGACACGAAATGCGATGAGTGATGCCGATGTCACGAAAATACCGATTTAGTTTCTGATATTCTCCTCCCCAATCGGATTGAATGGACAAAATTTTCCTATTAAGGGATCGTTCAACACGATTTTGAAATTGATAGAACACATGTTCAATGATACGTCTCAAACGTATCTATAATTTTTAAGTGATCCATGCTTGTTTTATCTCATTGTCACATGTTTTTGCCATCTTGTTATATCATTTTAAGGCATCTTGTATTTATGCCAGTTCCCTGTTTTTGTGTTGATTTTGTTGCAGAAAGTTACTTCTGGAAATATTCTCGAAATTGGACGAAAATTTACGAAGATTTTTTATTGAGGAAATAAGGACCGGAGCCAGAAGGGCGACCCCGGGAGGGACCCATAGGCTAGGGGCGGGTCCCACCCGCGGACCAGGGGGGAGGCCGCGGCCACAGGTCGCCCTGCCCTGTGGGGCACGTCTCGGCCGCCTCCGACGCTTATAAAATCATCCCCGACGAAAAAACCCTAACCCCCGAAGGATTTTCCCAAATACGCAACAGAGCTCCGCCGCCATCGTCGACAAGTTTCGGGGGTTCAGAAGGTCCTGTTCCGGCACCCTGCCGGGACGGGGATCGACCGCCGGGGCCATCTCCATCAACACCGCTGCTTCCTGCGATGAGGAGGGAGTAGTCCCTCACCGGTGCTGAGGCTTATACAAGTAGCTATGTGGTTGTCTCTCTCTCCCATGATGTCATCTTCGTTGTGATCATGAGCTTTGTTAGTGTAGTTGAATACATGATGTTTCTCAATGTGTAATGGATATGATGTTGCTCAAGTGGTGTTATTTAGTACAATTTCCGGAGCCACTGTTGTGATCATGGTACCTCAGTGATAGGATGGGTGCCGTGTGTGACTCTATGGATAATAGATTGGAAGGATCTTCATCATGAGTTTGTTCTTTATTTGTTGGATTGAATAGATCATGAGGTTTCTTTATGCTTGTGTTATTGAAGAAAGAGACTATTCAAGAAATAGGTTGTGGTGTTTGTTAGTACTATCTTTGGATGCGGATAGTGACAGCATGAAGTTTCCATAGATGTGGAATACGAACTTTAAGGTATGCTTTTTCGTAGCCCTACGCAATTCTCATCCTATTTGATCCACAAAAGAATGATCTTCGAGTAACGTCTACCACGCATGTATTTTTGTGGGAACTATCATGTGTTTAATTATGTTAATGATGTTTAGAGTAGTCACTAGTGAAAGTATGAAGCCTAGTCCTTGTTTCCAAGCATTGATACACCATTTTAGTCACTTTTGTCACTTGTTTACTTGCTGCCATTTTTATTACAGAATTACAAAATCACCTTTTACCATCCATATCACTTGCATTTTACCATCTCTTCGCCAAACTAGTGCACCTATACAACTGACAATTGTATTAGGTGTGTTGGGGACACAAGAGACTTCTTGTATCTTAATTGCAGGGTTGCTTGAGAGGGATATCTTTGACCTCTACCTCCCGTGAATTCGATAAACCTTGGGTTACTCACTTAAGGGAAATTTGTCGCTGTCCTACAAACCTCTGCGCTTGGAGGCCCAACAAGTCTACAAGAATAGAAGTGTGTAGTAGACATCATTCCACATCAAATTTCTGTTTCAACAAATAAACCCATGTGAATTTACTGAAATCGTCCAAAAAGCTTACATAATAACTAAAACCTCCTGCAGATTTAATAGCAGGACCCCACACATCAGTGTGGACAAGTTCTAAGGGAACAGTAGAAACTCGACTAGATAACTCATAAGGAAGTTGATGAACTTTCGCTTGCTGGCACGCATCACACACATGTGCGACTAAATCTTTATTCATGGACGATGCTAATTTATTGGTGGAGAGGATGGATTGAACGATGGTCGAGGTGGGATGGCCGAGACGCTGGTGCCACAAATCCTAGGATGGAGTGGTGAGGAGGGCTTGGCGAGAGCGAGGATGTGGCACGGGGTAGAGTCCTCTGTGGGCTCTATCGTGTAGTCGAGTTTCCTTCGTGATGCGATCCTTGATGAGAAAAAAATGAGGATGAAGTTCAATAAAGCAATTGTTATCAAAGGCAAGTTTGCTTGCGGATAAAAGACTTTTAGAAAGTTCAGGAGCATGTAAGACATTTTGAAGGCGTAGAGGATGAGTTGAACCAGGTAAGGACGATTCACCAATATGTAGGATGGGTATATGCGTACCATTTGCCACCTGGATCTGATCGTTGCCGTGGTAGGTTTCCTGGACATGGAGTCGGCTCATGTCGTTTGTCATGTGTCCGTCGCACCGGAGTCCAACACCCAATTCTCACCATAGTCACTACAAAAAATATGCTCGTTTATGACTTTCTGATAATGACCATGGAAAAATTGGTCATAGAGTTATGACTATTTTGAATTTATTGGTCGTTAGGTATTTGGGAGGGTCCAAACCCTAAAACTTAACGACCATTTTTATCTAAAAAGTCATAACTGCATTACATGAGATGGTCATAGAATGGGAGGCACTGTTTATGACCTTTTTCCCTGATTGATTACGACCAACTGAAAAAGTCATAATATCTAAAACCATATTATAAGATAGTTAATTGACTACATGGCAGCCATGTCAGCAGGCGGGACCCACATGGAGGCGGGACCCACTGACATTTGGGTCCCCCCGATCCCACATGACATATTGGACCCACCAGCCATCTCAGTAGGCGGGACCCACTGACATGTGGGTCCCCCCAATCCCACATGACACTTTGGACCCACCCCACCCTCCTTGACTTATGGGTCCCGTTATAAGATAGTTAATTGACTACATGGCAGCCATCTCAGCAGGCGGGACCCACTGACATGTGGGCCCCCCAATCCCACTTGACACGTTGGACCCACCCCACCCTCCTGACATGAGCAATGAAACACCAACCTGGCAGCCATCTCAGGACAATCTGATATGTGGGACCTAGCCCACCCTACCTGACTTGTGGGTCCCACACAATCCCACCCCAGCTGACATGTGGGTCCCATCATCAGCCTGACAGATGGGATGAAACACGACCTAAGCAACTAAATCAACGCAATAAAATAAATTGCACAGGACGAGGGTCGATCACACGACCTCGTGCGGCCGAGCGCTCTTTCCTTGCCACTAGGTCAAAGCAACGTTGCTGATAGAAACAATCATGCACCCCTTTGTTAAGAGGAAAACCTCGTCCTGGGCCAAGGCCCATTCCAAGAAACCTATAGGAGACCCAACACTTATGTTGCCCCGGTGGCTATTGGGCTGCCTGGTGGGCCGCGTCGTCCAGAGGCTTGTCCACGTTTTTTTTCTCTATTTTGAAAATTCCATTTATGCCTCTAATTCAAACATTTTTTTTGAAACAATTTGTAAACTAAATTATCTATATTAAAAACTCGGAAACCATCTCCACTAAAATTTTAAATTCCAAATATTAAAATAATGTAAAAGGGTTGTTTATCATTTTTCTTTCATTTTTTAATATTGAAATTATGACTTGCGCATAATATGAAATATAACATTTACAAATATAGAACATAATAATGCAATTTTATAAACAAAATAACTACTCCCTCCGTCCCAAATTATAAGGTGCGCTATTTTTATGCTGGTCTTTGATGGTCAACTTTGACCAATAATATAAAGTAAATTATAGGATCGTCTTGCAAAATCCTTTCATTTCATATATCTATGTACTAATTTTATGGACATATTATAAGTACAAATCATGGTCAAAGTTATACATTGTTGACCAGCGAAATTAAAGGGCGCCTTATATTTTGGGACGGAGGGAGTATATAACACGAATATTTTATGTTGTTTTGAATTTGTTATGTCGGTTTTAAAATAAGGTAAAAACAGCAGTCAAAATTGACGACGCGACCATTCTTAGTCAGGGGTTGAATCTTGAGAAACTATTGGTGTATCTCTGATAAAATAGATAGTTATGTACCTAAAAATGATAAGCAAACTACGAAGTAGCTGTAGTTCAAATTTTAACCAGTTCCAGCTGAACTGGCAGAAGTTTGTCTTTTTTACGAGAGGTAGATGAAAACCTCTTGACAAACAACTATTTGGTTACTTTACCATAAAATATGGTCTAATATTTTTAAAAATTGGTGTGGTTATAATTTGTAACATAGTTTTGGTAGGTGCTTCACAAAACAACCCATTTTTTCACTCGAAAAAAAAATGATTTTTTGTATAACGAAAATGAAAATTTTCTTCGACAACATTGTTCTCCATTACAAGATGCACCCATGTGCATAATATGGGATCATTTAAACAAACTATGTCATGAATCTAGTCATAACATGCGTCGTTTGGCCTGAAAGACATGAATCTTCATACGTGGTATCTCATTTCTGAGAACACCTTTTCACGATATTTGTCGTATTCTAAATTTATCATTTATTATCATAACTAGGTCACATATAATGACAGATTGCGAAGGATTCCCAATTTTTTGAATTTTTTAATTCTTTATGCCGATTTCAATATGCGCTCAAAATTGACGACACGACCGTTCTTAATTAGAGGTTGAATCTTGCAAAACTATTGGTATATGTCTGACAAAATATATAGTTATGTACCTAAAAATGATTTTTCTAAAAAATCATGAGCAAACTGGAAATCACTTGTAGTTCAAATTTACCCGGTTCCAACTAAAACAGCATAAGTTTGTCTTTTTTACGAGAGGTAGATGAAAACTTCTTGAAACACAACAATTTGGTTATTTGTACATAAAATATGGTATAATATTTTTAGAAATTGTTGTGGTTCAAATTTGCAACATAGTTTTGGTAAGTGCTTCACAAAACAACCCATTTTTTGCACTCGAAAAATGAAAAATGATTTTTTTGTATAACAAAAATGAAAACTTTCTTCGGCAAGATTGTTATCCATTACAAGATGCACCCATGTGCATAATATGGGATCATTTGAACAAACTATGCCATGAATCTAGTCATAACATGCATCGTTTGGCCTGAAAGCCATGAATCTTCGTACGTGGTAACTCATTTCTGAGAATACTTTTCAATTATATTTGCTGTATTCTAAGTTTATCATTTATTGTCATAACTAGGTCACATATAGTGACAGATTGCGAAGGATTTCCATTTTTTTGATTTTTTTTGAATTCTTTATGCCGATTTCAAAATGCGCTTAAAATTGACGACACGACTGTTCTTAGTGAGAGGTTAAATCTTGCGAAACTATTGGTGTATCTATAATAAAATATATAGTTATGTACCTAAAAATGATTTTTAAAAAATCATGAGCAAACTACGAAGCACCTGTGGTTCAAATTTTACCCGGTTACAACTGAATCGGTAGAAGTTTGTCTTTTTACGAGAGGTAAATGAAAACTTCTTGAAACACAACCATTTGGTTATTTGTACATAAAATATGGTCTAATATTTTTAGAAATTTGTGTGGTTCAAATTTGCAACATAGTGTTGGTAGGTGCTTCACAAAACAACCCATTTTTTGCACTCGAAAAATAAAAAATGTTTTTTTTGTATAATGAAAATGAAAACTTTCTTCGGCAACATTGTTATACATTACAATATGCACCTATGTGCACAATATGGGATCATTTTAACAAACTATGCCATGAATCTAGCCATAACATTCTTCATTTGGCCTGAAAGCCACGAATCTTCGTACATGGTAGCTCATTTCTAAGAACACTTTTTCATGATATTTGCCGTATTCTAAGTTTATCATTTATTATCATAACTAGGTCACATATAGTGACAGATTGCGTAGGATTTCCATTTTTTTATTTTTTTTAATTCTCTATGTCGATTTCAAAATGCGCTCAAAATTGACGACACGACTGTTCTTAGTGAAAGGTTGAATCTTGCGAAACTATTGGTGTATCTCTAATAAAATATATAGTTATGTACCTAAAAATGATTTTTAAAAAAACCATGAGCAAACTACGAAGCACCTGTAGTTCAAATTTTACCCGGTTCCAGCTGAATCGGTAGACGTATGTCTTTTTTACGAGAGGTAAATGAAAACTTCTTGAAACACAACCATTTGTTTATTTGTACATAAAATATGGTCTAATATTTTAGAAATTTGTGTGGTTCAAATTTGCAACATAGTGTTGGTAGGTGCTTCACAAAACAACCCATTTTTTGCACTCGAAAAATGAAAAATGACAATGTTGCCGATGAAAGTGAAAACTTTATTCGGCAACATTGTTATACATTACAATATGCACCTATGTGCACAATATGTGATCATTTTAACAAAATGTGCCATGAATCTAGCTATAACATTCGTCATTTGGCGTGAAAGCCACGAATCTTCGTACATGGTAGCTCATTTCTAAGAATATTTTTTCATGATATTTGCCGTATTCTAAGTTTATTTTTTTTATCATAACTAGATCACATAAAGTGACACATTACGAAGGATTTTCATTTTTTTGTTATTTTTTGAATTCTTTATGCCGATTTTAAAATGCGGTCAAAATTGACGACACGACCGTTCTTACTCAGGGGTTGAATCTTGCGAAACTATTTGTATATCTCGGATAAAATAGATAGTTGTGTATCAAAAATGATTTTTTTTCAAAAAATCATGAGCAAACTACGAAGAACCTATAGTTCAAATTGTATCCGGTTTCAGCTGAATCGGCAGAAGTTTATCTTTTTTCGAGAGGTAGACGAAAAAATTTAGAAATCTCATAAATGCGTACAAGTTGGTGATAATACATAAAATATGATTTAACTTTAGTGAAAATTTATTGGTGCCATTTTGTAAAATATTCCAGGTGACTGTTTCACAAAACACTATGTTTTTATAGCACTTAGAAACCATTTTAATGGTACATGTCTTGAACCAATCAGAACTCAGAACCACTCTTCCCACGGATCACCCTAGTGTAGCCGATCTGAACCGTCCACACCCAACCGATCCAACGTCTCTCACTCACCCGTCCTACCGAAACACACGCCGCCCCACCCATACCCTAGCTCCCTCGATCTCCTCCCTCGACCCTCTTCCTTCCCGAGACCACACGCGCCGCTGCCTTCCCCAATCCAGATCGACGAGGCTGCCTCTCTCTCTCTCTCGAAATACCTCCCCCATCCGCACACCTCGCCGCTCGATTCCTCCTCCGGTGCCGCCATTCCCAGCCGATTTCCCCACCAACACTGCCAATCCTACGTTCCTCCCGGTCGATTCCCTACCCACGCCGTGCGTCCAACCCTAGCTCCATTCGATCCCACCCAGCGACCACGGGGTCGCAGCTTGCTCGCCTAGGGTTTGAGTTGGCGGCGCTCGGCCTAGGGTTTGAGGTGGCGGCGCTACATGCTGCCGGCCACCAGGACAGCAACAGCGCAGATGCGAGCCTCACAGGCCATCGTCGACCTCGCGCTACAGGTCAGGGTCATCATCTTCGCGAGGGCGCCTTACGGCAGGCAGGCCGTGGACGTGCCAGATCGGAGGCACGGGCGTGCTGCTGCCGGCGTCTTCCACTGTTCCTTGTTCCCGAGCTGGCCGGACCACGGCGCGTGCGTGCTCCCATGCGCGCCGCTCCGTCAAGCTGGCCAGACCGCGGCAGCGCGTGACCTAGGGTTTGTGGTGGCTGCCCCACGCCGGCTACGGTTCTCCGGCAACCAGGACGGCGACGGCATCGATGGGACCCTCGGACGGGCGTCGTCCACCATGGACATGTTTCTTGCTGGTTGAGCGCAGTAGCACTGTGCCCTTCCTCGCGTCCTGCTCCACGGTGTCCACGATGGCGAACTACGGCGAGGTACTCTCCAACCCGGCTGATTTTCTTTGTTGTCTCTTGCCAAATGCCAGGAATGTGACGTGTATCCCCATTTTAGATGCTTGCAGACGATGCGCCGTGGATGGCTCCAGCACTGGCCGGTCCTCCTCTTCATTCCCCTTCTCCAGGACAGCCTCCACCACCACCCTCGACTCATATGGCAACATCTGCTTGGGTTGGAGACAGAGATTGAGCGGAAGGGGCTCGTGAGGATCTCCGTGCTCTTGCTGCGGCCGAGCCATGTGGCCTCCTACTCGCACCCCTACACCAGCCTAGCTGACGACCTCAAGGTGATAGATCTGTTGTTTCACTTACGTCCGTTGTATGCTTGCGATTGTCCCTTAACTGACACCGGCGCTATGTTATCTTTTTTTATCAGTTAGCTCTGTCAAATATGATCAACCTGCCTATGTTCTATTTCTTCTATGTATACTTAGATATAGAAGCTGAAATCTGTACATGTAACTGGCCCTCCCGTGTAACTTGTGTAGGCCTTGAGGTTAATCCTGGACAGTCTGTCAAGGTGCCACCTGAAGATGACTTCTTCATGCATCTCTCCCAGGTTTGCCATCATCAACACGGCTTGGTCTTAGTTTTTCATTTTCATTGTGCCATTTGCTTGCTTATGTACCGTATGGGTTAGTGTTGTTGATCCCTAGCATGATCTTGGTTGCCGTGAAGTTTAGTTGCTATTTGCTTGCTTCTCAGTCTCTCTTCCTCCCTACAGGTGCCACCGGACGCAAGGGTGGAGTCAAGGATTGCTGTGGTGGTCTGGGGCTGGTGATCTCATCTAGGTGTTGATTGATTCCTGTCCTCAAATTGTGCTTCTAGGTTTAGACATGAGTAATATGTTGATTCTTGCAAGTTCAGAGGCAAGGATGTTCTATTTTTTTATTGTTCAAGGGCCCAAAAGTATATCTGTTTCATTGATCTCATGTTGGTACATGAAAGTCACGTCATACTTAATCCCTATTAACTTCGAAAATGTAAACTAGATTAGTGGTCATTAAAGTCCTCTATATTGCTTTGTTACATACATGCCATACTGGTAAGACTCAAAGTGTATAAACTGTTGCTCTTACTTCAATTAGCTAGTAAATGTTTCATGGAAGTGAATCTAATATCTGTGTGTAGGACTAGTCTAGTAAATGAGCATGTTTGCATTTAAGCTGGCTTGTAACCAACTTTCCTTGCAGATAATGTACCTCAAATTAATTTCTCTATGAGATGCCTGAGTTCTGTAATTCTGGAATTCCTTTTAGTTGAAACATGAGCACTGTTGATTAGGACTAGTATAATTCTGGTAACATCTCTTTATTGTTAGATTAGAAATATGAACATCTATGTAAAAGAGAAGTGACAAATTAATTTAGTTATTAATACTTGCCATGTTTTGATTATCTCACAGCTATCCCCTTTGGTTGCATGGTACATTTGTTATACCATGCTGAAGTATTGATGAATCCCGGCGGGAGCGCATGGTGGACTTCTACATGGACGAGTAGCTTTAGCGGCCAACGTTAGCGCCGATGTGGACCAGATCTTCAAATACAGCCCCATCCACGACATCGACACAAAGTCAGGTATCTACTGCTCATCTTCTCGAACTGATATTTTTCTAATGCTTGATGACCTGATGCTTGATGCATGTAGCATGTGCTCCCTATGGATATATATAATTGATGCATGTATAATGCGCTCCATGTGCTTGATGACCTGATGCCTAATGCTTAACAACTAGAGTGTTGCATGCAAGTACTACACTTGCATCTGTCTCGCAACATATGCCTCTTGTTTCATGTCATTTATCTATTATCACTTTAGATGTTTTAAGTGAATGTTGTACTACTTGCAAGTGTAGATGTACTGATGCAAACACTGCTCGTGTAATTACGACTAATTCGGCTTTTCCTCTCATTTATAGGAGTTCTAGGCTAAAGAAATGCGAAGAACCTCGAAGCCCTAGCCAGTGACTCGCTTTATATGTTGTATGAACTTGCTGTAACGCTGAATTAACTGGGAATTTTGATGTAATACTGATCTTTGTGGGAACTGCGTGTATATGTACTTGTTGTACATATTATTGCTGGAAATTCAAATTTACTGACAAATTTTGTGATCGTGAATATTGTTGTAATTCAAATTTACTAGAATTCAAATTAAATTTGAAATGATTTCCTCTTTCTACTGATTTGATTTCGGGTTGATACTGTGCTAAAGAGGCATTGTGCCCAACTATTTGGGTTGTACAAAGGCCGCGATAAAAAAGCCACGGCCCAGAACATATATACACTTTAAAAGGCCAAGGCCCATAAAATAATTGGCTAGAATGTCTTTAATTCGACCAGCAATTCAAGAAAAAAAAAACCTAAATGGGCTGGTCTGTTGGTATTGGCCCATATAGATGACCACTGTGGACTGGGCTGATTCTGATCCATGACCTTTTGATTTGGTCATAATTTTACCACGTCAGCTTTGCCACGTAGGATCTGACGTGGAGTGGCCGAACAGCCAATGACCAAAATAGTTGGTCATAAAGTTATGACCATTCGATTTGGTCATAACGGTTATGACCATTCCACTAAAAAAGTCGTAAGTAATCATTTAAGACGCTCGGTTTTTTACCTTCTGTTTTTGCATAAAAAGGTCACAAATGAAAAATAATGACCTTCTAGTGACCAAATTGGAGGGTCGTTAACGAGCATATTTCTTGTAGTGAGTCATTGGAGTTGGAGTAGGAGTAGGAGGCCTGCCGCTGCGAAGATTCCGGCTGGATGGCGTGGTTGAAGCGAGAATAGCACCGCAGTGCATCGTGCCCGTAGACATGGCAGATCTGGCAAGTGGACTTGCCACCACGTCCACGCCCTCCTGCTTGCTGGTTGCTGTGTGCGGAGCGCGAAGCCAAACGATCTTGGCCTTGGACTTGGAGGCGAACATGCGATCCAGGGCCTACAACACTGATGCTGCTGTTTTGAGGAACAGCACATGTCCGACCACCGGTGGGCTCAGAGAGGCAAGCAGGGCACTCAGAACCTGCTGATCTTGGCGGAACCAGACTGCGTACTCAGTGTTGTCCATCGTCGTGGAACTCCCTTCAGTCGTGGGGACCTTCTTCGGCGGGATCTCCTTGGTTCCATCCGCAAAGCCATACAGATCATGGCTACGAAGACCGGGAAGAGCTTGAGCCTTCCACAACAGATAGTTGTCTTGGTCTAGCTTAATCGTAATTGCTGCGGCAAGGGCTTGTTGGATGTTGAGCGTGGGCGAGGGGGAAGATGAACTCGGTGGAGCCATGGATTGATGATCAGGAGCGGAAAAGGCTCTGATACCATATGAGAAAGGATAGATGGATTGTGCCGTGACTTCTAGGGCCGGCGTAGCTCTCAATATATAGCACAACATACAGAGTTTACAGGTTGTTAGGATTACATAGATCTAACTACCCAGAGAGCTATCTGAAATACAATTGGTTAGCTACAGAGATAAGGATCGTATACCGCTCCTAACCAACTCCGTTTAACAGATCGGACACCCCGAGATTTCGCCATAAACCAGATCGGACGGCTGGGACCCAGCTGATAATCAGATACCTAGCACTGCCCAAATACATATACTACTCGTACAAATTGAGAAAACTTTTTGACCGAAGGAAACTCGCAGACGTGAGTCATGACTCATGAGGCTACATTGGCCCAATCGTTCCTAATTCCATGGCGTGATGGCGTTGTGGGTTTATGGACTGCCAATTTCTCTCGAGCATACCACGTAAGCAAAGGAGAGAGAGTCGACACATCTCGGCGACGGCGAGCGGCAAACTCGCCCGGTCGCTCACCGGACGCTAGCTCTCTTCTCCGATCGATCTGGCGTGTGCGAAAGAGAAATTAAAAGAAGATGATGATGAACTATACTTTGACGAAATCGGGATCCGTCATCTTTCGTCCCCTCCTCCGCTGCAAGCCGGCGCTCGTCCGACCACAGCCGCCGCTGCAGACGGCCACTCGGCACTACCGCGCCTATCGGCGGCGCCTGCGGGCGGTCTCGCACTCGGCCGCCACCACCTCATCCGGAGGACTCTTCGGTCAATGGCCTGCCGTCGGTCGAGTACTGGCGCAAACGTCGCCAGCTGAGTACTACAACTACATCTCCCCGCGGCGCCCGGAGCTAATCCACTTCAGCCGAGGCCGCCACGCCTGGGCCCCGTGGTACCACGACTGGCGGAAGGTTGCCGCGCGGGTTCTCCTGCCCGGCGCCGCAGCCATCGCCGCCTACTACAGCAACCTCGAGACCGTCCCATACACCAACCGCACCCACCTCGTGGTCCTCCCTCCGCGGCTCGAGCGGCGGCTCGGCGAGCTAGCGTTCGCCGGCATCAAGAAGGAGCACGCCGGCAAGATCCTTCCTTCCGATCACCGTGACAGTATCCGCCTCCGCAGAATCACGTCCGAGATCCTCCGCACCGCCGAACGCACCCTTGCGCCTGTCAAGCGAGGCGGCGAGCTCTTGGACGACAGGTGGATGGCCAAGAGCTACGGCGACAAGCAGGCGAAGGCGATGACGAGGCATCTCGATGGGCTTCACTGGGAGGTAATCCTTGTCGAAGATAGGCAGGTCAACGCGATGTGCGTCCCAGGCAAGATCGTCGTCTACACTGGATTGCTCGAGTATTTCAAAACCGATGCAGAGATTGCATGTGTGCTTGGGCATGAGGTAGGTAGATTAGATTTTACTGCTGAATTACTTACCGGAATATAGTACCACGTACTACGTGATCTGGGGTTTAGGGTTTCCAGTGAATCCAAACTGAAACCGGTGCTGTTTTCTACGCAGATCGGTCACATTATTGCAAGGCACGGCGCGGAGGAGCTCAGCAAGAGATTGTGTTCTTTGGTTCTCCGGCAGTTCATTGACAGTAGCGCCTTGGTCAAAAGTATTTCCACACTACTCTTCAAGCTGCCCTTCACACGAAGGTACACATATATTCACTTTTGCATATTCAAATTAGAGAAATTGCATTGACACTTAATGTATTCTCCAAATTGTAATTCTTTAATTCTAGTGAGAGTTATATATCTAGGTGCTAGTAGAATTGTAGAAAATGTTTCAGTAAGTCCTTTCATTGTCTATCTTCCAAGAATTGAAACCACTACTCTTCCATCTACGACAGCCGGTCTAATATGGCAGGGTAGGCCCAATACCAGTTGCTCTAATATGGTAGAGTTCAATGTATTCCATCTATGAAAGTTGTTCTTTCATGAAGCTGTGTGTTGTGTAACACACAATTATCACCTTGTTAACGCATTATCAAATATACTCTCCTGTATATGATAGTTTGTCATGCTAGAAGCTCTCCTTGAATCCTTATGGTGTTACCTATGTAGGATGGAGATAGAGGCAGATCGCATTGGAATGCTGCTACTTGCCGCGGCTGGTTTTGATCCACATCTAGCCATCGAGGTCGAAGAGAAGCTAGGAAAGATCATAGGAGATTCAGAATTGCAGAACTACATGTCTACTCACCCTTCAAGTAAGAAAAGAGTGCATTGTTTGTTGCAGGACAAGGTCTTAAAAGAGGCGATGGAATTATACAGAGAAAATGGTCCCGGCAAAGAAGCTGAACATTTCGGCATTTCTGATCCTTTCGATACCAATAAAACGATGATTGTTTAGGGGTAACCAAAGGCAAGGTGTAAAATAAATACATATAAATTGATGGGTATGCAGTTTTGTGTTAATTGTGTTCCTCATGATAATGCTTAGAACGTTTTGTGTTAACAAGTTTACAAACGCATATCCGGCCGGTCACCAGCTCCCTCGAGGACTTAGATGCGTAATCCATGGCAATTTCTCAAGCACAACACGTAGATGGGCCAATCGAAATCCTTAGCGATTTCTCAAGCACAACACGTGGAGGAAACAGATAAATAGCGACGTAGTTGGCGATTGCAAGAGAGGTCATAGGAAGGCTAGAACTGGCTCAGGAGTCTAGAGACCTTTCGACGGCGGAGCACCGGCTGCGCGTGAGTATTTCTCAGTGCATTGCGTGTATTTGAACATATATGCATATTAGTTTTCGAAGTACCAAAAAATTGTCTAAATCTAGAAAAATGATATTTAATTTCGATAATCCTTACGCGGAGAACATGACCTTGAAAACGCCCGCAATTTGGATGCTCGGTTCAAAAAATATTTCGTTTCTCAACTAAATGCTAAATTGTAAACTTCAACTCTCTCACATCATATCTCTCTCGTACTCGTCTCCACTTCTCTTTTTCATACGACAAGTAGGGAGATACCCCTACGTAAACCACGAGAAAATGAGAACGCTATGAATAGTGTGTTGGAACAAACATCCTGGAAATGCACTTTGGAACCCGGGTGCATATGCATCCGGTATTATAAAAACTAATTTTTTAAATGTCGAAAGATTCTGAAATAAAATTTTACGGATACATCTTGACATTCTATATATTCAAAAAGTCGTCTCACGAAAAATTGACATTTTTGGTGGCATGTGTAAAAAGACAAAATAATGACTCGTACAAAGCCCTATTTTACCATCAAATATTTGTATTTTTTACATAGCACACAAAAAATATCGGTTTTCCATGAAACAATTTTATGAACACATAAGATGTAAAGATCGATGCGCGACAAAAAAAATTATAACTTTTTGACATTTCAAAATTCATTTAAAATACATTTCAAATACCAGGTGCATATACCCTAGAGCAAAAACGTCATCATTCGATAAATCAGCTTCTTTTTCTAGAGATTTCGAAAAATGCAAATACTGCTATTCTTGGACTTTTTGTTTTGTTTTGAGCAGAGCTATTCTTGGACTTCTTCTGCGGCCTTCTTCGACTTCATCTGCGGCGAGGACTTAGGCCCATCAGCGATCCACGGCAATGGGCTTCGTAGAAATCGACACGCGAATGCAACTGCAAGAGATGGGCTTCTGTCGCCCAGTGACATCGCAGAGAGCGGCGGCACGATTCGCCGCCACCGCGCTCTCTCTCTCTCTCCATGCCATCTGGCAACTTCCACAAACCCACCAAACCAAAGGCCTCTCTAGTCTGTACGATCACACACCCTCCCGAAAATCCAACAANAAATCCTTAGCGATTTCTCAAGCACAACACGTGGAGGAAACAGATAATAGCGACGTAGTTGGCGATTGCAAGAGAGGTCATAGGAAGGCTAGAACTGGCTCAGGAGTCTAGAGACCTTCCACGGCGGAGCACCGGCTGCGCGTGAGTATTTCTTGGTGCATTGCGTGTATCTGAACATATATGCATATTAGTTTTCGAAGTACCAAAAAATTGTCTAAATCTAGAAAAATGATATTTAATTTCGATAATCCTTACGCGGAGAACATGACATTGAAAACGCCCGCAATTTGGACGCTCGGTTCAAAAAATATTTCGTTTCTCAACTAAATGCTAAATTGTAAACTTCAACTCTCTCACATCATACCTCTCTCGTACTCGTCTCCACTTCTCTTTTTCTTACGACAAGTAGGGTTAAACCACGAGAAAATGAGAACGCTAAGAATAGTGCATAGGAACAGACATCTTGGAAATCCACTTTGGAACCCGGGTGCATATGCATCCGGTGTTATAAAAACTAATTTTAAAATATCGAAAAATTCTAAAATAAAATTTCACGGATACATCTTGACATTCTATATATTCAAAAAGTCGTTTCACGAAAAATTGACATTTTTTGTAGCATGTGTAAAAAGACAAAATAATGACTCGTACAAAGCCCTATTTTAGCATCAAATATTTTTCTTTTTTACATGATACGCAAAAAATATCGGGTTTCCATGAAAAAAAATTGTGAACACATAAGATGTTAATATCTATGCGCTACAATTTTTTATAATTTTTAACTTTTCAAAAATAATTTAAAATACATTTCAAATACCAGGTGCATATGCCCTAGAGCCAAAACGTCATCATTCGATAAAGTCAGCTTCTTTTTCTAGAGATTTCGAAAAATCCAGATACTGCTATTCTTGGACTTCTTCTGCGGCCTTCTTCGACTTCATCTTCTTAGGCCCAGCAGCGCTCCACGGCAATGGGCTCTGCAAGAGATGGGCGTCTGTTCGCCCAGTGAGTGCCCCAGTGACATCTCAGAGAGCGGCGACACGATTCGCCGCCACCGCTGAACCGCTCTCTCTCCATGCTGGCCATCTGGCAACTTCCACAAACCCACCAAACCCAGGCCTCTCTAGTCTGTACGATCACACACCCTCCCGAAAATCCAACCAAAAATAGCGAAAAATTAAAACGGCATGAACTACCTCAAGAACTCGCGCTCCTCCCTCTCCCGGCTCCTCCGCTACAACCCCGCCGGCCGGCCGCCCCCGCCGCCGCTGCCAGCGGGCGCGGGGGTGCCGACCGCGCGGCACCACCACGCCTCCCCGCGTCTCCCGGGGATCACCCACTCGTCCGGCCGAGGGCTCCTCCGCCACGAGCCCGCCGCCCTATGTCGACCGGCGCTGGCGCCGCCTCCCCGGCACTACTTCACCTCCTCGCGCCGCCCGCAGGTCGTCCACTTCACCCGCCGCCGCAGCGGGGGGCAGTGGTACCACGACCGGCGGAAGGTCTTCGCGGTGGTCCTCGTCGCCGGCGGCGCGGCGGTCTCCGTCTACTTCGGGAACCTCGAGACGGTGCCCTACACCAACCGCGTCCACTTCGTCATCGTCACGCCCCAGCTCGAGCGCCAGCTCGGCGAGTCCCAGTTCGCCATGCTGAAGAAGGAGCTCGCCCCCAAGATCCTGCCCCCGCTCCACCCCGACAGCGTCCGCGTCCGCCTCATCGCCTCCGAGATCGTCCGCGCTCTCCACCGCGGCCTCGCCGACCGCCGCACCGACGACTTCAGCGACACCTCCTACGGCGACATCTCCTCCGACCTCGCTATCAAGAACCGCGACATGGAAGCCGAGGATCTGATGAATCACGTCTCGCCTGACAAGGACGCGAGCACGGCAGCGGCGGCCCAGCGGAACGACGAGCTTCTCGATGACAGGTGGGTCGCCGAGAGCCGGAAACGGGGGAAGGCTCGGGGGGCGCAGCCGCAGACGAAGCATCTCAATGAGCTCAATTGGGAGGTCATCGTTGTCAGAGATAAGCTCGTCAATGCAATGTGCATGCCCGGTGGTAAGATTGTGGTCTTCACTGGATTGCTCGACCATTTCAAGACAGATGCTGAGATTGCAACAGTGCTCTCCCATGAGGTAGGTTTGCTGATTGGATTATGGGCTCGTTTAGGATTTGGGGTGGTTTTACGATGCATTTGAACTTACATTGGGACTTCTATGTTTCAGATTGGGCATGCTATCGCAAGGCACGTGCCAGAGATGATCACCAAGAACCTGTGGTTTAATTTCATGCAGATTATCGTCCTACAGTTTATTTACATGCCAGACTTGATTAATGCAATGTCAAATTTACTTCTCAGGCTGCCCTTCTCACGAAGGTATTCATTTCTGCATTTCACATTGTTCATGAAAATACGGTCTTTACATTCTACGCGTGACAAGTTGCATATAATGACTGAAATGAGATGCTCCCAGACCTGGCAAAGGACAATAAGTTGTAGCCAATATGCTTGAATTGTCTAGATATGTCATTTTGCTGTAAGGTATATGAGTCTTGCTTCAAGCGCCTCCACGTAGGCCACCCTAAGCTAATGTGAGCCTCTCTGTTACTTCAGCTTAATGTACCACAGATCAGTGAGGATCTATCTAGGTAAAGTGATCTCTGTGCCACATTAACAACTTAAAAGGTGTACTAGTCTGGTCATTGTCGCCGACGTCGAAGTTGTTTCGAAAACTAATAAAAACTTAGACTAGTATCAATTGACTTGGCAGATTCTCTGAATTATATGCCTGTAATCCAGGTTTGTAACTTCATGAAGCAATGGATGTTCTCAAGATATTATCCTTTCATGGAGAGACATCTTTGAGGCACGTACTATTTAATTTGTTAGGAACTAACTACAGTGCTGACATTTGAAGCAATAAAACCCATGGCGCTTGATAGTCCTACATATGAGATTGTTACTGTTTACTCTTGCCCATAAAGACAATTGGACATTGGAGAGAAATCTAGTGCCCCCTGTTCTCTCACCTTTGTTCCAATGGTTGACAGAATTCATTTTATGGGGACTTATTAGCCATTTGTCGCCGGTTCTTAGAAACTAGACTAAATAAGCTTTACAATAGCATATGCCTGGATATGTATGGAATTGGTCGCCGAACACCAAATTGACTAGAATGATATTATGATGTGATATCCTTCTTGTAGATCTACTACAACTCCTATCAAAATTGACAAGGACGATGTCCTTCTTGTACAATTATTAGAATCCCATTACCAATGCATTACCATTTACGGTGCGTGGAAGTCCGTTTGTCCATCGATTTTCTATCAGATTCACGCGCAAAAATCCTTTTAACAACATATATGTGAAAATCTATCATTCTGAGGATGGGGTAGTGTATATTTGAGATGCACAAGACTTTTATACTATTTAAGGTGGTAATTTGTACTGTTGACTTGCGGTAACATGAGTCCCCTTGACGAGTGCTTGTTCTTCCAGTATGAAGCAGTGGTCACTGCCTCACTGGTCACTTAGGATCTTCAGTGATGGGAAAATTTGAAACTTCCCAGAGCTGACTAAATTGGGGAAGTTTTCTGCACAAGTAAAAACTTTAATCAATGTTTGTTCAAAAATATTTAAGGAGGAAAGTAATTTTATATGTTTGTATACATCTATAATATTCATATCTTGCGTCTGTTTGTTCGAAAATAAAATACTCTGTACAACCATTTCCAGAAGAAAAACAATTATTTGAAATACACTCAAATATAATGGAATATTGACTGTTGAGCCTCGTCGGTACAAGCTATCCCTGGAGCTTTCTATGATCAGCTTGCCGCCTCATCGTTGAACTGATGTACAGCATGGCCATTGCACACTGCTGTCAAGCAAGCAAGTATAGACATTGGGTGCTTCTGCCTAGTGCATCTGAAATGTTGCATTATAGGAGCTAGGATGTTTAGCTCTAGGAAGTTAGCAGTTGTCTTGAAACAAGATGGCAAGTAACTGAAGTCATCTCCTGAAAGATGGACTAGCTACTGATCCCTCAGACTCTTGCTCTGATTATTTACTCCATTGATTGAAAGCTCACTGTATGGTGTATGCCTATCTGCCTTGTCCAATCTTGATCCACTGATGCTACTTTCTGTGGATATGAAATTTTCTGAAGCCTCAGCTGCCACTTCTTGATGTAGCCTTGAGCCTTCATTGCTTTGAAGACACATCAAGATTTCATTCCAGGGTGTTGTGGCCGCTTGGAGCTTCGAAGGTAATAGGGGTGTGGCACGGGAGGACGTGTTCGTCCTCTGCGTCCGGGCGCCGTTGCCGGGGATTAGATCGATAGCAGGGGGAGGTCGAGAGAACTCAGAGGGATCGGGAAGAGCAGATAGAAGATAGATTGATTATTCATTGCTTGCCCTAAACACACGTGATACACATCCTTTAATAGGAGGACCAGCCGCCAGGGGACCTGGTGCACAAACCGACTCTAATACCTCTTGTACGTAAATAGGACTCTACTCACGAAATACCCTATTTTCCCTAATTATTTAATAATGGACTCTAGCTAAGGCTGTGGCAACTGCTGCGTTATTAAGGCCACAACACAGGGACAGTCATGTCTTTTGTCTGTCATAAAGAGTAAACTACTGTTTTTCAGATGGGCGAGCTCGTTAGCTAGATTCTTGTTGCTGTATATGCTAGTATGTTTCGGTGATTGTCATTAGAGTCTTTCGTGTGTTGTACAGTTTTCGACCTTGTTATTTCATCGGCAAATATATGCAAGTATTTCTTGTTAGAAGCTCTTCTGACGATGCTACCTGTGTAGGATGGAGATAGAGGCAGATCACATTGGACTCATGTTACAAGCTTCTGCTGGTTTTGACCCACGCATAGCTCCTAAAGTCTACGAGAAGCTAGGAAAACTCTCGGGAAATCCATCGGTGCTGACAAACTACCTCTCCACTCATCCTTCGAGTCAGAAACGATCCGAGCTGTTGTCACGAGCCCAGGTAATGGAGGAGGCGCTGCAGCTGTACAAGGAAGCTCGCGCCGGCCATGGCATCGAAGGTTTCCTCTAGGTTCTGTCTCCATAGCACCCGACGCAGAGTCGTGCTCTTGTTACCTGCACAGTGATATTCTGTAAGAAGAGCGTACTCTGTGCCTGAAGATGTATGTTACATACGTCTCTTGATATCGTCTGTTCTTGTTAGGCATGAATCGGCTACATTTCCGAAGCAGGCTGTAGCTGCTTCGTCAGTGATTAGGAAAAAAAAAAGATTAGATGATTGCTGTTAATAATTGGTGTGCAGAGAAGCTCCCTTTCGTTTATGAATGTTCCTGATGATGTTGATTGCTATTTTGTCATCTACTCCAGCTAGTGCCTAGTGGTCAGCTAGTCATGGAATATTCATATTTTCCTTTTAATAAGTAGCCAATCACGCAAGCTCCATAACTGAATATAATTTGCAATCCTTAATTATCCTAGATTCCCTTGCAATCTTGGCGTGCTCGCGTACTTCGTATTTAGTCAATAGATAGATACACCCACTCCATGTCTACTTGGTGTGCATACATACAGTATTGTTGTGTCGACCTGCTCAAGATTCCAAATTGCACGAGCGAGCCATCGCCCAACAACCCACTCGGCCGGCATGGCATCAGCGTCGAACAGAATGTAAGCGTGGGATACCGCGACTTCTGGTCCCCCGTTTTGTCACGATTACTTGAAGATCTGTCTATCTGGGCGCGCGATTATCTTAATTCTAGAGGCTCTCCGTCATCGACGTTCGTCTCTCTCCGTTGGCGTCGTCAGATCTGCAAATTGCTTCCATATAGTACAATTTCTCTCCTAGGAAACGCAATAGTCTATCAAACTACGGAGTATTGTACTCCAGTATACAGATATACTATAATCTGGGAACACACTACAAGAGAAGAGAGTGATTTTGTTAGCTTTTCGATGCACGAAGTGTCGCTCGCTGATTTGTTGCTTCCGTTCATGGCATGGCGGTCAGTCCACGCTGATGTGCTGTACTTTGGACTAACTAATGAGACCTTTCCGGCAGCTAAAGGATGGCGGCCTTCTGCTCGCCTCTTGGGTCGCAGTTTCGCACTGTATTTTGACCAAGTGAGTGACGTGCAAGCCGGGGCTTGAACGCCGGGAACTTTTGCTGTGCCGTGGTAGACCGAGAGGTACCGGCAAAGGCAGAGAGGAGGAGGGATAGCTAATTTCTTGGCAATTTCAAGATGTGAATGCATGAAAAGTGATCTCTACGAGTGCAGAGTACAAAGCCGAGAGGAGCTGGTGAGGATGATGTACGTCAACGAAAGAAGTGAACAATAAGAGCACTGCTTGGCGTACGACGATTCCTGTACGACGTCTGTCCGACGGAGTGATCTGTCCGTTGCCTTGCATCAGCTCGTCAGCCAGCAACGTCGGATCAGTGCATCGTACAGTGATCGGACGGAAAACGTCGGATGCAGAGCAATTCCGGAACAATAATGCCGGGAGTGGTTGGAGGTCGAAGGAGATGGAGCTGCGATGCTTCATCTCAACTGCATACCACTGTTCCGTCAGATGATTGGGGCATGGTGACCTACTTGTGTGCCGTGACAAGTACTAGTACGTAGTGACGTTTCCCAGCTTACACGGCTATCCCCTAAAGAACATTATCCTGTGCCTCCTGTGCCTCCTTCTTTCTCTCCCCGTGCTTCGGTAAGGAGAGGCGAAAAGGGGGCATCTTTCTTTCCCTCACTCCGCCGACGGCCGGATCGACGGTCTCCTCCCTCTCCGGTCGCCGTTCTGGCGGCGGGAGGGTGGGGGGACCTTAGATCCGCGCCCGACGCGTGTAGATAGTAGGGTGTTTGGTTCCGGCGGCGCTGGCTTGGTGGGGGGAGTAGTGCTGCCGTGGAATAATGGTGCTGGAGATCTTTCCCCACCTCGGCTTCGTTTACGGCGTTGCCGATGGGTCTCCGGCAGTGTGTGCTCCCAGATCTGTCGATCTGGTGGGCGGTGGCGTCCGGAGCTCTTCGCTGATCTGCTTTCTCCGACCGGCCGTGGTGGCGAGGGGAGGATGATGGGGTCGCAGCATGGAAAACAAAAATTTTCTACGCGGCAAAGCGGAATAAACCCCAAGGATCTAGATCTACGAGATGAAGATAGCGAAGATGAGATCCAATCTCTTACCCTCGAAGATCAACAAACGCGTTTTGTCGGTGCAGGGGTTGGCTAGTCGATCCCCGCAACTAGACTCGTCTAGTCGCGAGGAGATGTATTATCCTCGAGATCCAATCCGGCGAAGTGCAGCAACGGGCAGCACCTCCGCGGTGTCCACACGTACAGCTCGATGAAGACGTCGACTCCTTGATCCCGCAAGCGAGACGACGTGGCCTTGATGATCTCAGCAGCACGACGGTAGTGCCGGTGACGATGACGATCTCCGCGAGCAGGGCTTCGCCAAGCCAAGCAAGAGGAGAGGGAGAGGAGCAAGGTGGCGCAGCAGCCCTAGGGCAAGGGGTGGTGCGGCTATGGTGTGGAGGTGAGGCGGCGGCAGCCCTCCGGGAGAGAGAGGGGTGCGGCTAGGGTTGAGGGGTGAGAGGGGGGTGCGGCTAGAGGGGGGTTGCGGCAGCCTCCAAGGTGTCGTGCGCCTCCCCCCTCCCCTCCTTTATATAGGCGGCGGCTAGGTCAAGGGGAGGGGCCGGCCGGCCCCTCCTTACTTGCCCCCCAAGTTGGAGTCCAACAAGGACTCCTCCTTGGGCCCTTTCCTAAAGGGGTGGGAGCCCACCTCCTAGTCCAACTAGGAGTGGGACTCCCCTCCTATGCCGCACCAGCCCATGGGCTTAGGTGGTGCGCCCCACCAAGTGGTGGCAGCACCCCTTTGCACCATGTGGGCCCCATACAAATTATGCGGTCCCACTTCTAGACCCTTCTAGAACATTCCGGAACCTTCCGGTACCCTTTAAATAATTTCCGGAACTTTTCCGAAACCTCCGGAAACCACTTTCCATATATGAATCTTATTCTCCGGACTCCTCCGGAACTCCTCGTGATGTCCGGGATCCCATCCGAGACTCCGAATCACCATTCGTTCACGTCATCATTTAATTCATCGCAAAACCTAATTTCATCGGAACGTTAAGTGTGTGACCCTACGGGTTCGAGAATGCATAGACATGATCATATCAATAATTAATAGCGGGACCGGGATGTCCATATTAATTCCTATACACTCAACGAAAACCTTTTCTCGATTGAACCACAATGCCGGAGATTCAATTAATCTCATATACGATTCCCTTTGTCTCACGATATTTTACTTGCCCGAGATATAATCGTTGACATCCCCATGTCTAGTTTAATCTCGTTACCGGCAAGTTCTCTTTACTCGTCCATAATATAGGATCCCGGTGATTACAACTTAATCACTTGTCTGCAGACTCTTGATGCTATATTACCGAGAAGGCCTGGAGATATCTTCTCCGTCACATGGAGGGACAAATTCCACTCTTGATTCATATCACCCAACAACCCACCATCGGAGATACCTGAAAGCCACCTTTATAATCACCCAGTTACGAAGTGACGTTTGATGTCCACAAAGTATTCCTCCGGTGAACGGGAGTGATATAATCTCATGGTCTAAGGAAACTATATTTGGCATATTAAAAGTGTTGACAACAAAACTTTTGTGACACGATTAATTGCAACTCTTTATTTGGGTCATGTCCATCACACCATTACTCCTAATGATATGACTCCGTTATCAAGTGACTATAACAAGTCCATAGTTAGGAAACTCTAACTATCTCTTGATCAACGAACTAGTCCTGTAGAGGCTTACTAGGGACTCCGGGTGTTTATATTCCACACATGTATTATGTTTCCATTTAATACAATTATAGCATGGATAATAAACTATTATCATAAACGTGAATATGCTTAATAAACCATTTATTATTGCCTCTAGGGCATATTCCCAACAGTCTCCCACTTGCACTAGAGTCAATAATCTAGTTTACATTTCCGCGATCCAACACCCATGAAGTCTCACTCATGAAGTCTCAGTGCTGATCATGTTTGCTTGTGGAAGAGGTTCTGTCCGTGCTCTGTACTTTACAGTTCTTTATGTCATTTGCAAAATTGTAACTGTCACCTAATTTGACATTACTTTATCATCACATGATAAACTTCCTATCATCCCATGATAAAATCATTATCATATAATGCATATAATATGTTTGGTTATAGAGTGAGATAATCATATCCTTTCATGCCCATATGTATGATTAGTCAAAAGAACTTTCTCATAACACATGCATCTGGAACTCACTCAATCTTGAAACAACTTTCTCAAACCAAAATATTATATCTTATTTCAATCCTTGAATTAATCATATACTCCTATATGTTGTTGACTTAACAAATCAACAGTGAACCTTGTCACTTTGACATTTCCGATCATGCTTTCGCTGTGCTACTCTGCTATTAAGAGATCCCTAATTTAGTCTGGCTTTATAACTTCAACCAAGTCCACCATTTTCTAAATTTATCTCAATCTCATGAAGAATGACTCCTCATTCAACATGTTCTTACAATTAAGAACTTGGGTCACAAATCGTCACATACAAACATATGGTTCTTATATGTTGAGATCTATGAACAATTCATATTAAATTCCAACATATCCTCTAACCATCAATTTTGTACTGAGTTCTCTAACTCAATGCTTCACCTATATGCCACAATGAGATGAACCATTCTTCTCGTGTTTCATTTTGAACTCCTTCAAAACTTGTGTAGGTAAAACATCCTGACTTTAATATTTATCAAACTTATCTATCCTCCATAGATACATTCATCTACATGAATATTTGACGTTCAAACTAACTTCATAAGTTATGCATTGGTCCATGACAACATTTACAACATTCATGAAATCTCCATTTCACTCAAAACACTATGTTGTAAACTCCCACTCAAATATACCTCATACACATATTAAATTGTGAAAACACAGTGGCTCCCACTCAGAAATATGTTATCTTTATATTTGACCATGATTAACTAGCTCCCACTCAAACATATGTCACCACATATTTTGATTATGGAAATTAATTTCTGCTCTAACTTAATATATGTCACCACATATCTTAATTAGATCTCACTCAGTTTCTTATGCACTTTCTCGACACTTTGGACTCCTCCAAAACTCTTAACTCTTAAGATTCGAGAACTCATATACGAAACACCAGCACTTTGCTAGTTCTAAGTTTTATTTATTCCACGCAAACTCTTTTGCAAAATAAATATGTGAAACATTCTTTTCACAAAATCAAGTAACGATTACTTTATGATTTAAACTTAAATTGGAATGACTCTTAGTCACTTTCGTATTTAAAGTTTCTATTTCTTCTTTTGTAGTTTTGTAGGTATGTCTTGTTTCTCAAACATGACAAGCAAATCATGAATATTATTTTGCAACTTTTGACAAAATTCATATTCTTGAATCCTACTTCTCTTTAGACAAGCTAAACCAAAATTCAATGATCACCATCATCAAAACCTTTATGTGTCAAGTTTTAACCAACATAGCACTTTACATATGTGCCACTTGATACATAAACATGCAAGGTTTAATCTTTCTAAACTCATTCCAACAATTCTTTTATCCATGAAACCATTTCACGATAAATCCACTAATAACACAACCAAACACATTGGTTTGTTCCTTTTAGTCTCACATTGTGGAATCTCTATTCATAATCTCATATGAACATTCTACAAAACTTTATTTGCTTTGGTTTTAATTATCTACATAATTATTGAAACCACTATTTCACATAACTCATATGCGAAATGCAAATCATTAAATAGATCCTTTATTTAAAACAGAGTGTTATCAAAATAAATCTAAATGATACTAATGAAAACTTAAAACCAAGAACCCTTTGTTTATGACCACATGATATCAAATATAATGTGACTACAATACTTTAGGTTTATCAAAACATCTTTTGAATAACTCTAAACATTGTAATTTGTGATAACACTTGTCACAAGTCACCATACTAAAACAATAACTCAAATATTTTGTCTCTTTTGATCAAATCGAAAAGACTCAATTATCTTGTTAACTTAATATCCTCTACTTCCAAAATCTCATCATGACATGAATAAATACTCCTATTCACTCATCCATGATAAAATAATGATGTCTTTTATTTACTGAAAAATACAACCAACACTTGTGTTTATTTTCAGCAACTCATGGCATTTTCAGAAAATGGCATTTTTAATCACACTACTTAGTGATGCGCATCAACATGCTCTTCAGCACTAATAGTACAATTAAAACAATTCTCATCATTAAGTATTGGATATTTTAGTATGTCTTTATTTTATAAGTGTTTAACTAATTATCGTTTAAATCTAGCAAAGGACAATAATCTCATAATCGAAACGTGATCTCCAAAAAGGATTACTCATGAAAATAGAACAACCACTTGTCTTTAACATGAATAACCGTCTCACAAACCGAGACACACTAATTTAAGATCACACTTAATTCGATTACAAAACTCATTCAAATCCTCTAATTTAAAACGATAAATGTAGAAGTGAAATGACGCCAGCATCAACTCCTTGATTGCCATCTTCCCGCGAAATCCACTCAGTCCCTCCATGCACTTCTCAAACGGCAGGCCCTGTTTTCATAAAACAGCACAAGTATCAAATACTTAGCTCACCATAAGTGTAAATGGGACATTAAACATTTATAACTAGTATATCAAAATATACCTTCTGCGTTGACTACCTCTCCTGCTATGGGTTCCACTTTAACTTGACTCAGCTGGGAAATGAACTCACAGAAAGTGATCGAATCCCTTCCCATGACATAGTTCTTCACATAATCCTTATAGCTGGGGGGAAGCGAACGCAGCACCCCATCTATTGCCATCTCGTCAGTTATTTCATGGTTCCAAACATCCACCATAGTATAATACAGCCGGTGCATCTTACTTAGGTGCTGTTCCAAGCAAGTGTTTTCTTCCATCTTAGTTGAAAGAAATTCATCCAGGCATTCAAACCTTGCAACTCTAACTTGTGCTATGAACCTTTGTTTCAGCTCATCGACAATCTCCATTGCGCTCAAGTTTCCAAATTGTCTACCAAGGTTAGAATCCATGAAGGCGCATATCAGCCACTCGACTCTCAAGTAGGTGGTCTTTTGATCATACCACTCCATATACCCTTCATAGTCAACAGTAACATCAGGGCATTTTTCTAAGGCTTCATCTATCACGTAGAGCTCATCATTGGCGAAAAGGGCTTCTCTCAGACGCATGTACCACTCAGCAAAGTTGGACCCATCTAGACGCAGCTCCTCAGCAAGAAACATACTACTGTAGTCTCCCATGATCTACAAGGATTTTGCAAAGACATCTTTAGGACACTTGTTTATGATAATTTTAGTTCAAATTAATCAAATTAACGAACTCCCACTAAACTCAACATCTCTCCGGTTGATTAGTGACACACGATCCAAATCCACTACACCACCACCGATCATCACGTGAGATGATGTAGTTTCAATGGTGAACAACTCAGTGTTGATCATATCATTCATATGACTCGTGTTTAACCTTTCGGTTCCGTGTTCCCGAGGCCATGTCTGTACATGCTAGGCTCGTCAAGACAACCGTAGTATTTCTGCTTGTGCAAACTGGCTTGCACCCGTTGTATGTGAACGTTGAATCTATCACACCCGATCATCACGTGATGCTTCGAAACGACGAACTTTCGCAACGGCGCATACTAGGGGAGAACACTTAATTATCTTGATATTAACATGAGAGATCACCTTATCATGCTACCGTCGCGATCACATCAAAGCATAACAATAAGGTGCATAAAAGGGATTAACATCACATGCAATTCATAATTGTGATATGATATGGCCTTTCTTCATATGCTCTTAGATCTCCATCTTCAAAGCACCGGCAAGATCTCCATCTCCGGCATGATCTCCATCATCTTGGCGCCATCACCATGGTTGTCCACCAACTATTGCAACTACAACTAATGCTACTCTTAGCAATAAAGTAAAGCAAATTACATGGTGATTTATTGACACGCAGGTCACATAAAATAATAGACAACCATATGGCTCCTGCCGGTTGCCGTACTCGTCGACATGCAAGTCGCGAAATATTACAAACATGATCATTGCATACATTATCACAAATCACATTGGCCATATCACATCACTTGACCCCCTCTGCAAAAACAAGTTAGACGCCTCTACTTTGTTTATGCAAATTTTACGTGGCTTGGGTCAACGAGATAGAACCGTTCTAATCTACGCAAAAACCACAACGGTGATATAATAGTTGCTTATTTACTCATCCTTTTGAAAGGCCTTCCATTGAAAATTGCATCCTCACTAAAGCAAGAGAAACAGACACCCGCCAGCCACTTATGCAAAACAAGTTGCATGTCAATCGTGGAACCGGTCTCTCGTGCGTGGACGAGTAAGGTTGGTCCGGGCCGCTTCAATCTCACAATACCGCAAAGATGCAAAGTGCACGCGAGAAGGTAGCAACATAAAATATCAACGCCCACAACTCCTTGTGTTCTAATCGCATCAACACCTACGAAGATCTAGGCTCTGATACCACTGATGGGGTCGCAGCATGGAAAACAAAAATTTTCTACGCGGCAAAGCGGAATAAACCCCAAGGATCTAGATCTACGAGATGAAGATAGCGAAGATGAGATCCAATCTCTTACCCTCGAAGATCAACAAACGCGTTTTGTCGGTGCAGGGGTTGGCTAGTCGATCCCCGCAACTAGACTCGTCTAGTCGCGAGGAGATGTATTATCCTCGAGATCCAATCCGGCTGAAGTGCAGCAACGGGCAGCACCTCCGCGGCGTCCACACGTACAGCTCGATGAAGACGTCGACTCCTTGATCCCGCAAGCGAGACGACGTGGCCTTGATGATCTCAGCAGCACGACGGTAGTGCCGGTGACGATGACGATCTCCGCGAGCAGGGCTTCGCCAAGCCAAGCAAGAGGAGAGGGAGAGGAGCAAGGTGGCGCAGCAGCCCTAGGGCAAGGGGTGGTGCGGCTATGGTGTGGAGGTGAGGCGGCGGCAGCCCTCCGGGAGAGAGAGGGGTGCGGCTAGGGTTGAGGGGTGAGAGGGGGGTGCGGCTAGAGGGGGGTGCGGCAGCCTCCAAGGTGTGGTGCGCCTCCCCCCTCCCCTCCTTATATAGGTGGCGGCTAGGTCAAGGGGAGGGGCCGGCCGGCCCCTCCTTACTTGCCCCCCAAGTTGGAGTCCAACAAGGACTCCTCCTTGGGCCCTTTCCTAAAGGGGTGGGAGCCCACCTCCTAGTCCAACTAGGAGTGGGACTCCCCTCCTATGCCGCACCAGCCCATGGGCTTAGGTGGTGCGCCCCACCAAGTGGTGGCAGCACCCCTTTGCACCATGTGGGCCCCATACAAATTATGCGGTCCCACTTCTAGACCCTTCTAGAACATTTCGGAACCTTCCGGTACCCTTTAAATAATTTCCGGAACTTTTCCGAAACCTCCGGAAACCACTTTCCATATATGAATCTTATTCTCCGGACTCCTCCGGAACTCCTCGTGATGTCCGGGATCCCATCCGAGACTCCGAATCACCATTCGTTCACGTCATCATTTAATTCATCGCAAAACCTAATTTCATCGGAACGTTAAGTGTGTGACCCTACGGGTTCGAGAATGCATAGACATGATCATATCAATAATTAATAGCGGGACCGGGATGTCCATATTAATTCCTATACACTCAACGAAAACCTTTTCTCGATTGAACCACAATGCCGGAGATTCAATTAATCTCATATACGATTCCCTTTGTCTCACGATATTTTACTTGCCCGAGATATAATCGTTGACATCCCCATGTCTAGTTTAATCTCGTTACCGGCAAGTTCTCTTTACTCGTCCATAATATAGGATCCCGGTGATTACAACTTAATCACATGTCTGCAGACTCTTGATGCTATATTACCGAGAAGGCCTGGAGATATCTTCTCCGTCACATGGAGGGACAAATTCCACTCTTGATTCATATCACCCAACAACCCACCATCGGAGATACCTGAAAGCCACCTTTATAATCACCCAGTTACGAAGTGACGTTTGATGTCCACAAAGTATTCCTCCGGTGAACGGGAGTGATATAATCTCATGGTCTAAGGAAACTATATTTGGCATATATTAAAAGTGTTGACAACAAAACTTTTGTGACACGATTAATTGCAACTCTTTATTTGGGTCATGTCCATCACACCATTACTCCTAATGATATGACTCCGTTATCAAGTGACTATAACAAGTCCATAGTTAGGAAACTCTAACTATCTCTTGATCAACGAACTAGTCCTGTAGAGGCTTACTAGGGACTCCGGGTGTTTATATTCCACACATGTATTATGTTTCCATTTAATACAATTATAGCATGGATAATAAACTATTATCATAAACTTGAATATGCTTAATAAACCATTTATTATTGCCTCTAGGGCATATTCCCAAACAGAGGAGGAGTTTGGTGTGGGAGCTCTGTTTTGTGCTGGTCCTCGTGGTGCTCTTCGGTGGATCTCCTCTGTCTGGCCGTGGTGGCATAGGGAGAGGCCCTTTGGAGGTGCTGCTGGACTGGCTCGTCGTTCTCCTGCGTGCTCGTCACGGCGGCGGTGTCGGGCACGTTCCGTGGAGTTCCCGTCCTCGAGCCTGCTTGCCGACGTGGTGTCGCCTCCTCCAGCGGCGGCGCGGGGCTCTGAGGTATGTTGGAGGTCTGTGGGTGGCTTCACGCCTGTGCAGGTTTGCTGGTTGAAGGTGGGCAGATCCTTGCTTGACGCTCCGTCTCGGTGGCGATGGTGCTTGGATCTCCGAGAGGGAAGGCGATGCTCGTTCAGCGTTCTAGATTCCGGCGCAATGCGGCGGATGGCTCTTGTCCTTGAAGCCTGGTGGTCCTCTCCGGCGGTGGTGAGTGGGTGGTGCGGCTTCGTCTCCTCCGGCGACGGTGAAGGCGGCGTCAGTGCTCTGGGTCGTGTTGTTCTTCTGAGTGTATTTGCACTGCTATATGTTTTGTTCTCTGTACTTTGTATTTCTTAATATATATATATATGCAGTTTCTCAAAAAAAAAAAAGTACAGTACGTAGTAGTAGGATGAACGAACGGCCAGGAGCGAGGGGAAGTCAGGATTCTAGTTGGGGATCGCGTCGCGGGATATCGCTTTTGGGAACGCACCGGATGAGGAACGTGCAAGCTCATCGCAATCTCTGATGGATTCTCTGTGGAACAGGACGAGGCGATCGTGCTGCTCGAGGAAGCTTTTCCGGGACACACCCCTCTCTTATCAACAGAATGCCACCTCTTCCCTGTATCTCTCTCTCTTTCGCAACTGATTCAAAGTCATCTAGATGGTTTTAGTCTCTCTTTTTTCTCTCTTTTACCCGAAAGGAAAAAGGCAGAGGGGTTCTATATTGCATCGAGGGGAAAAGAGCGGCGGGTAGATTATACAACTATATTTGCAGTTTGTGGCCATTCCTTTTTGTTATCGTTACATTCATTACGATATGATCTTGCCTCCCAACTTGCCCCGCACTAATAATTCCTTTTGTTATCGTTACATTCATTACGATATAATCCACGACCACTGGAAGTGCGACAAGTGCTTTACAAAGTTGCATCACTAGCAGTAAAGCAACACCTAACGATAATCATCCAGGCCACCACCATCCGTAGCATGAGACAGCTAGTTTGGTACCACGGCTGCGGTACGGAACAAGTTTATTATCAATATTTGCTTACACATGACCAGACGGCAAAGTGGGGAAACAATAGTAATGTTCAGACACACCTGTTGCCACCCACCAACCAGAGATAAGAAGAGACCACACACCCTGAACCTAACTAAACAAGTATGGAAAGGAAATGTTGGAAGAATCTTGTCCACAGCCCAAATGCAATCGCCAAACCCTCCAATGCCCACCACCAAACCCAACCCACTGATCACATGCCGAGACGAAGAGCAGAGCCGGGAGCGCTTCAGGGCTTCCACAGGAGGGTGGTGTCGGCGATCAGGGCGGTCACGACGTAGGGGTCCATGTTGGACGCCGGCCGGCGGTCCTCAAAGTACCCCTTGCCGTTCTGCTCCGTCTCGCGGCCCACGCGGACGGACGCGCCACGGTTGGCGACACCCTGCAGAGCAAGACAATTTTTTCAGTACCGATCTCGTAACGCGACATGGATTCAGGTGATGCGGAACAGAGAATGCAAAGTGCGTGCGTACCCAGCTGAAAGAGTTCATGTCCGCGGTCTCGTGCTTTCCGGTGAGACGGCGCTCGTTGCCCTCGCCGTAGGCGGCGATGTGCTCCTTGTGCCTCAGCTTGAGCTTCTCGACGGCAGCCACGATGACGTCGAACCCACCGTCCTTCCTCATCGACTCGGTGCTGAATGCAACAGAGCAACGATCAGCAAAGTAGCACAATAAGATGAAACAAAGCGCTTCAAACTGGTGAAGCATCTTCATCTTACCTGTAGTTTGTGTGAGCACCAGCACCGTTCCAGTCTCCTGGGATGGGCTTCGGGTCGAATGTGACCACGACTCCGGCAATCTCAGTGATCCTCTGAAGAAAGGGAGAGTGCCATTTAATAATCACACTAATTTTAACTACAACTAATGCTGTTTGAGATAAAATCCAATCACAGGGATATGATCAGAAGAAGATCCTATGACTATTTCAGACCACCTTCCTCATAGAATATTATACCTCAAGAATGTAGCGAGCAACCCACACTTGGTCACCAGCAGCAATGCCAACACTTGGGCCAACTTGGAACTCCCACTGAGAACCAATCATAATTTACATAGTCAGAAAAGACTTTTTTTAAGGATAGGGAAGATGAGAATCCATAATAGTAATAGTATTCACCTGGCCGGGCATGACCTCGCCGTTGATGCCACTAATGTTGATGCCGGCAAATAGGCAAGCCTTGTAGTGGGAGTCAACTATGTCACGGCCAAACGACTTATCGGCACCAATACTGCAGTAGTAAGGACCCTACACACACATCAAGTTAAGATTAGTAAGGTCACGCTTCAACATCCTTAGGGCCAAATTCAATAAACCTTGGGAAATTTACCTGAGGACCAGGGAACCCACCAACGGGCCAGCCAAGAGGCCAGTTGATATCCTTCTGCAGGAGGGTGTACTCCTGCTCAATACCGTACCTATCATCAAAAGAACAGTAAGTTCAGCCAATCAATTATCATCATAAAACAGTTAGACGACTATTCAAGTGTTGTGATGATAACTACTACAACGTATATTACATACCATGGTTTCTCGGCAGAAACAGCAGGGTTGCTAAAGATCTTAGCAGCGTCATGTCTCTTGTTAGTGGGGATTGGCTCGCCAGCTGGGGTGTAGCAATCGCACATGACCTGCAAGTTGTTCGAATTTAGTAAAGGGGATCTCGATCTCGACTATTATTATTAAGGATGTTGACAAAACGACTATTGGATTCCTTCACTGTGGTTAGGTAGACCAGACAAGCACGCCTACTAAACCAAAAGATACTCCATCTATTTTCCCTAGGTGGTCCTAGACTTGGGTAATATTTGACTCAGAAATAGGTAACAGCTAAATATAGTGGACCAAAGTAATTCAACTTGTACATAAAAAAAAGGATTAAAGGTGATTCCTCCTCCTAATTGTACTGGCGACATGAATAGTGACCTGAAGAGCCAGGTCAGTCAACTGCAGTGACAAATACAAGCACACATCACTTGCACTAGAGGTGGAGTGGTCGTCACTTACAAGGATGTTGTTTCCCTTCCTGAATGGGTCCTTGAAGATAGCCTGTGGGCTGCAAGATGGCACATGCCCCAAGGGGGGGAAAATTACTCCTCGGATCCAGATAAACAAGCATGAAATTCAAACAGAGTTAACCTTCACAAACGAAGGTGGTCTTGGGGCGGCACTTACTAGAGGATGACCTCGCTGTCCTCGCCGGGGGCCTGGCCAGTGCTGGAGCCGTCGTAGTTCCACTTGGGCAGCTTGCTGGGATCGGTGACCGGACCGGGGAGAGTCTGCACCAACCAACCAGAACAGTATATATACAGTTAGATAAAAAAAGAATCTCCACAGCCTCTGATATAAGCAGAGGAGCAGCTCAGTGAATGATAACTAGGGGGGAAAGGTGATAAGACACGGCAAGGAACATCCTCATGGGATCCTTGCTGTGCCGTGCTGGGAAATTGATCTTTATCTTACCCTGGCCTTGCTCCTGAGATCCATGCCAGATCCACCGATCCTGCATTAAAAAGAGAGAGGATACATACAGGATTAATACCAGCACAAACTTTTATTTCAAAAAAAAAAATACCAGCACAAATTTATGACCACCTATATTTATCATTCACCATGGATTTCACTGTAGTTTTTTACCGACGACAGTAATATGATCAGAACATGGTGCAGATCAACTGTTTGCATGATTGCATCTCAACTCAACAGATAGGTAGGAGAAAGTAATGGATAGATCACCCGATCGGGACATGCAAACAAAGCATCTGACTGACGACCGCCGTGGCCATGTTACGCAGGACCAGGCGGTGGCAGACAGCAGAGCAGAGCCTGCCACTTGAGAGATCCTCTCCCCCAACAGGACAAACCCGAGGAGACGTACCACTCTCGTACGATCCTTTCCTAAGCACATCCGCGTAAACATCCAAAACGGGGCGCAAATCGCCACCAAACCTTCTCTTCTCTCGCCCATGAACAGGGCGGCGGAAGAAGAGAAGGGCCACCGCCCGCACGAGCACAGCCGCCGCTCACCTCACACCGTCACACGGATCGTAAAAGCGAAAAGGAAAGAAAAAAAATACTCCGCTACTGAATCTGCGCAACGACGCGGGCTACAACGACGGACCCCGCCGCCGACGACGATCCCCCGAATTTAGCATCAGGAAAACCCATCCCCCGACCGAACGATCCCTCCACGAACGGAAGAGGAAGAAGCGGTAGTAGTAAGAGCGGGCGGGCGGGGCGTACGTACCATATGTACTCGGCGATGATCTTCTCGGTGGTGCCGGAGAGGTCGAGGTTGAGGAGATCGGTGAGGAGCGCCATGGCGTGGGACTGGGAGCGAGCGAGCAGGCAAGGAAGGAAGGCAGGCGGGGGAGGGGTAGTGCTGGTGGTGTGGTGCGAGATCGGGAGGGCGGCTATATAACCGCGTGGAGTCGACCCAGCTACGAGGAAGCAAGTTGTTGGCCGGCCTCGCTCGCGCAAGCCGTACGTATCCGTGTACAAAACAGTTCAGAAAAAAACGTATCCGTTTCTATATCTCCAAAAAGAAAAAGCGTAGCCGTGTACATCACCGCCGCTATACGTGCTGCTAATCCTTTGGGTTTCGAACCCAAATACGAGATCCATGCAACAAAAAAAACCAAATAAGAGATAAATAATTATCATCATTTATCGGACTCTCTCGGTGTCGTGGCGTGGTTAGTTCCGGGGATAAAATATTTTCCGGTAGTAGTTTTGATGAGATCGACGCACGCACTCGGGGGTAGGTGTGCGCGCTGACGTTTCTGGCTGCCTCCCACCAGCCTCTGCCGCCGTTCACCATGACACGTGGGGCCGGACGGAGATGGGGCCCGTTGTCAGCGAGAGGGATGGGACGCAGCCGGTTTGAAGCGGTTTGTTGCGGGGAAAACAAGGCCGATTTGATTATGAGTTCCGAGCATAGGGGTAATCCGGTGCGGTGCGTAGCTTTGGTTTGGAGGGGAGTCCAAAGCGGAATAAAATTGATTGATTGATTGGAAAATTGGTTGGATTTAATAATCGGTATAATGCGGGCCACTCCCGCACTGCCTGATTTTCATGCGCCCGCCAGCATTGAGTGCAGATTCCTGGAATCTTCACAGCGCCAGGGATCTTCTCCTCTTGCCAAAACTAACACTGCTTTGATTAGGGGTTCATAAATTGTTGCCGTGCTTCCAGCGAAATTACAATTCACCTATAGCAAAGACCAGTAAAGATTAGTGTAAATTTCAAAAAAAAAAAATGTGTACGTGCTTTCATTCATTTTTCTTACTACTCCGAACTTCCGGAGCAGTGTCACGTTTGTAACACACGGGAGAATCTTTCTCTAGCAAGCGGTTCAGAATACAACCGGAATTGATAACAGCAAGAGTCACGAGCAGAGAAACTACTGCTACGAGGTGTGGAGCGCACGTGACGTACGGAACAGGAGCGAAAAGGTGCTGGAGATTGCCGGCGGCTCAGAGGAAAAAGCTGAGACGTGATTGAGCGCCAGCGCACACGTGAACCAATGTGCAGCGGTACACGTTCGGTGCACGGATGCGGTTGGTCTTATCTTTCCACGTTTGATTGATGATGATGATGTGAATCTCGGTTGGTTGTGGCCTTACCGGCGGCTGATTCCGTGTGGGTATTGGCCTCAGTTAGTTTACTCCTCTAGGTTATGCTAAGATATACCACAACAAATTACAAGATCTACTGTAGTACATTTTATTTTGCTTCTTTGACACACTTAGTATAACATTGGTAGTACTTTTTTTTTTGCCGTCTAGACTTGTTAAATGTGAGCTTCGGAATTTTCACCAAGGTACCAAACAACCGGTGGAATAGTGTAGCACAATATCCTCTCCAACTCCCATCGGCGTCTCGTTTCCAACCCCCTATGTCCATTGCCTCCGGTGATCTCTCTAGTGTCCGCCCATCGACGACGACAGAATCATTTATGCCTTCATCTTCGTCGTTGTTGTCTTTCTTTCGATTTTCTAGGTCGGGCAACCGTTTCAACGATTGCAAGTTCCTTGCCTTTTCTTCTCCTTTTTACTCTCTGCTAAATCAAGGGTTCTGCACTCAGCTTCTTTGCCGCCATCGGCGAAGTAGGTCAGGATTCAATGGTGTTTGTATGTGTTCTTCCCTGATTTTCGTGGTGCTTGGGTTTCCCCATGGCGATTTGTTCTCCACTTTTTTAGGGACTTTCTAGTCACTCTTAGTAGCTTTAAGTGGTGTTTTTTCACCGTTTAGTAGTCAATATATATGGATTCTTGTATATTTTTGCATGGCGCTGAGAGGACAAATATGGTTCTGAATCACAAATGCATCAGATTTTGATCAAATCCAAATGCTATGCATTTCGGATGAGACTCCATTATGGATTAATCAACTAGTGTCGGTTGTCGGGAGCCAACAAGACGGAATGGAGTGTTGTCGCGCATCTTGCCATCATAATGCCTTAGCGGCAAGACGAGCAGACACATAGGAGGGGAGGGGGCGTCTTGGTCGTCGGCTTGTGTGGGGCGCGGCCTTGGGGCTGGCGTGGACGTCGGAGCGGCGGCTCCGGATGCTTCGCCTCCCCTGTGTTGCATCGAGGTCACCTTCTGAAAGTGCATGGTTGATCCCATGCATGGTTTTGGTAATTAATGACAATCTCTATGGACTAATATTTGCATTGAGCTATATTTGTAGGTGTCCATTTGCTTGCTTGTCTCCATTTGTTGGAGTCAAGGTCTCGCTTGTTCTCCATGTGTTGGAGTCAAGGTTTAGGGAAGAAGATCATTTGTTGATCAAGGCCAAGGTGTTCGTCATCGAGAGAAAGGCCAAGTGAAGATATACCGAAGGAGTGCTTTCCCCATCTTGGTGTATGGGGGAGCGTCATGTGAATCTTCATCAAGCAAGGCGCAATCAAGAAAGGTGGTTTGCCTTGAGGAGATGAAGATCGTCTTCATCGACCTCAAGTGGTTTAAGCGCAAGGCAAAGGTATGATCTTGATAGGGTTTCTATTTTACCGGTCTCATTATGTTTAGTGAGAGACCGGGTTATAGGATAGATAGCCGTACTATCAAGAGGGGCTCTCGACCGAGTATCGTGATCGTATTGTTCGTGGAGAGCTCAAACCTTTGCATCCATGCAATCATCTTTATTGGTTCTTATTTGGCTTTTATCCATGTGAGAATTTAGAGCTTGTGTTCATCTCCATACCAATCTCTAGTTCGTCAAAAACGGATCTCATGAATATCTTCTTGTGTTTTTGATATCGGAGGTTTTACCGGTTTGTCTCTTCTACGAGAGGTCAAACTCTCTCCTTATGTTTTCCTCCTCACATGATAGACTATGATGTGTATATGCATGATCTTGTAGGGCTTGTGATTATCTTCGAAACAAGCCCAAGATCATAGAAAACGGAGTCTTGATGAAAAGCTTGTGTGTCTTCGGTGTTGGAGATTTTGCCGGTTCATCCGCTTGGAAAGGTCTCACCATTTGAAAGGACACGGATGTCGCCTAGAGGGGGGGGGGGGTGAATAGGCGATTTAAAATTATTACGGTTAAGGCTTGAATAAATGCGGAATAAAACTAACGTTTAATTTATCAAGCCAAAACCTAAACTAGCTAGGTTCACCTATGTGCACCAACAACTTATGCTAAGCAATATGATCAACTAGGTGATAGCAAGATATATGACTTTAAGCTTAATGTCTATCACAAAGTAAATAGCATAAGTAAGAAGCTCGGGATAGAAATACCGAGGCACTTGGAGACGATGATTTTATCCCGAAGTTCACTTCCCAATGGAAGCTAGTCTCCGTTGGAGCGGCGCGGTGTTCACCAATGTGAAGCACCGAGTAGCCTTGATATGGCACACCGTATCTCCGTTGTGTCTTACCACCAATGTGGCGAGGCACTTGTCACTATGTTGCCGTTGAGGTTGACAACTAGAACCTTTACAAGGGTGAAGCTCACTCCACAAGTTGGAGGGTCTTCACCAAATGCACCGAGCCGCCAAGACTCGATGCCCAAGGCCGGGGCACACACCACAACTCAATTGATGGCTCCCGGCAATATCTTCGTAGCTACCAAAGCTCCGAAGTAACAAGGTTGAGCCACACTCCACAATTGGAGGCTCCCAACAAATCCCGTAAGCCACCAAGACTCCGAGAAATCAAACCGTCTAGGGTACCAACGTGCCCTAGAGGAACAAGCTCTAGGGCACCAAAGTACCCAAGAGTAACAAGCTTCTCAACTTCACTTTCCACGAATCACCGTGGAGAACTCAAACCGATGCAACTAATGCAATGGCAAGAACACACTAAGTGAACAAGTTCTTCCACCCCGAATCCAACCAAAGCAACTAATGCTTGGGAGGGATTAAGGAGGAAGAACAAAGGAGAAACACCAAGAACTCCAAAGATCTAGATCCAAAGTGTTCCCCTCACTTAGAGGAGAAAACAACCGGTGGAAATATGGATCTAAATCTCCTCTCTCTTTTTCCCTAAGAAATAGCACGAACTTGTGGGGAGAATGAGAGAGAGCCAAGCTTAAGAGGTCAACAATGGAGGAGGGAGAAATAGCTCAAGAGTTGGCAAGAAGGTTGGTTTATTTTTGGGGAAGAAGCCCCTTAAATAGGGGCTCCAAAAATGCGACCGTTTAGCTATTTCGTGTGCAGGAAAAAAGAAAAGGAGAGGGGAATCGCAGGGCAGGCCGGCCTGGCTGCCGGCCCAGGCCGGAGAGGAGGCCGGCCTGCCACCCGAGCTGCCCGGCCTGGGAGCCGGCCCAGGCCGGGGAAGGGACCGGCGGGTGACAAGCAAGGCCAGGTGCGGGCGAGCACCCTGCTGGGCCGGCCCAGCAACCGGCCCAGGCCGGCGGGCAGGCTGGGGCCTCTCCCGAGCCGACCGGCCATGGAACCGGCCCAGGCCGGCATCGAGGCCGGGGGGCCAGCCGAAGCCACCGGCCGGTGAACCGGCCCAGGCCGGGAGTGAGACCGGCCCAGTTTATTTCTTTTTTTCCTTTTTCTAATATATTCTGTTTAGAAAACTACCGATACCGAAAACGCAATATCTTCCACATACGAACTCCGTTTTCGGTAAACTTGGACTCGTTGGAATCGTCACAACGAGTACTACAAGAATATGCACAGAAACATCATTGTTCAACAAGATATGGTAAAGCCAAATGGTGAGAGGTAAAACCCTTTTATTAAAACCCGGAAAACCATATCTTTTGCATATGACGTCCGAATAACACAAAACCACTTTTGTTGGAAAGAGGACGACAAATGCTACCCAATAACATATGAGGATATTGAAACCAAGCAAGGGAGATTTTGCTAATAAATGGAAGAGTGAAACCTTCCGCATAGATGGACCGGCAAAATCTCCGACACCGAAAACTCAATAGGGAACACATATGAGAACCGTTTTCGGTGACCTTGGGCTTGTCATGACAAGCACGACAAGCACCAATATCACACCACGATAAGAGCCAAATAGGAACCAATAAAGATGATGCCAAGGATGCAAAGGTTTGAGCTCTCTACGACCGATATGCTAAAGCTCACTTGAGAGCCCCTCTTGATAGTACGGTTACCTATCCTAAAACCCGGTCTCACAACTACACCGCGAGACCGGTAAAATAGAAACCTTATCAAGATACCTTTGCCTTGCGCATTCCACTTGAGCTAGATGATGACGATCTTGATCTACTCTCAAGTGGATCACCTTTCTTGATTTTGCTCCGCTTGGTGAAGACACGCATATTGCTCCCCCATACACCAAGATGGGAGAGGCATTCTTCGACATATCTTCACATGGCCTTTATCTTGATGATCACCACGTGACGCCATCCACCATGGACAACATAGGATCTTGATCACCAAAAGATCTTCTTCTTCACATGCCCTAGTCTTGTATGTTGATCAACTTGCACTTAGCCTTGATCAACATATAGTCTTCTTCTTTTAGCCTTGACTCCAACATATGGAGTACAATCATTCCATATGGACCAACACTGCAAATATAACTCAAAGCACACATTAGTCCATAGAGATTGTCATTAATTACCAAAACAACACATGGGGGGAACCATGCCCTTTCAATCTCCCCCATTTTGGTAATTGATGACAATCCCTTTTGAGAGGGTTTATATAATGAATTAAGCAACCTTGCAAGACAAGGATGCATGAGCATGAGAGGCAAATGCTTAAGAACCAAACTAAAGCATAAGACCAAATTCCCTTAAACCCTCTAAAACTTCTCCCCCATTGGCATCGATTGCCGAAATGGGAAGAAGAATTTAGAAAGCCAATATAGTTTGAGTTTCTCCATATAGTGTGCATTTTTCAAAATGTGAGTGGAATCAAATGCACATATCCATTGACGAATAATTAGAGAAAATCAAACTATATTGAGGATCAAAGATTGCAAATAAGATAAAGTCATTCTAAACATCTCCACAAAGAAGATAGGCAATCAAAAAGATCCAAGGCGAGGGTTCTAAATAAAAACGAAGAAGCTCCCCAATGTTCATGCACTATTGAGGAGTGCACAAATATGGAATCCTTGCTCCCCCAAAATCATCTAGGACACTCACCAAGTGCAAGGGTAAAAAGGAAATTAAAGCAAAACCGAGCACTTGCACCAAGGATGTGGTTGAGCCATAAGGAGATACCAATTAAGAGAAACTATCAATCAAGGCCCAACCAAGAGTATGTGTGTGTGTGACAAGACAATTAATTTGATAAGACACATAGTCTTGACCAAATGGAGATAAGTTATATATCAAGTATTGACACACATAACTTACAAATAAGATTTTAAAAAATATGTTCACAAGCTCAAGGAGACTTAATTGGAAACTAATACCAATTGAAAAACCCACGAGCTAGTGAGAACATTTAGGCAACAAAATCAACATACTCACGTGATGAGCATGAAGAGAAGAATCTTCAACAAAATGTGAGTGCCCAAAGGTGAGTAGAAATAAGACAAGCACTCACGAGTCAAACTTGGAGCCACCAAAGAATTATAGATAAAAGACAAGGTGGCTTGCAAGAAAGTAGGATACCACATAAAGGTGACCTCTCTCATATGTATAGGTTTCTAAGTAGACAATGATATTTGTCGACAAAGAAACTTGCACATATAAAATGGTTGATAAAGTGGAAACCATGGTATCCAAAAAGGAAGTCATGAATATACAAAAGATATTATTGCTTAAAAGCATAGCACATAGCTCAAATTTATCTCATTGTATATGAATGAACTTCAAAAATATCAAAGACATCCCACACGTCACTAAGGGAATAAGAGATAGTGAAGATGCTTTGAGATAGGCAACAAGTATCACAAAGAAATAATACCAATTGAAGAGAAAAAACTTTTGCATTTCCATCACACATATCATAATGATATACCAGTGACGAAAGGAGCCAAAGTCACAACAATTGTACATTTAAAGTTTTCATGCCAAGGGGGCAACCTACACATGGTTGAATACAAGAAAAATATGCATGGGATAGATACTTGTTACCGAAATAGCATTGGTGATGATGAAGATGAGAATTTTTGTTTATCATCAAAGCTTGACTCTAATAATCACATGGTGAGGACACCTTCCTTATACATGAGGCAAGCATCCAATGCATCTCCATTGTACCTAAAACAAAATTCAAGTACAACATGGTTCCCAAACTTATTGGGTTCCATAGTAGTTAGATACACTACAATACATAGGAAACACTCCACATAAATATGTGCACATAGATGAGCTTGAATTTCATGCACATCTTAGCCAAATTAGGATTTGGTGGAGTATCCCCTATATATTGGATCAAGAAAGACTAGCATGCCATAAAATAAATATATTAGTGAATATGCATGCATGGACTTACGAGAACCGAATGAGATACAATTTTGACAAAACACTAAGTAAACCCAAGAAGAGAGCACACCAAAGTGTGACACAAAAAGGTTGTCCAAATTATATCAAAATCCAAATCAACACATGATTGAGGAAAAATCAAATCAACATATGATTGATTCCAAAACACGTCAACACATGAAGTTTGACATCAATAGGAATCAAATCAAACAACACATGAGAGACAAGACACCAATTGAAAAATAAGATACCATTTAGGAGACAAGATACCAAGAGGAGGTTACTACTTGACCGAAATCAAGTAAAGTAAAATAAAGTAATAAGGTATCAAGATTTCCACAATAAATATCAATTGAAACAAATATCTATGGAGGAGATATTAAATTCCAATTAATACCAATTGAAGGTACCTAGGCAAGGCCAATGAGCATATAAGGTGAAAGAAAAAAAAAGACATGCCCAAAGGGTTTTCTCATTCTATAGGATAAAACATAAAACAAGAGATGAGATTGCAAGACTCCCAAGAGAGAGTAAGGTTACACTAAATAAACCAAACACCCTCTACAATTTTCATGATGGCACTAAGCATCAAGAGAAAAGATTTGTCCTCCATAAACACATATGATAGAAATCAAATGCCAATTGAAAGGATCAAATATTGATAGATAGGATAGTGTTCTAAATAAAAGAAATGCTCCCCCAAGATTCATGCATTATTTGTTGATATTTGTATTTGAATACAAAATGCACACACAAGGGATCATTACTCTTCATATTTTATTTTCAACACTAAACACTACCAATTTGAGAATTAGGATCCTAGCAAGAGGCAAAGAAGGCAATGGGAGTCAAAATAAATATTTTGGCAAGAGATGTGGCAAATAAACACCAATGCCAATGTAAGGATAATCAAAAATATTCTACCATAAACATAAGTATGGATTTGTCCAAGGACAATGACCATTTGGAATTATTTTCCCGGTGATAGAGGTATCCAAGAATATCCTCACAAGATAAAACATATGGCAAGGGATAAGAAATAAAACACCATATTTTAATAAGGTTTGTTGGTAGTTCCAACTATTCAAACCAACCGGCAAGGCCATGGTTAGAATAATATGGAACAAATGGTTTCTCAACTAATATATGAAGATGCATATTAGGGAAAAACCACACCAAGCAAACACACACGAACAAGACCCAAAAGATAGCTAGAAAGCAAATTGGAACTTGTTCGAGCTAATATGCCACATAGAAATAAGATAATTGACAATATCAACTCTAAGTGGCAAAACCTCAAATGTTCACATTTTATGGGATTGTAATATGCACATAGTTTATTACTCCCCCATAATGTGATAATTCTTTTTATCTAAGCAGGAGGCAAATAAAATCAACTAGAGATAATTAATGGATGTTATAGAATTTGAATTTCTCATGAGCATGACACACCACATAGTTACTAGATAATCTTGATATATCAATACTAGGTGGTGTTACTCATATACACACATTTTTAGGTTAGTGAAGTGCACAAAGCATATCACTCCCCCAAAATGGGATAGTCCATTAATCTCTCAAAAGGAGGCCATTGAAATCAACGCACGATCCAATAAGGACTCAACACAAAGTTTACACATATATGGAGCGCACATTAACATACACAAACTTGATTACTCAAGGTAAGTAGTAGGCACAACATATACAAGCACATGCTAGGAACAAAACTAACACATGCTAGGGAGCAAGCAACTTTCAATGTATATATAATTTAAATATAAGTTACCGCAAGAAGGAGCATTGGATATGAGATATGACAATATAATCCAAATGACTTGGCTTGTGGAAATAATAATCACGAAGATCCCTTAATTCTTCAAGGATAGCCAAGTCTCCAATGTCCTTCATCACAACCTATTGATCAAGTTTGAGCTTGTTGGTCCCCAACCAAGTTGGGTCCTAAGAGGTTAGTCACAATAGGCTTGGCAACCCAAATGGTTCTTTTCTTGACACCACTTTGAGTTCCCACATATTTGGCAAACACATTGCCAACCCTATCCTTCCTAAGAGAATAAACATCATCAATAATTATGGGGTTGGATAGAGTACCGTTTGTGCATGAAGAAGCCAAGTGGCCCTTCTCACGGCATAAGTAGCAATATCGACTCTTTTCTTTCTTCTTACTAGGCTCCTTAACTTGAGGAGCAATGACTTGAGTCTTCTTAGGAGGTGGCCCTTGTTCAACCCGAGGTTGAGCATGAGATTGAACAATAGGCCGCTTCCCTAATTGCTTCTCACTAAGAGGCTTCTTCTTCATTGGGCAATCCCTAACATGATGCCCTTCAATTTTGCACTTGAAGCAAACAATCTTGGCCGAGTGATTGACTTGTTCTTGGCCCTTCTTATTGCTACTCTTGGACTTGTTCTTGATATTGGAGTTGAATCCAAGTCCACTCTTGTCATTGGGGGATTTTTGCACACTCAACATGTTGTCAAGTGAGGCCTTCCCTTTATGACGTTTCTCCACATCTTTCTTCAAAGAAGTGGCTTGTGCCTTGTGCTCTTTAGTCTTCCCTACAAGGTTAGTAGCTACACAAGTACTAGAGGAAGTTGAAGCTTCATTGTTAGAGCAACTAGGCACAAAATGTAATTCAACATATGATTTAGCATTAGTGTGAGATGAAGAATTACTAGGACTAGCACATGGCATTTTAGCATTTTCATTAGAAGTTGTGCCATTGTCCGCATGGGGCTCACTTGATATTACCTTGGTAGCAATTGCCTCATGAGCTAACTTTAGCTTATCATGAGATACGAGAAGATCTTCATGAGAGCTCGAGAGCTTCTCATGACTTTCTTCCAATATCTCATAATTGCTAGTTAGCAATTTAAGTTGAGCCCTTAGCTCAACATTCTCCTTTAAAATGGATGCTTCACAAGAAATAGAGTTAGTAGCACAAGCATCAACATTAATAGAAATGGGAGAACAAGTAGGAAGCTCTTTTAATAATTGAGCTTGGAGTTGATCATGAGACTTAGTGAGATGTGCGAGAGAATCTTCCAAGGACTTGACATCCTTTTCAAATTTCACATTAGCCTCAAGGAGTCTAACAATTTCAACAACAAGCTCATCATTTTTAATTTTAAAATCATTAGCCACCTTGAGAGCTTTATCATGGGTTTCATTTACTTTAGATAACTCTAGAGTAAATGTCTCCTCAAGAGATTTCTTGGTGGTTTGGATTTCTTCAAGAGCTTGCTCAAGATTTGCAATTGTGTCCGCATAATTACGTTCGCGGCGAAGACTTTCATTTTCACGAGCTTCCAAATTTTCAATAGTAAGCCCTCGCTCAACAAGGGTGCTCATGATTTCATGTAGGTTCTCACAAGCATTTTCATTCTTTGAAAGAGCATTAAGAACCATTAGACCTTTTTTATTAAAGTAAGCATCATCTTCTTCATCATCATTATTATGGTCATTATCATCACTACTTGACGAGTTAGAAGATATGCAAGGACTATTAACACAAGCATGTGAAACATTAGTTCTAGATGTGTTTAAGTCCAAAGGTAAATCATTGCAATAAGATAGAGATGTAATATCATCTATAGAAAGCTCACTATCATCATTGCGAAATTTATCCCTACTCACCATTGCATTAGTTTGTGGCTTGCCACATGTAGGTGAGGTAGAAGAAGTTGAGAGCTCATTACGCCCGGAGATGGAGTGAGAACAATCATCCTCACTATCCATGGATACACCATAATTTTCTTTAAGCTTGATCCATAGCTCATGGCCATTCCGATAAGGAGAGATCGACAAAGTAACTGCATGACTCAAAGACTTGAAAATCACATTAGAAGCTTCATCATCTAGATAAGAATTTTCCTCATCCTCTAGAGGAGAAAAACCCATATCTAGAATTTGCTCTATATTTGGATCAATGTCCCGAAAATAATTTAGCATGCGATTTCTCCAATCATTATAATTAGTGCCATCGAATATTAAAGAAGCATTGTGCACTAAACCACTAGACGACATCTTTACTCTCTAGGCCGTGAAGCCCTATAAAGAGAGAACCCGCTCTGATACCAATTGAAAGGACACGGATGTCGCCTAGAGGGGGGGGTGAATAGGCGATTTAAAATTATTACGGTTAAGGCTTGAATAAATGCGGAATAAAACTAACGTTTAATTTATCAAGCCAAAACCTAAACTAGCTAGGTTCACCTATGTGCACCAACAACTTATGCTAAGCAATATGATCAACTAGGTGATAGCAAGATATATGACTTTAAGCTTAATGTCTATCACAAAGTAAATAGCATAAGTAAGAAGCTCGGGATAGAAATACCGAGGCACTTGGAGACGATGATTTTATCCCGAAGTTCACTTCCCAATGGAAGCTAGTCTCCGTTGGAGCGGCGCGGTGTTCACCAATGTGAAGCACCGAGTAGCCTTGATATGGCACACCGTATCTCCGTTGTGTCTTACCACCAATGTGGCGAGGCACTTGTCACTATGTTGCCGTTGAGGTTGACAACTAGAACCTTTACAAGGGTGAAGCTCACTCCACAAGTTGGAGGGTCTTCACCAAATGCACCGAGCCGCCAAGACTCGATGCCCAAGGCCGGGGCACACACCACAACTCAATTGATGGCTCCCGGCAATATCTTCGTAGCTACCAAAGCTCCGAAGTAACAAGGTTGAGCCACACTCCACAATTGGAGGCTCCCAACAAATCCCGTAAGCCACCAAGACTCCGAGAAATCAAACCGTCTAGGGTACCAACGTGCCCTAGAGGAACAAGCTCTAGGGCACCAAAGTACCCAAGAGTAACAAGCTTCTCAACTTCACTTTCCACGAATCACCGTGGAGAACTCAAACCGATGCAACTAATGCAATGGCAAGAACACACTAAGTGAACAAGTTCTTCCACCCCGAATCCAACCAAAGCAACTAATGCTTGGGAGGGATTAAGGAGGAAGAACAAAGGAGAAACACCAAGAACTCCAAAGATCTAGATCCAAAGTGTTCCCCTCACTTAGAGGAGAAAACAACCGGTGGAAATATGGATCTAAATCTCCTCTCTCTTTTTCCCTAAGAAATAGCACGAACTTGTGGGGAGAATGAGAGAGAGCCAAGCTTAAGAGGTCAACAATGGAGGAGGGAGAAATAGCTCAAGAGTTGGCAAGAAGGTTGGTTTATTTTTGGGGAAGAAGCCCCTTAAATAGGGGCTCCAAAAATGCGACCGTTTAGCTATTTCGTGTGCAGGAAAAAAGAAAAGGAGAGGGGAATCGCAGGGCAGGCCGGCCTGGCTGCCGGCCCAGGCCGGAGAGGAGGCCGGCCTGCCACCCGAGCTGCCCGGCCTGGGAGCCGGCCCAGGCCGGGGAAGGGACCGGCGGGTGACAAGCAAGGCCAGGTGCGGGCGAGCACCCTGCTGGGCCGGCCCAGCAACCGGCCCAGGCCGGCGGGCAGGCTGGGGCCTCTCCCGAGCCGACCGGCCATGGAACCGGCCCAGGCCGGCATCGAGGCCGGGGGGCCAGCCGAAGCCACCGGCCGGTGAACCGGCCCAGGCCGGGAGTGAGACCGGCCCAGTTTATTTCTTTTTTTCCTTTTTCTAATATATTCTGTTTAGAAAACTACCGATACCGAAAACGCAATATCTTCCACATACGAACTCCGTTTTCGGTAAACTTGGACTCGTTGGAATCGTCACAACGAGTACTACAAGAATATGCACAGAAACATCATTGTTCAACAAGATATGGTAAAGCCAAATGGTGAGAGGTAAAACCCTTTTATTAAAACCCGGAAAACCATATCTTTTGCATATGACGTCCGAATAACACAAAACCACTTTTGTTGGAAAGAGGACGACAAATGCTACCCAATAACATATGAGGATATTGAAACCAAGCAAGGGAGATTTTGCTAATAAATGGAAGAGTGAAACCTTCCGCATAGATGGACCGGCAAAATCTCCGACACCGAAAACTCAATAGGGAACACATATGAGAACCGTTTTCGGTGACCTTGGGCTTGTCATGACAAGCACGACAAGCACCAATATCACACCACGATAAGAGCCAAATAGGAACCAATAAAGATGATGCCAAGGATGCAAAGGTTTGAGCTCTCTACGACCGATATGCTAAAGCTCACTTGAGAGCCCCTCTTGATAGTACGGTTACCTATCCTAAAACCCGGTCTCACAACTACACCGCGAGACCGGTAAAATAGAAACCTTATCAAGATACCTTTGCCTTGCGCATTCCACTTGAGCTAGGTGATGACGATCTTGATCTACTCTCAAGTGGATCACCTTTCTTGATTTTGCTCCGCTTGGTGAAGACACGCATATTGCTCCCCCATACACCAAGATGGGAGAGGCATTCTTCGACATATCTTCACATGGCCTTTATCTTGATGATCACCACGTGACGCCATCCACCATGGACAACATAGGATCTTGATCACCAAATGATCTTCTTCTTCACATGCCCTAGTCTTGTATGTTGATCAACTTGCACTTAGCCTTGATCAACATATAGTCTTCTTCTTTTAGCCTTGACTCCAACATATGGAGTACAATCATTCCATATGGACCAACACTGCAAATATAACTCAAAGCACACATTAGTCCATAGAGATTGTCATTAATTACCAAAACAACACATGGGGGGAACCATGCCCTTTCACCATTCCATCCCTATGCACAATCTCCTTGGCTTGTTTCAATATTTTGACTTTTTGTAGTGTAAGCTCTTGTCGTCCTCTTTCCAACAAAATTGGATTCACTCGATTCGGAGTTGCCACGCAAAAGTTATTCAGTTTCAGGGTTTGCCTGTTTTCTCTGCTGGCCGGAAGTACCGGTCCCAGGACCGGTACTACCGCTGGGCACTTCCGGTGCCCAGTTCCGGACCCACTGCCGCTTATTTTCCCCAGGTACTGGAACCTTGAGTTCCCCCGAAATTTGGACCGGAAGTAGAACCGGAAGTACCGGGCCACCGGAAGTACCGGTGACCGTGGCGGTACTTCCGCTCTCTACTTCCGGTGGAAATTTCCGGAGGAACTTCCGCTTATTTTTTCAGGTACTGGATGTCTCGGGTCTCCTATTTGTTTGACCGGAAGTAGCCCCGGTACTACCGCTATACCGGAAGTACCGGTCCTTCTTCCGGTACTACCGTCCTGCGGGTTTTCTTCTCTGAAGAGAGCCGTTGGGGCTGTTTTTACATGGGGCGGTAGTACCGCCCCTTGGCCGGTACTACCGGTCCTGCGGGAATCTGAGCCCAACGGCCAGATTTCCCAGGGCACCTATTTAAATGGGTTTTCTTCCCCAACGGTTTAACGGATCTTCGTGAACCTTTTGCTCTCTCTCTCCTCCATTGTTGCACTTCTTTGAGAGCTTGATTCCTCCACTTCCCTCCAATGATTCTTGCCCATCTTTAGGGAAACAAGAGAGGAGATCTAGATCTACCATTCCACCAATCAAATCCTCCTCTAAGTGAGGGGAACCTAGTGGATCTAGATTTAGGGTTGCTTTGTGTTCTTCCCCTTGTTCTTCCTCTCAAATCCCTCCATAGCATTAGTTGCTTTGGTTGGATTTCGGAGTGAAGGACTTGACCACTTTGTGTGCTCTTGCCTTTTGCATTTGTTGCATCGGGTTGCTCTCCCTACGTGATACGTGAAGATCGAAGTTGAGAAGCTTGTTACTCTTGGGTGCATTGTGTTCCCAAGAGCTTGTTGCCTCTTGGGTGCATTGTGTACCCTAGACGGTTGGAGGTGCCGCGAAGACTTCGCTTGTGAAGCTTCGGCACGAGTTTGGGAGCCCCCAATTGAGTTGTGGGTGTGTGCCCCAAGAAGAGTTGTAAAGGGCTCCGGAATCCGCCTTGAAGGATTCCGATAGTGGAAGGTGAACCAATCCCTTGGGTGAGGTTCATCGGAGAATAGGGTGAGGCCTTTGTGGCATCTTGAGTAGGCCTCTTGTGGCGAGCTCACACCCCTCCAACGAGACGTACTCCCTTAACAAGGAGGAACTCGGGAATACATCCTCGTCTCCGCGTGCCTCAGTTATTTCTATACCCGAGCTTTACTTATGCAATTTACATTGTGATAGCCTTCGTGCTTGAAGTTCATATCTTGCTATCTCCTTGTTGCTTGAATTGCTTAGCATAAGTTGTTGGTGCACATAGGTAACCCTAGCATATTAGGTTGTTGGCTTGTTAATTTAAACACATAGTTTTATTCCGCATTTATCAAGCCCCTAATTAGAAAAAGTTTTAATCGCCTATTCACCCCCCCCCCCTCTAGGCGACATCCGGGCATTGTTTGTTCTTTCACCTTCGTTGTGTTGCGTCGAGGTTGTTTGGTGTCGGCTTTGGTCGCTTGGGCGTCTTGGTCGTCGACCTGTGCGGGGCGCGGCCTTGGGGCCGACGTGGATGTCGGAGCGGCGGCTCCGGATTTTCACCTCCGCGGTGTTGCGTTGAGGGGTTTCGGTGTCGGCCTTGGTTGCTTGGGTAACTTGGTCGTCGACCTCGGTGGGACGTGGCCTCAGGGCCGGCGTGGTTTGGTTCGAGATTTATCTTTTTTCTTTTTAGGCCTTGTTGTTTGCTCCTACTTTATTAATATATGAGGCAAAGCTTTTGTCCAGTTTAAAAAAAAAGAGCGGCAATGGAGCGAGGGTCCTTTTGAGCAACTATGAATTTTCGTGGACTTCAACTCGTCCAATTGGATTGCTACTGCTGGATAAAGATTTTTCTCTAACACCCTCTCTGCCTGCTCTCGGACAACCCTGAAGCCCTAACTTGAAGTGCTTGAGTGAGGTATCATCTCAGCAGGTTTGCCCACATCATCGCTCCAACATACTCACTAAGAAGATATCTAGTGCTACTCATCACATACGTGCTACCGGATACCCAGTCAATATGGACCGTGCGATTTAAAAGAATGAACATAATTGTATAAATGCTCACTCCATCCCACCCACTAGAAAGATTTGTATATGAACCCCCAAACAACAAGATTTTCTCAACGTCAACATGAGCCTGTCTTCTTCCTCCAGATTCCAGCGACTAGTCCACCAGCGACGGAGGAACATCTCAGTTTCACAGAAGATTACCATTTAGAAGAAAGACAAACACTGTGTTGGTCCAAACCCAACCAAGAATACCTTAATATGCATGCTGGTTTTGATTGGAAAAGTAGTGTGAAACTCTCCAAGATCTAGCTGCACTTCAGCCGGGTAGATGTTTGAATGTTTCAGCCCCGCAGGTCCATCCATACTCGATTGACTGTTTGTACACGAGCAAAGATCATACCGCGTGGTCGAGCTAAGTTGCAGCGACGGGAGCGGCAGTGATCTCATAGCCTATAGCTGGTACATCTCCGCTGGTCGCAGACCAAGCAGGGGGGGCGCTCAAATGACGTCGGTTTTGTCTACCTCGGGCCTCCGCGACGGCGGACCAACCTGCGGTTGCGGGTTGAAATTTGGGGGAGTCGAGCAATCCAAGCCGGCTCTACGCTGCAGGATAAATCGTAAGTTATGGTGTTCGCTGCAAAGTTACCGAGAGGGACAACTGTTGCGATCATGTCCCTCCAATATAGTTGAACGGCCCAGATCTCTTTGGAATTGAGTAGCACTCAAACATGTCGTAACACTGGATATCTTCTCTCATCTTGGGCTTAACTGGTCCATCTTTTAGATCTTCTCACGGATGCTTTTAGGTCACACGAAATTTTGGGAATGCTTGAAATGGTCACGGTCGCCGTAGAGGCGCCGACCTGGACATGTGGAACCATGTTGATCCCACCGAAGAACATGATATGTCTTCTTGATTACAGTAATTGAAACATGTGACTGCGTTCTACTCCAAGTTTTCTTTTTGTGAGATATAATCTTCTTATGTAGAGCCAAAATACTATATTTCTCTCTATTATCGTGCAATCCATCTAGGAAGATGTCCATCTTGAAGATGATGCAGTTCGAGCGTTACGTGCATTCTCAAGCAGTTCAAAAGGTTTTAGCAAATCATTTGCAGAGAAACTTATGTCTTTTATTGAACATGACAACAGACAGACCTGATGTTATTTGTTTGAAAGAAAGCTGGGCTTAATTTATTGATATTAAATAACCAGGTTCATACAATTTACGTTGGGCCAGCACCGACACCTAGGAAGGCACTGCCCGATAGGACACTGCACGATCATGCTTACCCATTTACGCTAAACCACGTGCCCCTTTATCACTGATCCTCAATGGTGAAATACAATCTAAAATTTAGGTATGGCGAAATCGAAAACATATATCATTATTTAATTAGGATCATTTGGGGGAGGGGGGCGCCCACACCCCCATGGTAAGGTAAGAAAATAATTTAACATAAATTTTTAAAATATGAATATGCAAGTTTCAATTGTTTACATTAGTTGAAATTAATCAACATAATAGTTTGTATTTAACCAATTAAATAAGATCCACTCGAGCCAATAACTCGAGGTGGTTTAAAGCACAAAATTAACTATATGACATTAATTTAGACTGAACTCTCATTCCAAATTCGTAGATAACAGGAATTCGTGGTCAATGAGTTGGATGATTTCTCGCACTTCATATACACATTTTCCTAGTGGGTGGGATGGAGTGGGCATTTATACAATCATGTCGATTCATTTAAATCACACGGTCCATACTGGCTGGGTACCCGGTAGCAAGTATGTGATGAGTAGCAGTAGATATCTTCTCCATACTCACTCTGTATCATAATATAAGATGTTTTAGCTTTTTCCATACGAAATATATATGAAGCAAAATGAGTAAATGTACACACTAAATACGGCTATAAACATCTGTATGTTCTCCCACATGGGAATAGCTAAACAATCTAAGATTATGCTATGGAGGGAGTAGTCAGCATATGTGCCTTGACCCTAACCACTCCGACGATGTCTCCCATCTCAACTTGCGAGGGTTGGTGATGCTTCTACGTTGGTTGTGAGGAAGGTTGGCATCGAATGTGTTATAAGAAGAAAAAACATGTGTCATGGGAATGACAAATGTGAAAACGAAAACTCTATTTTTACCTTGTACGTTGCCAATAGATGATTACTTCAAATTGCTCTTCCAATGTGCAAATGCCGGTCGAGTGAGATACAAGTCGGAAGATGCGTAATCGTGCTTTTGTGGTCCTCTAATGGCCACGCTCACGGAATCAACTCATGACTGTTGGCGCCCCCCCAGCAATTCCCATGTACGCTGCCCATCGTTGAAATGATCGCTCCCTGTCTCCGTACATTACATAATTCCGACTTTGTCTCCTGGTTTTGCGTCATTGACACGACATTTTGCTACAGCTGAAAAAAGTCATTCGGCAAGATATTCCTTGAAAAGCAAAATAATTCACCCAAATCTCGACAGGATTTTTCTTCGCATGAAACATTATAATACTACACTCCATTCGGATTCCATTGGGAAGATTCCTGCGAGCTGCATCTCCATGGGAGATGATTGTACCACGACAACTTGTAGTTAATTGCATCAGATTCACTTGCTACTGACTTCCCCGAGTGCCGGACATGCATATTCCCGTTCCAATACTGCGGCCATGCGGCCTGACTAGACGAGAGCCTCCGGAATGATTAATTAGGCCGTGACGACTGAAGAGTGATGATACAGTACTCCTAAAAGAATCAGATCGATCCTTTTGTTCCTTCTCGAAGCATGTAAGATTTGAGCATGTAAGCTAGACCTCGTTTCGTTGGTCACATCGCTGCTGTTAGTAGCTTAGCGTGCTGTTCGACGATCTGCTGGCCAATGCGGCCACGGCTTCGTGCGTGCCGCGAACAAGGAAAAGGCGTCGCTTTCTTATAGCTGTTTGCTGACGTATTCAGGACATATATGTATATACAAAAGTTGCAGGGGAAAATGTGGCCGGCCGGATGCAGAGCGCGACAAGAAAATATGCTCGATCGGCCGCACGCCAGCTTAGCGCACTTCTTTTCTTTTTAGACGGCAGGCTCAAGATGAGCCCTGCTCCAACTCAACAAAGCTCAAGCAGACGCATTGTAAACTTCTCGCAAAGCCGTTCACGTCAGGTTTGGATACAGGAGGCGTTCAAGCAAATCCCCACAGGTTTTGGTACTTGTCAGCTCAGGTAATAATCCATTGGTGAAACGGCTCCGAACTTCAGATGACGAATTTATACTACTCCCTCCGATCTATAAAAAAGCGTCGCTCATTTTGTACTAAGTTAATATAACTTTGTACTAAGTGGGCGATACTTTTTATGGATCGGAGGGAGTAGTAGTTAACCGAATGAAACGGGGAGTGAAAAACCCACAGCTTTTCTTGCTTGTCAGCTCAGATAATAATCCATTAATGAATAGGCTCTGAACTTCAGATAACGAACGGGGAGTTGAAAACCTGATTGGGACGGAGCTGAAAAGTTCGTGGCGTTGGTGTTGCGGTGCACGTCTGTGCAGCACGGCTGGTCAGCGGCAGATCACTCATGTGCCGCTCGCATGTGCTGTCGCCCGCACGCTGTCTAGGACCAAAGATTCAGAGCATCTGATCGAGGTTCTGACTTCTGAATTTTAGATTCAGTCACGCGAATCACATGAACACACGTACAGTACTGTTGTTTTAGCTTTAGCGCGCAGCGCGCATGTAGCGTGCCGCTGAATGGTCAGGCCGTGGAAACAAAGCATCGAGCTTTCTAACCTTGCTGAGCAAACAAAAAAAAAAAATCAAAGAGATTCCAAGATCCAGATAATGAGCATCATATTGCTGGAGCAGTATTCTATTCAGTTGACACGGATATAATGTAGGAATATAGTGTATGAGATTCCAAGATCCAGATAGTGAGCAACATGTTGCTGGATCAATATTCGGTAGATAGGAATATATAATGTAGGAACTGAGATAGGGAAAGGAAATGTAGCACCCAAAGCATCAAATTGACTCAAATACATCTTAGTGGCTTCTTAATTATTGAACACTCACATCGGAAAAAAGTGGCCTACCCGGAAAAAAAAAACAAGTTTTTCTTTTGAGAAGAAACTAATAAAATGAAATCAGCTCCGGGTAGAGATGGATGGGGTTTCGTAGCTTGAGATTTTATTTTTGAATTTCGAAGTAAAGGTTCTTGTCTTTGTGGGAACGATGCACAAATTATTGGGATCCGGTATCAACAGGTATATAATCCCGTCCAGAACTATGTTTCCTTTCAACCAATCAATGCGACCTTGTAGGATGACTTTTGCTAAAACTCCAACAGTTTCTTACAAGTCTATATAACATAGAAATTGTATTCGTCGTTTTCTTTCAATCGAACTACTGGTGTGGATTGTCTTTAATATTAGGGTGTGACTAATTCTAAATCGAATTAGAACTAACTTAGTTTTTAGTTAGGTGACATCATCAAATATTAATTGCGACCCATATTGTAACTCATGATTGAAGTAAATCTAACGGTCTGGAGCACTTTTTCATGTTGCAATCGCACTTGTAACTGAAAAATCTGAATTGCAACCAAATAATTCCAACTCTAATGTGCACGAATCACGATGCAAATCCAACGGTATAGGAGTTGACTTAGCACTAGTTGAAAATTATCAAAACCGTTAATATATTGAGATGACAATTGCTCTAGCTCCCTCGACCTAACCGATTCTTGATATTGTCATTCGCAGAGATATGTTATTTTGTTTTCCATTGATGATCCTACTAACACCTTGTAGCCAACGTCCAACCTTATCTCCAGACATTGAAGTTTCACACTCGGTAGTTGTCATCAGCTCTATCGACCGCCACAACAATGCGTTCTAGACCTGACTAGACCCCGGCCAGCATCCAGCCTGAAAAGAAAACCACAAAAGTGTTCAGACCTGTGTGCTCACTTACAGATAACCTGTAAGTTTCTTTCTACCTCCTGTGAGACAGCGAGGTGGACGTACAGAGACGTTCCTTTCGAAGCTTAGTGTTTCTTGTCGCGGTGTTCCCATGGAGGGGAGAAGATCCAAGGAGTAACGCAAGAAGCTAGCCAGCTGCATACGTAGGTAGATTGAATCCGTATGTGTATATACTTCCGATCGCTTTCGCGTGCCGAGGCGGTGAACCTGCCGATTCCTTGGCGGCGTCGCCGTCTATCCTGCCGTGATCGGGGAGGATACGCATCGCCTGTGCCGTATGCGGCTAAGTCGTTGGACAGTAGAGTAGATCGACCTGGTGGTGATCGCAAGCTACGGGCCACCACTGGTCGAGAAGAGTTGAACAGTTGCTTAAAAAAGATTTGAAACTAGTGCCAAATGCTCTGGATGGCTAACTCTTCTTGATTGATTGTTTGATACCGCGGCAGCCTGCCCTTCGCGTTCGAGGAAGTCACAAGTCCCAAGTCGTCGGTCTGGCTGTCCGTGTGTACTTCACGCTGGCGAGTACATAGACTGTACTGTGACTGACTTGTACTACTCTTTTATTGTTGTGTACCGTATTTTCATTTTGTCGCTTTATAAAGCGTGCGCGACGGTTTTTCCTCTGGCGTTGTGTGTTTTATTTTTGGAAAACGCTTTAGCTAGGGCGACCGACCTCGGTCGCTCCCGTCCGCACGCGTCATCGTCAGGGAATCACCCGCCTCGCTCGCCCTTACGCGGCCCAATAGCGTGTTCCGGCCCATTTTTGCTACGTAAATAGAAAAACAACCCAGTTAGCTTTGTGAGAACCTATTTTTCAACACAAATAAGGCCAACAGCCCAGATAGCTAGCTACCCTTGTTTGTTAAGGGATTTTTTTGGATTTTTTATACTCCCTCTGATCCCAAATAATTGTCGCCAGCCCAACTAGGAAGTTGTACATTGCACGTTCATTCTCTGCGACAGTTAAACCGGATCGGAGGGAGTATTGTATATATGCGTAAAATATTTTTATCAAAAGATTGTTGTGAAGGCACACGTCAAAATTTTGAAAAAAAATTGACGGTTTTGATACAAATTGCCTCATTTTCTATTCAAGTGCTCATCCATACAAGCAAAGTGTACGCATACGCCCTTATTTCACGTGGTGGCCCTACAAATACATGTTTTTGTTGTTGTAATAGTTTATGATTTTTTTGTTGGTGTTTTTTATTACAAAATAAATTTGTAATAAAAATTGTTGTTTAACCACTTCTTTTACTGCTAAGTTTTTTTTGTTGTAATAGTTTGTGATTTTTATTGAAATAGTTGTTGAATTTTGTTGCAAATAAATCTACGACTAAAATTGTTGTTTAAGAATTTTTTATTGCTGTTTTTTTGTTGTAATAGTGCGTGATTTTTGTCGAAATAGTTGGTGATTTTTGTTGTAAATTAATCTTCAGCAAAACATTTTGTCGCCTATCCATTTTTAAATGGTACAAACACATGCTTTTTTGTTGTAAATAGATGGTGATTTTTGTTGAAATCGTTGGTGATTTTTGTTGTAAAGCAATTTGCAGCAAAAATAATTTCCGTTTAACGACCTTTTGCAGTATTTTTTTTTTCAAAATGTTGTAATCATATGTTACAATTTTTTGTTGTAATAGTTTTTTATTTTTGTTGAATTGTTGGTGAGTTTTTGTTGTAAAGCAATCTACAGCAAAAAAATAATTCTAACCACTTTCTTGTAATATTATTTTTTTCGAAATGTTGCGACAATTTGTTGTAATATTTTTTTATATTTTTGTGCATGGGCTACTTTTTTTTGTTGTAATACTCGAGTTTTTGTTGCGAGACTAGAGGTATATCATCACAGTGGCATTTTTGTTGTAAATATCGGAAAGATAAGGGGCAACGTGTTATACCCCTTCGTTTAAGTGGAGCTGTGATGTACTGCGGGTTTGATTTCGGAAAACGTTAGGGACCAAAATGCAAAACTATGTTGTGCTGAATTCTAGACGTACGATCGCGATCTGACGGTCAGGGAGGGGACCTAGAATTCCCCTTCCTAGGGGGACCTACGCCTAGCGCTCCCCTTTTTGGGGGTCAAGGGAACGAGCTAGAGGTTATGCGAGACAGCGAGAGTCCTATCATCTTTGGACTTGCAGCACTCTATCTTGGGACTTCCTGGCGCCGGCGCTGATGTGACGACGAGGGTAGCTTGTAAACGAGAATCGGGCCATAGCCCATAGAAGACGGAGCAGCCACCTACCCTTGACCTCTTGCTGAACGGCAAGTTACGTGCTACCCAACTGGCCGGAGTATACACGACTACATGCAGCGTGATTCATCTGATCCGGCTGGATATATATACAAAAGCTAGGTTGCATGTGTTGTGCAGCACGATCTCACGCCGTCACACGATCGACTTCATGAATTCCCTGGATCTTGCTTTTAACGGAACGGAGGCCCGGTGACAGATTCAGTCAGGTTCATCACCAGATCGCGTCATCACGGCATTGCTTTGCTTCCAAGTTCCAACGTGCCCGTGAAAAGAGTCGGTGTTTTTTTTTTTTTGAGCAATGTAAAGAGTCGGTGATGCGAGCGTTCGGCATGCCGGGCCGAGTCGTGGAATGAGGCGTGTGAGCGGTTAGTTAGTTGCGGAGCTAGGCCGTGTACGTCTGGGCTTTTGGCGTCGAAAAGGCAGGCTGTGTACTCCGACCAGGTAGTACTCAGGAGTAGTTTGTTATGAAAGGCCGAAGGCTGGCTCAGCTTGGGTTCGGGGCTTTCAGCTGTTGTCGAATGAGGCCCATCTGCGGTACACCACAATTTGACTCCTTTTTTCCCCCCTACTCACGGCGCACATCCACATCACACCTGCTCAATGATTCCCTGCAAAATCTAGCTCAAGTCTGACCGGTCATTTGGATATCAAGCCACAAAATAGTCTCTCGGACGACAATTTCAGTACCAAAGCGGCTGATTTTGGACTATGCAAGATAACAGATAACGACCAAAGAAAGGTAATCACTCATGATGAGAGTAACACTATGGTATTTGGCGCATGAATAGTTGGCATCACGGATCACACCGAATTTGTTTATGTCCGCAACTTTGGAGTTTTTATCAAGGTAATGTAAGGTGTGATTAGTGTAGGAAGTTCCGACGCCAAATTCAAACATGTCTGTTTCAAGGCAACCCATCAACATTTTTCAGTTCCATTTCAAGCATCGATATGGCCCAAGGTGAAACAGATGGTTTATGGGCAGAAGAAAACAAACTTGTGCACGTTGGCTTTTGTGTCCTATTATATTTGAAATTTGAAGTATATTTGAATTGACACAAGAAGCACTTTCCGGCCAATATATAAGTTTGATTGTTCGGTACATGAAACTCTCCCCCACTATCTAGATTTGTTCAATTTTAACAACACGCATCTTGTTTCATCCTTCTTATCATTTCTCTTTGGTTAAGCCTAAATGAAGCGCAAAACCATTGTTAGTCCTACGACCCAAATCAGGAGACTTTGGCAAATATTTGAAAGTCAGGTTGGTCTAGCTTGTTTGTAGCAGAGATATAGTTTTCTTTCATGAAAGTCAGACTTGCATTTCACAAGGCCAAGAGAAGAACCTCATTACTCATAAGATATCTTGTGACATTCACCATGGCTTGTACGATGAATCTAGGTGCATAGATCCAAGCATTTTTATGTATTTTATTGTTGCATATAATGCAATCAATACAAACATTTTACTTGTGGAAATGTAAACTAGAAGAACTCACGGATTGCTAACAAGTTTGTGTCAAACTAAAGCACATTATGCAGTGAGCTCTTAAATGGTCGGATGGTAACTACACATAAGGTTTCAATAGATGTAGGGTGCAACGTGACATCTGAACTAAGACGGAGACGAATTGGATACCACACAAAACATGTACATGACTAAACTGGAAATAGTTATGACATGTTCATAATGTACGGAAACATTTCAAGCTCTCGCTTTATAATAGTTCTTAACTAAATGTAGTGTATCTCGAAGAGACAGACCTGAACCATGTACTTTTGATGTAATCGTATTTTCTGAATAACCAAAGTTAGAAATTTATCTAAGGAAAAGATTAAGAAAATGGCCGAAATAGTGAGAATGAGAGAGAAGATTGATGGGTGGATGAACACAAGGAAGAAGATGGCGGCTCAAGCTATGAAAATAAATATGGCCTTCTACGGCAAGATTTCCAACACCTCTAGCGGTGGTTTTTACTCCTTAGTTGTGTGGTCTTGAATCTTTACTATAAGGACTGGATCCGTGGTGAATGCCTGGTGTCACACATCCAACTATTTACATACAAATGCCACCGCTAACAATTTTTCCAAAACCCACTCACCGCTAACAAGTTTGTTGCCTCGTCTCCCCACGCTATGCCTCACTAAAGCGCTACCGTCAAATTAGTTGGATATCTCCTTCGTAACAACCTCAATATAATCTTCTCTCTCCAATATCCAACTAAACTAACATACCGATTTCCATGCTACTTAACACATGTTATTAAAAATCATACACATCATGATGCCTCTACTCGAAAAGAGAATCCAACCATCATACTCCTATATGGATCGCCAATTCATTCCTTAATTCCTTTCCTCTCTTTAGAGTTCCACAAATGCATGGGTTTCAAATCATCACAAAAATTGACCTCAATCATCACAAAAATTTCCTCTCTTTACAGTGACAAAGGTAACTTTGTTCCGATTGATGTGTTGGCATGTAGCGGGATCTTTCTATCTTTTCCAATCTCTAATTAGTCGTTGTTCTAAGGATGGAAAAAGTCCCTCCGAGGAAAGTAACCAAATGGCAGTCCTGAGGATGGAGGTGAAGAAAATGGCCACGTTTATAATCGGCACGCTGAAAAAGAAGTTGTTGATCGTAGGCGCGCACGCACGTAGACAAGGACCAGCGGTGGCTTGCTGCCTTGCTGGCACGGTTGGATCGGTAGTGGCGGGCGCACACGTCTTGGCCTCACCGGTCAAGGGCATGTTGGGCGTGGCCTCTTTGGACGTGGTGTCCTTGGCCATTGCCATGGTACGATCGCCAGCCATTGTTGTCGGACACGATCACCGAGCTATGGTTGGGCTTGACTGGTCGTGGCGTAGTCTCATGCCGGCCGCAATCGCCCTGGAGGCTGCAACGGCGAGCAAGCCGACGTGGAGCATGGCCGCGACGATGGTAGCAACGACGATCATGGGAACGACGAGATGGACATGGCAACAGCGAGCATGGCCACTACGATCAGGGCAACCACGAGCATGCCCATGGCGACGCGAAGGAGAGGTGGTGCAAGCCTCAGTAAGTAAATACAAGCGATGACGTACAGTTTTAATTTCTTTGTTCCATCCTGGTTGTAGGAGTAAAACATGTTGATTCACTTAGATTCTGGCAAAGGAGTATAATAGGAGTTCGAATCCATGCAGAAGTTCTCGTACAGCTATCGTTCGCAGGTATATATGTTGCAAGAGGGTACGGATTATACCCTCGAGTCGGCTCCTCCAAGGCGACCGGAGGAGAAAATCCTAACCCTCCATCGCCACCCCTTCGTCCCTCTCATCTCTCCTCGTCGTCTCCATAGGAAGCCGCCGGGAAAGCCCACACGCTGTCGGTGAAGGGGACGGCGGGAATCACACATCTCGTGGCCGTCACGGATGTCTGGAGGAACAATCCAAGGCTGCTCAAGATCCTCCTCCCATGGGTGTTCTGCCAGGCGGCGTGGTGTTGCTCCGATGGCATCGCGGGGACAATGGTCTCGGCAAGGGGAGTGCTCGATATGCAGCGCAAGGACCCCGGAGCCGCGGCTCCAAACATGGCCATGGCGGCGTCCCCTTCGTCGGGATGACTAGCCAGGGGCGAATCCTTGTGGCGGTGCTCGGGGTGGAGGGACACGGGATCCCGAACCCAGGTTCGTCATAGGAGGCGTGTGGCGGCGTCGACAACGTTGGATACGGGAGAACCGCAACCATTCAGGGTCTGTGGATCAGAAGCCGGGGCGGCTGCTCTGAACGTTGGTTGCGGCATCGACCTAGCGGTTTCTGGTGATCTAGCCGGCTGCATGTTGGGGGAGGTGTGGCTGCCGGTGACAACCGTGCTGGCTTCAGTCATGGCAGACGATGGCGACATATTTGTGTCGTTGCCTTGTCAAAGGCATCGTTGATGCAGTTCACATCTTCATGTCGGGGCTGCTCTAGGGGGACCCCCAATCCGGGTCTCCCGGATCGGACGATGGCGGTGTGCACGCCGTTCTCCCTCATGGGGGCATTGTTTTTGGAGCAGGTGCTAGCCGGCTGCATGTTGGGGGAGGTGTGGCTGCCGGTGACAACCGTGCCGGCTTCAGTCATGGCAGACGATGGCGACATATTTGTGTCGTTGCCTTGTCAAAGGCATCGTTGATGCAGTTCACATCTTCATGTCGGGGCTGCTCTAGGGGGACCCCCAATCTGGGTCTCCCGGATCGGACGATGGAGGTGTGCAACGTCGTTCTCCCTCATGGGGGCATTGTTTTTGGAGCAGGTGCTGGCTGGAGGGGTTCTCAGGTGGAGTGGCGTGTTTTCGTCCGGGTTGAAGACGACGAGTCTCGGCGGTGTGGTGCAGCAGGGTCTCGGAGACGGACGCGTTATGATGGACGCGCGTAGTACAGTGGCACTATCTGGCGTCGTGATGGCGTTGATGACGGGTCTGACAAGATCCTTACATTGATCATTCCTAAAGATGGGTTGGTCAAAGACGGATTCGGTGGCTTAGTTACCAGCGTGCGCATCTGGTGTGTGACGAGTGTCTGTTGGACCGGTTTGTTCTCCCGGCTAGCCTGGTGAGGCTTTCGGCTTTATATGATATGTGTAGATGTGTGAGGTCCGGGCATATGGCTCCGATCAGGTCCACCCCTTCATCAATCTTGCAGGTGTAACGACATTTGTCGTCGGAAAGGTGGTTTAAAGTTGTATTTCTTTGTAAGGTTGTGTTGTTGTTTTTATATATTAATAATAAAAAAGGTTGTGTGCATCATCACATTCTGATGCAGAGTCTGAGAGTTTCAACCTCTGTTTCAAAAAAATAGTATGGTTCAGAAGGATCTAGGACTTATATTTTCTTGTTATCGCCGAGAAGGGTACTTTCTGTACTATCGTGTAGGTATAGTACTGTTATAAGTGTATGCGAACCTACAATACTTATGTTGACATATAGCTACTCAATTGATCACATTGTAACAAATAATATGGTTGCTTGTAGCCGTGACAAATTGAAGTGTGATGTTACAGTAAATACTGTTAATTGATGTGCATCTGATTTGAATTTAATCCATGTGGTGCCTGACGAACTGATGTCATTTGTCCGTTGGGCATATGAATATTCAGTTAAGGACACGCATATGGTGGTGGTGTAGAGATGTTGAGTGGAGGTGGAGGCCTATATGCCATCCTTTTGGCTAGGACTAGCATTTCAAGCGATGTGTTATGAGTGGTGGCAGCGGAGAGACGTTTCTTGCAAATGTGTACAACGTGTTGGGACATCATAGTCAAAGTTTGAGGAAAAAAAGGAGAACAAAATTACACCTGTCATATGTCATTTCTTCATGAAGGATATGAGGCGAGCCGTTTAGTGCCATAATGTTCGACCTTTGTAGGGTAGACGAATCACATGAAATTGGGCCATCACAAGGTGGCGATGTGATGCCACAACAAAGACAAAGACGATGGGCGAAAATTGATGGAGGAAAGGAAGAAGATGAGAACTCTTATTGAGAAGGTTCGGTGAAGAACCCGAAAAGTGGACACAGAGAGATTGAGCTGAAGAGGAGCAGAACAAGGATCCTGACACTCTTACTATGTGTAAGGAAATAATGAAAACGTCACGCGGAAAGCGCTTTCACGAAATAGAAATGGTGTTAATCATTGCCTATTTATATACTTTTGTTATTCCGTAGCAACGCACGGGTATTTAGCTAGTATAACTCAATGTAGACATTGAATATAACTCCTTAGTTTCATGATGATACGTCTCCAACGTATCTATAATTTCTGATTGTTCCATACTTGTTTTATATCAATGCCACATGTTTTTACTATCATATTATATTTTTTTAGGCATTTTATTGGAGTAACCTACTACTAACAAGGTGCCCAGTGCGAGTTCCCTATTTTCTGCTATTTTATATTTCAGAAAAACCTCTTCGGAAAACATCCTCATGTATGTACAAAATTTATATATGTTCATCATCAAAAAAATTTCAAAATATTTTACTATTTTTTATCGAATTTTTTATTTGGCCAGACTCAGGAGTCCGTGTACATTTGGCAGTCGCCAAAAAACAAGTATCAACACAATCTTTAAAAAAAAAATGCAAACACTGAGGGCACGTTTTGTTCTTCCGGAAAAACAACGATGCATCACAAAAGAAATCAGGCAGGAATCCAACAAGCACATGCGGGCAACGCGTCGCTGCTTTTGCCCTTCTACTTTTTAAATTTTTGATATATGCCCTTCTACCTTTCTTGCCCACTTAGTTCTGTGGAGGGGAAAAAAGCAAAGGAGAACGAAAGACGATCAGGTTCTACTTTATTTTCCGAACCACCTTGAGCTGAGTCCATCCTCACCAATCACTGGACTGCACTGACAGCGACGGCGGGCAAGTCCTCCCCGCCCGTCCCGACCCACCCCCGCGACGCCAGCGCCTCGTCGGTCGGTTTCCCACGGCAGCCGCTCGCCCTCGCGCCGATGGATCTCCCGCCGCTCTCCCACCAGGCGCTCTTCGCGGCCGTCCGATCCGCGGACGCCGGCGCCGTCCGCCGCCTGCTGGCCGACGCCGAGGCGTCCGGCTCCACCGCGGCGCTCGCGGCCGCGCAGACGGACGGCGGGGAGTCCGCGCTCTACGTCGCGGCGGAGGCCGGCGCCCTCGAGGTCGTCCGCCTCCTCCTCCCGCTCTACGACCTCGAGGCCGCCACGCTCCGCTCCCGCCTCGACCTCCACGCCTTCCACGTCGCCGCCAAGCAAGGGCACACTGGTGAGCACTTCCTTTCGCTCGATTATTTGTTGTCTCGAAGTCCAATGGGCTGCTGATTCTATTCTAGGCGAGCACAGTTGCCTTGTCCCCTTAGCTAGATCGAGTTGATTCAGATTTCAGGTAGCTTTTTGAGTTGCTTTATAGAGTATTTTGCAGTTCGATCGAATTGGCTATATGTATGCTAGGATGTTTTGGATTGCAAGGGTTGTGATTGTACCAATGATTGTAATGGTGGTTTAGTGTAGTTATCAGAAGGAAATTGGAAACCCTTGATGTGTCTGATTTAGCTAAAGATTCCTAAAAAAATTGGTATTAGCATGAACTACCTCTATGCATGTAGGTTTTGTTGTCGTTTAATTATTCAACGGGGAATGCTCTGGTCATTTCTCATGGCAAGTAGACTGATCAATTGCTTTCCTAACAGAGGTTGTGAAGGAGTTTTTGGGGCGGTGGCCTGAGCTTTGCTCAGTGTGTGACTCTTCCAACACTAGTCCACTGTACTCCGCTGCCGTAAAAGACCACTTGGATGTGGTGAATGCTATATTGGACACTGATGATAACTGCATAAGGATTGTGCGGAGAAATGGGAAGACATCACTACATACTACTGCTAGAATCGGGTACCATCACATTGTCAAAGCACTCATAGAAAGGGATCCGGGGATTGTTCCAATCAGAGACAGGAAGGGACAAACTGCCCTTCACATGGCCGTGAAGGGTAAAAACACAGACGTGGTGGAAGAATTGCTGATGGCTGATGTTTCCATCCTCAACGTGCGTGACAAGAAAGCAAACACAGCTTTACATATAGCTACACGAAAATGGAGGCCCCAGGTATATGTCTTGCAAAATTATGTACATCAATAGAATAGATGTATCTTATCCTGTTTGCTCGATTTTTTTGTTAATACCTTGCTTGAAATATTTGTTTTTTTTTCACGTTGCAATTACTATTTTTCTAGATATAGCTTGTGACTGTGCTAGACTGCTAGCATCAAAATTTCTACAGTTATATTTGGCCTGGTACCGGTATCAGTTGATTCATGCACTAAATAGTTCTGCATAGGCACTTGCAAAAGAGGACTGTTAACATAATGGGCAACTGGGCTCTGGGCATAGGGTCTTGGACATCTGTTTGTCTCCTAATGAGGATACTAGCACCAGTATGTCAGCACTGTGTAACAAGAAAGTGGTTATACAGTCGGTCGGAGGATATGATACTACTGTGAGTATACATTAGACCAGACTTAACCAAATATAAAGATTATATAATGAGATTATAGTACAGCAGTTGGGGCATTGGCTGCATCATGCACTATTTAGTAGGATTGGTAAAATTGAGTAACTCCGGACTTAGTCGAAGTAGCAAGCATATGTACTTTTTGGGTAAGTCATCTTGCTGTTGCATGGTGGATGGAGTATCTAGTGAGTAGTGAATTACAAAATATAGCAAATAATTTGGGGGAAATCCACTTTGGCTTCCAGGTGCATTTGCACCCGGTTTTTTAAAAACATATTTCGAAATGTCAAAAAAAAATTGAAATAAAATTCCGGGGATACATCTGCACATTCTATGTGTTCACAAAGTTGTTTCGTGAAAAACTGACTTTTTTTTGCCTGTGTAAAAAAGACAAAATGTCTCGTGAAAAGCCTTATTTTAGCACCAAATATTTGTCTTTTTTACACAAGCCACAAAAACTGTCGGCTTTTCGTGGAACAACTTTGTGAACACATAGGATGTTAAGATCTATGCGCGGACATTTTTTTTTGATATTTCGAAATATGATCAAAATGCATTTTAAATAAATGATGCATATGCTCCCGGGAGCCAAAACACCTCTCCCATAATTTGTGCCCATGTTATGTGAAGGATGAAGCATTATAGAAACATCTCTTGTCTTTGTTGACTTTCTGCCAATAGTATCTGTTTTCCAGTACATCTAAGTTGTACATTTGTACGTCAGATGGCCTAACAATACAACTAAGATCACGACACACGTAACTCTTCTATATTTTATTCAGTGGTATTGTGTGTGAAGTTGAAAGCCAGTGAGTGCAGTTACAAGTCCATTTTATGTAGTTTGTCTAAATGCTCTCTAGTTGATTTTCTACTGGTCCCTGAATCGCGAAACAAAGATGTCCAGTTGATCTGGTAAAGCTGCAGGGTGCATATTAAGTCTTAAGTGAATTTGAAACAAAAGTATACAGTATACAGTTTTTCCTTTAATGGAAGATTCACTGTTTTCATGTGAAATGTTGATATTTCTTGATGCTTTATGTCCCGTCATGCTTCCATTGATTCCATTTTCTGCCTATTTTTTGCTCTCCAGATGGTTCAACTTCTGCTTAGCTATGAGTCACTTGAAGTTAATGCTATAAATAATCACAATGAAACAGCTATGGACTTGGCTGAGAAAGTTCCCTATGGTGAGTCTAAAATGGAAATAATAGAGTGGTTGTCAGAGGCTGGTGCAAAGAATGCCGTAAATGTAGGTAGAGTTGACGAAGCATCAGAGCTAAGGAGAACTGTGAGTGATATCAAGCACAATGTTCAAGCACAGCTCAACGAGAACGCCAAGACCAACAAAAGGGTGACAGGGATCGCCAAAGAACTGCGGAAACTACACAGAGAAGCAGTCCAGAACACCATCAACTCGGTTACCTTGGTAGCAATCCTGATTGCCTCCATCGCGTTTGTTTCCATATTCAATCTGCCAGGTGAATACTACCAGGATACCAAAGATGGGGAAGAGATCGGCGAGGCCCACATATCCAAGCTCACCGGCTTCCGTGTTTTCTGTCTTCTGAACGCCATCGCCCTTTTCATTTCGCTTGCGGTGGTCGTGGTGCAGATAACCCTGGTTGCCTGGGAAACCGGCGCGCAGAAGCAGATCATCAAGATTGTGAATAAGCTGATGTGGTCAGCGTGCCTCAGTACGTGCGCGGCGTTCGTCTCGCTGGCCTATGTCGTGGTTGGCCCGGAGCATGCCTGGATGGCTTTCACCATATCGGCCGTCGGAGGGCCGATCATGATCGGGACGCTGTTGTTCCTCGCCTACCTGTTGCTGCGCCCGCGGTTCAAGTTTGGTGAAGACAGCCAGCGGCGCATCAGGAGGGCGAGCGGCAGCAAGTCTTTCTCCTGGTCTATGCGTGAAGGGTTGTCGGACCTGGAAGCCGTGGAAGACCATGAGAAGAAAATCTATGCTTTGTAGTGAGTCGCAAAACATTCTGTAGGACGCATGTAACATTACAACTGGTAGCTGGGAGAAAACAATCGCCCTTGTATATATTTTCTCGGCTGTTTTAGGTCTGCTGTGAGGTACAGCACGCAGACCTTTCTCTGCACCATCTCGTATACTTGGATGGCTGTACTGTTGCTAATGTATAATACTGGAGAATGGAGAATGAAGACCTGCACCTAGTGCAGTTTGCCAGTACAGCGACAGTGTTATACATCTACTGATTGCCACACGAGTGCTTGAAACTGAGTGTCAAAAATCATGGTTTTTGAAAATTTCAAAATAAAGGGCTCCCTTGAGCTCGTCGTACAAATGGAGGCCCGAGGCCGGTCTCTAGGGAGCTCTTTATTTTGAAAAATTCAAAATTCATATTTTGAAGTTTCTGAAAAAAAATGAAAAAATATCTCCCTCCGTATCAAAATATAAGATGTTTTAGCATTTTTCTTTCCATCCGTATCTAGACATGTCTTAGTGCAAGGTTCAAATGAATCTTACACTAAAACATGTCTACATACGGATGGAAAGAGAAATGCTAAAACATCTTATATTTTGATACGGAGGGAGTATGAATGTGCAAAATCTAACTCAAAATAATTTATATTCTAGGCTATATGAAATGAAAAAATCTGATAGATTTGGGAGAGTTGAAATTTTGTATCGTTCACTACATTTAAATGTCAGATTTATCAATTTTAGGCAGCATAAATATAAAATATTTCTAGTTGATATTTTAGATGTTGGTGGAATACAACATTGTCTACATGCAGTTTTTTTTCCAGATTTTTTTTGAAGCTTCAAAATATTGAGGCCGAACTCTTGGGAGCCCTTTCTTTTGAGTTGAGATTTTGCACATTCGTAAAATGCATCATTTTCTATATCCGGGATATTTTCAGTATGTTTTTTGAAATTTCAAAATATGTTTTTTGAAAATTTCAAAATAAAGGGCTAAATTGGTGTGGCAGACGTGGTGAACTGGTGACTCTATTGTTGTAGCTAAATTGTGCTCTGGTAGTACTTCGCGAGAGGCAAGAGCTCCCTTGAGCGGAAGACCAGACAAGATGGACTCTCGCTTACTGCACCCTTATCCACAGCCGCTCCCTCTTCCTTCCACCTCCCAACGATCCCACCTCAAATGGGGCCACTGCTGCTGCTGCCGCCGCCGTCATCGCCGGCGCATGGCCGTCTCCGCGCTCACGTTACAGGAACACCTCGTGTCAACCAACCCAAGAACCTCTCAGAGAGTGAGCTCCCGTAGGCTGTTCGACGGAATGCAGGAGGGAAGCGCCACGGCTTCCACGGCGGGCAACCTGCTCGACGAAATGCTTCGTCCGGGAAGCGGAAAGGGCGCAAGCGAACGTGGCCTTCCCGGGATGGCGCCCAGGAGCGGCGAGAAGAGCGCGAGCGCGGCAATACTGGCGCTGGCTCATGCCAGCAGGCACGCGGAGGTCGTCGAGCTCTTCTGCAGGATGCAGAGGGACGGAGTTCCCATCAGCAGGTTCATGCTCCCCAGCGTCCTCAAAGCTTGCGCGCGTCTCCGGGATAGCAGGATGCTCCGCGCGGTGCATGTCCTGGTCGTCAAGTGTGCCCTGTGCCAGCATGTCGTCGTGGGCACCGCACTGGTTGGCGCATACATTGATTTTGGGCTGATGGATGATGCGGGCAAGGTGTTCGCTGAGATGGGCGAGGCGAACATGGTTTCTTGGAGTGTGATCATCGGAGGCTATGTCCGTTCTTGTCGGTGGGACGAGGCCTGGGATGCTTTCTCCGCCATGCAGCGTGCTGGGTTGCTTCCAGTTGATTCAGTTCTTGTGATGGCAATTCAGGTATGCAGTGCTTTGCTGTGCCTGGTTCGTGGGAAGCAGCTGCATGCGTTGGCAGTTGCCCTCGGATTTGAAAGCAATACCACTGTGTGGAACTGCCTCATCGACATGTACGGCAAGTGTGGCGACATGGATGGTTGCAGGACAGTTTTTGAGACAATGATAGACAGGGATCAAGTGAGTTGGAATACCATAATCTCAAGTTATGTCCGTCTTGGTCTTTGTGAAGAGGCGCTCGACATGGTTCTCCAAATGCAGCAATGTGGTTTCACTGTTGACCGATTCACCCTTGGCAGCGGAGTTGCAGCCTGTGCCCATTTGGCTGACATTGACAATGGACGTGCATTCCATGGTTATTTGATTAGAAGAGCATTAGATGCCGATCCTATCCGGGGCAGCGCACTTGTTGACATGTACGGGAAATGTGGTTTAACAGAGCTTGCTCGGGTGGTATTCGACAGGATGGATGAGAGAAATTACGTATCATGGGATGCACTCTTGTCTGGCTACGTTGAAAATGGGCAGGTTGATTTGGCACTTCGCATTTTCCGGCAAATGGAGTCTGCAAACATAAAGGCTAGCCAGCATACCTTTGTGAACCTTCTGAAGCTTTGTGGTAATAGGAGGTATACAGAATATGGAAGGCAAATTCATGCCCATGCCATCAAGGCCGTTTACCAGATGAATGTAGTTTTGGAAACTGAGCTTATCGACATGTACGCAAAGTGTGGCTGCATTGAGGTCGCCCGGTTACTGTTCCTCAGGATGAATGAGAGGAACCTCATATCCTGGAATGCTCTGCTCTCAGGTTATGTAGGGGACGGACAACCTGCTGCTTCAATAAACATTTACCGTCAGATGGAGCAGGCTTGCATTAGGCCTGACCAATACACTCTGGCAGGGCTATTAAGCCTTTGCCGGTACCAAGGGCTTCTGCGTTCCGGGAGAGAGATACATGCTCATCTCATCAAGATGGGCTCTGAGACGAATGTGGTACTGCAAACTTTACTTGTCCATATGTATGTCAGGTGTAGACAATGGCGAGACGCTGAGAATGTTTGCTCAATGATCCAAGAGAGGAATTTGTATGTGAATGATGCATTCTCAAAGGTATATGGAGATGGCTACTTCATCTGAAGAGAAAGAGAAACAGTTCCTGGTCCATGGAGTTGGGATATGTGGAAGCACAGTGGCGGAGCCGGGAACAAGATCTACCAGGGGAAACCAGCCGTTCCCAGCTTGTATTGTCTTCAACCTCTGAACAGGGCGTAGCTTCAACCCATGGATACCAATGGAGGAAAGGGGATACCAGAGTGGTCGGCTGGTCGCAGGGTCGTGGGGCAACTGCCCCATTTCTACTCAGGCACATCTGCACCACCTTCTGTGTTCATTGTGGATACGAGCACACACATTCTTAGACTTAGATAACGTGGAGCCTGTAAAACAATGGATTGGGTGGTTTTGTGGTGTTTTGCCACTAACTTCGGCTGACCTGGTGGTAATGAGGGTTTTCATATTAACTGCACTGGATCGATAAGAGTGTGAACGCCTGCCGCAAAAATCCTTTGTTGCGCGGTAGATGTGCGCCGCTTCATCTGGTGTATCTGTCTGGTGTATCTGTACTGTTGCCTTGTTATGGGGGAGAGTGAGGGATGCTTGGAAATTTCTGATGATGGTGAAGAATTCTCGGAAATCTCTGATGATGGTAAAGAATTTGATTGTCTGATTTTGTAACTCATGAGTGTAGGTGAGATTTTGATAGCAATTTTGTGTGCAGCAGTGCATTGCATTGCATTGCCTGCTTGCTTCTGAATTTCACTGTGGATGTAGTTCTGCCTCCAATAAGCATTTTTTACTCTTCGTTTCCTGTGGAAAACACATTTTCCATGATGAGCTAAGCATGACAGAAATTGGAAGCACCAACAAATCAGGGCCTGATGAGCGTTTCTCGCAGTTGTACAGATGGGTCAAGGAAATACAACGTTATTCTGTCAGAAAAGCAGCAGCAGATAGCTATATCTATGGTTTATTACATCTTATAGCAACACAGAGACATTCAGCTAGTAATTTTGCAAAAAAAAAGTGGTCCCAAAACCAAACCGCCTATCATTTTGGAGATCTTCCTATTCAGAAAACGTAACAAAGTTATGGTTCATTCATGTGCAGGCCCATATCCTAAACAGAAAAAAAAAAACACAACCAACCCTCACAAAGAAAAACATCTCTTAAACCAGTATCATCAGCTTACAAAGAGATACCGACTCACAAACAAAGCTTAACAATTCCTGCTTGCTCAAAAAAGTGGGTTCAAACCCAAACCACAAATCATTTCCGAGACCTTCCTATGCAGAAAACATCAGACTTTAAGTTATGGTTCATTCATGTACACTTGTACAGGCTCACATCCTAAACAGAGAAAACACAACCAACCCTCACAAAGAACAATATCTCTTATACTGGTAACATCAGCTTACAAACAGATGGGAGTCACAAACAAAGCTTCACAATTGCTGCTTGCTCCATACAGTCTTTGATTATGGAAGTTATGTCAGCATAGGTCCTTCATGAGTTCTCAGTTTTCGTTGCCTTTGAGAATGTTGTACTTGCAAAGTGGGCAGTTTGCATGCATGCGTAGCCATTTGGTAATACATGTTGAATGGAAGTGATGGTTGCAAGGTAGAGCAGATAGCTCCACTCCGTCTTCGTATGATGAGAGACATATACAGCACTCCTGATAGCACAAAAAAACTGTCAGCAAAGCATCAGAGACAAGATAAACTAAGCACCGTTCTCATTTGTATTGTTAGTTCATCACATTTTTTGGTTTCTGAGAATAAATTTTCTGAACTGGCATAACTTGCCAAGTACTCTATTGTGTAACAGTAAACTTCATACTCGCTTCTAATGGAAATGCCCTACAGATATATGATGATTTAACATGATACAAAGAAGTACGCATGTAAACAAAGTGACTTTTACTATACAACAATTGAAGAACACAAAACATAATCCTTACGGCATCCTCACGAAGGAGAATTCGTTCACTTGTTGATGTTCCACTATTATTGAGGATAGGGATCATAACCCCCTCATCTATTTCCTTTTCTCCATTCTCACTGGGATTAGAATATTTGTATCTGGGGAGAATGCCAATATCTGCATCTGATGCACCCTCCTACATATGTAAGAGAGAAGAGAATGATGAGCACTAAGTTGTAACAGGAGTAGATACTTTCTCAAAAGCAGAATGAATTCATTTACCTGGCCAACCAGAGCATACAGAATTGCGACGACGCAAGGCAAGCAGCAGCAAAGTGCAACCCCAATAAAGCAGGCCATAGCAACACAAAAAACAGCGAAGAAGACATCAAATGCTAGAAAAACTACAGTTAACCTGCACAACAAATTCCAAACCAGGTAACTCTGTTAGGTACAATAGGTACATAGCACTCACCAATCAGCTATATATATCAGTTGCACGAAGCATTTACTAGCAAACGTAACAGCTCTTTATTATTACCCAGCGAATAGGTTTCAGACTTACGAATGCTCATATTCATATCATACACCATTATAGTCAATTAGTGTCCCAGTGCACTTGCTCTAAATTATTGCGCACTGCTTTTTTCGACAAGAAAGGATTACGGCCATCTTGCATTTTACTTTGCATGTTACAGAAATCAAGGTATACCATATAACACTAACAACACTAGCCTTGGTCCTGATTAGCAATATGTGATTGCAAACTAGTTACTGTAATTCCACAACAAAAATGTAGTGAGTGGGTGCAGCGACGGTACCAATACAGCCTTGGAGCACCTTGTTCGAGCATGTCACCACCGGACACCACCCAGTAGAACCCAATGATCCACCACAGGAACGACACCATCGTGTTTACCGACTCACAGCGGTCCGTAGAGCTGTAACAGGTAACAAAATCATCAAAATACAGTCAATGGATCAACCGAAAACAGAGCCAAGCAGTCATTTCCAGTTAAGCACATGTCACAAATCCACGAACCCTAGTCCCTGCTTCCACCACACAGCAAAACCCGAGGAAGAATTGGGGGTTTTCCCTTTTCGCTTACCTGATCCTCTCTTCAATCGCCTCATCCTCGTCGTCGCCGCCCTCGCTGTCCGAGCTACTGGGCCCGGCGTTCGCGGCATCGGACTCGACGTCGGGGCTCCGCGCGCGTGCGGCGGCGGCGGGGCGGGGGCGCGCGCCGGAGCAGACGAGGGAGACGTGCACGACGCACTGCAGGGCGTAGCCGACGAGCCAGAGGCGGAGCGGCTTGGCGGGGCTCTCGGCGGTGGAGGCCGCGAGCACCGCCGCCGCGGCCGCGGCGAAGGCGACGTTCCAGGCGACGTCGAGCGCGACGACGGGGCGGGAGTGGGCCCAGTCGGCCCGCCTCCTCTCCAGCTGCTGCGCCGCCGTCTCGCGCACCAGCATCGACGGCCCGCGCCGCCCCGCCGCGCGCCCGACGAGCGCCGCGAGGCTGCTCGGCCTCGCCGCTGCTGCGGGGGACTGAGGAGGAGAGGTCTGGTTTTCGGGCACCGCGGGGCCGCTTGCGATCGACGGCCGGAGCAGCGGCTGCTCCGGCGACGGTGACGAGGCGGCCGCTTCCATTTGGGAGTTGAGACTTGGGAGTCGCCCCTCACTTCCGTGCGCGTCCGTCCGTGACGAATGCCTGTTGTCTCTACTCTACCGACTCGTCTCTGCGGTGCGCTACGTTTTGTTTTGGGCCGGCTTGAACTAGGCCAGGGTCACGGTTGGGCACGGAGGACATTTACATTTCAAACTGGGCTAGAGTTCGCGATTAGAATTCGATCCAACTCCCACCTCCACCAACAATAGAAGTTGGCATCTTCCGCTCAAAAATCATCAAATTCGTGCTTCTTGGGAACTTGAGTGTTTGTTTTGCAATGCCATCGAAGTTGGTGGAACAGGATTATCACAATCAGTGATTTCAAACTCGCGAAACACTCAGTGTGAACGATCAGAGCTACAATTGCGGCAGATCCACAACAATCTTTTCCGTTTTACAGCAAAGAGCAGTAATACTCCGTAGTCCGTACTGGTAGCAGCAGATACACGTACTCGAGACAACTGGGAAGAGCCATCGACGTATATGAATTTTCTGTGTACGTAGTAATACATACCAAAGCTGACACGCTTAAAAGAACATAAATTACGTTAAGAACATGCCAAGGACAGCGCGCCACAATGGCGATTAGGCAAGAAGCGAATCGGCGCAAAAAAAAAAAACAGAAACAAAAAGGACTGTTCATCAATTAAATAGTCTGAAGTTTTTATTAACGGTTTTGCTAATTCTCAGTCGACTGAGAATTAACTTAATTCTCAGTCAACTCCCTAACCATTGATTTTTAGCGTTGAGATTCGTATGATTTGTTTGTTGTTTGTCCCGTCGCTAGTCGCTACTCGCAAGCTATACGCGCGAGCGTCTGGGCTTTGATTCTCTCCATCACCTACGTACTGATTGCTAGATGGGCCTCTTTTCCTTTTCCTTTTTTGTCTACAAATTTTGGGCCTATGCATGCGTGTGTGTTTTATTTGTGATCCTTTGCTTTGCTTTTGACTTGTACGTATTGTTTTGTATTCTATTGTGCTTATTTTCTTTCTCTTCTCTTTTTATTTTCCTATTCCCCTTAATAAATTTATGTGAGCTGGGTTCCTCGTGGTGTTTTTTTGTTTTTTCTTTACAACTTTTAGCAATGTAGTTATAGGAATTTGTTAGGTGTCCATTTCTTTCTGTTGTAAGTCGGGTTGTTATTAAGATTTTTTATCCAGCTGCAATTTGAGTTGCAACTGAGTTTTTTGAGTTGCAAATCAGTTAACTGAGATTTCATTGTGGCTTGCAACTGAGATTTTTTTAGTTGCAAGCTGAGTTGCAACTGAGATTTTTCCATTTGTAAATCGGGTTGTAACTGAAATTTTATTTTCAATTGCAATTCACCTTGTAACTGAGATTTTTTTCCAATTGCAAGTTGAGTTGCAATTGAGATTTTTTTAATTGCAACCAAGCTTGTAACTGAGATTTTATCCAGTTGCAATTAGAGTTGCAACTGAGTTTTTGAGTTACAAATCAGTTAACTGAGATTTCGTTGTCAGTTGTAAGTCGGCTTGCAACTGAGTTTTTTTTCAGTTGCAAGTTGAGTTGCAACTGAGATTTTTCATTTGTAAATCGGGTTGTAACTAAAATTTTATTTTCAGTTGCAATTCGCCTTGCAACTAAGAATTTTCCCAGTTGCAAGTGGGCTTGCAACTGAGATTTTTTTTTAGTTGCAATTCGCCTTGTAACTGAGATTTTTTTTTAGTTGCTAGCAGAGTTGCAACTGAGATTTTTTCAATTGCAACCAGGCTTGTAACTGAGATTTTATCCAGTTTGCAATTATAGTTGCAATTATAGTTGCAACTGAGTTTTTTGAGTTGCAAATCAGTTAACTGAGATTTCGTTGTCAGTTGCAAGTCGGCTTGCAACTGAGATTTTTTCCAGTTGCAAGTTGAGTTGCAACTGAGATTATCCATTTGTAAATTGGGTTGTAACTGAAATTTTATTTTCAGTTGCAATTCGCCTTGCAACTAAGAATTTTTCCAGTTGCAAGTCGGCTTGCAACTGAGATTTTTTTCAGTTGCAAGTTGAGTTGCAACTGAGATTTTCCATTTGTAAATTGGGTTGTAACTGAAATTTTATTTTTAGTTACAATTCGCCTTGCAACTAAGAATTTTTCTAGCTAGCAAGTTGGGCTGCAACTGAGATTTTTCAGTTGCAACCCGGCTTGTAACTAAAATTTTTATCTAGTTGCAATTTGAGTTGCAACTGAATTTTTTAATTTTTTTAATTACAAGTACGATTATAACTGAGTTTTTTTCCAGTTTCAAATGATATTGTAATTAAGATTTTTTCAGGTACAAGAAAATTGTAAATATGATATTTTTATCACAAGTGTTTTTTTTTTCGAATTGTCAGTGGAATATAACTAAGAGATCTGTATAAACAGCGGCAAGCAAATGATAAAAAACTAAAACTTAAACACACCCAAGTTACCCAACCACTCCATGGACTATGATCGTAGCATGTAGGCCGGCCGGGGCTGCTACATCACTGCATGCGCATGTACGCAGGGTGTACGTCTGTACGTATGGAGCGAATGCAAAATAAACAAGTCGAGGAATCAAATGTATGTGTGACATCAGCTGGTGCATGTGCGCGACGCTAATTTCTGCCATGATTATGGGTGACGTAGACACATCCTTTTATTAAATTTCAGTCACATTGTGCTGTTTACAACCAGCAAGACATACCATATATAAGTAGTATTTCCACATTCGTATGTACTCCCTCCGTTCCATAATATAAGATGTTTTAGGACTTTTCCACATTCGTATTTGTACCACATGTATCTAGACATGTTTTAGTGTATGTGTTCACCCACTTTCCATTCTTTTAGTCCGAATATAGACAACATGTGAAACATCTAAAACATCTTTGGAACGGAGGGAGTACATGTTGGATTAACAGGAAAAGTGCATCCGGATGAAAACTCCCCTAGAAAACACGTACTAGAACATTTGCAACCTTCTTATACAAAAGTAGTACTGCCATGTTTGTTTGCTGTAAGTCAACCACTAGCGGTCCCTCGCTAACTACGCAGAACAATTGACAGATTGGAGAACTAGACTTACGCCGGCGACATCGTGTCATACGCCGTGTATCAGCGTTCGAGATCGAGAGGCTATCTAGACCTTATCCACCTCCCGGAATCCGGCGCGGCCCCGCAGGCGGCGACCGCTGACCACAGCGCCGGCACCGGCCGCGGAACCGTCGCCGCATATCGAGGTGGCGTGCTTCCCGAGGAGCTCGATGAGGAAGCCTCCCTTGTTGGCGCGCGGGCGCGGGTCGCGGCTGCGGACGGGGCTCACCACCTTCCTCACCCTCTTCCGCCGGTGGCTGTGGTGGTGGTGGTGGGCCTGGTGGCGCGCGTCCGCCTTTGCGCCGGCGCCGCCGCCCTCCCTGACGAGCAGCCTCTCGAGCTCCCGCGTGATCCACTCCACCTCGTGCACGTCGAGCAGCGTCGTCGGCTTCCCCGCCTTCTCCGGCGACGGCGGGAGCGGGACCGCCTTCGTCGACTCGGGCGTGGGTGTGGCCATGGCGGCGACGGAGAGGAGGCGAGCCAGTGGAGACGAGATTTTGGTGGGAGGAGGAGAAGTCAAGTCGGTCGAGGAGAGAGGCTTTGCGCGAGCACGTACGGCTTTAAAGTGGGGCGCAGAGAGGCTGACAGCGTGGGGCCGGCGGCATCGATGCAGCTAGCGTGAGTCCGGTGGTCAACATTTGCTTCCTCCCCCGAGTAGAGTACGAGTAGTTATGGTTTTCCGCGGGTCCTGCGTGCGGCACGCTGTTCTGTTTACACCCGCGGTTGCCGTCGCCTATCTTCTCTGTTTCTCGTTGCAACCGACACCGCTGCAAAGACGGCTGAACCCGTGCGGTAAATTCAAATTCGAACGGTACTAACGTGAACGTACTGCTCCTACATGCTAGGAATGCTGGTACGCATGAGGCACCGTCCCTCCGTCCAATGCGTAGTAAACATGGCCAAATCCAAGCAGCAGATCCTAGATTTAAACTCGGATGGAGTATTAGCTACCTAGGGAAGGAGTAGCTAGGACTAGATAGATAGGGAGTGCTAGGACTGCCAGATTGGGTGTAGCAAACATTCATGGATGCAATGGTAGTATCACGAATTAATGTTTTTATTGAAAACTTACTTGTCGCTGACAAACCATCAAAAGCACTCGGTCAAAAGTTAAGGTTGGTCGCGATGATTAGCTGGGGACGATTGCTCGTTAGCTGGATCACTCGCAGGAAACGCCATGCACGACGTAATCAAGCACGGGGATCGGTTAGTGGGTTAATTGTTTACGGGCTCGATCTCAACGTGCAGACAGCGATTACCCTCGATGAATATGCTTAACTAATTTAGTCCAACGACCTACTACTAGTGGCGCCTGCGCGCGCAAACTCGCGCGCACGCGTCGTCCAACAAACCACGGCGCCCGCGGCTCTCGATCGCGCCATCGATCGACAACGCGTTTGTGTTCTACTAAGTCAAACTACCACTTCATTAAAATAAAAAGTCAAACCACTATTGTAGACTTGTATACTCCATACAAGTTAGTACAGTTACCACCTTGTATAAACCGTACTCTTACTAACTTTGCCACTCAATGAACGAACGTGCAGGTTTGTCTAGGCACAGGCTAGATCGAATAGGAAACGATCGAGGTTCCACGCACGCAGGGAACGTGCAGGTTTGTTTAGGCACCATCGAGAGCGCCACGTACGGAGACAGCATGTTTAGTTCCTTCGATAGCTACATACACCAGTGTCGTGATCATACACGTCGCTACTCGCTAGCTATGAATATGTTATCTTGCAATCAATTCTTCTGCTGACTGGTCCGTGCGAACATATCTACGAGTAGAAAAATCGATCTATAATGCTCCTTCTCATACATAGATCGATCTATAATGCTCCTTCTCACTGTGTGGAGATTTGATGCTTCCGAGATTCAGTTATCCTTCTCATTTCGAAAGATTAAAAGAAATATTTACGAGTTTCAAAAAATATTGAAACAAAACTTGGATGTAGGCAATGGTGTGTCCCACAACCATATAAAAAATCAACTTCGAATACTTTCTATTCTGAGCTACATTAAAAAGATAAAAGAGATTATGCATATTTCAGATCTTCAAATTTTATCTGATTTGCTATTTTTTTAATCAGATTTGTCATTTTTCTGTAGCTTAAAATACAAATTGTTTGAAGTTGATTTTTTTACATGGTTGTACGATACACCAATAGTACTCCCTCCGTTACAGTTTATTAGGCGTGCGCGTATCCCTATGTCGCCAATTTGACTAAGTTAATATTAGTTATATATTATAAAAAATATATCATAAGAAAATTTAGAAGTTCTATTTTCTAATAGTATAATTTTTATATTATATAATTTATATTATATAGGTTAAATTTGCGACCTAGAGATACGCGCTGCCCTTATAAACTGAGCCGGAGGGAGTACCTACATTTAGGATTTGTTTCAATATTTTTTGAACCGTGTAAATGTTTTTTTAATTAGTAGGATCACTGTACCTCAGGAGGTAAAGACACTTTTTGCTACTCACTAGACTTCATTACCGTTTCATGAATGTAGCTCCCTTGTGTATGCACGTAATAACCACATGTCTGACGTAGCTCTATGCAAGAGGAGCGTTCAGGACTTCAAGCCAGGTTCCAGCCTTTTCAGGCACGCTACTGCTACGTGCTTACTGTGTTTCATATGATCGACCGTCTGAGCAATAGCCACACAGAGATGTTAATTCGGAGCTCCAATCCATGAATGCATACACCTGCTGTAACAGTTAATACTTAGCAGATTTGCTGTATCATAGGGCATAGGCTCGTAGCTTACCGCATGCCGAAGATCTGCAAAGGACCAGGCATCATCAGAATTATCAGAATTACCACAAATAGAGTCCGAGCTCCATGGTGTCCTTTTTTTCAATTTGAAAACTTGGTTCCAAAATTTCAGAATTTTTCTAATAAATATACCCGGATGTACTCAACTATGTACACTACGAGCGTGCAAAATTTCAATGTGAAATACCTCGTATTTTGGGCTCCACAAAAAATACAAATCAGAAAAAAAAATTAGAAGATTCAAAATTTGCACTTTTCACGTCCCCAAATCTTCTTTATCATTTTTACTGAGAGAATAGATGGGTTTTTCAATTTAAAATTTACACACTGGCAGAATAAAATATTGACTACATCCTGATAACTTTTGTGATTTTTTTTTAACTTCAAATTTAAGTTCTCTAAAGTTTTCAAAAACATGCTACTTGGAGCACTCTAATATATGCCCTTATTGCGTTTAAAATATGCCCTTGTATTTATCGCCCTAAAATAAAATAAAAAAACTAAAGACTATGCAATGATCATATCCAAATGAGTGGAAACAAATAATCATGTATAATGGGCATGAAAGCAGAAATTCACTTTGACTTCCGGATGCATATGCTCATTTACAGGAAAACACATTACAAAATCCGACATACATCTTGAACAATGTCATACGTAAAAAGACAAAATAAAATATCACGTGAAAAACCTTATTTTATCACCGAATTTAGTCTTTTTTCACAAGACACAAAAAATGCCGGTTTTTTCATGAAATGACTTTGGTAACACATCGGATGTGAAGATGTACGCACGATTCTTTTTATGATTTTAATTTGAAATTTCTAAATACATTTACAATGAATTTTAATAAAAGGGTGCATATGCACACGGAGCGAAAACACTACTCCCACATGAAGTGCATATATGAGCATGATATGAGGGATTATTATGCAACAAGTGAGTTATAATTACTATGGGACAATTACTTATGTGCCCCACCCGCTTAAATTTCCTCATTTTTGCCCCACTTCGCTCTATCCACTCTCGCAGGCGGCCAAACAGGGCGTTTCCGTCTGGTCAAGCTTGTTGACCGTTACTCGGCCTGACTGACTGCCCGAACTGCCCGAACTACCCGAGCTGCCCGAACGGGATCTTTAGTCCCACCTCGATAGTTGGCAGTATGAACGACCTGTTTATAAGCCAAATTTGCTAGGGCATATCGTTAGCATTGAATGAAGCCGTGCTGTACCGGGCCCGGGCACCCTTCATCCAATGCTAATTTTTATGCTAAAACCGGATGTGAAGCAAAGATTAAGACTGAAATTAGTTGTATTACTTGCCTAATGCACGTTCGTAGATTGTTTTTATTTTTTTTAAGAAAACAGAAACCAAGGGCGAACAATGATTAGACACACTTAATTAGGAGTATTAAGACTGAAATTAGATGTTCTAGTACGTACTAATGCATAATGCACGTACTAGTACTGTTTTACTAGTATTCCTAATGCTATTACTATTTCTTCTGCCTCTTTGCGGTTTAAGACTAAAATTGAAATTTAAAATACATAAATTACGAAATCACATTACTAGATATTCAACGTACAGAAGATCATATTACAAAAGATATTACAAAAGACATTACTACTTTATTACTCTAATCCTAGTAATTTACTAGTACTAGTATTGAAAGAGCATGGTTGCCCCCATGTGTTGTTTTGGTAATTAATGACAATCTCTATGGACTAATGTGTGCGTTAAGTTATATTTGCAGTGTTGGTCCATAAGGAATGCCTTGACTCCATATGTTGGAGTCAAGGCTAAAAGAAGAAGACTATATGTTGATCAAGGCTAAGTGCAAGTTGATCAACGTACAAGAGTAGGGCATGTGAAGAAGAAGATCATTCGTTGATCAAGATCATATGTTGTCCATGGTGGATGGCGTCACGTGGTGATCATCTGTGTTGATCAAGATCCTATGTTGTCCATGGTGGATGGCGTCACGTGGTGATCATTATCAAGATAAAGGCCATGTGACGATATGTCGAAGAGTGTCTCTCCCATCTTGGTGTATGGGGGAGCAATATGCGTGTCTTCACCAAGCGGAGCAAAATCAAGAAAGGTGATCCACTTGAGAGTAGATCAAGATCGTCATCATCTAGCTCAAGTGGAATGCGCAAGGCAAAGGTATGATCTTGATAGGGTTTCTATTTTACCGGTCTCGCGGTGTAGTTGGGAGACTGGGTTTTAGGATAGGTAACCGTACTATCAAGAGGGGCTCTCAAGTGAGCTTTAGCGTATCGGTCGTAGAGAGCTCAAACCTTTGCATCCTTGGCATCATCTTTATTGGTTCCTATTTGGATCTTATCGTGGTGTGGTATTGGTGCTTGTCGTGCTTGTCATGACAAGCCCAAGGTCACCAAAAACGGTTCTCATATGTGTTCCCTATTGAGTTTTCGGTGTCGGAGATTTTGTCGGTCCATCTATGCGGAAGGTTTCACACTTCCATTTATTAGAAAAATCTCCCTTGCTTGGTTTCAATATTCTCACATGTTATTGGGTAGCATTTGTCGTCCTCTTTCCAACAAAAGTGGTTTTGTGTCATTCGGACTTCATATGCAAAAGATATGGTTTTCCGGTTTTCAATAAAAGGTTTTTACCTCTCATCATTTGGTTTTACCATATCTTGTTGAACAATGATGTTTCTATGTATATTCTTGTAGTGCTCGTTGTGACGATTCCAACGAGTCCAAGATTACCGAAAACGGAGTTCGTATGTGGAAGATATTACGTTTTCGGTATCGGAAGTTTTTAGATAGAATAATTAAAAAGGAAAAAGAAAAAAAGGGGAGGGGCTGCCGGCCTCACCTCCGGCCTGGGCCGGCTCCCAGGCCGGCCCGTTTGGGCGCCACCCCGGCCTCACGCCGGCCTGGGCCGGTTCACTGGCCGGTCGCTTCAGATGGCCCCCCGGCCTTCCTGCCGGCCTGGGCCGGCTCCCAGGCCGGCCCACCCGGGTGGACGCCAGCCCGCACCGAGCCTTCTTCGCCCGTCGGCCTGCCTGCCGGCCTGGGCCGGCTCCCAGGCCGGTCCTTGCGGGTGGAGCTCCGGCCTGCCTGCCGGCCTGGGCCGGTTCCCAGGCCGGGCTGCTTTCCCTTGTTTTTGGGTGCACGCAAAATAACCCAACGGCTCCATTTTTGGAGCCCCTATTTAAGGGGCTTCTTCCCCAAAAATAAAAGGGACTTTTTGCCAACTTCTTGAGCTATTCTCTCCCTCCATTTGTTGACTTTCTCAAGCTTGGCTTTCTCTCAATCTCTCCGATAGTTGTTGCTACCTTTTGAGAGAAAAGAGAGAGGAGATTTAGATCCGTGTTTCCACCAATTGATTTCTCCTCTAAGTGAGGAGAACACTTTGGATCTAGATCTTTGGAGTTTCTTTGTGTTCCTCCTTTGTTCTTCCTCCCTAATCCCTCCCAAGCATTAGTTGCTTTGGTTGGAAGAACTTGACCACTTAGTGTGTTCTTGCCATTGCATTAGTTGCATCGGTTTGAGTTCTCCACGGTGATTCGTGGAAAGTGAAGTTGAGAAGCTTGTTACTCTTGGGTACTTTGGTGTCCTAGAGCTTGTTCCTCTAGGGCACGTTGGTACCCTAGACGGTTGTTGATTTCTCGGAGTCTTGGTGGCTCACGGGATTTGTTGGGAGCCTCCAATTGTGGAGTGTGGCTCAACCTTGTTAGCTTCGGAGCTTTGGTAGCTACGAAGACATTGCCGGGAGCCCTCGGCCTTGGGCATCGAGTCTTGGTGGCTCGGTGCATTTGGTGAAGACCCTCCAACTTGTGGAGTGAGCTTCACCCTTGTAAAGGTTCTAGTTGTCAACCTCAACGGCAACATAGTGACAAGTGCCTCGCCACATTGGTGGTAAGACACAACGGAGATACGGTGTGCCATATCAAGGCTACTCGGTGTTTCACATTGGTGAACACCGCGCCGCTCCAACGGAGACTAGCTTCCATTGGGAAGTGAACTTCGGGATAAATCATCGTCTCCAAGTGCCTCGGTATTTCTATCCCGAGCTTCTTACTTATGCTATTTACTTTGTGATAGACATCGAGCTTAAAGTCATATATCTTGCTATCACCTAGTTGATCATATTGCTTAGCATAGGTTGTTGGTGCACATAGGTGAACCTAGCTAGTTTAGGTTTTGGCTTGATAAATTAAACGTTAGTTTTATTCCGCATTTATTCAAGCCTTAACCGTAATAATTTTAAATCGCCTATTCACCCCCCCCCCTCTAGTCGACATCCGTGTCCTTTCAATTGGTATCAGAGCGGGTTCTCTCTTTATAGGGCTTCATGGCATAGAGAGTAAAGATGTCGTCTAGTGGTTTAGTGCACAATGCTTCTTTAATATTCGATGGCACTAATTATAATGATTGGAGAAATCGCATGCTAGATTATTTTCGGGACATTGATCCATGTATAGAGCAAATTCTAGATATGGGTTTTTCTCCTCTAGAGGATGAGGAAAATTCTTATCTAGATGATGGAGCTTCTAAAGTGATTTTCAAGTCTTTGAGTAATGCAGTTGCTTTGTCGATCTCTCCTTATCGGAATGGCCATGAGCTATGGACCAAGCTTCAAGACAATTATGGTGTGTCCATGGATAGTGAGAATGATTGTTCTCACTCCACCTCCGGGCGTAATGAGTTCTCAACTTCTTCTACCTCACCTACATGTGGCAAGCCACAAAATAATGCAATGGTGAGTAGGGATAAATTTTGCAATAATGATAGTGAGCTTCTTTTAGATAATATTTCATCTCTATCTCATTGCAATGATTTATCTTTGGACTTAAACACATCTAGAACTATAAATGTTTCACATGCTTGTGTTGAAAGTCCTTGCATATCTTCTAAATCATCAAGTAGTGATGATCATAACAATAATGATGATGATGAAGAAGATGATGCTTACTTTAATAAGAAAGGTCTAATGGTTCTTAATGCTCTTTCAAAGAATGAAAATGCTTGTGAGAACCTACATGAAATTATGTGCACCCTTAGTGAACGAGGGCTTACTATTGAAAATTTGGAAGCTCGTGAAAATGAAAGTCTTAGCCGCGAACATAATTATGCGGACACAATTGCGAATCTTGAGCAAGCTCTTGCAGAAATCCAAACCACCAAGAAATCTCTTGAGGAGACATTTACTCTAGAGTTATCTAAAGTAAATGAAACCCATGATAGAGCTCTCAAGGTGGCTAATGATTTTAAAATTAAAAATGATGAGCTTGTTGTTGAAATTGTTAGACTTCTTGAGGCTAATGTGAAATTTGAAAAGGATGTCAAGTCCTTGGAAGATTCTCTTACACATCTCACTAAGTCTCATGATCAACTCCAAGCTCAATTATTAAAAGAGCTTCCTACTTGTTCTCCCATTGCTATTAATGTTGATGCTTGTGCTACTAACTCTATTTCTTGTGAAGCATTCATTTTAAAGGAGAATGTTGAGCTAAGGGCTCAACTTAAATTGCTAACTAGCAATTATGAGATATTGGAAGAAAGCCATGAGAAGCTCTCGAGCTCTCATGAGGATCTTCTAGTATCTCATGATAAGCTAAAGTTAGCTCATGAGGCTATCGCTACCAAGGTAATATCTAGTGAGCCTCATGTGGACAACGGCACAACTTCTATTAAAGATGCTAAAATGCCATGTGCTAGTCCTTGTAATTCTCCATCTCACACTAATGCTAAATCATATGTTGAATTACATTTTGTGCCTAGTTGCTCTAACAATGAAGCTTCAACTTCCACTAGTACTTGTGTAGCTACTAACCTTGTAGGGAAGACTAAAGAGCACAAGGCACAAGCCACTTCTTTGAAGAAAGATGTGGAGAAACGTCATAAAGGGAAGGCCACACTTGACAACACGTTGAGTGTGCAAAAATCCCCCAATAACAAGAGTGGACTTGGATTCAACTCCAATATCAAGAACAAGTCCAAGAGTAGCAATAAGAAGGGCCAAGAGCAAGTCAATCACTCGGCCAAGATTGTATGCTTCAAGTGCAAGGTTGAAGGGCATCATGTTAGGGATTGTCCAATGAAGAAGAAGCCTCTTAGTGAGAAGCAATTAGGGAAGCGGCCTTTTGTTCAATCTCTTGCTCAACCTCGGTTTGAACAAAGGCCACCTCCTAAGAAGACTCAAGCCATTGCTTCTCAAGTTGAGGAGCCTATTAAGAAGAAAGAAAAGAGTCGATATTGCTACTTATGCCGTGAGAAGGGTCACTTGGCTTCTTCATGCACTAATGGTACTCTATCCAACCCCATAATAGTTGATGATGTTTATTCTCTTAGGAAGGATAGGGTTGGCAATGTGTTTGCCAAATATGTGGGGACTCAAAGTGGTGTCAAGAAAAGAACCATTTGGGTCGCCAAGCCTATTGTGACTAACCTCTTAGGACCCAACTTGATTGGGGACCAACAAGCTCAAACTTGATCAATAGGTTATGATGGAGGACATTGGAGACTTGGCTATCCTTGAAGAATTAAGGGATCTTCTAGACTATTATTTTCACAAGCCAAGTCATTTGGATTATATTGTCATATCTCATATCCAATGCTCCTTCTTGCGGTAACTTATATTTAAATTATATATATACATTGAAAGTTGCTTGCTCCCTAGCATGTGTTAGTTTTGTTCCTAGCATGTGCTTGTATATGTTGTGCTTGTTACTTACCTTGAGCAATCAAGTTTGTGTATAATAATGTGCGCTCCATATATGTGTAAACTTTGTGTTGAGTCCTTATTGGATCATGTGTTGATTTCAATGGGCTCTTTTGAGAGATTAATGGACTATCCCATTTTGGGGGAGTGATATGCTTTGTGCACTTCACTAACCTAAAAATGTGTGTATATGAGTAACACCACCGAGTATTGATATATCAAGATTATCTAGTAACTATGTGGTGTGTCATGCTCATGAGAAATTCAAATTCTATAACATCCATTAATTATCTCTAGTTGATTTTATTTGCCTCTTGCTTAGATAAAAAGAATTATCACATTATGGGGGAGTAATAAGCTATGTGCATATTACAATCCCATAAAATGTGAACATTCGAGGTTTTGCCACGTAGATTTGATATTGTCAATTATCGTATTTCTATGTGGCATATTAGCTCGAACAAGTTCCAATTTACTTTCTAGCTATCTTTTGGGTCTTGTTTGTGTGTGTTTGTTTGGTGTGGTTTTTCTCTAATATGCATTTCCATACATTAGTTGAGAAACCATTTGTTCCATATTATTCTAACCATGGCATTGCCGGTTGGTTTGAATAGTTGGGACTACCAACAAACCTTATTAAAATATGGTGCTTTATTTCTTATCCCTTGCCATATGTTTTATCTTGAGAGGATAGTCTTGGATACATCTTATCATCGGGAAAATACTTCCAAATGGTCACTGTCCTTGGACAATCCATATCTATGTTTGTGATAGAATATTTTTTATTATCCTTACATTGGCATTGTCTTTTATTTGCCCCATCTCTTGCCAAAATATTTATTTTGACTCCCCTTGCCTTCCTTGCCTCTTGCATGGATCCTAAGTTTCAAATTGGTAGTGTTTAGTGTTTTAAATAAAATATGAAGAGTAATGATCCCTTGTGCATGCATTTTGTATTCAAATGCAAATATCAAAATAATGCATGAATCTTGGAGGAGCATTCCTTTTTATTTAGAACACTATCCTATCTATCAATATTTGATCCTTTCAATTGGCATTTGATTTCTATCGTATGTATTTACGAAAGACAAATCTTTTTCTCTTGATGCTTTGTGCCATCATGAAAAGTGTAAAGGGTGCTTGGTTTATTTAGTGTAACCTTGCTCTCTCTTGGGAGTCTTGCTTTCTCATTTCTTGTTTTATGTTTATCCTATAGAATGAGAAAATCCTTTGAGCATGTCTCTTTCTTTCATCTTATATGCTCATTGGCCTTGCCTAGGTACCTTCAATTGGTATTAATTGGAATTTAGTATCTCCCCCATAGATATTTGTTTCAATTAATATTTATTGTGAGAATTTTGATACCTTATTACTTTATTTTACTTTACTTGATTTCGGTCAAGTATTAACCTCCTCCTGGTATCTTGTCTCCAAAATGGTATCCTATTTTTCAATTGGTGTCTTATCTCTCATGTGTTGTTTGATTTGATTCCTATTGACATCACACTTCATGTGTTGACGTGTTTTTGGAATCAATCATATGTTGATTTGATTTTTCCTCAATCATGTGTTGATTTGAATTTTGATATAATTTGGACAACCCTTTTGTGTCACACTTTGGAGTGCTCTCTTCTTGGTTTACTTAGTGTTTCGTCCAAATTGTATCTCATTCGGTTCTTGTAAGTCCATGCATGCATATTTACTAGTATATTTATTTTATGGCATGCTAGTCTTTCTTGATCCAATATATAGGGGATACTCCACCAAATCCTAAATCGGCTAAGATGTGCATGAAATTCAATTTCATATCTATATGCACATATTTATGTGGAGTGTTTCCTATGTATTATAGTGTATCTAACTACTATGGAACCCAATGAGTTTGGGAACCATATTGTACTTGAATTGTGTTTTAGGTACAATTGAGAAGCGTTGGATGCTTGTCTCATTCATAAGGAAGGTGGTCTCACCATGTGATTTTAGGAGTCAAGCTATGATGATTAACAAAAGATCATCTTCGTCATCACCAATGAATATCGGTAACAAGTATCTATCTCATGCATATCTTTCTTGTATTCAACCTTGTGTAGGTTGCCTCTTGGCATGAAAACTTTAATGTACAATTGTTGTGGTTTTGAATTATTTCCTTCACTTGGTATATCTTTGTGATATTTGTGATGAAATTGCAAAAACATTCCTTCAATTGGTATTATTTCTTTGTGATACTTGTTGCCTATCTCAAAGCATTTCCACTATCTCTTGTTCCCTTAGTGATATGTGTGATGCATTTGATGTGTTTGAAGTTCATTTATATACAATGAGATAAATTTGAGCTATGTGCTATGCTTTTAAGCAATAATCTCTTTTTGTATATTCATGACTTCCTTTTGGTTACCATAGTCTTCTTTATTCGATCATTTTATATGTGCAAGTTTCTTTGTCGATGAATATCATTGTCTACTTAGAAACCTATACATATGAGAGAGGTCACCTTTTATTTGGTATCCTACTTTCTTTCAAGCCACCTTGTCTTTTATCTATAATTCTTTGCTGGCTCCAAGTGTGTATCGTGAGTGCTTGTCTTATTTCTATTCGCACCTTTGCGCACTCACATTCCATTGAAGATTCTTCTCTTCTTGCTCATCACGGTGAGTATGTTGATTTTGTTGCCTAAATGTTTTCACTAGCTCTTGGATTTCTCAATTGGTTTAGTTTCCAATTAGTATCTTTGAGGTTGTGAACATTTTTTAAAAAAAATCTTCTTTGTAAGTTGTGTGTGTCAATACTTGATATATAACTTATCTCCATGTGGTTAAGACTATGTGTCTTATCAAACTAATTGTCTTGTCACACACACACATACTCTTGGTTGGGCCTTTCTAGATAATTTCTTTTAATAGTATCTCCTTATGGCTCAACCACATCTTTGGTGCAAGTGTTTTGTTGTGCTTTAATTTTTAAATCCTTGCACTTGGTGAGTGTTCTAGATGATTTTGGGGGAGTGAGGATTCCATATTTTTGCACTCCTCAATAGTGCGTGAACATTGGGGAGCTTCTCTAATTTTATTTAGAACTCTCGTTTGGATCTTCTTGATTGCTTTTCTCCTTGGTGGAGATGTTTAGAGTAATGTCATCCTTTTGCAATCTTTGGATCCTCAATATAGTTTGATTTCCTCTACTATTCGTCAATCTTTGGATCCTCATACCTTGTGGAGGAACTCATATTATATTGGCCCTCTAAATTTTTCCCATTTCGGCAATCGATGCCAATGGGGGAGAAGTTTTAGAGGGTTTAAGGAACTTGGTCTTATGCTTTTGTTTGATTCTTAAGCATTTGCCTCTCATGCTCATGCATCCTTGTAGCATTTGCCTCTCATGCTCATGCATCCTTGTCTTGCAAGGTTGCTTAATTCATTATATAAATCCTCTCAAAAGGGATTGTCATCAATTACCAAAATAGGGGAGATGGAAAGAGCATGGTTGCTCCCATGTGTTGTTTTGGTAATTAATGACAATCTCTATGGACTAATGTGTGCGTTAAGTTATATTTGCAGTGTTGGTCCATAAGGAATGCCTTGACTCCATATGTTGGAGTCAAGGCTAAAAGAAGAAGACTATATGTTGATCAAGGCTAAGTGCAAGTTGATCAACGTACAAGAGTAGGGCATGTGAAGAAGAAGATCATTCGTTGATCAAGATCCTATGTTGTCCATGGTGGATGGCGTCACGTGGTGATCATCTGTGTTGATCAAGATCCTATGTTGTCCATGGTGGATGGCGTCACGTGGTGATCATTATCAAGATAAAGGCCATGTGACGATATGTCGAAGAGTGTCTCTCCCATCTTGGTGTATGGGGGAGCAATATGCGTGTCTTCACCAAGCGGAGCAAAATCAAGAAAGGTGATCCACTTGAGAGTAGATCAAGATCGTCATCATCTAGCTCAAGTGGAATGCGCAAGGCAAAGGTATGATCTTGATAGGGTTTCTATTTTACCGGTCTCGCGGTGTAGTTGGGAGACCGGGTTTTAGGATAGGTAACCGTACTATCAAGAGGGGCTCTCAAGTGAGCTTTAGCGTATCGGTCGTAGAGAGCTCAAACCTTTGCATCGTTGGCATCATCTTTATTGGTTCCTATTTGGCTCTTATCGTGGTGTGGTATTGGTGCTTGTCGTGCTTGTCATGACAAGCCCAAGGTCACCGAAAACGGTTCTCATATGTGTTCCCTATTGAGTTTTCGGTGTCGGAGATTTTGTCAGTCCATCTATGCGGAAGGTTTCACACTTCCATTTATTAGCAAAATCTCCCTTGCTTGGTTTCAATATTCTCACATGTTATTGGGTAGCATTTGTCGTCCTCTTTCCAACAAAAGTGGTTTTGTGTCATTCGGACTTCATATGCAAAAGATATGGTTTTCCGGTTTTCAATAAAAGGTTTTTACCTCTCATCATTTGGTTTTACCATATCTTGTTGAACAATGATGTTTCTATGTATATTCTTGTAGTGCTCGTTGTGACGATTCCAACGAGTCCAAGATTACCGAAAACGGAGTTCATATGTGGAAGATATTACGTTTTCGGTATCGGAAGTTTTTAGAAAGAATAATTAAAATGGAAAAAGAAAAAAAGGGGAGGGGCTGCCGGCCTCACCTCCGGCCTGGGCCGGCTCCCAGGCCGGCCCGTTCGGGCGCCACCCCGGCCTCACGCCGGCCTGGGCCGGTTCACCGGCCGGTCGCTTCAGATGGCCCCCCGGCCTTCCTGCCGGCCTGGGCCGGCTCCCAGGCCGGCTCACCCGGGTGGACGCCAGCCCGCACCGAGCCTTCTTCGCCCGTCGGCCTGCCTGCCGGCCTGGGCCGGCTCCCAGGCCGGTCCTTGCGGGTGGAGCTCCGGCCTGCCTGCCGGCCTGGGCCGGTTCCCAGGCCGGGCTGCTTTCCCTTGTTTTTGGCTGCGTGCAAAATAACCCAACAGCTCCATTTTTGGAGCCCCTATTTAAGGGGCTTCTTCCCCAAAAATAAAAGGAACCTTTTGCCAACTTCTTGAGCTATTCTCTCCCTCCATTGTTGATCTTCTCAAGCTTGGCTTTCTCTCAATCTCTCCGATAGTTGTTGCTACCTTTTTGAGAGAAAAGAGAGAGGAGATTTAGATCCGTGTTTCCACCAATTGATTTCTCCTCTAAGTGAGGAGAACACTTTGGATCTAAATCTTTGGAGTTTCTTTGTGTTCCTCCTTTGTTCTTCCTCCCTAATCCCTCCCAAGCATTAGTTGCTTTGGTTGGAAGAACTTGACCACTTAGTGTGTTCTTGTCATTGCATTAGTTGCATCGGTTTGAGTTCTCCACGGTGATTCGTGGAAAGTGAAGTTGAGAAGCTTGTTACTCTTGGGTACTTTGGTGTCCTAGAGCTTGTTCCTCTAGGGCACGTTGGTACCCTAGACGGTTGTTGATTTCTCGGAGTCTTGGTGGCTCACGGGATTTGTTGGGAGCCTCCAATTGTGGAGTGTGGCTCAACCTTGTTAGCTTCGGAGCTTTGGTAGCTACGAAGACATTGCCGGGAGCCCTCGGCCTTGGGCATCGAGTCTTGGTGGCTCGGTGCATTTGGTGAAGACCCTCCAACTTGTGGAGTGAGCTTCACCCTTGTAAAGGTTCTAGTTGTCAACCTCAACGGCAACATAGTGACAAGTGCCTCGCCACATTGGTGGTAAGACACAACGGAGATACGGTGTGCCATATCAAGGCTACTCGGTGTTTCACATTGGTGAACACCGCGCCGCTCCAACGGAGACTAGCTTCCATTGGGAAGTGAACTTCGGGATAAATCATCATCTCCAAGTGCCTCGGTATTTCTATCCCGAGCTTCTTACTTATGCTATTTACTTTGTGATAGACATCGAGCTTAAAGTCATATATCTTGCTATCACCTAGTTGATCATATTGCTTAGCATAGGTTGTTGGTGCACATAGGTGAACCTAGCTAGTTTAGGTTTTGGATTGATAAATTAAACGTTAGTTTTATTCCGCATTTATTCAAGCCTTAACCGTAATAATTTTAAATCGCCTATTCACCCCCCCCCCTCTAGGCGACATCCGTGTCCTTTCAAGTACTACTGCTATACTAACGCTAATAGTACTACTACTGCCGGCGCCTAATCCTGCCGGCGCCTCTTCGCCGGCGCCTAATCCTGTCGGTGCCTCTTTGCCGGCGGTGCGTCGTCATCATCATCATCGTCGTCCTCGTCCTCGTCCTCGTTGTTGGTGTAGTAGTCCAGCGGCGGCTCCTCCGGCTCCTCCGGCTCCTCCTCCTCCTCGTCGTCGTCGTCATCAGAGGAGGAAGAGTCATTGGAGGAGGAGGAGGAGTCCACCGGCGGCTCCTCCTCCTCCTCGTCCAAGTCCTCCGCCACCCCCTGTCCCACCAGGGGACGTAGCCCTCCTGGTCTTCGGCACTAGCATCGTCGCTAGGCACTGCGTTGTTGCGCCACCACTCATCCGCCATTGCTCTCGGAGAGGAGTTGGGGAGAGGGTTTTCTCGGTGGTGTGGAGAGAACTAGGAAGATGGCAAGTGCGAACCGCAAAGGGAACTGCAATGTGGTTTTATCCTTCTATCGGTGAGACAATTTAGTGCACAACGAGTTTCTCAAGGACATTAACCGCCTGCGGAGGCGAACCGACGGGAGAATCGCTTCGTTTTTTGCCAAAATCTGAATTTGACATGACAGGACGTGGCTGCTAGTATTCGTAATGATGACATAATGTGAGTACAAGCTCTGCACATATGACACGACGCGTCAAGATGCTTGCGACGCGTGTTATACATGTGTCGAACAATTGACATACATAGATGCATGGGTCAAATTAACAGCCTTTGGAGATGATCTGATATATCTGGAGTGTCACAAACATGTTTTTAGAAGAACTGACGCGATAGGTTCATATTTACGTGCATAACTGCGTACGTACATTCGTGTCATGCCACGCAGTGCGTTCTGGACGCGAACTGGGCGTGACCTGGCACCCGTCCTCGCACCAACAATGCGCTGTGGAACACAAAAATATGAAAATAATTGTATTAAAAGTTTATGATTTTTCCCTGATAGTAGTACACTTAAAAGGAAGATTCCCCCAGGTTTTTTTTTTGAGTTTTCCTCGATTTATGTGATTTTTTCATCGGTAAATGCTATTTAGCTCATATAATGAGTGGAATATAGTTAAAAAGCTAAAAAATTCAAGATATTCAGGGATTCTGCCTCCCTTATGATATACTATGTGTGAAATTTGTGAGACATCAATTTGAAATCTTATTCGGGGTACCAACTTCACAAAAAATAGAGATTTTGATAATAAACAGATAATGAAAAATAAAATAAAAATATTTTTGAATTTTTCTTTGGCAAAGTTGTTTATAATGTCAGTACACATGTTCGTGCCGATTTTTGTCATCATATAAAGAAGGTAGCCATGGATATGGCCATGTCCATGGTCTTTGTCTTGAAAGCCATGAAACTCCAGACAAGGTTGTTCTTTTTGTGAACACTTGTTTTATAAAAACGTTATATTGCAAGTTTATAATTTTTCCCTGATAGTAGTACACTAAAAAGTAATATTCCTCTAGGTTTTACAATTTTTTGAGTTTTTCTCCATTTATGTGATTTTTTTCAAAACAGGGCCAACATTTTCTCTGTGACCATTCATATCTAATGGGTGCATTTTCCAACTTTTTTCTGTTCAATTGCGTAGAATCATGGTAGACTACGTTTGTATGATTTTTTTTATATTTTTTTGGCCAAACTATCACACACTTGTAGCTCAAATTTGATTTATTGTCGGTAAATACTATTAAACTCATATAATGGCTGGAATATAGTTAAAAAGTTCAAAAATTCAAGATATTCAGGGATTGTGCCTCCCATAAGATATACTTTGTGTGAAAATTGTGAGATGACAATTTTCATTCCTATTTGTGGTACCTACTTCACAAAAAATAGGGATTTTGGCACTAAACAAATAATAAAAAATGAAAAATGTTTTTATTGAATCTTGCTTTGGAAAAGTTGTTTATAATGTCAATACCCATGTTTGTGATTATTTGAATGCTGGTGAAAGCTCAGATAACCCCATTGATCCGCTCAAAACCCCACAGTCCCTCTCCAAACCCTAGCGACGATCTATGGCCGTTCGATCATACCCTAGCGCCGAACTGCGTCCGTCCGATTGGGCGAGCCGGGACAGGCTAGTTCTGCCATGGCTAAGTTATTGGGGTAACTTCCTATCATATTTTTTGAGAATATACTTGCTACCATTATACAAGATCAACAAGACAACAACTAATGCACTTAACAAATATTCGGCACTTAACAAATAATAATAATAAAAGGGATTTTTGGCCCTTTATCCTTCATACTAATATTAATTGGGGCATAATACATATAACCTAAAATGAACTAGCACTCGTCCTCGTCGTCGAAAACCTCCACCGGGGCCGGGGCCTTGCCCTCCACCTTCATTGGGGCCTTGCCCTTGTCCTCCAGCGAGTTGTTCAGAGCCTTCTGCAGGTGCTCCGAATACTGCGCGGCTCTCGCCTGCTCTGTGCCTTCCGCGTCAACCACAGAAGCGACCAGAGTATCCACGACCTGTTGGTGCTCAGCGGAATGTATGGCCTGCTCTGTGGCTTGGTAGTCGGCCCTTGCCCAGACCATACCCATGTGCACCACGTCCTCCTCCTCCTCCTCCTCTTCCTCCCCCTCCTCATCGGACTCAAGATCGATGAAGGGAATGGGATCGGGAGCAATGGCCCGGTGGACAGCAAAGGTTCCCCTGCCCCTGCTCGAGCTCGGAGGAGTCCTGCTCGAACTCGAAAAAGACCTGTCTCGGCGCCGAGGTGTACTTTCCATGCCGCCGCCCTCGCTCGACTGACGAAACAAAGGATACTTGACGTGGAAGCGGCGGTTCGACCTGCTGCTGCGACCTGGAGTGGAGTCGCCACCACCACGAGCCATGGAAGGATCAACCCAAAGATCAGAGGGCCGGGCTTGAGTGGCAAGGAGAGGAAGAGTAGATCACTGGGCGACGGGGGTGCAATGGGAGAGGAAAATGGCTCCTTTTCTAGGCATCACTGGGCGACATCTGGACCGGCCGGCAGTAATGGTGACCGCCGACCGGGGCATTGATTCGGCTCACCAGACTCAGCGTGCGGCAGGACAGACTTTGCAAGAGAGCAGCTGCGCGGCGGTGCAGATGCGCGGCCAGGCCGATAGCGTAGGCGGCGATGCAGCTTTTTGTCGGCCTTTGAAGGCGCCCAAATTTGGAGACGGCGAGCAGCATGGACGCGTACAGCTGCATGCAAACACTCCTCCTGTCCGGCCCTACCCCGGCCCCACTCGTGAGGAAGCAAAGGGAGAAAGACCACGTGGGGCCCATCGAAGGTATCCCTTGATTAAACAAGTGCCCCTGTCCGGCCCTACCCCGACCCCACTAGTCAGGCCGAGTAACGGTCAAAGGAGGTTGACCCGACGGAAACGGCCGCTTGGCCGCCTGCGAGAGTGGATAGAGCGAAGTGGGGCAAAAATGAGGAAAGCTAAACTAGTGGGGCAAAAACGAGCAAAGCTAAGGGAAGTGGGGCACGAAAGTAATAAGCCCAATTACTATATAAAATACACTCCCTAAGAGAAACCTTAAGTCGTATCCATGTGATCTTGAACCTATAGGGTCGCACTCTTTGGGGGCAGAGCCCCATCATAATGACTCAGTAGATGTGGGATTGAACTCCAATTGGGACACGAGTTTCATGGTCCCATATGAGACACAAATATATAAGTTCGAGGTGGGAACAAAATTAGGGATGGACCAACCGCTAAATTCCAAGGTTTTGGAAATCCTAGCTAATGTCACCTCCACACTCAAGTTATATGTCATAAACCTATCTACTATTTTTAAATTGTAGTGTCACATTTTTTATTATTTTTGGACTAAATTTCTATTTATAATAATGTAGAAATTCTCTTTTCTTTATTCAATATTTCAGGAATCTTCCAGAGCGAGGAATAATAGGAGAAATTTCATGAGTCCATTACGGATCACAACAAAGAGATTGCAGCAGAACACATTTGAGGGAGGTCACAACAGTCATGAGCCCTCCCAAGGCACCCCAATGGCCTACTAGGTGGTTGTCGCCTTGTTTTTCTCCATTTTGGTGTTAAAAGTTTGTGTTTTTCTTTGTTTGAACAATAAAATATCAATTTCTGCCAATGGGGTTTATTCTATGTTTATACGTATGGAGATACAATTTTCTACACCTTCTTTTTCATTTTTTTTATTTTCTATGCTTTGGCAATCTCGAAAATTCTCAAAGTTTCCATTGAGCATAAGTTGGTGTTTTGTTCACCCTCAAATTTTTGATATTATACGAGATCATGGATTTTTTAAAATTTAGACTTTTTGTTGATTTCAAAAAAATGAAGGAAAATTTTCCGAAAGTAAGATATAAAAAATTGCTGAGAAGGTGAAGGATACTGAAAATCTTAAGTTTGGGATTCCCCGCAATTTTACATCTATCGGTATGGTTTAGGGGACTTTAAATCTCTGTTTTCAACACCTTATTTATACTGATTAACTTTGAGTGTCTACCTTTTATTTTATTCACTACGTGCGACAAGTGGAGCGGCCATAGCGGCGTATTTGCGTTGTTACCATGATGAGGGCATTGTCGCTGCAGTCTTCGTCTTCTCGCTTGGGATGCTCCGGGGGCAAACCCTAAATCTGGGCTTTTCAAGATTGGACAATGGTGGCACTTTCGGTGTCATTTTACCTAGTGAGGGCATCGTTTTGCAGCATATGTTGGCCGGAGGGACCAGGAGGTGGAGCGGTGTTTCATCTTTCGCATCAATGACGTCGGTTCTCGGTGGCATGGCGCAACGATGTCTCGGCGATGGATGTGTGATGATGGACACGCGCAAGACGGTTGTGTTGCCTAGTATCGTGGTGGCATAGACGGTTGGCCTGACAAGGTCATCGCATTGATCTCTCCTGAAGATGGGTTGGCAACGGCTTCTGAGTCTGCGCATGTGGTGCCTGCTGAGGGTCCGTTGTACCGGTTTGTGCTCCTGGGTCGCTGTTGAGCGGCTTGGTGAGGCCTCCGGATTTAGATGATGTGCGTAGGTGTGTGAGGTCAGAGCACATGGCTCCGATCAGGTCCACCCCCTTTATCAAGCTTGTAGGTGTTACAACAGTTGTCGACAGTAATATGGCTTCAGGTTGATCGATGTATTTCTTTGTAAGACTGTGTGGTTTATATTATAATAAAATAAAAAGGTTGTGTGCATTATTTATATGCGGAGGCTGGGGATTTTAGCCTCCTTCTCGAAGAAAAAAGACAAGTGGAGCGGCCGGTTACTTGCCGCCGCCTTCAGAGAGAGGACCATGAAACCAATGAGTTTTTGACATGTGGATTACTCAATAGAAAGCTTAAGAAATGAAAATTAAACAGGTCTCACGATGTATCTTTTAGCAAGGACGCTTATTCGGGGGGCTATTTTAGCTCCCAAGTTCACAAGCTCCTGCCCAAATAGAAAACCTGAAAATAGTAAAAAAAAACTCCAAAAAAAATCTGATAAAAATTGGTGATGAACATATACAATTTGCTAGATACGTGCCAAATTTTATGATTAATGACTTTTTCTGCTCAGTGCAAAAAAAATAGTGTTCTAAAAAGATATTTTTAAATCCCAATTTGGTCACTGATTTTTATTTTCAGGGAGCGGCAAAAATGTCATTTCAACACGAAATTTTATACATATGTAGAAAATTATATATGCTCATCACCAAATGTTTTTCGAATTTTCTGAAATATTTCCTATTTTTCTTTTTTCGGCAGGACCATGTAAGCTCGGGATCCAAAGTGGATTTCCGCGCTCATTTCACATAAATGGTGCCACTCGGGATCCATGTAAGGCCGGATCTAAAGATCAGTGAAACGTATGGTTACCTAGCTCTTCTTCGTCTGTTCAGCCAGTACAATTCACTTCTCGTTTTCGGGAGAGAAAAATCAGCGTTTCTTCGTACGTCTAGCGCTTGTTTGGTTGATAGCACATTTTTTTTGCCACTTTGCATTCGTGGCCCTGGCGAGCCTGCACCTGGAAAAACGAGAGTTGAGCCATGTTGTGCAGTACGTTTGGTTGCAAACAATGTCCTAGCCACGCCCATTTCGCTAGATGCAACATTTTTTAGCACGGCGTTTGGTGTTGATCTGTGTTTCGTGTACTCTTACCTCATGTCCATATGGTAGACTTACCTCACACCATCACAACACCATGAAGGGCGGTGAGCAGGACAGCGGCATAGCGCAACAATGGCGCCGGGACGGCGGCAGTGCGCGGTCAGTTCACGCGTCCTAAAAACCGCTGCGGCGACGACGAATTTCATGGCTACGAGCGACGTCGGCTGAGCGAAGAAGATATCGAGTAGCTGAAGAACACCTACACCAAGCACACCTAGTAGCAGCAGCGGCGACGACGGAGTTCACAGCAGCGGCGAGCGGCGGTGACAGAGGTTGAAGAAGATACTTGACGTGGGGTTACCACGTCAAATCCCTCGGAGGTCATCCTTGGGTTTCGTGAAGAGGAGAAGATGGTGGTGTTGGTGAATTCGTCGGCTGACAAGTAAGATTTACTTAGGTTCAGGCCCTCGAAGGTAAAAACCCCACGTCCTGCTTGTATGTATTGATTGATGACGTTACAAGGGAGCTACAATGGCGAGATCGGTAGATACGATCTCGCTAGGGTTTCTGGTGGCAAGTATTATCGTGTCCCCGGTCAGTAGCCCTCCCAGCCCTTAAATAGTAGAGCTGGGTCTCGGGAATCCTCTACCGACTAGGCTTACAATTCGTAAATCGCTACAACCGACATAAGCCTTAGCTTTACTGGGCTGTTTCCTTCGGTATGGGCCTTCTCTTTGGCCTTGTTCCGTGTGCCATGGCTTATTTGAACACCATATATCCTTACCGTGGCCGTGGCGTATCCGAAGGGTACACCCACGTCAATACTCTGCAGTCTAAATACGTGCATATATAAAGCACAAAATCTGCTCGTATTCGATCGTCAAAACAGAAAAATTACAATACGAAAGTTATGCGAAATGTTGAGATGAAGCTACACGTCAAAGGATATCTCAAACGGTCGACCGAGCACGACGAATTTGACAAAATTCGTACAAAAAAACTGCAAACATTGGTGCGAAATTAAGAAGCTACGGTCGACGAATCTCGAAACCGAGCATGGGAATCGGCAGAGCTCGTTGACGCGCATATTTCTCATGTACACTGTTTTTTGAATTGCGCAATATTTAGTGAGATTAGAGAGACAATTAGTGGGGGACGTGAGGTGAGAGGAATAAGTGAAACCTGCCCAGGCGGAGCCATGCTAAGCCAAGTATGTAGCTGAACATTATCAAAATTGCACTACGCGAGGGTGGCTCTGGAAAAACGGCCTATTCGGCCGTTACTGTTGGACCTGGCTAAGGATGCTTTAAGTTCGTACACATGTGAGCTCGCGGACCGCACAGCCACCAAAAAGGCCTAATTTTTATTTAGACCAAGCTATGTGCATGAAAAGCGAACCATAACCTTCTCTCTCCTGCCTTTGGTTCGGTTCAATACAGTTGTCCGAATAAAAAAGCGAACCAACAACTTGGTTCGACTCAAAAGAATCAATCTGTGAGTAGCCTCATATCAGACCCACATGACAGGGAGAGAGAGCACTTGATAAAATATTGATTGCATGCTGTACATATGCACGATGACTTCACAGAGAAGTGATGCCAACATAGTAGCAAAACTATAGCGATGCTCAACCTATGACACATCTGGTTTTGATTCGGCACCACATAGTGGATGGCACGCAGGGCTTGGTTGGGATGTCGGTGTGCTACCAAACACGCCTCTCGAGTCAAACGAAGGGAGGACAGAAGCATGGCCATTTGTTGGCCATGTCAACTTCTAGATCGCAGAAACAGTTCCTTCTTGTCATCGAACACATCAAGAAACAGAGAGCAGCTCGACTTCCTCCGCCTCCGGCCTCCCACTGTAAAGAAAAAGAGCAGCTCGACTTCCTCCGCCTCCGGCCTCCCACAAAACAAGCTTAGCACCTCAGGCACCGCACCACAACCAAATGGGCGCTGCCTCGGCGGCGGCGGACGGAGTGGTTGCGCTCTTCTCGCTGATCATGGCGGTTGCGGCCCCGCTGTTCGACTCGCAGGTCGTCTTCCCGCGCCGCCTCTACCCGGCGCCGCTCGTGGACATCCACCGGTGGTTCATCTCCGAATTCGACCACTACCTCGTCGCCGACCCGCCACCTTTCTTCCTCGGCCTCGTCTGGCTCGAGCTGGCCTTCCTCTGGCCGGTCTGCGTTGCAAATCTCTACGGCATCCTCGCGCGCCGCCGCTGGGCGGCCACCACCTCCCTCATGGCAGGGGTCTACATGCTCACCTACTTGGTACCCATCTTTGCGTCTGCCCTTTCTTCTTGCTTGAAGATCCGTACTAGTACTGGTATTTCTTTCTTCGTTGACCAGGCGAGAAACAAATCAGTACTCGCATACTTTCATTCTTTTTTTGATTGATTGTTGGGCTGTCTGTGTGGTGAGGTGTTAGACAACGCCTTAAATTGTATATCAAAGAAGTAATCAAATCTCTTCTCCCCTTACCCGCATCTCAGTGCTGAAACGCTGATAAAAGAGTTGTTCCGTGTAATTCACTTCAGTATTTTTTTTGTAAGAAAATGATTAACTTCAGTCACTGCATCACTGGCATACTTGGTGAAATGATTAACTTAACTCACTCTGTTGGTAAAATTCGTTTGTAATAGTGGCTGCAATTGTTTCAGGCCGCGATACTTGGTGAAATGTTGGGCTCAGGAAAAGCAACACCGAGGCTGCTTCAGCTGTATGTTCCATTCATTGTGTTTGCTGTAACAGCAGTTTTGCGTGGCCTCTGTTCATGCTCAGCGCCGTTAACTGCTGCTATGTCGCTTGCATCTTCAGCTCAGAAGAAGATGGCCTAGATTCAGTTTTGCTTTTTCTCATACTTCAGGAAGAAAGTATTCCAGTACCACTAGATGTAAGATGCTTCACACTCATAATTTGTTGAACACTTTTACTATGCAGTATATCGTTTCAGGGTTCAACATGTAACACCAAGTGGAGTGTAATGCCTATAGTGCGAATAAAATAGTTGGTCACAGTTTCAAAACATCATATGTATCAGGTTTTTTATCCAATAAAGGGCTTTTACTAAAGCATCAAGATCTTACATAAAACAAGTTGCCTCTGCAACAATACGAATTCCAAAAGATTTGGACAAACTTAACTGTAATAACTTGTCACTTTGAGCGCCTGCGGTCACTCTGTCACGATGACCGTTAAGTCTAACACGTGTATTTTAACCCGCATAAAATACATTGTATTTTTTTGTTAAAAATATATGTTCAATGTATTCATACTTTTCCTAAGATACAATCTTGACGGTGCACCAAAATAATATAGAAGTGTGGTTTCCCTCCCAAACACAATATTTTTTTGTCACGGGTATGTTTGTATTATCTATATCTAAATAATTTTAATTCTTATTTAAATTTCACCTTTTACCCCCTAGGCCCCGCTTGGAAGCCCGTATATGTCCACCCCCGGTATTTTTTCACGGACCTTGAGACCTCCGGAGGTCCTGATTACCACTCGACGGATTCCGTCGTTTTGGGAAAAAAATTGCCATCCAAGCGGGGCCCTAAATTTTTTGGTGACACCCCAAGATTTCTCAAAACTACCTCATTTAAGCATTTATTGATTTTCCATTTTCATGTCTTTTTAGTTTTACCTAGTTATGTCTTTTTATTAAGCTCAAAAGATCGCATCAAGATGGTATAGCTACAACACAGCATCTGCATTGCTTGGATGCACATAGCCTCATAAGAACAATAAACAAAAGACGGCACAACACAACTACATGAACTACTCGTAGAGTGTCAAAGTTGGTGGTATGTAGAGGCACACTCGTAGACTACGCTGTCATCCATGGCCATCATCATTCTAACATGTCACATCGATTCAGATCAATATGTTAAGACTTTAAACTTGTCGGTGTGATCAATATTATTCGGAAAAAAATAGTAAAATTATAGTATGTTCAATTATGTATTGAAGCAAAGCGCCGAAAGAAGGCCACAAAACTAAAGATGCATCGTTTTATCAATGCCGGTTACTTCATATAAATGATGCCACTCAAGGATCTATTCCATCCTCTTTTGGATTTACAGAACCTCTTCTAGGAAAAGTCCACAAATATTCATGCCTTCCTCTTCCACCAACGGCGCTTGAACGATTGGGACAGAGCTTGTAGGGACGATGATGAGGACCACGCCGTAGTGGCAACTGGGCCTGAGGTCGACACGTCGGTTCATGTCATTTACATAAACCTCAACCCCAGAGCCGAGATCGCCATGCGTCCCGACCAGCTCGATGCTCGTCGGCGTGTAATCCCGCAGCTTGCACGCAAACCTGTCCGACCGCTTCCGGGGAGCTCTGCAGCGGACTCCGTCTCTGAACGGCTCTATGCAGTCACCATCGCAGGAGTAACCATCCTGCTTCTCGGGCTTCATCTCGGTCCAAGCGTCCACCCAACCGGCGGGGAGAGGGAACGGCATGTCGGTGTTGTCGTCCCAGCTCATATCGCCGCCGAACACGACGTTCTCCGCGCTGCCGAGCGCCGCCATGGCGTGCTCCGCCTGCACGTACCGCTCCATGCAGCGCATCGGCGCCGGCGGGCTGGGGCACTCGAGCTGCGCCGTGGCGATGCGGATCGGCTTCATCGTCGTCGCCGGATCTGGATTGATGTCGGCCTCCAGGTAGCCTCGTCCTGTCGACGTAGTGGTGAACTTCCATAGCGCGAAGTTCTCCGGTGGGACCTTGCTCAACTAGTGAGAGAGAGAGAGAGAGAGATGGAGTTACCTCATGAATTATATGCAATCGGGTACATGAACGGATACTGGGCGAGGTAGTGGCTATCGATTACCATCAGGCAGAAGTGTTGTTTTGTTGCTAGTTCTTCAGGGGACACCGGCGAGCAGTGGTAGTCCTCCCACCATTCGAAGCTCTGGAAGATCTTGTGGATGTACGGCGTAACCTCCTGAAATGATGGAAAGAAGACTGCTAGATCAAAGACAATGGATTGAAATGGAAAATTTCAGATCGGATCGGGTGTGCCCCCTTGTTTCTGTACCTGGAAAAATATTACATCCGGTGATTCCTGCTTGACGATTCGACCGATGGCCTGCATCCTTCTGTACAGCACGATGTCCTCGCGGGACCAGACGTTGTACGTCATGAACTTGATCGGCTTCGGCGGCTCCTTGAACAGAATATCAAAATGTCAATGTAAAATTGGCAAACATATAGGAACGAAACAACTCGATGTATCTTTTACGACGAGCATGTCTGCTCGGACGGTACCATTTTCCTCGAGAGAAAAGAGTTTGATTCTTCTGGCAGAGTTGATCGTGATCAATTTGGTTTATTCTGCATCCACAACCCAAATGTACTCCATCTTATAGTCCATCAGGTTCAAGCCGGTTTAATTTCCAGGAAAATGAAGAGGCGCCTACCTCGAGCAGAGTACGTACGCGGAAGATAAGGAGACAAAACTTAAAGGGTCCACTGAGTGTCATCAAGCGAGGATCGAATTAATGTAAGCATAGAAGATGTAATCGTTCAACACTGAAATGACGTCGGTGCTCTCACCGACGAGACTTCCGTAGTGGCTGGATTTGACATCACGCCCATTTGCTTCCCCTGAGAACTGAGGTTGTGTTGGCATCTGCCGCGGTGGGCGGGAGGTGCAGCAGGTGATTCACAAGGAGAAGCTTGACGGAAGTCCGCGGAAAGATGTTCTTGCTGCATGCCTTGCACCGGTGATCTAGACGCTCTTTGGTGTCGCTGATCTGCCCGACGTTTACCCCATTCGCGACGAAAAAGTGGTGGAGCTTTAGGTGAAAGTCTTGCCTCGACCTTGGGTCGGTTGCTGACAGCGATGGTGGCCCGACATTGTATACCTTTTTTTTTTCAAAAACACATAAGCGGCGTGTTCTTGCGTGTCTTATATATTAAGATAGAAAGAGTGATTGATATAAAGCCAGCGAATGGCTAACACCCCACACATGCCCCCATCAAGCCACACAACATGTGACGTGGGGTTATCACGGCAAATCACTAGTTAAGATACCTAGAGTTTCGTATGAGGGAGGAAGATGGTGCGCTGCTATTATCGGACGGCTGACAAGCAAAGATTTACCCAGGTTCGGCTCCTCATTGTGAGGTAAAGACCTACATCCTCCTTGTCTGATCTGTATTGCTCATCGTATTACAATGGTGGCCGCCGATGGCGGGTATAGTGGATCTATGTTCAGTGTTCCCTCATAGGGTGCCCCTGTCTGGCTTTATATATGCAGCCAGTTAGGGTTTACATGAGTTTGTCTTGTACTCTAAGCTGTGGCTTCTTCGACTTCGTTGGGCCGCCAGGTGGGCCTTCGGCTGGGCCGCATCGGGTACGCCAATGGTGGGGTGTCCGGAGGGTATGCCCATGTTAGTAGCCCCTGAGTGTCTGGTCGATTCGCAGAATCGGGCAGAGACTCAGAGCAGCATGTCGAGTAGGCGTAGTCGATGCGTCGGGTATGTGAAAGAACAAACTATGCCGAGATGTCGCCTAGAGGGGGTGAATAGACGATTAAAACTTTTCCGGTTTAACGCTTGATAATTGCAAAATAAAACTATGTGTTTAAATAAACAAGCCAACAACCTAATATACTAGGCTCACCTATGTGCATCAACAAGTTATGCTAAGCAAGACAAGCAACAAGGTGATAGCAAGATATAAAACTTCAAGCACGAAGGCTATCACAATGTAAATTACATAAGTAAAAAGTTCGGGTATAGAAACAACCGAGGCACGCGGAGACGATGATGTATTCCTAAGTTCCTCCTTGTTAAGTGAGTATGTCTCGTTGGAGAGGTGTTAAGCAGAATTGCAGCCGGAAGAATGCCCGGAACTTGAGAGCGGAAGTTCCGGCCCGGAGGCCGGTACTTCCGGATTCTGAAAAACAGCAGAAGAGCAAAAATGAAAGCGGGCATATCTTTTGCATCCGGACTCCGTTTTCGATGATCTTGGGCTCGTTAGAATCGTCATAAAAGGCACAACAAGAATATGCTGAGAAACATCATAGTCCAACAAAATATTATAAGAACAAATGGGGAAAGGTTAAACCTCTATTTTGAAAACCGGAAATGCAATATCTTTTGCAAATGAAGTCTGAAAGAAGTAAAACCAATTTTGATGGAAATAGGACGACAAATGCAATCCTTGGAGATGATTAAAACAAGTAAAGGAGATTTTGCAAAAATGGAAGAGAGAAGCCTTCCGCACGGATGAACTGGCAAAATCTCCAATACCGAAACCGCAATAGAAGACGCATATGAAAACCGTTTTCGGTGACCTTGGCCTTGTCATGACAAGCACGACAAGCACCAAGACCACACCACGATAAGAGACAAATAAGAACCAATAAAGATGATTGCATGGATGCAAAGGTTTGTGCTCTCTACGACGATACGATCACGATATTCGGTCGAGAGCCCCTCTTGATAGTACGACTATCTATCCTATAACCCGGTCTCTCCACTAACAACATGAGACCGGTAAAATAGAAACCCTATCAAGATCATACCTTTGCCTTGCGCATAATCCACTTGAGGTCGATGAAGATGATCTTCATCTCCTCAAGACGCACCACCTTTCTCGATTGCGCTTCGCTTGGTGAAGATTCACATGTTGCTCCCCCATACACTAATATGGGAGAGGCACCTCTTTGTAATATCTTCACTTGGACTTGAGTGTCGATCAACTTGCACTTAGCCTTGATCAACACATAATCTTCTTCCCTTAGCCTTGACTCTAACATATATGGACATACCTACAAATATTGCTCAATACGAAAATTAGTCCACAGAGATTGTCATTAATTACCAAAACCACACATGGGGGCAACCATGCACTTTCAGTATGTTGATGACTCGCGACTGTAATATAGTCAATTCTCGTCGGGCGCGTGACCAGCGCTCCCGATGGGAGTAGCCCCCGAGGCTATGTTCAACTATTTATAGCTGGGCATAGGCTCAATTTGCCTTGCTTTTTGTCGTAGTCGAGCACGTCGCGAGTGCGCTCCCGATGGGAGTGTAGGACTCGAAGAGTCTGGCAGGGTGTCGCAACAGTGGAACATGGGGTTCCCCTGATGTGGTCAAAGTGGGTTCATCGCACATGGGCCCACCAAGGAGGCACTCAAGGCCAAGGCACAAGACTGGCAGATGCCCCCCCATCTACCCCATGGCGTCCCGACGCGCGCGGCATCGACAACTAAGGCAAAGTACCCGGGGACCCTCCGGGGCCCCCTCGACCCGGAAGCAGGCATGGAGGTCCCGGGACCCCGACGCCGGCAGGAGGCCAGGCTCACCCCTGGGAACCAACCTCCAGTGCGCAAAGAAGATAAGCTTGCCAGTCCTGGCTGGAGGCTCCTAGAAGACTTGGGCACCAAGAAGATGGAGGCGCCAAAGGGGGGTAGAGGTGGAAAAGCTGTCAGCCTCTGTCCGCCCTCCCTGGAAAAGGTGGGCGACCTCACCTACCCCCTCTGAGAAGAATACTTGGACGAGAGGAGGCCACGTCGCCTCCTAAGGAGAACCCGGAGGGGTTTTCCCGCCAAAACCCCTCCGGCCCCAAGGGTGCACCTGTGGTATCCCCTTATCCTATAAAAGGAGGACCGAGGCACCGGGGCGGAAGGGGAGAGGATCCAAGAGAGGACAGGATCCAAAGAGGAACAAGATCACAAGATCGGAAGAGGACAAGACGGAACACCGTCGAGTTGGAGGCTAGGCTAGGTAGCGCACAAGTCCAAGATTAGCTTAGGCGAGAGGTGATCTCCTCCGGGCCAGGATCTGCTCGTCTTCAACCTCTAGCCAACACCTCCCGGGTTCTCACCCGCGACCACCATTGTAAAGCTACACCATGATATACCTCTCAATCCAGACATGCAGGAGTAGGGCTGTTAGCCTCCGGGCGGCCCGAACCTGGGTAAACTCCTTGTGTCTCTGCGATGCTTGCTAGTACGTAGATCTCGAGCATAGACGAAGCCCCCGGGCGGAAGACGTTCCTCAGCCTCCTTCGCGCCCCATACCGAACCTAAAAAGGGGGTATCCTTTACTCCCGGTGTCCGTGATCCAAGACACGACATCTGGCGCGCCAGGTAGGGGGCGCAAGTGTTGATTTCGTCTTCATCGGCTTCTTGTTTTTCGTCGAGATCTTCCTCAAGTTTTTCACCGGCTTCGAGATCGTCGAGGAGATCTGCGTCAGATTCTCCAGATCTTTCGGCCAGATCTTCCTCAAGGTCATCGACAAGGTCTCCGTCGACCTCAAGTTCATCGACAAGGTCTCCGTCGACCTCAAGGTCATCTACAAGGTCTCCGTCGACCTCAAGGTCATCGACAAGGTCTCCGTTGACGTGGGGTTACCACGCCAAATCCCTCGGATGACATCCTTGGGTTGAGAGAACGAGAGAAGAAGATGGTGGTACTGGTGGATTCGTCGGCTGACAAGCGGGATTTACCCAGGTTCAGGCCCCCGAAGGTAAAAGCCCTACGTCCTGCTTGTCTGGAATTGATGATGGAGCTTACAGATCGATTACAATGGCGAGATCGTGAGATTCGATCTCGCTAGGGTTTCTGGTGATGAATATGAATGTGCCCTAGGTCGGCGGCCCTCCCAGTCCTTAAATAGTGGGACTGGGTCTCGGGTCCTATACCGACTAGGTTTACATCTGGGCCTACCGACCTAATATTTCTAGTCTTTCCTTTGGGGCCTCCTTCCTGGGCCTGATGACAGATGGGCCTTTTATTCTCTTCCGCACCAGGGTAGTCCATGGTGGCACACCCGAAAGGTGTACCCACGTCAGTAGCCCCCGAGGACCTAGTAGACTTGGCGAGTCTGGTAGGGACTCCTCCGCATTGTATCGTCCTGGTGCGTGTCATTCCCTTAGTGATTTATTCGTGCCCGTGTTTCAGGATGCTTAGTGGTGGATATCGCATAATAAGCCTGGTGCTCTCAACGGATCGGGACCAGTTAAGTGCTCTTGGGCACAAACGTTATTAGCGTACATCAAACTCGAGTCCCCAGGCTCGAGCTTGGAGGCTAGTCCCTTCGACTCCAGCCACTCGGGATCTTACGGAGTTGAATTCGGCCTGAAAGGGTACCCAACGCGTCCGTCGGGATTTTTCTTCGCACCTGCTGGTGCGGCATATCTGTCAAGCTACCACGGCTGCTGCCAGTGGGCCTGGCCCTACACGACGGATCCGTGGGCCTTACCTTTGCACTTCAGAGTGCAGCATCCGAGGGTCAACTGTATTTGATTCATCTAGGGTATTTTGCTCGGGTTAGACAAAAGTCGATAACCTATCGAGTGTCACATAGTCGTGCTTTCATCAAGTGCGCCGTGGCACTCCTGAGGGGAGTGTTCCCAAAATTATGCTTAATTATTTATAAATGGGGATAATCTCAACCCGTTTATTCTACCGTAAATCTTGGGATTTGTTTTGCTCCCGATGGGAGTGAACGGATGCAAATCTATTCAGTCTGTCAGGATGCAGTTGACATTTTGCCAACTGGGAGCCGATACTTTGTCGACTAAGAGTCGATACTTTGTCGAGTAACACTGTACCGAAGGCAGGCTGCAACTCCTGCGTCATGAATGACTTCACACGGATGCGTTGCGCTGCCAAGGCGCTCTGCCGTTTGGCCTGCCATAGGTGACAGTATGAAACGTCACGTCGGTTTGACCAGTGGGCGTGAAAATTTCGCCACGCCATGATGATGGCCTCCTCGTTTCTCGTGCATAGTGGGCGACGCGGCCAGCGACGGTTGCCCTCCACACGCTCCACGTGTAGGGTTGGATTTGCTCCGTTATACTCGCTGAAGATTGGACGGAGCAGATCGTGCGGTCTGATGGATAAGTAGGGGGCGCCCCGACGGTGGAAAAGGCACAATCCCCATTCTCACCGCCGAAGTTCTCCTTCTCCCCCTTGCGCTCTGCCTCTCTGCTTGTATCCACCAAACCATGCGTGTCCAGCTCCGTCATGAAGAAGACCACCAGAAAGAAGAAGTCCGCCAGCGCCGCCGTCGTCGTCGCCGCCGGTACGGCCGGCGGGCTGAAGAAGGTTCATGGCGACTGGCAGAGGTCGTCTGTGGACGAGCGCCAGCTGGAGGCGCTGCGCCGCGACGGCCTCCTGCCGCCGTTGGAGAAGATGGCGACGCGGGCGCCCAGCGACGAGGTGGCCCCTCGTCCCCGCGACGGCGAGCACGTATGCTTCGTCGATTTTGTGAACAGGGGATTCGCCTTTCCTGTTCACGAGTTCGTCCGGGGGCTGATGTACGCGCACGGCGTCCAGCTCCACGACTTCACGCCGAACGCCATCCTTCACATCAGCTGCTTCATCGTCCTGTGCGAGTGCTTCCTCGGTATTCACCCACACTGGGGGCTGTGGCAGCGGATCTTCAATGTGAAGCGCAACGCCGACGCTTACGGCGTTTACCCCGTCGGGGGGTTTCTGCATCCAGTCCCGCGGGGACATCGAGTACTTCAATCTGAAGCTGCTCGAGTCCGCGCAGAACTGGAGGAAAAAGTGGTTCTACATCGCCGACGTCCACCAGCCCGGGCAGAAGTACGGGGTTCCCCCGTTCCGTGCTGGCGTGACCGTGACGAAGAAGAAATCCTGGACGCACCGCCCAACGCCCGAGAGACCAAGGAGTCTGAACCTCTCATGTCTCGGGTGTCGGATCTGCTGAAGACCGCCGGCAGGGAGGTAAGTGGCGTTCACCTCATAACCACTTTCATCAGAAGGCGGGTGCACCCGATTCAAGCTCGGGCGCACCCGTTGTTCGAGTTTGCCGGAGCCGCCGAAGTGACGCGCACGTCCGCGGAAGAGTTGTCCACGGGCGAGGTCGAATCTCACGTTTGCGCGCTGACCATGCTCAAGGTTGGTGAGGCGAACGTCGTTGAATCGCCCATGATGCCTTTCAGCCTCGAGAACCCTGTTCTGGAGGTATGTGCTTTGTTCTTATTTATCTTTTGTCTGCTCGATGTGCTTGCTGATGTTTTGATTTCTGAGAAAGACGCCTTGTTTTTATTGTTTGAAGGGCTTCTCGACGTTTGTCAGCCTTTCTCCTCTTCCTAAGGAGAAAGGTACTTCCGTGGTCCCTGACTTGCGGGATGATCCTGATGAACAGGACATTTCTGTCTGTTCCGCTGCGTCTGTCGAAGATACAGACGCTGCAGACAGTGATGACGTTCCTCTCATGGACCGCAAGCGTGTCCACGATGCTGGCTCCAAGGCAGCGGGGAAGTTGAAGCAGGGTTCCGCCGCGGAGGGCTCCAGCACATCGTCGCCTCCTGCTCGTACCAACGAGGAGGTCCGTCCGGCGCACGATCCTGTAGAGCCTCCGCCGAAGAGGACTCGCGCTGCTACACACTGCTTCGATCCTGCCACCTTGCTGACGGTCCTTAGCTCGTAAGTTCACGACTGCTTCTTTTCCTGTCTTGTTGCGTAGAGTTGCTATTTGAGATTCTTGGCTTATCTGCAGGGACTCTTCCTCTCATGCATCTCTGCTACCCAATGCTTGCGAGCGAACGGATGAGGGTGACAGCGTGGGGGGTCGTCGCGTGGAGACAACGGCTCCTCCACCGCCGTCTGTCCCCGATGCTGTGCCAGCCATGACTGCCTCGACTCCCGGCGACGCCCTCGTCACCATCGCCAGCGCTCCTCCGCTTGACTCAGCCGAGCATGTGAGTAATGAGTGCTTTTTGTTTGTATTGGGTGCGCGACAGTGCTCCCGATGGGAGTAGCCCCCGAGTCTATAGTTAACTAGGAACAGTTGAGTATAGACTCTAAACTGATCTTGCTCCCTTGACTCTTTTTGTTCTCTGTTTATGATTTATCGGGTGCGCGACAGCGCTCCCGATGGGAGTAGCCCCCGAGTCTGTGGACGACTGAATTCAGTCGTGTATAGACTCAAGTTCTTCCACTGACTCTTTGTTCTTTGTTTGGTGCAGCCTATGACGCTCGAGCTGTTTGGCATCGGCCGCCGTTTCGCGGTCATGGAGGCGGAGAAAACTCGCCTGGAGCGAGAGTCCGCCGAACTTCAAGGTTGTCCTTTATCTTCCATCGTTTTGGACTGTTTTTGTTATTGCTATTTGTTTGAATGCCTTTTGCCTGCAGAGCTGTTAGCGCAGTCGCGACGCGAGGGGGAGAGTGCCTCGCAATAGGCTGTTACCCTTAAGGAGCATCTGGATGCCGCCGTGCTTGCGAAGGAAGCAGTCGATGCCCGCGAGCAGACCTTGGTGCAGCGCCTCTGCACGACGAGCAACTCCTTGTTGGGTAAGTATTAACTCTTTTGTTCTTTGCTCTTTCTGCGTCCTTTGGTTTGACCGAGTTCTTTTTTCCGTTTTCTTCAGGTAGCCTTGGCACTATGGCATGTTCCAGCGCACAGGCTGCCGCCGGTGACTTGGACAGCGCAGTTGCTGCTATGGAGGGTGCTGGCCAACAGGCAAGTGGTCTCTTGGAGAAGGCTGCTGGTGCGCTGACGAGTTTGCACGGACGCGTGTTTCCCCAGGGGCGAGCTCCTGCTTCCCTCGGGGAACTGGTTGAACTATTTGGCTCTGACGGCTCCGCCATCGACGACTTCAGATGCGAGCACACGGTACGTGGCTCGCAGACCACCCTCCTTATGCTGCTGGGGCACGGCTTCAAGGGTGACTTCGACAAGGCTATGTCCGGGCTACCCCATGGACCCGATGGCAAGCCAATGGCTCTCGGCGGCTTCACCGAGCGGTCTCGCGAGTTGGCACAAAAGTTGACCGAGACCTGGGAGAAACAGGCTGCGAATTGTGCGGAGAAGGCCAAGAAGTCGGCGAGCTCGCAGTAGCTGCTTATCTTTGTATTTTCATCTTTTGTAGTTTGTCCGTGGCGATGCCTGTCGCCCTTTTGTAATGACTGCGCTAGTTGCAAACTTTGTATAAGTTTTTACCTTTGTCTTGATGTCTTTGTGCCGTGCAACTTCTTCCAGCCCCCGGGCCTTCTTCAAGAAGAATATCTCATACTTGGCTGCTTGGTTTGCCAACAGGTAAATCCAACGATTACCACTCCGTCTTCTGATGCTACGCCACATGTCCATACGGCCACGACTGCTGGTTGTTCTTCCGGGAACCGCGACTCCGGGGATTATCGGCTCACGATGCTCCGGGATCGCTGTGCTAGTCTTGAACAAGACCTGCGGGTGGCACGGGGTGCCTTGGCCGTACTGAAGTTGAAACAGCCTCGTCCCGCTGAACGGGAAGCTTTGTAAGTGGCCGCAAGCCCTCGAGTCTTTTGACGTCGCTCATTTTCCTTAGTTGTTTTATCTTCTCTTAGCATGCAGGTGTACAACAGGACCCTCAAGCTGAGGTCAGTCGGGTGGTGAATCGACTTCGCCACGTTGCTGAGGCTGTCGGGCGGGACACCACCTCGTTTTGGTCGGACCCCTCACGAGGTCGGGTGCTGGCCGTTCTTCAAGATCGCATAGGCCAGGTGACGTCCTTTGCTGGGGCGTGTCGTTCTGCACTGGCACTTGTGTACAAGGCGTTGTTCCCCCTGGATCTGCAGCCGCAGGGTCTTGGGGCTCTCATGGCGCGATTCCGCAACGGCAAGGCTGCACAGAGTTTTATTCGGACGCAGCTTGTCAGCGGTGCGACATACGCCTTAGCTTTTGTTCACCGGCGGCACCCGTATCTCGTCCTGAGGGGAATAGAAGAGGTCCCCAAAAGGGAAGACGGGGAGCCTACGCCGATGGATGCCCATTATCGTGTCGTAGAAGATGTAGCTGTCAAGTTGGTTAGGAAACTAGAACGTGACACCGAGATTTACTCGGACTATCCAAAGGGCGAGCATGTAGACTGATTTTTGTTTGTGCAAGCACATTGTGTACTTGCAGAAAAATTGTGTGTTTGCTCTGTATATAGAGTTTGTTTTGTTTTGGCTTAAGCAACGCAGCCCCCGAGTATCGGGTGCTGTTCCGGAGTTTACTTTTGGTTGGCCGTACGACGCAGCCCCTGAGTACCAGGTGCTGCGGAGGCGGTTCTCTTTGTTTTTGTTTAGCTCGACAGCTGTACCGCCCCGACCCCAGAACTATACAGTGAAACGTTGTGTAAACCCTTCGACAGATAGGATAGATGATTGGGATGCTTCCAGATATAGATATTTAATATGGCAAGCACTAAGGCAGATTTAGACAACCATGGTGACATAACGTCATCGCGGTGATATCAAACGGATATAACGGACTCGAGACATAACTGGACGGTAGAAACCCAACCCCGAGAACCTAAACATCGACACCAAGCATAAAACAAATAGAGATAAGAATCAGAGTAGAGCGAGTTGGATGAGGAGTAAAAAGAATCCTAAGAAGGTTTTCACAACTCATTTTTAGGTTATAAATAATTTTCAACTAGACTCGACATCGACCAATAGAAAGGGTTTCCTACAGGCAGTCTTGCTCTGATACCAACTTGTAGCGCCCCGACCCCAGAACTATACAGTGAAACGTTGTGTAACCGGTCATGCTACACAATCGAGGGTTACTGGGTTTACCAATCCCAGGCCAAAACTCATTGGCAGGTGTGCTCGGAATGGATCATTGGACACAACACCTCGATCATGCCATAAGCTCAGACATCGCTTTCACGTATGGTAAAGAGACCGAGACTTGTGGAACAAACTGGCACATTGCAGACTCTACGACACAAAACTCATATAACAACTCATATATGAGAAAGATACAAATATTACACATCAAAAGGTCATAGACCATCAATTCATCAAGCGGAAGCGAAGTAGTGTTGTCTAGTACAACAAGATCCAAATATAGGGCCTAAGAGGCCTACACATAAATAAACCCAGCCAGCTTGCTCCACGGTCCCAAGCTGCCACCTGGGAACCCCATACCACTAGTCGATGTCCACGAAGAACCCACCTAGCTGCTCGGTGTCGTCCTCCTCTGAAATACAAATATAAAGGCAGCAAAGAGAGACTGAGTACGATGTACTCGCAAGTTTAGTAGGGCGATATAGGCCCAATGATTGATAGAGGCTCTAAAGCTATGTAACGTAGCTATTTTGCATAAAGCTAGATTTTCATTTAAAATATACAAAAAGACACAAGGCACCGTCTAATCAGAATATTTTTCATAAAGGGGATAAGAGAGTAACATTTCATCTTCGGTTCTCGGCGAACCTACTTGTAGCCAAACACACCTCTCATCTCCACCAAAGGCACTCCCTCGAGGAAATGAACCTTTATCACACGTTGATTATGCAACCTTTAGCTGCCATATCAATTAGGTTAAGGTTCTCTATGATCTTATCGTCTATTCCCAAGTCGTCCATAACCGCGGACACGGCTTTTCAAAAAGATTTACCCTGCAGGGGTGTACTAATTTACCCATCGGTACCGTCCGACTCACCTGATTGGTCCTCTTCCGGGGAAGACCGGCGAGTGGGCGCGGTTAAACCTTTACCTCACGTGAGACTATCCAAGAGTCATCTGTGGCCACAGGGCAAGTTTACGCAGCCTATTTGAGCCCCTGCCACATCGGCACGTCCTAAACACCACCATCCTCGTCACTTCTTTTTCCGCTCACACACACGGCAAATGGAAAAGCGAACTAGAGGACCCTTGGATACGCCCGCACAAGTTATTTAGTTAAAGGGGATTCCATATGTCCCCACCGTTGGAAGCACGATCGTCTTGGTTCAAGAGGTAAAGAACTCACACCTAGGGGCAAGAGTGAGGCAAAACACCATCCCCGATGGCAACTCACCCAAGCCTTCTTAGAATTTTAATTAAGCACCCCACATATCCACCATGTCCGAATCATTCCATCGACATCAACAATTATGGAATTAAACAACGGACATTACTAGCATTTGACTACGCATGGCTAAGCATAGCTAAGCATATAAATACAACAATTATATTCTTGTCTCCGGCCAACACCTCAACACTAAGGTTCATAGGTAGGGATACATGTGATTGGCTCGGGGAAGGACATGCATTCACAGGATACTCTATGTCTTGATCAAAATGACATTTGAATCGCATGCAATATTATGGTGGATAAAATAAGTTGATAAAATCATAGGATGCTAGATGCCAAGAAGGTTAGGTTATCTCTTGACTTGCTGCCGGGGCGCGTAGTACTGTTCGTCGTGATAGGTCGGGGTGACCTCAACTCCGGAATCTATCGATACCCAAAAATAACACAAAGAACAAATAAACCACACGAGGACAAGTGCAATGCTCAATCACATGGTGACATGTCAATTTCATGCAAGGATATCATTATATAATTTAAATAGCAACATTAAATGGGGAGCCAAATAATTGCACTAATTAGTGCAATTATTTGGAAACAACCCCATATTTATCTTAGTGACCACATTCTTTATAAATTATCAAATTATTAGAGAAGTGGCTCAATTATGCATGAACATGACATGAATGGATAGGGTTTGTTCTTCCGATCATTTTGGTACCTCATTTGTAAATTTTGGAGCACCGATGAATAAATAGCGAAATAAATAATTAAATGAACTTAATTCTTTTAATCAAATTATGATTATCATCAAATAAATATTTGTGATCATGAGTTAATATTAGCATGGTTTGATTGCAATTGAAGTGTTGATCACATTGATATCTTATTCATAATTTTTGGATAATTATTTATCGAATTAGGAATTTCCCAACTTAGGTATTATTTGAACCCCTTTTTTGGAAATCATATGTAAACAACAAGAAAATCAACTCAAAAGAGGATTTCATTTTTTTCTAACAAGTAGAGTTTGTTTTTCTGAACATTTTGGTATTTGATTTGTCAAATTTGGACCAAAATTCAAATAGTTATCATTTATTTACAATTCACTTTTAATTCCAAAAAGGGAAAACCAAAACCAGACAGGCCGGCCTAAGGCCGGCCAGGCCGGGCTGGAGGCCGGGGTGTGACCCGAAGGGCCCGGCCTTTGGCCGGCCCAGGCTGGGCTGCCAGGCCGGGGCAGTGGCCGAGCCGGCCGGCCTCGTGCCGGCCCAAGCCGGGCGCGCAGGCCGGGCACCTGCCCGAGGCCTCCGGCCTCAGGCCGGCCCAGGCCTCGGCCAGGCCGGGGTCACGGCGCGGTGACGCCGGCGGCGACCAGACGGCGAACGGCGGCGCAAGAGGGAGAGGGGGAGAGGGGAAAACACGCAATAGGGGGCGGTGCTCACCCTGAGTTGATGGGTGTGGCCGGTGCGGTGAGGGAGAGTCGAGGACGCCGGAATCGGCCGGTCGGAGCGAGGCCGAGGCGGGGAGGTCGGGCACGCGGGCGTCGGTTCCGGGAATCCCCGGCTCGATTCCTTGGCCTGGGAGGACGAGGAAGATGCGGCGGAGGGGGAGGTGGAGTCGGCTCGTGCCGAGGAAGCTCAGAAGGGCGGCGATTCGTCGTCGACGGCGACCTCTCCTCGGTGGCCGCCCGGGGTCGCTACGTCGCTCTCGATCCGGAAAAAACGGGGAGGGAACGGAAGGAGTGGGTGAGGGGAGCAGGTGGGCAGCGTCGGGGAAGCTCTAGTCCACCAGGGGCCACGCCATGGTGCGGAGCAGCTCGGCCAGCGCACGGCATGGCGCCAGTGGTCGCGGTCGCCATTGTGGAGGAGAGAGGGAAGGAAAGATTCGTGAAAAACCCCCTGGTCACTTTTTCTAATATTACAAAAAGGTCCAGCATCAGGATTTGCGATTTAAATGAGGCATTAGGACATTTTTATAAATTCGATAAAAATTCATATAGGCTCCATTTAACCTTTTAAACCTCCACAAAAAGTTTGGGCTTCAAATAAAATGTTTAGATTCACCATTATTTGTATTGTCGCAATATGGTCATTTTTAATAAATTGCAAAATACATTTATTTGAAGCACTTAAGTATTTCCAAAAATAATGAAAATATTCATGGAGGCTCTCCCAATAATATTGAAGCTCCCTGTGATTTTAGTTTGAAATTTTGGAATGTTTAACTTGGTTTCAAAATGGAAATTGTACTAAACCAATTTGAATTCTCAAAATTTTAAATCTTGGCTTGTCAACAATAGGATGCTGACTATTTGTTCTAAGATATAATTTGGAACTTCCTAAACAATTTGGAAATGCAAGAATACTTTATTTGACAAGTTGATCAATTGTATTGCTTTGGTTGTTGGGAAGTTTGCCTCCTCATCTTAAATAGCTTGCATATGTTGTTTGTTGGAAATAGCAAATGCATATGGATGCTATGATGCAAACATGAAACAAAAAGTGGAAAAATTCTTCGTATTTTTCATTACCAAGTTGGGGCTGTTACAATTCTACCCCCCTTACAGGAATCTCGTCCCGAGATTCTAGGCTTGAGTGATGCTCGCGATAGGTCAAATCCTTCTGAATGTCCAACGCCTCATGATCAACCCCACGGATTGGATCCTTGAAGCAACGACGGAGTTGGGAGACATGGAACACATCATGCACATCCGGGAAGTTTGAGGGCAACTCAAGTTGATTGGAGAGATCTCCTTGCTTGGCTAGGACGGTGAAAGGGCCAACATAGCGAGGTGCCAATTTGCCCCTGATCCCGAAGCAACGAACGCCTCGGAGAGGAGAAACTCGAAGATAGGCTTTATCACCAATTTCATAGTGAACCTCTTGATGGTGCTTGTCATAATAGCTTTTCTGACGGGATTGAGCAGCCTTGAGATTATCCCGTATGATACGGACTTTCTCCTCGGCTTCATTGATCACATCCGGACCGAAGAGTGGCCTCTCTCCGGTTTCAGACCAATTTAGAGGAGTCCGGCATTTCCTCCCATATAGAACCTCAAAGGGAGCCATTTGCAATCTGCCTTGGTAGCTATTGTTGTAGGAGAACTCGGCGAGAGGAAGGTACTTTTCCCAACCCTTACCGAAGGAGATGACACAAGCTCGAAGCATGTCCTCAAGAACTTGGTTTACTCTTTCAGTTTGACTGTCGGTTTGAGGATGATAGGCGATGCTAAAGTTGAGACGGGTTCCAAGAGCCGTTTGGCAACTTTGCCAAAACTTGGACACAAATAAGCTTCCACGGTCGGAGATGATCCGCAAAGGAACCCCATGCAAAGGAATAATCCGGGCCATATACAAGTCGGCAAGTTGGCTTGCTCGAATATCATCACGGACCGGAAGGAAGTGGGCAACCTTTGACAAACGGTTGATGATGACCCAAATAGCATTGTTGCCCTTTTGTGGCTTTGGGAAACCGGTGATGAAATCCATACCAACTTCATCCCATTTCCACTCGGTAATGGCTATGGGGCGAAGGGTACCAGCTGGCCTTTGATGTTCAGCCTTCACTCGGCGACAGACGTCGCATTCAGCCACGTATTTGGCAATTTCCCGCTTCATGCGGGTCCACCAGAATTTGGGACGGAGGTCTTGATACATTTTTGTGCTACCGGGATGGATGGATATAGGAGATTCATGGGCTTCTTGGAGTATCAATTGCTTGGTATTTCCCCTTTTGGGCACCACAAGGCGGTTCCCAAAATAGACAACACCAGAAGCATCAACGGAAAAACACTTGGCCTCCCACTTGCAATATTTTTCTTGATCTTGCGGATGCCAGCATCAAGTTGCTGGGCGGCTTTGATTTCATCCTCAAGAGTGGATTTGATCTCGAGGTTAGCTAGATACCCGGAGGGAACAATCTCCAGATTCAACCTAGCAAATTCCTCGTGGAGTGCCGGTTGTGCCTTTTCCACCATCACGGTGTTGCAATAGGCCTTGCAACTCAAAGCATCGGCCACGACATTTGCCTTGCCGGATTAATAGTTGAGGGTCACATCATAGTCTTTTATTAATTCCAACCATCTTCTCTGCCTCAAGTTTAGATCCGGCCGGGTGAAGAGATATTTTAGACTTTGGTGGTCGGAGTAGATCTCACAACGGTTGCCCAATAGGTAGGGCCTCCATTGCTTCAGAGCATGTACCACGGCGGCAAGCTCCAAATCATGAGTTGGATAGTTTTGCTCATGTGGCTTGAGTTGACGGGAAGCATAAGAGACCACATGGCCTTCTTGCATCAAAACACATCCCAAGCCCTGAAGGGATGCATCACAATAGACGACAAAATCCTTGTCAGTGTCGGGAAGGACAAGCACCGGAGTGGTGGTGAGCTTGACCTTAAGGGTCTGGAAACTTTCTTCAGCCTTGTCTGACCACACAAATTGTTTGTTCTTCTTGAGGAGGTCAGTCAATGCTTTGGCTATTTTGGAAAAGCCCTCGATGAATCGGCGGTAATAACCCGCCAATCCAAGGAAGCTTCGGATATCCTTGGCGGACTTGGGAGTTGGCCAATCCAGGATTGCCTGAATTTTGTCTGGTATCACTGCTACTCCAGCAGCTGACACCACGTGACCGAGGAAAATGAGCTTCTTTAGCCAAAACTCACACTTGGAGAACTTGGCATAGAGGCGGTGATCTCTAAGCTTGGTCAGGACCAGCCGAAGATGCTCAGCATGTTCGTCTTCGGTTTTGGAGTAGACAAGGATGTCATCGATGTAGATAATGACAAACTTATCGAGGTACTCGTGGAAAATGGAGTTCATCGGCCTCATGAATGTAGCCAGAGCATTGGTGAGGCCGAAGGACATGAAGGTGTACTCATATAACCCATAGCGGGTAGTGAAAGCCGTCTTCGGAATATCCTCCTTTCGGATTTTTATCTGATGGTAGCCTGACCTCAGATCCATCTTGGAGAATACTGTTGCACCAGCTAGTTGATCGAACAAGTCGGTTATTCGGGGAATTGGATACTTGTTCTTGATGACCACCGCATTTAGAGGGCGGTAATCAACAACCAGACGAGGAACATTTGTATCTCTCTTCTTGACAAAGATGACCGGGCAGCCCCAAGGTGAGCTACTCGGTCGGATGAATTCCTTTTCTAGCAGCTCATCAAGTTGCTTCTTCAGTTTAGATAGCTCTTCCGTTGGCATGCGGTAGGTCCTTTTGGAAACTGGGGCGGTTCCCGGAACCAACTCAATCACAAACTCCACGCTGCGATCAGGTGGCATGCCGGGCAATTCCTCCGGGAAAACATCGGGGAAATCACACACCACTGCGACTTCATGCATTTCTGGCGGTGTGGTTCCTTCCAGGAAACATAGGCTGATCTCCGGGGAGAGAGGAGTGGCAGCGGATGGAGTTGCGGACGAAGGTGACCAATAACTCACCAGCCCGACGGTTGGGTGGATCACGGTGACAGACTTGGCAGCACAGTCCAGGTTGGCCTGATATTTGACTAACCAATCCATCCCCAGAATTACATCTAGCCCATCTGACTTCAGTGCTATCAGCTGGAACGGGAAAGACCAATAGCCTATGGTAATCTGGACTTCCGGAGCAACCCATTTTGTGTGCCAACTAGAGCCTGGGGTCTTGACCACTAGCAGAGAGTCCATGTTCACAAATGGAATTTGATGGTTGTGTGCAAAAGCTATTGATATAAATGAATGCGATGCTCCAGAATCAAACAAGAATGAAGCAGGGTAATCATTGATTCGAAGCGTACCCATGAGAACTCCGGGGTCCTCCTCAACGCCTTCAGCTGAGACGTGGTTCAGGCGACCACGACTGACGGTGGTAGCCTTGGCGGCTGGGGTAGAGGGTGCTGGTGCAGGTGCTGCGGGAGCCGGTGCCTTCTGGGGACACTCCCTGGAGTAGTGCCCCGGCTGGCCACAAGCGAAGCAAGTGAGCCTCGGGTGTGGTGGAGGCAGCTGAGGGAGGAGGCCACTCCCAGCCGCACCCAAGGTCGAGGTAGCTGGGCGAGGCGGAGGTGGCTTGAACCCTGAAGACTTTGGCGCGAAGGGTGCCTTAGGCACAGCGCTGAAGGGCACAAATACCCGGCGCTTCTTGCCCTCGGAAGAAGAGGAGCTCTGGTTGTCGGTGGAAGCTGGCCTCTTGGAAGCCTCCAGCTCCTTCCTACCTTGCTCCATAGTGAGAGCCTGGTTGTAGAGCTCCTGGTAGGAGGTGAACTTGAAGGGTAGGAGCTCGTATCGGAGACGAGGTGCGAGCCCCTTGCGGAAGAGGTATTGCTTGTCCTCATCATTCGTCACGTCCCGCGGGGCGTAACGGGAGAGGTGGTTGAACTCCCGCCCATAGGCTTGGACGTCCATGCGTCCCTGGGTCAAATCCAGGAACTCCCTCCTCTTGAGCTCCAGGATGGGCTTGGGGATGTACGCCGCACGGAAACCGGCGCGGAAATCCTCCCAAGTGAAGACATGGCCCGTGACAAACATTGCCACGTGGCTCTCCCACCAGGAGCCGGTGGCTCCATTCAGTAGGTAGGTGGCGAAGTTGACATGTTCCGCCACCAGAACATGAAGAGCGGCAAACTTGCGCTCTAAAGCCCGAAGCCAATCATCCGCATCAAGCGGCTCCTTAGCTTCAGAGAAAGTGGGAGGTTGGGACCACAAGAACTCGGTGAGAGTGGTGCAGTCCGTGTTCCTCCTGGCCCCTTGCTGCACCAGCTGCTCGAGCAGATGCTCATTGCGCAGCCGGTTCTCCTCGATTGCCATCAGGACCTCCGCCATTGAGGGTGGCGGCGGTGCATCAGGATTGCTTGTTTCCCCACGACGGGTAGGAGCCATTCTGAAGAATTGGAACAATGACACAGTTAGTAAACACCTTCGACAGATAGGATAGATCATTGGGATGCTTCTAGATATAGATATTTAAGATGGCAAACGCTAAGACAGATTTAGACAACCATGGTGACATAACGTCATCGCGGCGATATCAAACGGATATAACGGACTCGAGACATAACTGGATGGTAGAAACCCAACCCCGAGAACCTAAACATCGACACCAAGCATAAAACAAATAGAGATAAGAATCAGAGTAGAGCGAGTTGGATGAGGAGTAAAAAGAATCCTAAGAAGGTTTTCACAACTCATTTTTAGGTTATAAATAATTTTCAACTAGACTCGACATCGACCAATAGAAAGGGTTTCCTACAGGCAGTCCTGCTCTGATACCAACTTGTAGCGCCCCGACCCCAGAACTATACAGTGAAACGTTGTGTAACCGGTCATGCTACACAATCGAGGGTTACTGGGTTTACCAATCCCAGGCCAAAACTCATTGGCAGGTGTGCTCGGAATGGATCATCGGCACACAACACCTCGATCATGCCATAAGCTCAGACATCGCTTTCACGTATAGTAAAGAGACCGAGACTTGTGGAACAAACTGGCACATTGCAGACTCTACGACACAAAACTCATATAGCAACTCATATATGAGAAAGATACAAATATTACACATCAAAAGGTCACAGACCATCAATTCATCAAGCGGAAGCGAAGTAGTGTTGTCTAGTACAACAAGATCCAAATATAGGGCCTAAGAGGCCTACACATAAATAAACCCAGCCAGCTTGCTCCACGGTCCCAAGCTGCCACCTGGGAACCCCAGACCACTAGTCGATGTCCACGAAGAACCCACCTAGCTGCTCGGTGTCGTCCTCCTCTGAAATACAAATATAAAGGCAGCAAAGAGAGACTGAGTACGATGTACTCGCAAGTTTAGTAGGGCGATATAGGCCCAATGATTGACGGAGGCTCTAAAGCTATGTAATGTAGCTATTTTGCATAAAGCTAGATTTTCATTTAAAATATACAAAAAGACACAAGGCACCGTCTAATCAGAATATTTTTCATAAAGGGGATAAGAGAGTAACATTTCATCTTCGGTTCTCGGCGAACCTACTTGTAGCCAAACACACCTCTCATCTCCACCAAAGGCACTCCCTCGAATCACCCTCGAGGAAATGAACCTTTATCACACGTTGATTATGCAACCTTTAGCTGCCATATCAATTAGGTTAAGGTTCTCTATGGTCTTATCGTCTATTCCCAAGTCGTCCATAACCGCGGACACGGCTTTTCGAAAAGATTTACCCTGCAGGGGTGTACTAATTTACCCACCGGTACCGTCCGGCTCTCCTGATTGGTCCTCTTTCGGGGAAGACCGGTGAGTGGGCGCGTTTAAACCTTTACCTCGCGTGAGACTATCCAAGAGTCATCTGTGGCCACAGGGCAAGTTTACCCATCCTATTTCAGCCCCTGCCCCATCGCCACGTCCTAACACCACCATCCTCATCACTTCTTTTTCCGCTCACACACACGACAAATGGAAAAGCGAACTAGAGGACCCTTGGATACGCCCGCACAAGTTATTTAGTTAAAGGGGATTCCATATGTCCCCACCGTTGGAAGCACGATCGTCTTGGTTCAAGAGGTAAAGAACTCGCACCTAGGGGCGAGAGTGAGGCAAAACACCATCCCCGATGGCAACTCACCCAAGCCTTCTTAGCATTTTAATTAAGCACCCCACATATCCACCATGTCCGAATCATTCCATCAACATCAACAATTATGGAATTAAACAACGGACATTACTAGCATTTGACTAAGCATGGCTAAGCATATAAATACAACAATTATATTCTTGTCTCCGGCCAACACCTCAACACTAAGGTTCATAGGTAGGGATACATGTGATTGGCTCGGGGAAGGACATGCATTCATAGGATACTCTATGTCTTGATCAAAATGACATTTGAATCGCATGCAATATTATGGTGGATAAAATAAGTTGATAAAATCATAGGATGCTAGATGCCAAGAAGGTTAGGTTATCTCTTGCCTTGCTGCCGGGGCGTGTAGTACTGCTCGTCGTGATAGGTCGGGGTGACCTCAACTCCGGAATCTGTCGATACCCAAAAATAACACAAAGAACAATTAAATCACACGAGGACAAGTGCAATGCTCAATCACATGATGACATGCCAATTTCATGCAAGGATATCATTATATAATTTAAATAGCAACATTAAATGGGGAGCCAAATAATTAGTGCAATTATTTGGAAACAACCCCATATTTATTTTAGTGACCACATTCTTTATAAATTATCAAATTATTAGAGAAGTGGCTAAAATATGCATGAACATGACATGGATGGATAGGGTTTGTTCTTCCGATCATTTTGGTACCTCATTTGTAAATTTTGGAGCACCGATGAATAAATAGCGAAATAAATAATTAAATGAATTTAATTCTTTTAATCAAATTATGAATATCATCAAATACATATTTGTGATCATGAGTTGATATTAGCATGGTTTGATTGCAATTGAAGTGTTGATCACATTGATATCTTATTCATAATTTTTGGATAATTATTTATCGAATTAGGAATTTCCCAACTTAGGTATTATTTGAACCCCCTTTTTGGAAATCATATGTAAACAACAAGAAAATCAACTCAAAAGAGGATTTCATTTTCTCTAACAAGAAGAGTTTGTTTTTCTGAACATTTTGGTATTTGATTTGTCAAATTTGGACCAAAATTCAAATAGTTATCATTTATTTACAATTCACTTTTAATTCCAAAAAGGGAAAACCAAAACCAGACAGGCCGGCCAGGCCGGGCTGGAGGCCGGGGTGTGACCCGAAGGGCCCGGCGTTTAGCCGGCCCAGGCTGGGCTGCCAGGCCGGGGCAATGGCCTAGCCGGCCGGCCTGGTGCCGGCCCAAGCCGGGCGCGCAGGCCGGGCACCTGCCCGAGGCCTCGGCCAGGCCGGGGTCACGGCGCGGCGACGCCGGCGGCGACCAGACGGCGAACGGCGGCGCAAGAGGGAGAGGGGGAGAGGGGAAACGCGCAATAGGGTGCGGTGCTCACCCTGAGTCGATGGGTGTGGTCGGTGCGGCGAGGGAGAGTCGAGGACGCCGGAATCGGCCGGTCGGAGCGAGGCCGAGGCGGGGAGGTCGGGGACGCGGGCGTCGGTTCCGGGAGTCCCCGGCTCGATTCCTTGGCCTGGGAGGACGAGGAGGATGCGGCGGAGGGGGAGGTGGCGTCGGCTCGTGCCGAGGAAGCTCAGAAGGGCGGCGATTCGTCGTCGACGGCGACCTCTCCTCGGTGGCCGCCCGGGGTCGCTACGTCGCTCTCGATCCGGAAAAAACGGGGAGGGAACGGAAGGAGTGAGTGAGGGGAGCAGGTGGGCAGCGTCGGGGAAGCTCTAGTCCACCAGGGGCCACGCCATGGTGCGGAGCAGCTCGGCCAGCGCACGGCATGGCGCCAGTGGTCGCGGTCGCCACTGTGGAGGAGAGAGGGAAAGAAAGATTCGCGAAAAACCCCCTGGCCACTTTTTCTAATATTACAAAAAGGTCCAGCAGCAGGATTTGCGATTTAAAAGAGGCACCAGGACATTTTTATAAATTCGAGAAAAATTCATATAGGCTCCATTTAACCTTTTAAACCTCCACAAAAAGTTTGGGCTTCAAATAAAATGTTTAGATTCACCATTATTTGTATTGTCGCAATATGGTCATTTTTGATAAATTGCAAAATACATTTATTTGAAGCACTTAAGTATTTCCAAAAATAATGAAAATATTCATGGAGGCTCTCCCAATAATATTGAATCTCCCCATGATTTTAGTTTGAAATTTTGGAATGTGTAACTTGGTTTCAAAATGGAAATTGTACTAAACCAATTTGAATTCTCAAAATTTTAAATCTTGGCTTGTCAACAATTGGATGCTGACTATTTGTTCTAAGATATAATTTGGAACTTCCTAAACAATTTGTAAATCCAAGAATACTTTGGTTGACAAGTTGATCAATTGTATTGCTTTGGTTGTTGGGAAGTTTGCCTCCTCATCTTAAATAGCTTGCATATGTTGTTTGTTGGAAATAGCAAATGCATATGGATGCTATGATGCAAACATGAAACAAAAAGTGGAAAAATTCTTCGTATTTTTTATTACCAAGTTGGGGCTGTTACAACAGCGCAACCCCCGAGTATCGGGTGCTGTTCTGGAGTTTGTTAGTGGTTGGCCGTACGACGCAGCCCCCGAGTATCAGGTGCTGCGGAGGCGATTTTCTTTGGCGTGCAGTATGTCGGCTCCGAAGATAGAGGAACATTGCACTTTTATTATGGGAGACATAGTCTCAAAGATTACATCAGTGGCTGAATAGCCTTATCGTCAGTTGTGCTACGTGTATAAGCGTCGTAGTTGCGCCGCATTCCATGGGTTGCGGATGAGTTCGCCTGTCTTCGGGTCCTTCAGGCGGTATGCGCCTCCGCCGATGACCTCAGCGATGATAAAGGGTCCCTCCCATGGGGAGGCGAGCTTGTGCACTTTCTTCTGTTTGAGCCTGAGTACCAGGTCTCCTTCGACAAAGGCTCTTGTGCGCAGCCGCTTGCTGTGATAGTTGCGGAGGTTCTGCTGGTAGATAGCCGTTCGGGAGAGTGCGATGTCCCGGGCCTCATCCAGCAAGTCTACGTCGTCTTCGAGTGCGGCTTCAGCGTCGTCTTCATCATATGCGATGATGCGAGGTGCGTCGAAGCGTATGTCATGTGGCAGGACTGCTTCTGCTCCGTACACCATGAAAAATGGGGTGTACTGGGTTGATCTGTTTGGCGTGGTGCGCAGGCTCCAGAGCACAGAGGGTAGCTCCTCCACCCAAGCACCCGCCGCACACTTGAGCGGCACGAAGAGGCGTTTCTTGACTCCGCTGCAGACGAGGCCGTTCGCTTTTTCCACTTGTCCATTGGACTGCGGATGAGCGACCGAGGCGTAATTGAGCTTGATCCCTTGTTCCTTGCAGAAATCTTGGAACTCTTCGGCGGTGAAGTTTGTTCCGTTGTCGGTGATGATGCTGTGAGGCACCCCAAAGCGGAACATGATGGACTTGATGAAGTTGACAGCTGAGTTAGCTGCGCAGTTGGTAACTGGCACGGCCTCTATCCACTTGGTGAATTTATCGACAGCCACCAGTCGATGTGTGTGTCCCCCTCGAGAAGACTTCCACAGTGGCCCGACCATATCGAGTCCCCACTGGGCGAAAGGCCACGCCAAAGGGATTGTCTTCAGTTCTGACGCCGGTGCATGAGGTCGTGTTGCGAATTTTTGGCAGCCGATACACCGCTTGACGATGTCCTCAGCGTCCTGCAACGCCGTGGGCCAGTAGAATCCAGCACGCAGGGCCTTGGCGACTAAGGCTCTGCTGCTAGCATGGTGTCCACACGTGCCGGCGTGGATCTCGAGGAGCAAGGCCCTGCCGTCCTCTGATGCGATGCACCACTAAAGGATACCCGATATGCTGCGCTTGTACAGCTCCCCGCCGATTATTGTGAATGCTTTGGCGCGGCGAGTGATACGCCGTGCTTCGACTATGTCCTCTGGAAGCTCTTGCCGGAGCATATATGCCAGGAATGGCTTTGTCCAGATAGGCTCGACGAGAAAAACTTCGACTGAATGTTCTGCTGCTGGAGTTGCGTCGTCGCTTGCAGCTGCGGTCCCGGTTGCCGGTGTAGAGGGTGCCGCGGGCTGCTTGACCTTGATAGATCTTTTATTTATCTTTTCCAAGAAGACTCCGGGGGGCAACTTGAGTTTCAAGGACCCAATGTTGGCCAGGGTGTCTGCCTCCTCGTTGCTTGCTCGCCCAACATGGCGGAGCTCGCAACCGTCGAAGCTCCCTTCCATGATGTTATACAGGTTCATGTATGCTATCATGTTCTCTATTGTTGCGTCGCACTTCTTCATGGTCTGTTGCACGACCAAGTTCGAGTCTCCGTATATCATTAGGCGATCATCACCGCACTCCTTGGCCATCTTCATCCCATGGATCAGCGCTTCATATTCTGCCTCATTGTTGGATGGCTTCTCGAAGTCCATCTGTAGCACATAACGCAGCTTGTCACCTTTGGGTGATATCAGGATAACACCTGCTACTGCACCTTCGTTCCTCTTTGACCCATCGAAGTACATGGTCCATGAGCTGGACGTATCAGGTACCGATGGCAGCTGCATCTCCATCCACTCTGTAGTGAAGTCGGGGAGAACCTGAGCCTTGATTGCTGTTGGGTGTTTGTATGTTAGGTCTAGAGGACCTAATTCGATGCTCCATTTGGCGACTCTGCCTGTCGCTTTGGAGTTGTTGAGTATGTCACTTAGGGGAGCCGCGCTCACCACCGTGATGGGGTGCTCTTGGAAGTAGTGTGCCACCTTACGCGAGGTCATGAATACCCCATACGCTAGCTTCTGATAGTGCGGGTATCTCTGCTTTGACTGAGACAACACCTCGCTGAGGTAGTATATCGGTCTCTGTACGCCATGAGCTTTTCCTTCTTCAGCCTGCTCGACTACCAGCACCGTACTGACTATCCTGTTTGTGGCCGCTATATAGAGATACAACGGCTCCTTTTCATGTGGTGTCACCAGGACTCGTGGCATTGACAGGGTGCGCTTGAGGTTGATGAAGGAGGCTTGGGCTTCCTCGGTCCACTCGAAGCGGTCCGTCTTCTTTATTAGTTGGTAGAATGGGAGCGCCTTCTCCCCAAGCCTGCTAATGAATCGGCTGAGTGCCGCTATCCTTTCAGAGAGCTGCTGCACATCCCTGAGCTTCGACGGTGTCGACATCTTCAGGAGCGCCTGTATTTTCTCCGGGTTTGCTTCAATGCCTCGCGCAGATATGAGGTAGCCGAGTAGTTGCTCGGCTGGCACACCAAACACGCATTTAGTAGGGTTCAGCTTGATGGTGTATTTCTTCAGTGCGGCGAATGTTTCGCGGAGGTCGTCGAGGAGCGTATCTTCCTTCTTGGTCTTGATGACGATGTCGTCAACGTAGACCTGGACATTGCATCCGATCTGCTCCTTGAGGCAGTTCTGCATCATACGCTGGTACGTGGCACCCGCGTTCTTCAGCCCGAAGGGCATCATTGTGTAGCAGTAAACACCAAAGGGTGTGATGAATGATGTTTTCTCTTTGTCTTCTTTCTTCATCCTGATCTGGTTATAGCCTGAATAGGCATCCAGGAAGCAGAGGTGTGCGTAACCTGCGGTCGAGTCGACAATCTGGTTGATTCGAGGCAGTGGAAAGTGATCTTTTGGACAACACTTGTTTAATGAAGTGAAGTTGACACACATGCACAGTATGTCTGTGTTCTTCTTTGGCACCAGGACTGGGTTTGCGACCCAGTCAGACTTCTTGATCTCCCGAATAAAGTTGGCTGCCAGGAGCCTATCGATTTCCTGCCCGATGGCGAGGCGCTTCGGCTCCGCAAAGCGGCGCATCATTTGCTTGACGGGCCTCGCATTGGGCAGGATCTGGAGGGCGTGCTCGGCGAATTCCCTGGGTATGCCTGGCATGTCAGCTGGACACCAGGCGAAGATCTCCCAGTTCTCACGTAGGAACTCGACGAGCGCGCCTTCCTATGCGGAAGACAAGCTCGTCGATACGAGGACCGTCTTCTTAGGGTCCGTCGGGTGCACCTGATGCTGCCTTGTGTCGTTTGTCGCGTTGAAGGCAGAGCCTGACGCTGATTGTTTGCCCTCGGGAAAGAGGGTGCGGTCGTTGGTGAGTGCCAACTCCTGGAGCTGCTCCTAGGCCCCGAACGACTCAGAGATCGTGTTGAACTTGCGATCGCACTCGTCAGATCGTTCGAAGTTTCCGCTAACGGTGATTGTCCCGTAAGGCCCCGGCATCTTCAGCTTCAGATATGCATAGTGCGGCACCGCCATGAACTGTGTGAACGCTGGTCGTCCCAGGATGACATGGTACTGCGACTTCCAGTCAACCACCTCGAACTCTATCCTCTCCTTCCGGAAGTTAGCTGGCTCACCGAAGATTACTTCGAGTGAGATCGTTCCCAAGGGATAGACTGGTCTCCCTGGTACTATGCCGTGGAAGGTGTTGACGGAGGGCGCCAGGCTTGTCGTAAGTATGTTCATTCCGCGCAGCGTGTCAGCGAACATGATATTGATTCCGCTGCCACCATCCATGAACACACGGCTCATAGCGAAGCCTCCTATCTGCGCATCCAAAACGAGGGCCGCGTGGCCCGGCCGCAGGACTTGAGGTGGATGATCGTCCCTGCTGAATGTTATGCTGGCATGTGACCAGTTGAGATACTCTGGTACCGCGGGTGGTGATTTTACGGCAAGTTGGACCTGCCTTGTTATCAGCTTTTGGTCCCGATTTGAGGGACGTCCTTTCTGGATCATGAACATGCGACCCACGGGCTTTGGGTAAGCATCTTCGCCTGCTTGGGGTTCCTCGACGCGTGGTTGGAGCTGGATAGCTCCCGCCATGTGTCCCGGAGGCAATGGTGGAGCGTACGGCGCTCCCACAGCCAATGCCCCCGGTGCCACCTGCGCTTGCTGTTGTTGCTGCAAAAGGAGCCGTGCGTACTCGCATGGAGGTCTTGAAACTTTTCGCAGTCCTTGGGGAGGTGCTTGGACGTGAAAACACCATTCTCATCCCTGAACATGTGGAATCGGCACGCGTCATGGAGCGTTGGGGGAGGCCGTGGAGCTCGACGCCTCGCGACTCTTGCGGCCGCCATTCGCGCTTGACTTCCTTGCTGCTTTTGTAACCGGTTGTTCGACTATCGCGCTCATAGCGACTGTCGTCACGGTTTCTTTGCTCGCGGCTATCAGTAAAGCCTGCCGCCACAAGTTCCATGCCCTCCGTGTCCTTGTAGAAGCACGACTTCCTCTTGCGACGGCGGTCGCTGTTACGGTGACTCCAAGAACCTTGATCGCCGTTGACACCAGGTGTGCCGGAGCGCTCATTGCACATAGAATCTTCGCCATCCGCCCACTCATTGGCTATCTGCATGAGGTGGGCGATGGTTTTGGGCTTCACTCGACCAAACGTCTCCCGGAGCTCGACCCGATAGACTCCTCGGGTGAACGCGTATATGGCGTTGTCTTCCGATATCTTCTCCGTCGCGTTGCGGAGGAGAGTCCAACGCTGGATGTACTCGCGCAACGTCTCATCTTCACGCTGCTTGCAGGCTCGCAGTTCCTCGAATGAGGCGGGTCTCTTGTACGTGCCGATGAAGTTGCGGACAAAGTCCTCTTTGAAGTCTTCCCAGCAGGTGTATGCGCCTCTCGGTAGGCTCTTGAGCCAGGCTCGAGCCGATCCCGAGAGCATGAGTTGTATGTACTGCATGGCAGTAGACGTCGATCCTCTTTGGCAGGTTACCGCCGTCAGGTAGTCCTCCAACCAGGCGGACGGTTCTTGCAGTCCATCATACTTGGGGGTTTCCGAGGTTAACCTAAATCCTTTCGGCATTCTGGTCTCCCGGATGCGTCGACTGAAGCATAGTGCGCCGCAGGGCTCGAAGTCATCATCGGACGACGAGTTGTTGCTTTCCTCCTGCAGAACTGCTTGCCTGGAGCAGTTCTTGGTGACCTTGTTATGCGTGATGGCATTGCGCGCATCTTCGCCCTCGGTGAGTTGGTAGCGCTCCTCGTGCCCGCGATTACCGCGGTTTCGCCGGTCGCGGGTGACGCGATTGTCTTCTTCTGGAGCTGCTCGCTCATTGTTGCCGCGTGTGATGCGGTTTTCTCGATCTCGGGTATGGTCACCCGCTTCTCGAGTTCTTGTCTCCCGCCGCGGACTCGGCTGGCGGCGATTAACCGTGTTGTTGCCAGCTGCTGCGGTTGCAGCTGGTTGTGGCTCCTCAGGTATCAATGTCATCCCATTGTACTGAGGAACTTGATTTGCTGGCGATGCAGGGCTGCCCGCGGATCGCTCTCTAGCGTTTGTGTAGCCTGTAGGTATGTGGCCACCGACATTAGGACACCAGAAGTAGTCTTGGGGATAGGGATTCCCTGCTCATCCACAGACATGAAGGACGCCTCCAGATTACGGGTGACGTTGTTCCGATCTGCCTCTGGTATCCGCAAGTACCGAGGCTGTGCTTGGGGGTCACGTGATCGCCCTGAAGATTGGACGGACAGACCTGCCCGCCGCGCACTCGATATGCTGGCCTGCCTTCTGCGTTCCGCCAGCTCCGCCTTCGCGGCTTCCAGCTTGAGGCTTTCTTGCCACAGCAGGTACTGGTAGCACGCCAGGTCTTCTGGTGTCGCGTCGGCTGCCGGTTGGCCATCTGCTACAACCTTGATTGCTTTTTCACCCATAGCCTGGTTGATGTGAAGCTGCGTCCGCCCGTTCTGCAGGGTGACGACGTATGGGTAGTTCGGCTGTTCACCCCTGTTAGGCGGAGCGTTTACTTCGACCTCCGTGTTTGCGGCTGCCGTCCTTGCGGCGGCGGCGGCAGCTGCGGCTCCTGCCGCGGCCGTTTCCCCGGGTCCTGATGCTCCTCCTCCTGCAGGCACCGTCATGTATACCTCGATTGGCAAGAGATACGGCGTCTGATCGTCGGAGTCGTCACCAAGGGCGGACTCGAAGGATGCCGAGGCTCCGCTGGTGGAGTACGCAGGGCTTGACGGAGTAGATGAGATGTATGGCACGACCGGCATCTCGGTCGTGCGCGCGAAGTCGACGGTTGGCGATGTAGATCGCGATGCTGCGGCCAAAGGCGATGCAGGTTCATCGAGCGTTCCCTCCGCGAAATCCGCGCGGGCTGGCAGGATGTCCACCGATGTAGTCGATGAAGTTGCGACTTCCGCCGATGAAGTCGATGAAGCGGCGGGTTCCTCCGATGCAGAAGGGGGTGCGTCCGTGAGACGGAGCGTGCCCCACTTGTTGACGTAGAAACGCAGCTTGCCAAAGCTCGCCTCCACGCCAGCTTGCAGGTCCTCGAAAGCCGATTGCACGACTGGCGAGTGCGGGTGAAAACCCAGTGAGCCGAAGTAGATCGGCTGTTGCAGATCCGGCGAGTCGCCGATGGTCGCTGATGAAGCCGCCGAACCCGTAGATCCAGCACCAGTCTTTCCCACAGACGGCGCCAATTGACGTGGGGTTACCACGCCAAATCCCTCGGATGACATCCTTGGGTTGAGAGAACGAGAGAAGAAGATGGTGGTACTGGTGGATTCGTCCGCTGACAAGCGGGATTTACCCAGGTTCAGGCCCCCGAAGGTAAAAGCCCTACGTCCTGCTTGTCTGGAATTGATGATGGAGCTTACAGATCGATTACAATGGCGAGATCATGAGATTCGATCTCGCTAGGGTTTCTGGTGATGAATATGAACGTGTCCTAGGTCGGCGGCCCTCCCAGTCCTTAAATAGTGGGACTGGGTCTCGGGTCCTATACCGACTAGGTTTACATCTGGGCCTACCGACCTAATATTTCTAGTCTTTCCTTCGGGGCCTCCTTCCTGGGCCTGATGACAGATGGGCCTTTTATTGCCTTCCGCACCAGGGTAGTCCATGGTGGCACACCCGAACGGTGTACCCACGTCATCCGTCGACCTCAAGGTCATCGACAGGGTCTGTGTCGACCTCAAGTTCTCCAGTAGGGGTGGCGCGGAAGAAGAAGGCCAAGTCCAGCGAGGAGTACTTGCGGTACCCGGGACTTGGCTTCGACCCCGAGGAAGCTTCAGCGACGCCATCCGCGCAGGGTCTTGCCAGCGGGATTCGGTTCGTGCCCGCGGTGGCTCGGGCCGATGCAGCTGCAGGTGGGGGTTTGCCCCCGGGAAGTAGTACAGGCATTGATGCCCCTCNAGGTCATCGACAAGGTCTCCGTCGACCTCAAGGTCATCGACAAGGTCTCCGTCGACCTCAAGGTCATCGACAAGGTCTCCGTCGACCTCAAGTTCTCCAGTAGGAATGGCGCGGAAGAAGAAGGCCAAGTCCAACAAGGAGTACCTGCGGTACCCGGGACTGGCTTCGACCCAGGAAGCTTCAGCGACGCCATCCGCAGGGTCTCCAGCGGGATTCGGTTCGTGCCCCCGGTGGCTCGGGCCGATGCAGTACAGACGGGGGTTTGCCCCCGGGAAGTAGTACAAGGCATGACGCCCCTCTTTCCCCCGCGACGCGCGTGGTGAAGGAAGAGCTCGGCTTGGAAACTTCCCCGTTGACTCTCCCCTTGGAGGGGGAGCGTCAGGTTCAAGGTCAGAAACTGAGGCCGCAAGGGACGAACCATACGTGCCGCAAGAAGTTCAGCTCCCGTCGGGCGAGATGGACAACTGGGACCCTGGGGCTCGTTCCATCAAACCGACAAGCATAATATCGATGACTGCCGCGAACTCAGAAAGCGCCAAGGGACGAGGGATGTTACACTCTGTGGAGAGCTTGGTCACTCCGCCGGAATTGCCCTTTGAATTCAAAGCCAAAGAAAACCCCGAAGAAGAAGAAGTCGTCAAGAAGTTGTGGCAGACGCCTCCACCCAAACCGACAACTCGCCTTCACCACCCGACCCCACGGGTCACCAGTGAACTACCTCTGACTGGGATCGAACCTATTTCAACGAGAATCAGCAGAATGGGATCTCCCGGGTCACATCGTGACAATACAACCCGGGACCGAGCGGGCCGCCGCAAAAGTATCGGATTGCAAGTGGTTGGCCTCCGGGCGACAATGAAAAGAGCCAGAAGGGTCTCCGGACCGGCACAGCAAAGGTGTCAGCAAGGCGGGCGTGCTTTAAGCAGCACCAGGAATAAAAGGGGTCTCCGACCGGCATCAGAAGAATGTCAGCAAGTTGGACGTGCCCTCACGCGGCGTCGGGAACATGAAGGTCTCAGGACCGGGACCAAGGGCCCCAGCAATAAGGTCCTGTGCCAGTAAGGATGACTGGGCAGGCGGCTATTTAGCAGGAGTCCCTAGCCCTGCGGGTAACCGCAGGAGGGGCAGAGTTATGTCTTGAAAGCGGCATGAAGAGACCCGCTCTGGCGGCAGCGCGACGAAGCAATTGCTGAAATAGTCCAAAGGAGGTCGACATTAAGCTAAGTAGAAACGTGCTTGCACGGGCTTTCCTTGTTGCTTCGTTTTATGCATCTTGGCTAAGACGAAAGCGGGCGTTGTTTTGAGGTGGCGCCTCCGCGACTAAGCTGTCCGTTTCCCTCGGGCAGTGGAATCGTGGGCTGAGGTCCGTGCGGTAAAAAAAACGGTGGGTTCTTGGCGGGGAGGCGCCCTGTGTCGGTGGCTCAGATCTGTCTGAGTGCCCACGGCTGGTTAGGTCTCACGCTCATTAACCCTTCCCGAGAGCGTTAAGCCTCCACGGGTGCAATAAAACGGATGAAACCTGGGAAAGGTTATTTACATTAAGAAAGGTACAAACTATGCAAAACACAGTTCACGTTTCCCGGTGTTGCTCCATCTATTTTCAGGACCGGTTGTCGTCCTCGCGGGAGAAAGTACTCCATGATCTTGTCTACCTGGCGGGTCACCTCGGGGTCGGTCAGCATCTCGGGGGCAAGACCCTGCAGATCGGACAAGGAAGGAGGTGGCTGGTGATGTCGCCGAAGGGCCGCGACGAACTGGGTGGCCACCTGCCGGGCAGCAATCCTCCCTTCCTGGAGGGTGGCTCTGCTCACGCTATCCCTAAGACCGTTGATGCGCGAGGACACGAGCTCCAAGAATGATGGGTAACACCGAAGGGAATAGGAGCGCTCCGCCGGGAGGGGCAGGCAAGCCCTTCACCTTTAGCGCCGCCAGCCCTTCGACGATCTTCACGACCCAAGAGTGCATCTGGAGCAGAATCTCCTCGTTCCCCCGCCGATGCCGACGGAAGTCACTCGTCTCCTTGGCATGTGCTTCCTTGGCCTTTGCCAGGTCCTCTTGCACCTCTTTGAGCTGATCGGACAGCTTCTCGTGGCGGTCCCAGGCGATCTGGGCCTGCGATTTGCTCGTCTCCGCAGTCGCCAGGCTTTCGGTGAGCTTCTGGGCCTCGTCTCGGCGCACGATGGCCATGCGTTCGGCGGCCTCATCCCGGAACTTCACCGCTTCCTCCAGGGTCCTGATCCTCTTCTCCATTTCGGATCGATGGGCACCCGAGTTCTTCTTGGACTCTTCGGCTGTGGCCAAGGCCGTTTTCTGCGTGTCGATGGTGGCTAGCAGGGCCGCTATTCTCGACGCTTGGCCACCTCGCTCGCCTCGGATCCTCCGGACGTCCTCTCGAGCTTGCTCCTGGCGTTTCTTCTCATGGGCAAGGTCCTCCTTCAGTCCAGAGATCTTCCGATCCCTCGACCGGATGGCCTCGTCCTTTGCCCGGACGGTCTTCTCCGTCGCCTCCTCCATCTCCATGCGAGTCCACCCCTCTATATTCATCATCCCTTGCTCCAGGCGATCCTCGTCGAGGGCCGCTCTGGCCTGGTACGCCTCCTCCGCTTCGAGGAAGGTCTTCTTCTAGGCTTCGAACTCTTGAGGCGCTCCTGCAACTTCTTTTGCTGGTTGGACAGCCTTTGCCTCTGGCATTGAGCAGCTCTTCTTCCATCGCCACTCGCTCCTCGTGGGCCCGCACGGCCTCCTCCCCGGAGGAGGGTGACGGCTCCTGCTGCTCGAGTTCGGCCTTCGCGAAGGCCAGGAACTCCCTGACGTTGGGGAACGTCCGCGTGAACCTTGGCTCCGGGTTCGCCGTCTGCTGCTCAGGCCGGGGGCTCGCGGGCTTCGACGCCTGGGCATCGTCGGGCGCTTGCTCGGCCTCTGCGTTGGGTTCGAACCGGTATGCTGGGGGCTCAACATCGTCTTCGCCCTCGACGCGGTTCTCCGTCCCGTCAGCATCAACTTTAGGGCGGGCCACTGGGGACTCAACATCGCCATCATCCTCAGCGCGGTCTCCCGCCTCAGGATCTGCATCGACAAACAAGGTGTTAACCTCTGGGAGCCTCCGGGTCCCCCGGGGACAACTGTGGCAACTCTGGGTAGCTCTACCTGGAGGTGGTGCCGAGGCTGGCGAGTCCCGACCCGGGAGCGCTCGCTCCTGCTCACGAATAGGCGATGTCCGGGTTGCCATCGGCGGCAACCCCATGTCTCTTGTCTCCGGGGATTCCGCTCCCGGAGAGGCTCTGCTGGGAGGCGGACGCTCCTTCGCGGCCACCGCGGAGCTTTCCGCAGCCTCCCCTGCTTCGACGTCATCATCCACCCGGATGCGCTTCCGGGAGCTCTCAGACTCGGAGGACCTGCAGCTCGCATGCGGCGGTCAGCACTGCCGCGGCTTCTATCAGTCAAGGAAGGATCAAGGGAGGCACGGGAGTTACCTTCGGGCTCGCTTAGCGCTGGAAAAAACCCCACCGTCTCCCCGCAAGGTCTTCGAAGGGGTCCGGCATCGACACGCTCTCGTCGCCTTCGTCATCGGCAGGAATCGGGGGCGGGAAGTTCTCGTGTTCTTCCTGCGGTTTCTGCCCCGCTCGCAGACTTTGAGGAGCTGGCTGCCCGGGGGGGCGGCTCTACCCCAGTGTCTTCTTGTCCCGCGGGCGCCTCCCCCTCTCCTTTGGGGGACGCGGGGGGAAGGGTGCGGCCCAGCTCCTTTGGGCCCTCCTCTTCCTCATCTTCGTCGTCAAATATCTCGGGCTCGTCTGGCGAGAAATCCCCGTACGGCGGCTCCGCTGCCGTCCAGGACCTCCCTCGGACCGTCGCCCGGGGTACCGGAAGCGGGTCCAGGAACTCGGTACCCTGAAGCCCGTAAGCATTGCACCCTGGCAGGAGAGGCACCGCGCCCCCTCTCGCGATGCGGTCAAGCAACGAGAAGTCCCCCGCCAGAAGGTCATACCGCTCCCCCGGCAGCAGGAAGTGCACCTTCCCCTTCAGCATCTCGGGCGATATGTGAGACTCCATCCCCTGGCGGGTCTCCCACAACGGTCGGGGCCTGCGTTGCAGAGGAGCAATCCCCCTCCGCATGAAGTCTCCGGCGATCATGGCGCCTGTTACTTGACCATCTCTAAGCTCCGCGAACTTCTCAACAATCGGCAGAAGGGCATCGTCTTGGGCGCTGGCGTCCCTCGAGTTGGCCAAGCTCTCGGCTGGGGCCGTCGGCACCAGGAGGTGCGGGCTGATGCCGCCCGCTTGAACAAGGTACCAGTTCCGCCTCCAGTCCTTCCAGCTGGGGTGGATCTTGGTCCCCGGATATTGGCTTGTGTTCTCCTGTTTGAGGCAAAAGGACACCCTGCCTGCTATCCATCTTGATCTCCCCCGTCGGGGCATGAAGAAGTGTCGGAACAATGCCACGGAGGGTACTACGCCGACGAAAGCTTCGCAGGCATGTGCGAAGGTTGCCAAGATCAGCACCGCGTTCGGATGCAGATGAAGCATGTGCAGCCCGAACGCCTCCAAGACCGACATGAAGAAATCTGAGAAGGGGGGAAGCAACCCCATCACCGAGAAATCGTGGAACGTCACCACTTCGCCGTCTCGCAGGAAACTCGCCCCCGGGCGAATCTCCAGCTGGTCGCCCCCGATGAACTCCCTGCTCAGTGTCTCGCGAACGGCGGCAATCCTCTCCTCGCTGGCAAATGCACTCGGATCGAACAAAGCTTGTGTCACTCTCGGTGAGGGAGGGACGTTCCGGGCAGGGCCTGCCACCGCCCTCTTCTTCCCGCCGGTCTGCTTCGCAGCTCGCTTCGCTTGCCTGGGCGCCATGGGCGAGGGAGGGGGATCTGATTTGCGGTGTGCTACGAAAGGTGAAGACGAAGTGCTCTCCGGCGGCGCTTCGAGATCTCTGTGCTTGGGAAGGAGTAACGGCTACAGTTCCTTGGAACCGTGGCTTATAATGCTCCCCACGCGTCGCGTCATGGCCCCACCGCTCCGGCCGGCGCGGAGTCCGAGGAGGTTTTCCGTTCGATCGTCTCCTCCCTGTGGATTCAAGGCGAACGTTGGCGGTCCGCGCGGATCGCAATGTTCAGAATACCCGTGGGACGCGCACCTCCGTAGTGCGCGGTTCTGACAAATGTAACAAGACGTTCAAGACCTGACGCCGGGGACCCACTTTGACTCTTTCTGGTCATAGCCCCTGCGGCAGAAGGGCGTGGCCGCCGGGACTATGCCTGGGGGCTACTGTCGCAACAGTGGAACATGGGGTTCCCCTGATGCGGTCAAAGTGGGTCCATCGCACATGGGCCCACCAAGGAGGCACTCAAGGCCAAGGCATAAGACTGGCAGGTGGGCCCCCATCTGCCCCACGGCGTCCCGGCGCGCGTGGCATCGTCAACCAAGGCAAAGGACTCGGGGACCCTCCGGGGCCCCCTCGACCCGGAAGCAGGCATGGAGGTCCCGGGACCCCGACGCCCGGCAGGAGGCCAGGCTCACCCCGGGAACCAACCTCCAGTGCGCAAAGAGCATAAGCTTGCCAGCCCTGGCTGGAAGCTCCTAGAAGACTTGGGCGCCAAGAAGACGGAGGCGCCAAGGGGGGGGGGCAGAGGCGGAAAAGCTGTCAGCCTCTGTCTGCCCTCTCTGGAAAAGGTGGGCGGCCTCACCTACCCCCTTTGAGAAGAATATTTGGACGAGAGGAGGCCACATCGCCTCCTAAGGAGAACCCGGAGGGGTTTTCCCGCCAAAACCCCTCCGGCCCCAAGGGTGCACCTGTGGTATCCCCTTAGCCTATAAAAGGAGGACCGAGGCACCCAAGAAAGGAGGACAGATTTTCCAGAGAGTAGGAGGCTAGGCTAGATAGCGCACAAGATGAACAGTAGCATAGGCGAGAGGTGATCTCCTCGGGGCCAGGATCTGCTCGTCTTCAACCTCTAGCCAACACCTCCCGGGTTCTCACCCGTAACCACCATTGTAAAGCTACACCATGATACACCTCTCAATCCAGACATGCAGGAGTAGGGCTGTTAGCCTCCGGGCGGCCTGAACCTGGGTAAACTCCTTGTGTCTCTGTGATGCTTGCCAGTACGTAGATCTCGAGCGTGGACGAAGCCCCTGCGCGGAAGAAGTCACTCAGCCTCCTTCGCGCCCCATACCGAACCTAAAAAGGGGGTATCCTTTACTCCCGATGTCCGTGATCCAAGACACGACACATAGGGATACAAAATTAGAAGACACAACATTTCAAGGTGATTTTCACCGGTCAAATCTCGATCCAAGCCACACCGTCGAGATTATGACCACCGGTGACCCTTAAAATCACATTGGGACTGGATGTGTGAAAGTGCATTTTCATCGCAAAATGGTTTTGATGTTAATGAAAACACAATTGTGGACTAACCATGTGTTTGAACATTGCGGGCGTATTTAAAGATATCATAAGAAGGTTTGGACACCTCGAAGTGAAAATGAAAAAGAGATTGTGTTACGACGTTTTTCGGTTATTTGATCCATTGGGAAAACGTACTATCATGAGGCGTTCCACATCGGAAAGTGAAAGGACATTGTCCGATAATCTTGTTTTGACGTTTGATTACAACACTTGGAAGTATTTAACATAATCTCTAGTATCAACAGGAAATATACAAAAAGGGAGAAATGCCGTATTATCGGAAATACAACAGGAAAGACGGGGTGTTTCAGCAGGCTGGCCGGCCCCCAGACCGGCCTAGGCCGGGCTCCAGGCCGGCGGCGTCTGGTGGGGGTCCGGCCCCCAGACCGGCCCAGGCCGGGCTCCAGGCCGGCGGCGTCTGGTGGGGGTCCGGCCCCCAGACCGGCCCAGGCCGGGCTCCAGGCCGGCGGCGTCTGGTGGGGGTCCGGCCCCCAGGCCGGCCCAGGCCGGGCTCCAGGCCGGAGGCCTCTGGTGGGGGTCCGGCCCCCAGACCGGCCCAGGCCGGGCTCCAGGCCGGCGGTCCTGCCTGTTCCTGTCTGCTGATCTGTGTCCGGCCCCCTGGCCGGCCTGGGCCGATCTCCAGGCCGGAGGCTTCTGGATGGTGGCCGGCCTACAGGCCGGTGGCCTAGTTTGTTCATGCGTGTGCCCTTCCAAACGGCTAGTTTTCGTGAAGGGGTACTTATACCCCTTCATCTACCTCGGGACAACTACCATGACCAAAAGAAGAACACCACCATTGTTTGAAAGCTTCAAATCGATAGATCTACCTCTCTAGACACTCAATCACTTAGTCCTTTGGAGATTTGAGAGAGGAGACCTAGATCTACACTTCAACCAAACCAATTAGATTTCCCCCTTGATTTGTGAGAGGGGGCTTGCTACTCTTGGTGTTCATTGGAACCCTAATAGGTTGTGGTCCTTCGGAGCTTTGGGAGCTACGATGACTTTGCCGGGAGCCACCAATTAAGTTGTGGTGCGTGCCCCGGCCTTGGGCATCGAGTCTTGGCGGCTCGGTGCATTTGGTGAAGACCCTCCAACTTGTGGAGTGTGCTTCATCCTTGTAAAGGTTCTAGTTGTCAACCTCAACGGCAACATAGTGACAAGTGCCTCGCCACATCGGTGGTAAGTCACAACGGAGATACGGTGTGCCATATCAAGGCTATTCGGTGTTTCACTTTGGTGAACACCGCGCCACTCCAACGGAGATTAGCTTCCATTGGGAAGTGAACTTCGGGATAAATCTTCGTGTCATCTTGTTGTTTATCTTTGCACTTACCTTTACTTGTTAGCTCTAGCTTACTATATCTATATCTTGTGCTAGTGATCTTTTGCTCATCATATAAGGTTGTTCACCTAGTTGCATATTCTAGACAACTTATATTTGAGCAATATCTAATTAAAACGAAAAAGAATTAAAATTTGTAGTTAACCTATTCACCCCCCCCTCTAGTTAACCTCATCGATACTTTCAATTGGTATCAGAGCCTCGTCTCTTTATTAAAGGCTTCACCGCCTAAAGAGGAGGATGGGGGATCCCACTCCCATGGAATTGCTTCAAAAGCAAGTCGAGTCCGTGGGGGAAAGAACCGATAAGAGGTTGGATAGGTTAGAGGAACTAATAATGAAACTTGCCTCTACATCTAGCAATGCAAATGAAAGTCCCTCTCTAGATGAACATGGTAATCCCATAATTCCTTCAAAAGAAAGTGACGAACACTCATCTAGAAATGAAAACCCAAATCAGTTTGGACACATTTATAACAATGCTCTTAATGTTCAACATCCACATGTAAACAATCTTGGTAACCCACCTTTAGTAGATAGGGCCCGTTTTACTAATTGGAAAGCTTCTATGAAATCTTATGTGTGTAGCTCTTCAATGCAAATATGGAGAATCATTGAGAGGGGATACTATCCTAAGGATGTCAACAATTTGACCTCAAGTGAGATCATTGATGAACAACTCAATGCACATGCTATGCACATGCTCGAGAAGGCAATGGTCAATGAAGGTGTTGAGCACATCCGATCTCTCCCAAACGCCAAGGAAGCTTGGGAGTATCTACTCGCCATGTATGATGGGAATGTGAGCATGCAACGCTCAAAGAAAACACTTCTCCAACGGCAAGTTGACCACTTCATCATGAAGGATGGAGAAGTTCCGGAGGATGTCTATCGAAGACTCAAGGCTCTTGTTGTGGACATGAAGGACGTTGGATTCAAGGATTGTGATGATGATTGGTTCAAGGGAAAATTTCTTCAAACCTTGATTCCATACAATGAGAACATGGTAATGAATGTTCAAGCAAGAGCGGACTACATGGAACTAACTCCCAATGATGTTTTGGGCACCTTTGTCACCATGAACATGATGAAGAAATCCTCGGAAGATGTTCTAACTCGTGTGAATGGAATGAAGAAAGTATCCCTTGCCTTGAAGGCAACATCTTATGATGAGGAAGATTCAAGTGATGAAGGAGGATCCACCTATGTGCCATCCGAAAGGGAAAAGAGGGTGTCACACAATGAGTGTTTGGCGCTTGCCAACCATAATTGGTGGAAGAAAGGGGATTTTAGATCAAGTGCAACGAAGAACAAGGGGAGAGAAGGCCCAAGTATGAAGAAAGCAAGAACGTGCTTCAATTGTGGAGATAGTGAACACTTCGTTGCGGATTGTCCTTTCAAGAATAGAGTTGACAATAAAGGACAGCTCATCAAGAAGACCAACTTTGTTCCCAAGAACAAGAACTTTATGAAGAAGGTATCTAAAAGAGCAATGGTGACAAATGAGCAAGAATATATATCCGGAGGTGAAGAGAGTGAAGATGAAGAAGAACAAGTCGGTATGGCGGCAATGGCAATTGGGGTTATTCCCTCTTCTTTGGACTCTCTCTTTTCAACTCCGAATGACAAGAAAGGTCCAACCAAACACAAGTGCCTTATGGCCAAGGGTACATCTTCAAAGGTAACTCACTCACTGAAACCCTCAATTTCCTCTACTCCTTCATTGTTAAATTGTGTTGAGGAACTTGATGATGAGAATGCTAATAATCTTTCAAAAGTCATGAGATCACTTGAAAGTGAAAATAAAATTGCATTTGATGCCTTCATGACTCAACTTGGTAATGCATATGGTCTAATAGAAGAACATGAAGAAAGAATATGTGAACTTGAGGGTTTCGCTCGCGATGATGCTAATAGGATAGCGGAGCTTGAGGAAGCCCTAGATAATGCATTATGTCTTAAAGATTCTATTGAGCAAGTTTCCACTTTAGATCTATCTAAAATGATGGGTGACCGTGATCATGCATTATATAAGCTTAAGGAATTCATGGATGAAAATGATAATATTATGAATGGTCACAATGAACTACTTAAGGATTTTGAGCATCTTGAGAAAGCCCACATGGGACTCTCAAGAGAGCTCAAGACTCTTAAGGAGTCACATGACACCTCTCAAAATAAGGATATGAATGAAAATGCTTGTGCCACTAACCACTTGTGTGTCAAGGCATCTCTCATACTGGAGAACAATAGGTTGAAGGCTCAGCTTGAGAAAGGACTTGTATCTTGCATCCAAGGAGAAAAGAACCTCAATAATCTTTTGAGAAATCAAAGGAGAGTTGTGGGTAAGTAAGGACTTGGATTTGGAGTCACATCCAGGAGGGCCAATGAGAAGAGGAAACCAACTCCCTCCACTAATGCTATTGGTTTTGTGAAGGAGGGGGAGTTGGCTAATGATGAAGATGAATTTGATATTCTTGCTAAGAGCATTGCTCCTAAGAACACATCTTCTCACAACAATTTTGCGGGAAAATATAATCCATCTTATGTGCTTTTGAAATCTAATAATGGACATGTTTATGCAAAATATGTCGGCACTTCATATGGTAGTGATTATAGTTCTACTATTTGGGTTCCCAAGACCCTTGTGACTAACAAAAGAGGACCCATCAAAACATGGGGACCTAAGTCAAGAACTTGATCCATTGTAGGTGTGTGCTTCCGGAGGATCATCATGGCTTATTGATAGCGGTTGTTCCGCACATATGACCGGAAGCAAAGAAGTGTTGAAAGATTTAAAGCATCAACTTCTCAAGATATCTCATGTCACCATTGGTGATGGTTCCGAACTCAAGGTATTGGGACACGGCAAGGTGGTCATTTCTCCGGACACGTCCATTGAGAAAGTCCTCCTTGTTGAGTCCCTTGGTTATAATTTACTTTCCGTTTTGCAACTTTGCGAGTGCAACTTTACTGTTGTCTTTGGACGGTATCATGTGCTCATTCTTCACACAATTTCTCTTAAAGTAGCCTTTGTTGGATTTGTGGAAAACCGTATGTATGTAGTGGATTTCTCGAAAGAAACTACACACATTGCCACTAGTCTAATGGCTAAATCCGACGTGGGTTGGCTTTGGCATCGCCGGTTGGGCCACGTCGGTATGAGAAATTTGCAAACACTTGTGAAGGGTGAGCATGTGGAAGGACTAACAAAAGTGAATTTTTCCAAAGACCGTCCTTGCAGCTCCTGTGTTGCCGGAAAGATGCATGAGAAGAACCATCCCAAAGTAACAACAATCAATACAACGAGGCCCTTTCAACTCATTCATATGGATTTGTTTGGGCCTCCTACTTATGAAAGTCTTGGTGGCAAGAAATATTGCTTAGTAATTGTTGATGATTATACAAGATACACTTGGACTTTCTATATCAAGAGGAAGAGTGAAACTCAAAGGGAATTCATTGATTGGGCTACCCAAGTACAACGCCAATATGACACAACCATCTTGGCCATAAGAAGTGACAATGGAACTGAGTTCAAGAATTACACCATGGATGAATTCTTGAGTGATGAGGGTATTAAACATCAATATTCCGCTGCGTATACCCCTCAACAAAATGGTGTTGCGGAAAGGAAGAACCGGACACTTATTGATATGGCAAGAACAATGATGGCCGAATTCAAGTCTCCATATAACTTTTGGGCCGAAGCCATCAACACCGCTTGTCATCTAACCAACCGGCTCTATCTCCGCCCATTCACTAAAAAGACTCCGTATGAACTTCTTGGTGGTAAAAAGCCTAACCTCTCTTACATTAAAGTTTTTGGTTGCAAGTGTCAAGTTTACATTAAAGGTTCTAAATTACCTAAGTTTGGGCCTAGAACTTTTGAAGGCATATTTGTTGGTTACGCCAAGGATTCCCACACTTATAGGGTCTTCAACATAACCACCGGGTGTGTTGAAGAATCTATGAATGTGGTATTCCATGAGGATAATGGCTCCCAAGTGGGGCAAGTTGATCTTGATGATGTAGGTGATGAGCCCTCCTCCATCGCCATAGGAAGAATGGGTATAGGTCCCCTTATACCCATTGAGGAACCCCTTGTGGCAACGGAGTTGGACTCAAGCTCGACGCAAGTGGAGCCTTCTACATCAACCATTGATCAAGCCGCAAACCAAGAACAAGCTCAAGATCTACAAGATGATACCAACCATCATGATAATGATCAAGATCCACCCAATGATAATGGTGGTCAAGATTTTGGTGATCTCTCACCAAGAACTCCAACCCACTCTCGGATTAATCAAAATCTAGATGAAGGAGATGATGAAGATGCACCTCCAAATGAGAGACCCTCAGATGCTCTTGCTCGTCGAGTGGCTAGCAAGGCCGTGGCATTACATCAAAAATCTCTCTATCAAAAGAACATCATTGGTGGTCTTGGAAGGAGTGTGTCCACTCGGAGGCAACTATTACTCTTTTGTGGTGTCCATGCTCATATATCACATTTTGAACCTACCAAGGTGTATGAAGCTCTTGAAGATGAAGATTGGGTTCATGCTATGCACGAAGAACTCCATAACTTTGAGAGAAACAAAGTATGGTCCCTAGTTGAAAGACCCAAGAACCATAATGTGATTGGAACCAAATGGGTGTTCAAGAACAAGCAAGATAATCATGGACAAGTGATTCGCAACAAAGCTCGTTTGGTTGCTCAAGGCTACTCTCAAGTCGAAGGACTTGACTACGGTGAAACTTTCGCTCCCGTAGCTAGACTTGAATCCATTCGAATATTGCTTGCATTTGCTTCTAGCTATAAATTCACCTTATATCAAATGGATGTTAAAAGTGCATTTCTAAATGGTCCACTTAATGAGATGGTATATGTTAAACAACCTCCGGGGTTCGAAGATCCCAAGTGTCCTAACCATGTCTACTTACTCCATAAGGCCTTGTATGGCCTCAAACAAGCCCCACGTGCTTGGTATGATCACTTAAAGGAGTTCCTAGTAGACCGTGGTTTTGCACTTGGGGTAATCGATCCCACACTCTTCACCAAGAGTGTAAATGGAGAATTCTTTGTATGCCAAGTATATGTTGACGATATTATATTTGGTTCTACTAATGTCTCTTTTGTAGAACAATTTGCTAAGCTAATGACAAGCGAATTTGAGATGTCTATGATGGGTGAATTAAGGTTCTTCCTTGGTTTTGAGATTGAGCAATATGACGAAGGAACCTTTATTTGCCAAGCTAAGTATACTCAAGACATGCTCAAGAAGTTTGATATGTCAAATGCAAGCCCAGTGAGATTTCCAATGGCAACAAACGTGAATCTAACACTAGATCACGAAGGTATTCCGGTTGACCAAAAGCTTTATCGTTCTATGATTGGTTCATTACTTTATCTTTGTGCATCTAGACCGGATATCATGTTTAGTGTGGGTTTGTGTGCAAGATTTCAATCTAACCCCAAAGAAAGCCATATGACTGCTGTCAAAAGAATTCTTAGGTACTTGGTTGATACCCCCAATCATGGTCTTTGGTATCCTTCAAATACAAGCTTTGATCTTGTGGGGTATTCGGATGCGGATTGGGCCGGTGACAAAGTGACTAGGAAATCAACCTCGGGTGCTTGCCAATTTCTTGGTAGGTCACTTGTGTGTTGGTCTTCGAAGAAACAAAATTGCATATCCACCTCCTCCACGGAAGCCGAGTATATTGCCGCCGCAAGTTGTTGTTCACAATTATTATGGATGAGACAATGTCTTGAGGATTTCGGAATTAAGAAAAAGACATTGCCTCTTTTATGTGATAATGAAAGTGCTATAAGAATTGCTCACAATCCGGTGCTCCATGGCAAGACAAAGCATATTGAAATACGGTATCATTTTATCCGTGATCATGTGGCCAATGGAGATATCTCTCTTTCATATATCAACACCAAAGATCAACTCGCCGATATATTCACAAAACCCCTTGACGAGAAGAGATTCAAGGAATTGAGGGGAGAAATCAATGTGGTGTGTGCAAGCAACTTTGTTTGATTGAGAATCTTGGATACACACCTCTACTAGAGTTTTTATTTGAATTCTAGATGTAGGCATGGATTTAGGGGGAGTGTTGTCCTAATCCATTGGACTCTCCCTCCCCCCATTATGCAAACAACAATGTTTTCATTAATGTCTCAAGAATATTCACATATGAGCTTAAATGATGAGTTTTGGTTATGCACCCAAGATATATCTTCGCGGTGGCATGCCATACACTCATATATGGTGGCCTAGGCCACCGACCGTTCCTCAAATACATTCATATTTTCTCATTTGCCATTTTCTCTGTACCTCACTCAATATCTCTTATTTCGAATTTCTATTTTGAGTTGAGTTTTCATCATGTTTTGCATCTCCCCCGGATCACTCAATGGTTGCTCTATGGTATTTCTAATGATACAAAGTGCTCGGAAGTCAAGGAAATCAAAACAAGCAAAGATGGATGAAGATTGAGAAATCTGTGCGATTTTGGGCGTGAGCCGGCCTCTGACCCGGCCCAGGCCGGCTCCCAGGCCGGTTGGCTCGGGTACCCCTCCGGCCTCATGCCCGGCCCCGGCCGGTCCCCAGGCCGGCGTGCCTTCACGCGGGTGCCGACCCGGCCTCCAGCCCGGCCCTGGCCGGCACACAGGCCGGCTCGCTCGGGCGCTACCCCGGCCTCCCGCCCGGCCCTGGCCGGTTTCCAGGCCGGTCAGCTCGGGTGCCCGGCCGGCCTCACGCCCGGCCCAGGCCGGTTCCCAGGCCGGCGCGCCTGGGAACTTAACCCCTGGAGGCTGATTTCGCCCTAGAACTCTTTCACTTCTTCCCCTACATGCCTCTCTTCCCCATTGTTGCCCTCTCCCCAAACTCAAGCTCCTCCACCTTCCCCTCCGTTTGAACCACAACAAACTCCTTCCCCTCCACGAATTGGTGAGAGAATCACCCGATCTCTCACCCTATCCACATAGTTTCTCCGTTTGTGTACCGATTTGGGGAGGATCTTCTTCCTAGATTGGTGTGTTCTTGAGGTTCCTCTCTCAAGATTTGAGATGGACAATTGGGGTGATGATTGGGAGGAGTTCCCTCACTCAAGCAAGGCCGGAGCAGCCAAGGGGAGCAAGACGTTTGATGGGCTTGATGATATTGTGGATGACTATGATGCTCAATCCTCCATGCCCAAGACCAAGAGACACAAGAAGGCCGCGGTCAGAAAAGGCAAATCCAAGCAAGCTCCCAAGCCAACGGGAAATCCTCCGCCTCCGCCTCTTGTGAACCCCGATGAACCGGTACGTGCTTCTTGGGTCAAGGTGCCTACTCACGAGTTTGAGCAAGATCGATTAGTGTTCAACCCTTATGCATTTGGCAATAGCACCTGTCCGGATGACCCTAGATTCTATTGCAAGATGCATCAGCAAATATATCATCAATGCATTAATAAGAAGAAGAACAAGCATGTGCCTACCTCCTATTTTAGTGTTGAGCATACTAGGGAAGTATGGCCAGATGTGATGGAGCTTATGGATTACCATCAAATTTCCAAGCTCATGCCAGTTAGCACTCCGTATTCCCCCGAGTTACTCACACAATTCTATGCCACTGTTCATTTCTCCACCGTGCCCAAGAGAACTATGACTTGGATGTGTCACACTACAGTTTGCACGGCTACTCTGGCAGAGTTTGGGGAATTATTTCAGCTTGAGGAACTTCCTTTTGCTCCGTGCTATAGTCGTCTCCATCTCTCCAAAGTTATGCCGGCTGAAGTTGGGCTTCGCCATTGCTATCCACCGGGAATAGGGCTCCGTGGAAAGATTTCCAAGACTTCTTGGATGTATCCCTACTGGAGAGTTGTTCAGGGCATCCTGAGAAACAATCTCAATTGCAAATATGGAGAAAAGGGTCAAGTTCGCCAGCGGATGATCAACCTTCTAAACCAGATTGTTCCCCTCTACATGAGAAAGAAGCAAATTGATATTCTTGACTACATGTGGCAAGAGATGCGCTTGGTGGTTCTTAAGGACAAGGTTCCCGTGTATGGTCCTTATCTGCAGACTCTTTTCAACACCAAGTTAAGCCCTGAGGTGATTGCGTCATATGATATGTATGTGCCTTCTCTTGTTACTATACCTGCTCCTCCTCCAGATGCACCTGTCTATGTCCCTCCATACCGTGGTCAGAACGTTGAAGATGAGGATGGTGAGGTTCCTAAGAAGCAAAATGTTATCATCAAAGCACTCAAGAAGATGAACTGCTTCTTTGCGGTGCAAAGGAAATCTGACTACAAGGCCTATGCCAAACAAAAAAGCTACAATCGCAATCAGCGTGCCATTATGACTCAGCTTAACCTTCCGGTTCCTGCTGCAAGCTCAGAGGAAGTCTCAGAAGGCACCTACATGGCACAGAATGAGTACACCTACTGGTTTGGCGATGATGCCTCTTCTCTTGCTCCATATTGGCAAGGGGACCCTGGTCAGTCGAGCTCCCGTCCAGCTGCACATGATGATGAGTATGATGTTGAGGATGAAGAGGAGGATGAGGATGAGGATGATGATGATGATGATGATGATGAAGAGTGATCATGGCTCTCACTGCTATTTCTCCCTTTTTGGTGTCTTGATGCCAAAGGGGGAGAGATTATTATATCCGGGGATTTGCATTACATTTGCGTTTTCATCGCTTGCATGTTTCCTTTCTCATTTGCATGTTTCTTAAGTGAACCCTATTTGTGAACTCTATGTGTTATGTCTCTATTGTAAGGATAATCTTGGACCCTCGTTATGCTATTGTAAGGATTTCCTCCATTGTTATGTTATTGTAAGGATTTCCATTCATATTATTCCAAGACTATCTCTATATGAAGTCCAAGGTAAGAAAAGTGCCCTCCAAGGTAAGGACTATGGTGAGAACTATTATATGCCCTTAGATGCTATCTATCATTTGTTCCCATTTGCTCACATTATACATATATATATGTCTATCTATCACTTGAGCAATTTCTTGTTGAATAATTTGTTGGCTTGTAAACTCTAGGGGGAGTTTCACTTAAAACTTAGACATGCTTAAATGAGACTTATTTTGCAAATCCTTGTGTTGTCATCAAACATCAAAAAGGGGGAGATTGAAAGGACATTGTCCGATAATCTTGTTTTGACGTTTGATTACAACACTTGGAAGTATTTAACATAATCTCTAGTATCAACAGGAAATATACAAAAAGGGAGAAATGCCGTATTATCGGAAATACAACAGGAAAGACGGGGTGTTTCAGCAGGCTGGCCGGCCCCCAGACCGGCCTAGGCCGGGCTCCAGGCCGGCGGCGTCTGGTGGGGGTCCGGCCCCCAGACCGGCCCAGGCCGGGCTCCAGGCCGGCGGCGTCTGGTGGGGGTCCGGCCCCCAGGCCGGCCCAGGCCGGGCTCCAGGCCGGAGGCCTCTGGTGGGGGTCCGGCCCCCAGACCGGCCCAGGCCGGGCTCCAGGCCGGCGGTCCTGCCTGTTCCTGTCTGCTGATCTGTGGCCGGCCCCCTGGCCGGCCTGGGCCGATCTCCAGGCCGGAGGCTTCTGGATGGTGGCCGGCCTACAGGCCGGCCCAGGCCGGGCTACAGGCCGGTGGCCCAGTTTGTTCATGCGTGTGCCCTTCCAAACGGCTAGTTTTCGTGAAGGGGTACTTATACCCCTTCATCTACCTCGGGACAACTACCACGACCAAAAGAAGAACACCACCATTGTTTGAAAGCTTCAAATCGATAGATCTACCTCTCTAGACACTCAATCACTTAGTCCTTTGGAGATTTGAGAGAGGAGACCTAGATCTACACTTCAACCAAACCAATTAGATTTCCCCCTTGATTTGTGAGAGGGGGCTTGCTACTCTTGGTGTTCATTGGAACCCTAAGAGGTTGTGGTCCTTCGGAGCTTTGGGAGCTACGAAGACTTTGCCGGGAGCCACCAATTAAGTTGTGGTGCGTGCCCCGGCCTTGGGCATCGAGTCTTGGCGGCTCGGTGCATTTGGTGAAGACCCTCCAACTTGTGGAGTGTGCTTCATCCTTGTAAAGGTTCTAGTTATCAACCTCAACGGCAACATAGTGACAAGTGCCTCGCCACATCGGTGGTAAGTCACAACGGAGATACGGTGTGCCATATCAAGGCTACTCGGTGTTTCACTTTGGTGAACACCGCGCCGCTCCAACGGAGATTAGCTTCCATTGGGAAGTGAACTTCGGGATAAATCTTCGTGTCATCTTGTTGTTTATCTTTGCACTTACCTTTACTTGTTAGCTCTAGCTTACTATATCTATATCTTGTGCTAGTGATCTTTTGCTCATCATATAAGGTTGTTCACCTAGTTGCATATTCTAGACAACTTATATTTGAGCAATATCTAATTAAAACGAAAAAGAATTAAAATTTGTAGTTAACCTATTCACCCCCCCTCTAGTTAACCTCATCGATCCTTTCAGAAAGGTATGGGTGGAATCAACACGTTCACAAATCGAATATATACGTCGACATTTGTGAAGACAGTCAGCAATCCAATTGGTCCGAAACAATCTCACTTTGGCTCGAGACTAGAGAATGTGAGGAAAGATGTGGAGCGAGCATTTAGTGTATTCCAAACCCATTTTACTATTATCCGATACTATTCTTTATCTTGGTTGCTAGATCAAATATGGAAGATCATAAATGTTTATGTTATCATGAACGAAATGAGTGTGGAGAGTGAGCTGTTTGATCGATCAACGGTTTGGTACCAGACCCCTCTTGCCGAGCCACATCAGCATGCCCCGACCGAGTTTTCTGAAGTTCTCGTCACACATCATCAAATTCGTGATTAAGATGTTCATAACCAACTATAAAATAATCTCGTTGAATACTTTGTGCACCCCCAAAGAAAGCGAGTAGTTCAATTGTCATGTTGTTTACTAGAATTTACCTAATTTTAATATGAATTGTTGTAATAACTAGATCATTTTCTATGTTTAAATTATTGTTAAACTATACAATCTAGTTATATGTTATTTAGATAGAAATATAAACATATCTATGAAACTAGACAAAAACGCCGTCGTCGCTAGGTCCAGCCCATTGTGCTAAACACAATATTAGAGAGGCCGATGAAGATGCTCCAAGGTGTACTATCATTTGAGAGAAGGAAACTCGTTGATACCCAAACTACTTACTTTCTCCGTCCCGAAAAGAATGTTATAAATTTCTCCATTTATAAATGTATCTATGGAGAAATGTGAGACATCTTTTTAGAACGGAGGGAGTATTTTTATTCTTACGAGAATTCATCTGAGCCCTTGATTCGATAGAAATAATACGGAGTAGTAAGATTGCCTTATCCGTAGAAATTCAACACATCCACAACGGTCAGGCTTGGCAGGAACAGCAGCAATGTCTTCGGCTCCCCCTCCTCCGGCGCCGGCTTCGCGGTCGTCCAACCCGGAGGCGCCTCCCCGCGTCGTCCGCCCGCCGCCGAGGCGTCCCCCGAGGGCTCCTGGACCGCCGCCGTGGGCTGAGCGGCGGCCCTCCGTTTCCGTCGACTACGACCGCGGCCGCCGCACCGCCCGGGTCGAGGTGGACGGCGTCGGCGCCGAGGCGCTTCCTTCGCGGCACCGCCTCCGCGTAGAGGGGAGCCGCTGGCAGAAGGACTGGAAAGTGTCCCAGGTCGCCGCGCGCGTGCTCGCGCTCCCGCCAGCCGACGCCCATGCCGTCGACGCCGTGCTCAACTGTTGGGCCGGGCGCTTCGCGCGCCGTAACTTCCCGCTCCTTATTCGTGTGAGACACCTCCGCAGTCAATGTGTTCGATGAAATTATTCTGTCTCTGACTCTCCGTGTTGGTTTCCTAGCTGTTCGATGAAATGAGTTGCCGGGCGTCCAATTTGGTTTATCATAGGTGTAAATGAAAAAGAAAATGCTGCGACCATTTCAACTGTTGGCCATTAGGGTGTCTTGAAACTGTCTGTATGGGTGTGCGGGGAGCTAATTCGCTGTCTGTTTTGGACAAATAATTTAGTAATCTGATCATCTAGGTATTTTGTAACACCTGTCATTTCGAGCCTAATTCAAGCATTAAGATCTTGTATTATTTTCTAGTTCCATTGGTGTAGTGAGCAGTTTTCGCAAGTTGTCCTCCATGTCCATCGTTGCACGTATTAGCTAGTTCTATTCACTAGTGAGAATAACTATTGATTTTAAGGATTCTCGGTTGATCATTTGTAACAGACTAACCGTGGGTTTTTTCATTGGGTTTCTCATGGCATTGTTTTTTTTTCTAAAATTTTCGGTAATTTAAAATTCTAGTTATTTATTTCATGGGAAACAGTCATTACCATCTTTCTGCTCCAATATATACTTTGCCTCTTACTAGATATAGTGTGCTGTGGTTGCCCTTATGAGGCTCTTAACCACTGAACCTACCAGTCACAGCCATCTTGTTAAGAAATCTCCCACCTCTGTAAATCCACTGACATAAAGCACTTACATAGTTTATATCACATGTAGGAAATCACATTTACCGGGTCATTGCAACATTCTGTACATGTGTTCCGCTGGATGAAAAATCAGGAGAACTACTGTGCTCGTAATGACATTTACGGTATGATGATACGATTACATGCCAGACACAACCTGGTTGATCAAGCACGTGGCCTGTTCTTTGAGATGCAAGAATGGCGGTAAGATTTCGTTTAGCTACCTTTGTTTGTACCAAAAAGTCAACAAGTCATAACAGTTCTCATGTTACTTTTTCAATCAGTCTATGTACAGATCACTAGATCATATAACATTTTTGGACCATTCTATCTGTTCAGTCTATGGATTTTTGACCTAACAATATTTACAGGTGCAATCCTGATGCTGACATATTCAACTCTCTAATCCATGCTCATGCTCGGGCTGGTCAATGGCGCTGGGCCATCAACATTATGGACGATATGCTTCGTGCTGCTGTTAGTATTGTTCTTTGAACCACAGATGTAATAATCATTGTATTCTGCATGTTCCGTTTTCTTCAATATGAGTGGCTACATGTGTTTTTGTTGTTTCGAGTTGTACATTCCTAACTATGGTATTTAGTTTTACTCTCGTTATGGGAAGTGATAGAGGCATCATCTGGGTGGCACCAGTAATGTAATGTTTGTAGATAGATTGTTAACGATATATATGGAATTATGGATTAGTACCACTTTATTTTTGGTTTACAGTGTTATACTACTCGTAATATCCATAGTTGGCCCTTGGCCTACCAGACTAAATCCATCATAGTACTAATTCACATATATCCTTAGCATCATATACAATGATGTACTATTGCTGGGATTCAACTGTATTGTTATTTAAGTTTATCGGGATGCACATTATCTCGACATACCTGTTGGAGTGTTGCCTTGTGTTTCTTGAATTTCATTGCTTATGCTAGGCTAGTGTTTCACTTAGAATCTCGCTTGCATTTTATCTGAATTATGAATTTTCAACTGTTTTTCTTTACTGAGGATATTGTAATGGCTGTGCTAGTACTTCTTGCTGAGCAGTTGGTGCCGGAATACCTGCAATTGTCCACTGCAGCACTAGCAAATAATAATGAGCTATTGGTGAAAGGGGATCAACATCAATAAGATCACCATGAAATGAAATGCCAGTCTCGGTACATATATTCTACATAATGCAACCTCTAGATTGCTCTGGCAACTGCTTTGGCAATTACGACTTCTAGAATACTTAACAACGTTCAGATAGTGATACCATGGTTGGCTGTCATAGTTGCGTTATTAATTTTATTCATCTGTTCTTCCTGCAGATACCTCCTAGCCGAAATACGTACAATAATGTGATAAATGCTTGTGGTGCTGCTGGTAACTGGAAAAAAGCTTTAGAACTTTGTAAGAAGATGACAAGAAATGGTGTGGGGCCAGACTTGGTTACGCACAATATTGTATTATCTGCATTCAAGAATGGATTTCAGTATTCAAAAGCCATAGCTTACTTTGATATGATGAAAGGAGCAAATATCACCCCTGATACTTTCACACTGAATATTGTCATCCACTGCCTTGTGAAAGTTGGACAGTACGGGGAAGCTATTGAAATATTAAACTCGATGAGGGAGAAAAGAACGCCTCCTCCAGATGTTGTTACGTATACTAGCATAATGCATTCTTATTATGTTTGTGGGCAAGTGGAAAATTGCAAGGCAGTCTTTGATATGATGGTTGCTGAAGGAGTTAAACCCAATATCGTGTCATATAATGCACTTTTGGGTGCTTATGCCTCACATGGTATGCATAGTGAGGCCTTGGGAGTTTTCAAGCTTCTGAAACAAAATGGTTTACGACCTGATGTAGTTTCCTATACCACTTTACTGAATGCCTATGGCAGGTCTGGACAGCCTGAGAAGGCTAGGGAGGCCTTTAATGAGATGAGGAAGAATTCATGCAAGCCAAACAAAGTCAGTTACAATGCACTTATTGATGCGTATGGATCGGCTGGGATGTTGAAGGAGGCCATTAGTTTGCTGCATGAAATGGAGAAGGATGGCATTCCTCCAGATGTTGTTTCAGTAAGTACTCTGTTGACTGCCTGCGGTCGCTGCAGGCAAATAACAGAAATTGACACGATTCTTGAAGCAGCAAAATCTCGAGGCATTGAACTTAATATAGTTGCTTACAACTCGGGCATTGGAAGCTATTTAAGTTTTGGAGATTATGAGAAAGCTTTGGAGTTCTACGCATCAATGATGGCTAGCAATGTCAATCCAGATGGTGTAACTTACAACATACTCATCAGCGGATTGTGTAAATTGGGAAAATATGCGGAATCTCTTAAATTTTTTGAAGACATGGTGGACTTGAGAATTCCATTGACCAAAGAGGTCTACTCGTCCTTGATTTGTTCATATGCCAAACAGGTAAGTGTTGCTTTTATTAGCTGTCTAGCTGTCTCTAAAGGATTGCTATGCTAATGATGATTCTCATACAGGGCAAACTAACTGAAGCAAAATCGACTTTCAGCTCAATGAAAGAATCCGGCTGCCTCCCTGATGTTTTGACATATACTGTGATGATTCAAGTCTATAGTGATGATGGTAAGATCCTCTTAGGTTGAGATAACATTTAAATAAATAGAACTGATCATGTATTTCTTATGAATCATAAGGGAGTTGGAGGGGCGCGTGGGACCTATTCAAAGAGATGGAAGGAAATGCTATACAGCCAGATGCCGTTATATGCTCATCCCTCATGGAAGCATTGAATAATGGAAGCCAACATGAAAGGGTCCTTCAATTGATGGAATTCATGAAGGAAAAATGCATCCCATTAAACCAAAAGGCTTATTTTGAGATAATAGCTTCATGCAGCATGTATGTGTATCTACTGTCTTAATTTGAACAAGCAGTTCTGAATTTGTAACTAGGTCTGTTATTACCTGAACTGTGTTTTCCCTCTGCTATTATGGTAATTAACTTGCTCTATATACATTTGGTTTGCGGATTTAATGGTAGAAACTTCCGGTAGTGTTACATATATACTCATGGACAACATAACTTTTTAAATATCATGTTTGTTTATCAGGTTATTGTTCTAGTAAGTCGCAAGTAGCCCTGCTTTTCTTTTGAGCAGCCATGCCAAATTTACATTACGTTAAAAAAGATGCTGAACATACACCATTATTAATAAATGGAGACATAATAGAGTTGTATATTACCATATTTATTGAGATAGCAGTATAGAACCTTCTTGCGGGTGGGGTCTCTCTAATTTGTGTTTGCTCAGTTTCTTTAATTGCCGATTTGATGTGTCGGTGCTGGGGTTATTGGACAAGCCTTGTTTGTTTGCTTGCTTATTCTTCTCAGATGATAGTACAGTAACATTCTTCCCAAATTAACAAAACGAAAGCAATAATGGAATGTTAATTGTGCTAAACCTGTGGTATTATTTGTTATTTCCAATGTTGAGCACCGACTAATTTCATACGCCCATGCACGTATCTTGTGTTAACTTGTTATACAGGCTTTTCATGCATTTAATAGTTGTTCAACTGTGTTGCTTGTTTACTTATCGATATTTTGCTTCCCTATAACAGGCTACGAGACTGGGAAACAGCAAGTGAAATAATTGAACATTTGGATTCCTCACTCTCATCCATTTCCCTTGGGACACTAAACCATCTCCTATTTTTTCTTGGAAAATGTGGGAAAACGGAGAGCATGATGAAGGTATAATTGGTCTCCATTATATAGCTGCCAATTCAGATTTTTTTTTGTTTCCAACTTCTGCTATGCAATGTGTGTACATAATTCAGCATCATTTCGTTTCATTGCTGGACCATCAATCTGCTATGTTATATGAACGAAAGTCAGTACTTGGTTGTTATGCCATTAATAGCATTCAATATTTTTCCTCAAACACAGAATCATTTAATATTTTTCTCTGTGCCATTTAAGAGGAACTATTTCTGTAAGATGACTTGCAGATTTGGTATGTCAATATTGCCTCTGCGGTACTAAATGGTTTTCTTGAATTTGAAGGCCCAAGTACCAATGCACATGTCATAGGTATAGTTCTTTGAAGGGACTAAAATTATTTATTTTAATTTTTCCCTCACGCAGCTGTTCTACAAGATGGTGAATTCATGCTCTCCTGTGGGCCTTTCTACGTATACGGTTCTGCTGAGAAATCTATTAGCTGTTGGGAAATGGAGAAAGTACATAGAGGTAAAAGGGGGTAATCATTGGCATTCACTAGGCAGCTGTATCACTTATGAATAAGAGCTGACTTCCATATCTGCTAGATTCGATTTGGATAACTGTAGTCTGACAACATGATGGTCTGCTGTAGATATAGCTTATATGTTTGGTAACAGGGACTTTACTAATTTTTCTGCTTTGGCCTGTCTTTTTTTGCTCGTTGTAACCAATATGTCATGTTGTGGCAACTGTGTCAAACGAGCGAGTTGACGGTACATTGAAAGATTTGCTTGTTTGACTTTTGCCTCCAGCAAACTATATAGTCCCCATAAAATGCTAGTTTGAGCGGAAGTTATATTAAAAAAATGATGGATGGTATTTTGTAGGTGCAAAACCTAATTCTTTCTCTCTTTTTTGGCACATGTAGGTTTTACAATGGATGGAGGATGCTGGAGTCAGGCCAACACTATACATGTATCAAAGTGTTCTTCCATACATGTGGAGGGACAATAGCATGGACTACGTCAACCTTATGCAAGAAAAAATAAGTATGATAATTCCTACTCTTAACTTTAGCAGAAGAAGTACGCTATTATTTTTAGAGTGAATTCCACTTTTTACCCTATATTTGTGATTTTGTGACACCAGTTACCCCATTTGATTTTGTGTGCCATGTTTTACCCCTTATTTGTAATGGTGTGTCAATATTTACCCCTTTTAATCCTTTACCTCGTTGCCCACTCGTGATCCTATGTGGACGCTGAATCAGCAATCCAGCTCGGAGGCGTAATTCACGTTCTTGTTTCCATCGCTAATTGAGCCAATTAAATCTAGCCCGCACCCAAATTCATATCCAGCCTGCACGTACCTGACTCTCCATGCTACTGCTAGTATTGTACACGGTTGATCTCCGCGGTGGCCGCTAACCCTAGAAACACATGAAGAGGAGTGGGGAATCGATCGACCGAGATCGTTCGCCTATGCCTTGAAGCGGTGCGGGCGTGTACTTGTGGAGGCCGAGCAGTACGTGCAGGCTGGGTTTGGATTTCAGTGCGGGTTGGGTTTCGTTGGCTCAATTAGCGAAGGGTGACGCCTCCGAGCTGGCTTGCTGATTCAGCATTTGAGATGACCGCGAGTGGGGCCGAGTTGTCATACGGGAAAAGGATTAAAAGGGGTAAATATTGACACAATGTTACAAATACAGGGTAAAACATGGCACACAAAATTAAATGGGGTAACTACTGTCATAAAATCACAAATAGGAGGTAAAGAGTGGAATTCACTTATATTTTTTATCATGCGATAACCTCTTTCTATTTTTTCTGTCATTTGTAACCTTGTTGAATGTGCGATTGATCAATACCTCAATTGATATTGTTATTGTTCTTGTTAGGCCTTTTCATTTACATGGTTTAACATTCTCATTTTCTTAACTTTCATTTTCTGGGAAGTGATGTCTTTTTCGGATATTCAAGTAATCCAGATATTCAAAAACATAAAACGTTGATGCATTCAGTAATCCATTTGACAGACTAGAATGAGATTTGAAAGAAATTCAGAGACTACTGAGTGTCTGAGTTCCGCCTTCTACTTATATGGGACACTTATTGTATTCTCGGCCTTTAAATCTTCCATCATCTCAGATTCTTCTTGAATGTCCATAATATATGAAGTGTGTCTAGTTACTCTTGGACGTGAAACAGCATGCATAGGGGTGTTAGTGTGATCTTAACTTACCCTGCAAATACTCCGATCATGTCATGCATGATATGTGGACACATGGCATTTGAATAAATTGATCAGGAAATAGTGTTTTGGTCATCCAGCTTTCGAGAAACTGATGAGTGCGAACCAGTAAGCACTGACTAGTGCCGACCAGTACCCGGTTTGTTTTGTGACCTTCAGTTTAACTGTCTCATATGCAATTATTAGCTATTGAAATAGGTAGATATCCGCGTCAGTATATGTTGCAAGCCATCACACTTGAACCTTCTGAGAACGTGATCTTGGAGAAAATCCCACAAGAGAAAAACTGGTTATTCCATTCTGTGGCCGAAATCTGGTCACATGCGGAACCAGATTCTGGAACCCTGTCGTCATCCTTTGCGCGACGATGTGCTCAAATTACTACTTGTATTAACCAAAAAGGAAAAAAAATTGTATCGAAGTTACTTTATTTTGACCTGTGATCCTTGTTCGTATGCAGCGTGAGCTAAGCTTGTGTGTTTCTGTTTGTCAAGTGACTTACGCTGAGCGTTGCACCTTTTGTATCTAAGTCTGTTCTGAATCACCAGATGCCTTGAGAGAGAAGATAACATGAGCCTCAGACATATATGCATGCCAGTAATGTGAAGCAATTCCCTCGTGAAATAAGTGGATAGCACCGAACATAAAAGATGATGGTGAGTTTGTTCTCAGGAATGAATACTGCCTCCAGAAGGATTATCCAGGTAACATTGGGATTCATAGACCCAAAGTGTTTAAGGTTTTCTGCTAATCAGAACTGACATTTATTTTCCAGGTCAAGGTAAGGTCTAAATCTAGCCCAGCTAGGTGCCTCGGCCCACAATCTCACATTGGTCTAATGGTACAAGAGCATTGTAAAAAGATGATAGCATCCAGGAAAAGATCGGTTGCTGCTACATGGGTGATACTCTACTCGCTTGACTTCAAAAAGGTTGAATAGATTGCTTCTATCTAACTATCTTGGCAAGTACTTGACAAGTACCGGTCAAATCCTAAGATACTGCATTACGATTCACATTGTTTCTCTCAAGAAATACCTTATCATTCACTGTTGCTGCTACACTCTGCTCGCTTGACTTCTGAAGGGTTGAATAGGTTGCTTCTATCTTGACAAATGACAAGTACACGACAAGTACCGTGTCAGGATCCTAAAGCAGTGCAACTCTGCTTCTACACCATCAGTTTGTCAGTTAACGAACAGCTGCTGATGCTGGGCCTGAAGATCCAACGGTTCAAGTTGTTGTACCGTCTCACTTTCATTTAAGCAAACTGTTGTAATAAATCACTCTTACTGCAGTGAGTGCAGCTTAATGTAATGACTCAAACATAATCACGGCTCCAACTTACTATAAAAGCTGGAGAGCAGGTGGATGGGCTGCGTCATATGAATCTTTATCTTTACCTAATAATAAAGTAAGAGTTGCTTCTCTCAAAATTTTCGTCCAACTTCTTTATTGCCCTTATTTTCGAAGATAATTACGGACACTGCCACCTCTTATAAGTTGAAAAACGTTTCGCCTAATAACTGGGACGCCTCCGTTCTAAATCTTTTTCTTCCACGCTACCAGCCAGGCCGCTGTGCTCGTGAGCTCGTCGCCGCCGTACTGCAGGGCGAGCCTGCGCCTCAGCGCCAATACGCGCACCGCGCTACCCAAGCACGTCGGCAACGCAGCCAGGCCGTCATGCTCGTCGCCACCATGCAGCCAGGTCACCGCGCTCGTCGCCGCCGTTCTACAGGGCGACCCTGCTCCTCGCTCTCCTCCTCCCGCCCCCTCGCCGTCGCCCCATCGCCCGCATCGGCCACGCCTTGACAAGCTGCTGAGTTACCTTGCCAATTCATTCTGGTAATGTCTGTTCGTCCGCGGCGGTCGCTGCCACGCTGGTCTCCACAAGGTCCATGACTTGGGTTTTCAATCGACAAATCGCACGGATGGACCTTCAGCGTGTCTCCAGTTTGAATGTTTGATGCCTTCACAGTGTTCGAGATCTGGCAAAAAAGCTGGATATGAGCGTGTCTCCAGTTTGATGCCTTCACAGTGTTTACAGATCTGAGGAAAAAGCTGGATACACCTTCGTGGATGTATCCCGTAATGGTTTACGCTATTGTTCCTAAAATAATCTAGATAATGTATGTGTGCTGGAAAGAAGTCTGAATACTTTGTTGATTCAATCTGACAAATTGTCTATTTACCCTGGATGCATTTTTTTTGAAGCAAAAACCGTAGAACAATTGTTCTACCCTGGATGCATTGCTAATTGAATCTGAAAAAATAGCACCAGAATTGCATCTTCAAAAGTTGACTGAAATCTGTAGACGAAAATGCGGTGGCAAATAGCATATTGAAGAAATATAAGGTACATCTTTTAAAACGAAAAGGGACTACTTGACAAAATATTGACATAGTCCGGGATGTTTTTGGCAAAATTAACTGATGTTAGATCTATTCGTACTTACAAGAAATCAACAAATACATTTTGATCTCTAATGTCAGTGCAAACCGAAGACACAATGTTTTAGAGAGCTTGCCACGCCACGTCGACATATAAAGAGTGAAATTTGACACTTTTGTTGGACATTTTTTTGGCTTAGGGTTACATTGGTCGATCGATTTTTTGACAACATTTTGATCGTGCCAATTTTCCATCCAAAAGTATATTTTTTCCGTTGCAACGCACGGGCATGTTTGCTAGTAAACTCTAAAGTCCGTTCCCTCTTTTGTTGTCCCCCAAACCTCCTTTTCCTTGTAGCTTTACTGCTTTAGATGCAAATCCTCTGTTTTCCAGCATATTTTTCGTCAGATATCTTGCTCATAGTTGCTGTGTCAGAGTAGGGTCCTCACAATTCCTATGGAGAATGGCTCACAACAGTTTGCCTCATCAGCTCAGCTTGCTACGTAGAGGGATGGATCTTGTAACAGACTGAATGAGGATAGCGGACACTTGTTCCTGCGATGCAAAATCTTTTAAATATTTATGGATAGTTTTGGGACTTCCCCAGACCCCACTGGTGGGGTCCTCTATGCACTGTCTATCTTTTATGGATAGTTTTGGGACTAGAGGAGGTGCGCCAGGAATTACTCGAGTGTAGTGGTTCACTGGAGATGATTGAAAAAATCGTGAAGCTGCAAAGGGAGAAAAAGCTTCTTGCCAATACACTGCTATTGTGGTTGTAGAAGGATAGAAACAAAGTTGTGGCAGGGGAGAAACGAAAATTCTGAAGATTCCTTGGTAATCCCGATAAACAGAACAGTGGCTGAATTCAAACAATTTTGTATGAAGGAGAGCAACAAAAAACAGGCAGTGCAGCACACCTGGGGAGCTCCAACAGGGGATGAGCTGAAACTTAATGTTGATTGCAGCTTCTGTGTTAGGACTCACACTTGGGGTTGGAGTTTTATCGCGAGGGATACTAATGGCCATGCCGTGGGTGCAGGTGCAGATACTATCCCGCATGCGAAGCAGCAGCATGTTTGTCAAGCCTCTAGTGGGCCAGTTCATGGGGTATGAGCAAGATTCATGTCAAGACTGATTCCCAGAAGCTCCTACAATCCATCACGACCAATACCCAAGATCTCTCAATCAATGGCTATTTGTTTGCGAAATTAAATTCATCGCTAGACTGAACTTTACTAGTTTTTCAGTAAGCTTTTGCCCACGGGCATGTAATAATGTTGCAAAAGCTTTGGGACGTTTGGTGTGAGTCTAGGACACTGGTCCCCAACCATTGGCCAGACGGTGCTCTTGAGTTTGTACATGGTTTAGTGGCCAGTGACCTCACTGTGCTCACCAGTTAATGGAAGCATGTGTTCCATCTAAAACAAAAGGTGCATACTCGCTCCTAGGAAGCGCTGGCGCAGATAGCTGTAGAAGAGGAGTTGTTTGAGGCGGCGCAAGCACAAGCGCAGTAGAAAGAACGATTGGGATCTGGTTGCCTCAGGAGGTGCTCAACATCAATAGAAGGCTCGATCTTCAACATCAGTCAAGGATCTGCATGGTAACAACTCAAAATTTACACATATGGTAGCACATCTTGGTCTGTCCATGAATCAAAAACCACCGCCCCCACGCTGTACCAGAGTCATCCTCCACGACGAGCGGAGTGGATTTCAGTACTCATCCACACAATTAGGCAAATCTCAGCCCAATCTTTGAGGAGGGACACCGCTCGTAACTCCCTCATCTGCTTATCCCACACAACAAGCAAACCGTGCTTTCATATACACCAATTCAGTTGGGAAACCTGAGTCAGCATCCACTCCCTCACCCAAATTCCCCCCATCCACACGACCCCTTAATCCCCAAACACTCAACATTCAAAATTCTCAGCCTTTCTCTACACCAGCAACTTCAACACCAAGTTCATGTGCATGAACTTCACACTTTTAGTATACTGCAATTTGCAAACCCATAAACCCACCCACGTGGATATTCCTATGCAACATCAAGCGCAACCATACAGTTATCCCTGCGCACCTCCTTTCCCCTCTAACACAAACCCCTATTACCCTTACCCATCTTATTACCCCCACCCATGCAAATGCCATATTACTCTTACACCAATCGCACAACACCAAACACCTCAACCCCAGCCAGTTTACCCACCCAACAGATTTCCAGAACAAAATGGCAGTGACAGAAACAGGCCAAACAACACCGTGGAGCAACACGCTGATATGAGGCCACACTATCAACACCACCACCATTACGAGCCCTCTATCAGAACTCTGAGTATAGATTTACCTCCATTTCACGGAGAAAATGCTGCATGATGGATACAAGAGTGTGAAAGTATCTTTGAGCTAGCAGGAATTGAAACCGAACACACATTCAAATGGGCCTATGCACACATTCGAGGCAAGGCCAAGACTTGGCTTTCTAGTTATTGTTGGGAAAATTGGGCACACCAAATTAACCCTTAATGGATTAGCACACAATTAACATGATATGAAAATACGCAGCGGAATAAGATGTAAACTTCAGCACCACTTGTGTACTAACTCACGGATCGTTGCTCGTGTCGGAAGGAAACATGCATCAAACATATATGGAGCAGAAAGGACACTTCTAGCCTGCTCACAAGGGTAGACAATGTCTATCCTAAAGAGAGAAGCTCGCTCCCAGGGGTAGACAGTGTCTATCCTAGGGAGAGAGATCTCAGAATAGCAGCAGAAATCAACACACAGGGACACCAATACTTTTACGTGGAAAACCTCTCAACATGAGAGGAAAAACCACGGGCCGAAGCCACCCAAATCTTCTTCCACTATTATGAATGTGGGATACAATAAGTTCTTCCCTAGAGAGCACTAGAGGATCTCATACAACAAGATTTAGGGCATAATAGATGGGGATTGGAACAATCTCACCAAAGATGGTGGAATCACAGCTTGAAGGAGACAAGGTGGTGGATCTTGACTTCACAACCTTGTGGGCATGACGCGTGCTTGATCTCAAGCTTCTTCCTTCAACTTCTTCTTCTTCCCTTTTCTCTCTTGGTTTTCTTCTCCAATGGAGGCTATACTGGATTTTCGTCACTCTACCTAGTGGTGCCTGGCTGGGAGGGTTAACATCCCCATCCATCATGTGCAAAGTCCATAATGACCCTGAGTCATAACCCTAATCGGTAGTGGGCTTCTGCACCTGTTTAGGCCGCCTGAAAGGCTTCATAAGGCCATCTCCTCACAGCCCACATGAGGAGGATTCCCAACAAATCTCCCCCTCCAACTCATGTGGGGAGCATCGCCAGACCTGCTACCTTGTAACATACATGTAGCTTCTCACTTGGCAGTGTCTTGGTCATCATATCCGAACCATTGTCGTCGGTATGGATCTTCTGAAGATATATCAACTTGGAACTCACAACATCTCGAATCCAATGATACCTCACATCAATGTGCTTGGTTCGAGAATGAATGCTTGAATTCTTGGCAAGGTAGATAGTCTGGTTATCACAAAACAGATTGTACTTCTCTTGCTTCATGCCCAACTCTTGCAAGAAGTTCTTCATCCACAACACTTCCTTACAAGCATCAACCGCTGCGATGTACTCAGCATCTGTGGTTGACAGTAAAATGCATTTCTGCAATCTTGATTGCCATGACACTGCTCCCCCTGCATAAGTCATCAGGTATCGAGAAGTAGACTTGCTACAATCTTCATCACCAGCATAATCTGCATCTATATAGGATCACCGCTTTCAAAGCATATGCATAATCTAGAAGTACCTTCGAGATACCTGAGAATCCACTTCACTGCATTACAGTGAGCTTCACCTGGATTTGTCATGAACCGGCTAACAAGTCCAACTGCATACACAATATCAGGCTTAGTGCACACCATGGCATACATCAAACTATTCACGGCAGATCGGTACGGAGAAGAAGAATTTAAGAGAGAAAAAAAAGGCAAAACAGAGGTAGCAAAAACCACCCTACGGCACACCTCTCGACTCTCGAGTCTCAACTTCTCGAGCCTCGCTCGCCCTCCTCCATCAGCGCCCTGTCCTTCCACCGCCGCATTGTTCCCGCCCACCGCAGGAGGCGAGTCCGGCGGCCACACCAAAGAGGAACGCGCGCAGAAGGCGCGTCGCGCGTTCGACGACCGGATCGGATCGATTAGGTGAATTTGAAGGAAGGGAAGGCAGGCAGGTAGCGTCGGGCGGCATGTGCGATCTGGTGGCCCGCACGGGGCGGCTCCAGCAGCGCTACGAGGACGGCCGTCGCCTTGTCGCCGGGTGGGTTAGTAGTGGCCCTCTCTGTACTGTCCTCTCCTGTTTCCCCCACCACGACTAAAGCATCTTTTTTTCTCCAATCCGATTCGATTGGTTCGTAGACAGGTGCGAGCGCATGGTATCCTTGATTCGTTAGAATAATGCGGCAAGCAGGACAGGCATCCTGTTCGTGGTTATTCTTGTGTAAAAATAATACAACTGCTTGCTGTAGCTGGCGATTAGATGCATTTTCTTGTACTGAGTTAGGACTATCGTGTGTAGGTTTGTAGGTTCAGCACGTGCGGCTAAATCATGTGAGGAGGTGGTCCTGATCAATGAGCAGTAACTATAGTTGCCATTAAGTTACCTCCGTAGCACCTGGTGATGGCTCCACTGTTTTGTTCCTTCCTGGATTTGCCTGGTTGTTCATGCGATTGATAAGGTAGGGTCCAAGACCGTGACGTTAATTTAGGTAAAAGAAGTACCAGCTTCAGCGCCGGTGGTGTGCATGGATTAGGGATTATGATGAAAAAGAAGTTTATGGACTGATTGACTGGTTTCTTCTCAGTGAATGCCTTATGCTAGGCCTGGCAAATCTGGTAGAAATACATGGATATAGCCATATAGGTGTGTGTGATGGGCCATAATATCGTGCATAGGGAGATGAATTTGGATCGTAGAAATTACCTGTACTAATGCAGGGAATTCCATTTCCCTAAGTATGATTAGATAACTGTATCTGCAAGAGATCAAAATAACTTGGGGTGGTGATTGGTGCTATATTCCAAATCATGTTGATCTCCATAAGCGTTTTCAGTGGATGATATGAACATTCATTTTTTCTCTTTCAAATAGCTAGAAACTTCAGGATACAAACTGCATTTCCAGTTCTTCACCACTAAGTGAATCTGACCAAGCATTCTGGAACATCGCCACTGGATTGAACAAAACTTGATTTTCTGTCGTTGCTGATCTATATTCATCTATCTTAATATAAATATGGTATATAGACGAAAAGTAAAGACTTGTTTGGTTTCCACCATGTTCTACTGTATTATTCCAAGCACATTCTTAAGCTTGATGTTATTAATATCCCCACACTACACCGAGAAAGTATGAAGGAGAAAAAAACAACTACAGTTGCAACGTAAAACTGCATAATCGATGCTTAGTAATCTTTCATGTTGTTTTTCTCTGAGCTGACTTAATGCCCCTAGTTTGTGTTTTGAATAGTCTTGCTGACCTTCGTCTGATACTTCGTCCTTCTATATATGTAGGTGCATACCATTCAGATATAAATATAATAACGACGAAACTTCTGATGATGAACAGAAAGGGCTTGTCGAAGTTCTCATGATCAACTCCCAGAGTGGACCAGGTCTCCTATTTCCAAAGGTATTAGCATCGAAACATATGTGCCTGAGAGAACCACGCAATTGAGAAATGGAAATATGAAATGTCTGCGTGCTTCAGTTACCAAAATAATCGAAGCAATGTATTCAGCGGATACTGCTTCCTACAAAGTTGTTGAGTTGTATGCCTGATATCCTGTCCAGATTGACTTATTATTAACTGGTTATCAAAGGTATTAGCATCGAAAACATCTGTGCCTTAGAGATCCACGCATTTGTGAGAAAAGAATATATGAAATGTCATTTTCTATGTTTGCTTCAGTTACCAAAATAATTGAAGCAATGTATTCAGCGGATAATGCTTCCTACAAAGTTGTTGAGTTGTATGCCTGATATCATGTCCAGATTGATGCATTATTCACTGGTTATTGAGCAATATTGTGTTCTGCTCTGATGGTGTGCGTGAGCAAGATGATCAATAAATATCCCTTATAAGAGCCTGATTGAGCAGGCACTCTGAGGTGTAAAATACTGGCAAGTTAGTTATTTAGATTTTCACTGGAAGATATGCAAGTGCCAGGCCAAGCAAGGAACCATTTCTGTCTATAGCTCCTAGTGCATCATATGAACTAGCAAATTGGGGTTCTTTATCTTCCTTCCATTTGCTAACTTTATTTTTGTAATTTATTGAGTGAAATCTCATTTTGCATTCTTTCAAGGGGTTTGCTTGTCCATATACATTATATCTGATCACTTCATTTCTATTTAGTTCTTAGTAGCGAGTATTATCCGATGATTTTTGTTTATGTAGCGTGCTGTTCTCTTTGAACATGCATTGCATTTTATAATATAGGTTCCTTTGTTTTATGCATCTTGTTGCTGCAGGGAGGATGGGAGAATGATGAGACTGTTGAAGAAGCAGCTGCTCGAGAAGCTATCGAAGAAGCTGGGGTTCGAGGAGATTTAGTGGTGAGATCTTAGATATAGTCTCTTTGGACAATTCTATTAATTTATCCCGGTATGTTATGTTCATCATAAATATACATGTTAAATACAAAATGTTAGTCCATCATTGTATCCTGACAGTGACAGATCTTTTGATTGTGACCTTTTCTTAGAGACACATGCAAAATTGTGTTTTTGATTGATAATACTATATGAAGTTTCTTGTTTGATGAAGACACACAATTTTGAAACTGTGGGAGGACCAGATCCATTCAACCCTTAAACTTCTAATATTTGTGTATGGTGCACTCTACCATCTGAGAACTACTTGTTCCCATGACTTACCCTGAAAGTGACCCTTAAACATATTAGAGACTCTGGAACTTCCAGTTTTAGCTGGTCAGGCAGAGTCAATATCCACTATCCAATAATACTATTTGAGACTAAAGTACTCACATGCTAACACAAGTTAAGTGCGGATCTTGACTTCCATTGCACAACCCGCTACTCATTTTGTGATATTGACGTTCACATGTTCTTCAAATGGCAATGTGGTTATTTTAACAACTAGAGGGGAGAAGTAACTTCGGAAATTATGTGCGGTTTGATCTTCTTATTGCATATACATGTCTTGGTAACTTGAAATTCTAATTATTTTTTCCCCATATTTGCACGCTTTCTTTTAGATAATAATGTACTCCTAAGTAATTGTTGCTTGTTGGATCATAATACAGACCGAAACCATGTTGTGTACTTTGCTACTGTATCAACAATGATTTTAATCATAACTATGTATTGTACCATACCTGGGCTGACTGGTATCAAAAGCCACTTCGTTGTCGTTGGAATTTGTAAATGCAACTTTTTTCTAGCCATTTTTTAGATATGCAGGGCAAGTCAAATAATTTAGTTGTGTGATTACAAGGCTTGCTCACGATCATTTGATTTTAGTTTCTGTTTAATTAACTAGTAAATGTTTCCTAGGGACTAACTTGGGCATGCTATTTATTCCCCTGTTAATTTTGTTCTCTTGCAACTTTAAGTCATGCCTATGTATATCCTGTTCAGTACTTGTTTGCTTGTATATGTTGTACCACCGCACTTACTGTGTGGTTCTTCCTGTGCATAAGCAACTCTTGGGCCTGTACGATTTCAAGAGCAAGACGCATCAAGATGAGTTCTGCCCTGAAGGCATGTGTAGAGCGGCAGTGTTTGCACTGCACGTGAAGGAGGAGCTTGCCTCTTGGCCCGAGCAGAGCACCCGCCAGAGGAGCTGGCTCACCGTTCCTGAGGCGGCGGCACAGAGCAGGTACCCATGGGTGCAAGAAGCCCTTGTCACAGGCTTCTCTGGTTGGCATGAGAAGCGGAGCAAAGCGGGCTCTGGTGCGGGTCCAAGCTCAAGATGACCAGTCCCAAGCATCAGAGGCATATTCTTCCTTTTTTGTTGTTGTTAGCCCTGGCCCTGCTAGGGGCAAACTTAAGAACATGAAGGTGGCCTCTGATGCTCCGTAGATCTTTTACCCCCTTTTTTTTTGATGTACAATCTAGTCATAGTGTCATCGGTTGATCAATTCGAGAGTCGTTGGAATTGTAATTGTTGAATCGATTCTCGTGGTTACACGCCGGGAGTTTTAACTTTATCACTTGGTCTGTTTGCGAGGCGCATGCTTACAATGCATCAAATCAAAGATGTTTCCTTTTAATGAGAAAATTGTGCGGACTGTGCTTATTTGCAACAGATGGACAGCAATCCAAATTACCAGTGTTGCTATTAGTAAGCAGCATAATAAGTATATTAGAAAGAAATTGAAACGAGACAATAATGCAAGGGATTGGTGTGCATCTTAGTGCAGTGTCTTTGTTTTCGTAAACATCTTAGGGCAGTTCTGCGTAGCATCGGATAAGTTGATGTTCTATTTGGCAAACAAGATTTACCATGTGGTTTCTGAATTTCAGCGCAAGCCAACTGCGCCACGAACCGACTCCTGTTTTAATTAAGCTCAGATTTCACTTTTTACTAAGCTCATATGGACAGACACCATGTTATTTTCATCCTCTTATTATGTGCATGATATATGTGTATCCACACAAAAATATGGCTTTCCCGCTGCACGTCGAAGAACATCCTAGGCGGCGACGCTGACCGGCGCGGCCCCGACGGCGCTGAGGATCTTGTCGTCGAGGTCGAAGGTCATGGCCTTCTCTCCCCTGCCGCTGCTCGCGTACTCGGCGAACCGCTCCTTGAGGTCCTCCGGCAGGTTCGTCGAGCTCGTCCAGCCCAGCACCTCCTTCGCCGCCCGAGGCTCCGCGTAGAAATGCTGCAAACCATGGCGATTAATCGCAAGCTAGCACTTTTTTTGCATGATGATACCATTTTAATTTAGTTACCATGTTGCGGAAGGGGAAGGCCTTCTTGGCGTCCACGCCGAGGGCGGCCGGGTCGTAGTGGACGATCTCTGCCGTGGCGCCCGCGGCCGCCGCGCACATCTTGGCCAGGCCGTCGAGCGTCACGGCGCGGTCGCTCACGCAGTTGAAGATCTTCCCCGCCGCCGCGTCGGGGTTCTCCACGGCGAGCGTCAGCATGCTGCCCAGGTCCCTCGCGTGGGAGATGTTGGTCAGCTGCATCCCCGACCCCGGGATCGGCACCGGACGCTTCCGCACGATTCCTGCAAAAGGTTCAATCACGTCAAGACAACATACGTCAGTTTGCTTGCCGATCTGGCCTTTGATCGATGTTGCAAAATGAGCTAGAAATTCTTACTGTCGAAGAACCACTCCTCGCAGTCCTTGTTGTTGCCGGAGCCGATCATGTACTGCGGGCGGAACGAGGCCCAGCTGCCGAACTCTGCCGCGATATACTTTTCCACGCCGACGTGACCGGCGCTCTCCTTCACGGCGTCCTGCGCCACGCACGCGCGATGATGGAATCAGACTCTGCTTTGCAGCGAAAAATGACACTAACAAGTGCAAGCACGTTTATATTACCCCCTCGACGTGCGGCAGCTCGTCGGCCGGAGTGTAGATCCCGGCGCTGCTGATGAACAGGAACTGGCCCACGCCGGCCGACTTGGCCCAGTCCGCCACCGGCCTGCACGCAACCGAAAAATCATTCTTTGTTTTGAAGTCTGAACCCTTACTTCTGTGTCAGGAGAAAACAGACGCAGCTAACATACTTGACGGCATCGAGGTTCTTGCCGTTGTTGTCGAGCACGACGTCGAAGGACGCTCCGCCGACCGCCGCTCCGACGTCCGCCGGTTCACCCCACACCGTCTTCGCCCCGGCGCTCGTCAGCTCCTGCATGCATTTGCCCCCACGATACGAAATCCATCAGAGAAACACCAACACAGGGGAAGCCTGCCTGCCACCGATCACCACCGGCGGGTGCGGAGCCCCGTCAAGTCTAATTAATTCGCACCGAGAAGCGGGAGAACGGGGGCTTCTTCATCTTGTCGGAGCCCTCGTCGCCGACGGTGAGCACGGTGACGTCGTGCCCGGCGGCGAGGAGCGCCTTGGCGAAGTAGAACCCGATCACCGCGTGCCCGCCGCTGTTGGTGTTAACGACCAGAACGCTCTTCTTGGCCGCGGCGGCCTGTGCACGCACCGACACGGCCGCGGCACGGGCCGTCGGCGGCGCCGCGCGTCTCCTCGCAACGATCGCGCCGGCCGCGCGCGGGAGGAATGACGATGACAGCGACGACGGCGAGCTCGTGATGCGGCCTGGGGTGAACGCCACGGCGGCTGCCGCGGCTGTGGCGGTGGTGGCGGGAGAGAAGGCCATGGTGGGGGGAGGGAGGAGATGAGAGGAGGGAGTGATGAGTGGTGGGCACGGGATACTGGGATAGGGGAGAATTTGTAGCTGTGTGTGTCTGTGAGGCCATGTGGAGTTGGACGTTATTTAACGGCTTCCGTGATTTCCCGCGCGCGCCATGCTAAAGATTGAATTTCTCGGGTCTTTGATGGCCTTCAGGTCACGCTAAGGGCATGTTCAGCGGTTCAGCCGGCAGCGTCTGTAGCACGCGTCCATATCAGCTATACGATCTTTTTTTTTTAACAGAGCTATACGATCTATTGTACTCCACAGCACGTACAATAGGTTGTCTGTTTCGTCGGCTGTAAAGTCTACTAACTGCCCCGTAAATCATGCTAATAAAATGAGGTAATTTTGCGCACGATATGGGACGAGCACGGATACAACGGTCTTTATTTCTACAGACAGACCTGACCCGTTTTTTCCTTTCTCTCTCTCCCGCGTAATTTATTTTCCTATTTGGCAAGATTTACCGGCAGCTGACTGTACATCGATGTACGTGCCCTAAAAATCCGGCGCTCGGGAGGGAGAAAATTACGGGCCGGAAACTGAAACGAGAATCCAATCGGGCCCGTAGGCCCCGCTTGGGAGCTCGTTTTATTTTCTCTCCGTAAATTTCTACCCACATGCATAGCTAATTTACACCACGGGAAAGAAACAGACCTCTCGTGGTCCATAATTTTTTACCCCCGTTTTGGACTAATATCCAACCAACCAAACGGGGTCTTTAGTAGTAAGAGCATCTCCAATCGTATTGTATTGCACTAGTTTAGTCCTTCATTTTCGTGTGGGCACGTCTGGATTCTTATTTGTTGGTGTGTCCAGTCATGTTTACCAAAATTGTCCGGTGATTTAATTGTTGGAGAAGAAGAGAGAGTGGTAGAAGGGGAAAATAAGAGAAAAAATGGTCTAGAGTGGACCACACGGACGATCCGGACACACTCGAACACCTTCGTACTTAGCCCATACCATATATTGATTGAGTCGGACGAGTCCGGACATATAGGGACAAAGTAAGGGACCGGTTGGGTACACTATTTTACTCTCTCCTCTCAAGACACTGACTGGGTTGTCCGCCCGGAGGGGGGGGGGGGGGGGGGGGGGGGGGGGGGGGGGTAGGGGGCATGAATTTTAAATTATGTATTCCAAAGTACAAATTTAACATGTAATCAGACATAACTCTGATGGAATGTTGCTACATGGAGAATAGTTGTTTAAACTCCCGAGCTGCAGGGAGCACCTTTTCTTAAGTACAAAATAATCATTTTAAATCTCAAATGTATTGAGAAAATATAAATGTGTATTCAGGTGTCTAGTATGTGTGCCATCGATATGATATATAACTGTGGTATTTCCGTGCACGCATTCTCGTATCCATTTCACGAGCTTTCCCGGTGGAGCATCTTACTTTGTAAATTTTAATTTGCGAGTCCCAACTTTCAAACATTAATTTGCTTTCTAACATGCTTTTGAATTTCTAACATGCTTTTTAAAGGATGTATCGAGAGGTACAATTTTGAGTTGTAAATATGTAATCTGGCATTACGCTCGGTAAAGAAACGCTGAAGAAGCACCAACTCCATTACGCATGCTCTCGGCATAACTGCCGGAAGTATGCCGAGTGCCAAACTCATGGCCTTGGCAACGTGGCCAATTCATGTCGTGACTGACTTTCCACTAGTTTGCGAGCCGCTAGGCATAGAATAAGCAATGCACTACGGGACAGCACGACTTTGCCGTGTGACAGGGGTGATTGCCGTGTGCTAAATATCGGGCACACGGCAAAGTCAATCTTTACCGTGTGCAGCACACGGTAAAGAAAAACGCACGGCACTGCATCAAATAAAACACACGGTAAAGAGCAGCACACGGCAAAGAAACAAATAGGCACACGGCAAAGAGGAGCGCACGGCAAAGCCGGAGGACACGTGTCCATCCGAAACGGCGGGCCAAACGGCGCAGTTACGGCGCGTCTTTGCCGTGCGCGACACTAATCTTTGCCGTGTGCAACACACGGTAAAGAGAGTTTCCATTTTTTTTGTACGGGATGCTAAAATGTAATCTTTACCGTGTGCAACACACGGTAAAGACAGTTTCCATTTTTTTGTACGGGACGCTAAAATGTAATCTTTACCGTGTGCAACACACGGTAAAGACAGTTTCTATTTTTTTACGGGACGCTAAAATGTAATCTTTACCGTGTGCAACACACGGTAAAGATAGTTTCCATTTTTTTGTACATGCGCGGAATGCATGGCTATTAATTAACGATTAGATAGCACTTATATGTATTTTTGGAGGGCGTCGATCGGTGATACGTGCACATGTATATGCAATAATTGTAAAACAAGATTATATTTACCGCGAAGAAATAGCCGAGATTTGAACAAAAATTTAGCGCGTGCGGGAGGCCTACTTGTCATGTCTTTGCTGTGTGCCACGCACTGTAAAGAAAACGTTCATTTTTTTAAAGAAAATCAAAGAAAAAGTTCATTTTTTTACACACATTAAATGACGCTAAAATGTGACCTCACATAAAATAATACAAAGTGAAAAGTCCATTTTATTCACACACACACACGATTCGGAGGGAATGAGCTCGAAACCCCCCCTCCGTGCGAACCGGAGGGAATCTTGTGTAGATTTTCCGTTTCCCATGTCCCTATGGCCTACCGTAACACAACCAATCAAAAAAGTCCAATGGTCTACCCCCTTTCGATGCCGGTCAAAGGGGGTAGACGGTAAGTTTGACTATTCTCTAGCGGGGTGACGGTTTCATCGAAGCAGGGCTCCGGAGCGTCGGATTCCCACCGAAACCGAGGTGGTGCAATACCATATGTATACAAGTGTGACGGGAGGTGTAAATTGCCGAGATCCTAATCCGGTGTGTGACCGGCTTCACCGGCATCACTTACTCCCTAGCGAGTTCCTGGACTTAGAGCTCGAAACCCCCCCTCCGTGCGAACCGGAGGGAATCTTGTGTAGATTTTCGGTTTCCCATGTCCCTATGGCCTACCGTAACACAACCAAGCAAAAAAGTCCAATGGTCTACCCCCTTTCGATGCCGGTCAAAGGGGGTAGACGGTAAGTTTGACTATTCTCTAGCGGGGTGACGGTTTCATCGAAGCGGGGCTCCGGAGCGTCGGATTCCCAACGAAACCTAGGTGGTGCAATACCATATGTATACAAGTGTGGCGGGAGGTGCAAATTGCCAATATCCTAATCCGGTGTGTGACCGGCTTCACCGGCATCACTTACTCCCTAGCGAGTTCCTGGACTTAGAGCTCGAAACCCCCCCTCCGTGCGAACCGGAGGGAATCTTGTGTAGATTTTCCGTTTCCCATGTCCCTATGGCCTACCGTAACACAACCAAGCAAGAAAGTCCAATGGTCTACCCCCTTTCGATGCCGGTCAAAGGGGGTAGATGGTAAGTTTGACTATTCTCTAGCGGAAGGAGGGTTTCATCGAAGCGGGGCTCCGGAGCGTCGGATTCCCAACGAAACCGAGGTGGTGCAATACCATATGTATACAAGTGTGGCGGGAGGTGCAATTTGCCAAGATCCTAATCCGGTGTGTGACCGGCTTCACCGGCATCACTTACTCCCTAGCGAGTTCCTGGACTTAGAGCTCGAAACCCCCCCTCCGTGCGAACCGGAGGGAATCTTGTGTAGATTTTCGATTTCCCATGTCTGTATGGCCTACCGTAACACAACCAAGCAAAAAAGTCCAATGGTCTACCCCCTTTCGATGCCGGTCAAAGGGGGTAGACGGTAAGTTTGACTATTCTCTAGCGGCGTGACGGTTTCATCGAAGCGGGGCTCCGGAGCGTCGGATTCCCACCGAAAACTAGATGGTGCAATACCATATATGTATACAAGTGTGGCGGGAGGTGCAAATTTCCAAGATCCTAATCCGGTGTGTGACCGGCTTCACCGGCATCACTTACTCCCTAGCGAGTTCCTGGACTTAGAGCTCGAAATCCCCCCTCCGTGCGAACCGGAGGGAATCTTGTGTAGATTTTCGATTTCCCATGTCCCTATGTCGCCGTGTGTTCTTCGCCGTGTATAGCGCACGGCAAAGGCTTTGCCGTGTGTCTCAGGCACACGGCAACGAGGTGCTCTCCCGTAGTGATGCAAATTTAGTTCATTAGGAGAAACAGTTTGCTTAGCCGCTTGGATTTTCGACCGTTCGCTAGCTTACATGACAACGCCGCTACTTTTTGTAGTGGGCACGCGTGTAACCGTGTTGCTTTCCTCTTAAGAAACGAAACAAAAGGAGGTAAAAAGCAGGAAGGGGAAAAGGAGATCGTTCCAGATCAGCAGGCATCAGCACCTAACGTCCTCGTACGTTCCAGGCTTCCAGCTGCCGCCGGCCGGCGTGTGAGCATGAGCAGCGTGTATGCGGTCTGGCCTGATTTCTCCGCTGCCACTTCTCTAAGATTTGAGGCATGATTGCTACCACTTTTTCATTTTGCGAAATTAGAGGCAATACATCGTTTCAGAACTTCGGTGAGGAAAATTTCTCTCCAAACGTGGCTTAATGATAGACAAACATATGGAGTAAGAATTTCTTGAGAAAGTATCCGGTGAAAACCAAGTTTCGGTGGAAACCGTTGAAAACCACAAAAAAAACATGATTAAAAGTTCTGAAAAATTCGGAACAAAAATGCATTACGTTGGGAAGGCAGAGTTCTACATGCTTGCAAATTTACAAGTTGAAAATCAAAAAAGTTTAGGAGATATGAAAATAACAAATTCAGCTATGAATAGTGGCAAAATGAATAGTAGCCGTAAACGTCACTATTCTAAATGAGTTTAGTAGTCCCTTTATTTTTTAAATGAAAATCATATTTATAAGTTTCAAAGAAAATCTGGAAAACAAATTCTAAATGAACTCCATGCTACGAACGTGCTAAATCTCACTTTCAAATACTTTGTATTCTTAGCTACACAAAAATAAAAATAGCATGGATCTGAATACATCTAACTATGCATTTTTTTTAAACCCCAAATTTACCAGATTTTGTCAATTTCGCATAGCCTATAATAAAAAAAATGCATATGGTTGCGAGTTTGCATGTTATTAGGATACATACTATATCAAGTATTTTTCTGTTGTTTACTTATGAATACAATTCTCGGATTAAAAAACTAAAGGGATCTCTCGCGCTCTCGGGATTCAAAGAGATTTTTCAAAACATCCATCTATATATTTATCGGTTGAAAGAATTTTAACCGATCCCTATGCCCATTTAGATGCGCTTCCCTTTCAAGAATCTTGTTCTCGCATGAAAATGACAATCCATCCCACCTGTTATAATCTGCTTTGATTTGATTTCCACTATAAGTGTCAAAGTCTAAGATCAGGTCTTTCTCATTCATTTTAGTCCATGCATAAGGAGTTGCCTTCCCACCGGTGGCCGAGTCATAGACTCACCGGGTGCTCAGATCGTCCTTTCAGTTAAATTTCGCTAACTTGGTTGGTCACTTCTTTTTATTTCCAAAAAATACACGGAAAACATATATTCCAATCAACAAGAGCGATTTAGATCATAGCATCGAGATCACGAAATCCATATGGAATCTATCCTATGCCTCCCACTTGACATGAATCTCAACATGAGTTCGAACCAAACGAGTGATAGAGACAGAGGACACCTCAACCTCTCCAACTACTACTGCTCAAGCCATACTTCCATTTTTTTTCTTGAATCCATAAAAAATTGTTGAGTTTCCTTGCATGAGTTGATTGACCTTGAACTCCATATATATATACATATATATATACATACATACATATATATATATATATATATATATATATATATATATATATATATATATATATATATATATATATAGGAAGCTCAATTGGGGCACCAAGGAGCCTAGACACCATGCATCATGGCCATACGATTGGTATCTGATTGGGTATCTGGATAGAGTCTTCCTGTTGGGTATTACTTAGCCGGGTCGACCCATTAGCATGTGTTGTAGTAGGAAAAATATCCAATGCGTGATGGATGTGAGGAGAGAATTAATTATATCTACTAATCAAATATAAGTTGACTTGTATGACTTCCTGTTTTAGAACGTCCCTTATACCTGGCCTTTATTTGCTTTTTTAATATGCCCAACGTGATTAAAGGAGTGTGTTACGGTTGACAGATCCCGAGTATTTAAATACTGGTTTGACTGGATGGGCGGAACATTAGGTATGTTAGTTAATTTACTTAATCAGTAAACTTTCTTAGCAATTCAAATGGATACCCAGAAAATCTTTGTGGCGCGCTGACTGTATTCTCCGGCCATTTAAAGTTGAATTAAATTGTAGTAATTAATGGGTGTGATTATCAGTAGAAATTGGGTATATGAGCGTGTCTACAATCTTCTCACGTAACTTCAAACTGATACTCCAAAATAGTGGACGCGCTGAGTATATGTTCTGACCATATAAAATTGACTAAAATTTTCATAATTAATGGGTGACTGATTTGTTGGAATTTAGCTAAATGATCGTGTGCACCTTAATCTTACTATCCATGGTTGTCTAAAAATTTTGTAAACAAAATTGGGTATATGGTTAACTTGTGTGTGCATTGAGCTCGCACAGCTAGTTTGTAATGGGTATGTGGTTATAATTGTTTACGAGACGAGCCAAATTAATAAACTAGGGAAAATTCACCATATGGAATCATAAAAATGTGAACTACAAAAATACGAAAAAATGTGACTCATGTTTATTTCAAGGAAAAAATATCAACGGGATTCATACGGTACCCCAGTAGCGACCAAATAAATAATCGACGGCGGTAGGTGAAAGCATGTGGGTATAGCGCCTATTCTTGGCGCGGATAGTGCAACAAGTTTTGGGCTATCAACCGTGTGTATACTGGATATATCGATAGCGCGTACTCAGGTCGTTTGATACCCAGTTAATATTGAAATTTAGTCCAAATCAATGACGTAGAGCGTTTGATATCTGGGTATATGGACCACTCATAGCGTATGCCGAACATCGTTTTTGGGGTATCGATGACGTAGAGCTTGACTAGTTGTGGGGTATCAATATTGTGTAGGTATGAGGTTTATCGACTACTCATAAAGGGGAGAGTGCCACAAGTTTGTTGTGGCATCAATGACGTATACCCAAAGGTATATCGTCGGTTGATACCAAGTTGATATTGAAATTTATGCCTAAATAAACACCTGATACGCCGAGTTGTGTGTATGGAGATATCTGGGTATATCGACCACTCATAGCGTATGCCGAACAGTGTTTTTGGGGTATCGATGACGTAGAGCGTGACTTGTTGTGGCGTATCAATATTGTGTAGGTATGAGGTTTATCGACTACTCATATGCGAAGAGTGTCACTAGTTTTGTTGTGGCATCAATGACGTATACCCAAGGTATATCGTTGGCGAATGGTAAAGTCGGTTGATACCTAGTTGATATTGAAATTTATGCCTAAATAAACGTGTGAGACGCCAAGTTGTGGGTATGGAGATATCACACACTCAAGTTGATATGTTACCGATGTAACCACAAAAAATCGACGGAATGATTAATCGATACATGAAGATAATCGTGGAGAGTTTTTATGATTGGGGTTTGGAGTGTAATTGGTTTTGGGTTATCAATGTCGTGAATCAAAAAGGTACGTGGGTATGTTAATGCCGTGTATTCGATGGTATGGGACACTTAAACTTGAAGATTCGACTATCTAAACAACCGATACCCGGCCTTCGGTAGAGGCGCAAGTCCGAGTCATGGTGTGGTACCATGAACTCGTGCTCTGCATACCTTAACGAGCAAGGTCCAGTGGGCACGTTAGGCCGTCGGGAAAAATGCTATACGAGGTCAACACTCGACACAAACTTGCGGGTATGGTGATATCACACATACTCAGGTCGTGTGATACCTAGCTAATTGAAAAATTCAGAAAATTCAGATGTACTCAGGTGCGGGTAATATCAGACAACTATAATCTGTAACATACAATCGTAATTATTACATAAAGACACTTAATAATCAATCCAGTGGTGTTTGTTGACTGGCTGAACTTCATCATTCGTCCCGTACTTACTAGAATCTAAGATGTTGATCACATGCTGACGCAGGTTAAATGCATAGCAATTCCAGTGGTTGGCATTACAGTGCTAAACATATATATACCTGATACAGAAATTCACCACGTTACATAATTCATTATATGTGCTGCATTATACAAAACAGGGTATCTCCCAGTCTGATGGCAACATCATCACATGATACTCTGGACAGTGTCCAGTGACTAAATACTCGATTATTTTCAATGTCTGGCAGCTTCAACATACCACCTAAACCCATGTCACTGACTAGCTTCTTCTTTTCAGGATTGAACCCTTCCACAATGCTAGAGACTGAAATGGGCGTGCATCTAGAAATAGGGGGTGCATATTTAGCACGTACAGTTGACCTGGGAGGAGGATCCACAAAGTCGTCGTCGTCGTCGTGTCCATGGGAAGCCATGTTGCCGCGGTCAGCAAGAGCTAGACGTTTCCTTCTAGCACTTGCACACTTCTGTAGTCTGGGCATCAAAATTCCTGCGTTTGAAAACATAACGTAGATGAATGAACTTGTATTTCAGATTTAACATTCAATAGATGATATGCATGGAGAAATTGGTTGTCCGCATCACCGCCAACGACTGTTATACTGGCTGCGACGCCGACGAATGACATCGGAGGTCATGTCCGCACCGACGGAGGATGCGGACGCGATGGACACGGAAGATCACCACGAAAATAAAATGGCAGAAACAACATACCTCAGGCCTCAATCGATTAACTAACGATGAAAACATTTGGACAAGCACAGCTCCAAGCCTCCAACTAGCTAGTGACGTGAGAAAATATTGTGGTCAAACAATATCCTGGAGAATAGCCGCAAGTCTGGCATGATTAGAGGGCATTCTATAACTGAGAGAGAGGGAGATACCTGGTTCAAAAAAATACAATTATGATCCCTACAAATCTGGGACGCATTTGTTAGGCAAGAAAATAAATGTGCGGTGACTCTTTTTGGAAGGAATCTCGCGGATCAATTATCTAGCAGAAATCATGCATGCACATAATACAATCAATCATCAATTGACGTGACTTTATTACGTAAAATTTCAAAATTTCAAATAGTCTTGAATGCGTGCAAATAATTGGGTTTGAGGTTGCACTAACGGGTTTTGTTATATCACATACCCGGAATCGTCTGAAAGCCCCATAATCAACCTAGGTCAATCGGACGGTTGGTGATAATGGTGTCCAGGCACCATGGAGCCCCAACTAATTTACCTATATATATATATAGAGAGAGAGAGCAGGACTATTCTACAACCCCACTTAAGAGGTTGTAGAATAGCTATTCTACAACCCCAGAGTCTAAAGACCTTCTGAACCGCACCCGTTCGGCCCACCCGCGGTCCAACCACCCGACCCGGCTAGCCCACCTCCCAATCCAACCACCTCCTTCTCCAACGCGTCACGTTCCTCGCGCGCCGCCCTCCATGGCCTTCTACCTCCCCGGCGCGCTGCCCCCGCCCCTCCACCCGCACGCCGCCGCGCCTCCTCCCCGGCGCGCTGCCCCAGCCCCTCCACCTGCACGCCGTCGCGCCTCCTCCCCGGAGCGCTGCACCCGCCCCTCCACCCGCATGCCGCCGCGCCTCTTTCCTGTCGAGATGCCCCCGCCCTCTCCCCGCCTTCGACCGATTCACTCGTCCAGCTCGCCGTCGAGGACGCCTCCCTCCTCCACGCCGGTCCAAGGCCCCGACGCCCCCTGCTCGCCGACGGGAGGACAGCCGCCCGAGAGGCCCCCGACCTCGCCGCGTAACGCCCCGGAAGGGCCCCGACCTCCGTCCCATGACGCCCGGGAGGACCTCCACGCGCTGCCCCTGAGGGCCCCCGTGCTCGCCGACGGGGCCCAACCGCCCACCAACGGCGGCGCCGTCGCACTCCCCCAACAACCCACCAGCGGCGCGCCTCCCCCGCATTCCTCCACTGGCTCTCCCGTCCATGCGCGGCGTCGTCGGCCTCTCCCCCGACCGCTACCCAGGGACCCACCGCCTGCCTGGCAGGCGCGCCTCGCCTCGCTGCCAACCCTGCGACCTGACGAGCCCCACCGGCTCGTCCAACGTCCGACGCGCGCGGCATCCAGGCGTACACTGCTCGTCGACCTCCATCCTATCCTCCCGCATCCCATGCCGCCGTTGCGACAGTTCACTTGCCTTGCCGTGTAAAGTTTGCTATAAAAATCATGTTTGCTGTTGTTACTTTACTGAGCAAAGTTTGCTGAAAATCATGTTTTAGTCGTAGTTCATTTTAACTGTCGTGTAAAGTTCATTTCGTTCTCTGGAGACGTTAACTTCCCCGGTCAAAAAAATTACTGTTTATGCCAAGTTCTCTTCTGCTGCGGGGAAAGTTCACTTTTTAATTCTGCGGGAATTAATTATATTTAAAAAAACATGACGATCGTAAATAGATTAAATATAACTTAGCTGTAAGAATTTTTTGAAAGTTTGCGGTCTCTTCTCATAAAGTTCATTATGTCTAAAGTAAAAAACTCTATTAAGAAAAAGCAGGGATGGTTCAGTCAGCAAAAAAAGGTTCACTCTGTAAACAAGGACAGTTCACATTTTTTGTGTATAAAGTTTACTATTTTTATTAGGGAAGGTCCATGCATGCAGCGGCGGATCCAGCGGCGCCAGAAGTTCACGCCAAACACATGAGAAATTTCATTTTGTCGGAGTTCACTTTGAACAAATCGGCAGTTCACTTTAGACCGCGAGAGAAATCTGTTTTAAACGCATTGGATGTTTCCTTTTATTTAGGGGTTCACCCTTGTAAAAGTTTGAAGTTCGATCTATGTAAATCTGAAGTCCACTTCGAATTTATTTTGTCAGAGTTCGCTTTGAACAAATCAGAAGTTCACTTTAGACCGCGAGAGAAATCCATTTTGAATACATTGAAAGTCTCCTTTAATTTAGGGTTCATCCTTAAAAAAAATTGAAGTTCGATCCATGTAAATTCGAAGTCCACTTCGAATAACAAAATAAAAACTGAGAAAGTTCTCAATAAACAGCCGTTAGTGTATTTGAAACAGCTCTAACACAATGGAAAATTTCAAAAAATGATCAACGCGAAAAGGATGCGCAATGGTCAGAGCTTTACAACGGTATATCGTTTGCATTATTTGAACAAACGCATTGATAACTACTATCAAAAAGTGTGCGGTACAGAACAATAAATTCGCGACTGGAAGTTCACTAACACTTACCGTGAAGTTCGCTCCCGTATGGGAGACAGTTCTAAATACTCTACTTTTCTAGGCGGACATTATACTCATAGAAATCATTCTAAGAAGACCTGAGTGCCTAAACAGAGCACCGTAGTATGCATTTGGCAACGATATGAGTCCAATTTGACTCTCCCATGCCGCAACACACCACCCGACCACAACTGCCATGCCAATTTCGAATCGTTCACGTGTCGGGTCATTTCTACCTTCTAAATATGTAAACATTAATAAAAAACTATATGGAATTAGGAAAACATTGCTTCACGAAACAGTTGCGTCTAGTCAATACCTTTCCAACGCCATATCATTTGTTATATTTCGATTAGCGGTTTGAAAATAATGTCCAAAAAACAGTCAGTGGGACATAAACATTACTGTGTATTTTTGAAACTGCTCCTAAACTGTTATGAATTTCGAAAAACTGATAGAGATAGAAAAGATGCGCAATATCCATAGCTTTTCAACGGTATATCATTTGCATCAATCTGACTATCGGTTGTCAAATTACGTCCAAAATACAGTCCAAAAAAGGAGAAGTTCGCGAAAACAATGTTTACTATATTTGAAATTCCTTTAAAACCGTCCGTAATTTGGAAAATATTTCAGGACAAAACATTGCGCAATTGCCATATCTTTCGAATGGTATATCATATGCGTAATTCCGATAAACGATTCAAAAATCACGTTAGAAATACTATCCGCGAAAATAGAGAATTCGAGTGTTCCGTCAGGAAGTTCACATTTACAGCGCGTGCAGTTCACAGTTGTGAGGCGGGAAGTTCAAAAGTATTGTAGAATATTTATTCTACAAGGGCTTGTAGAATAGCTGAGTTTGCAGAAAACCGTGAACTTCTCGGCTATTCTGCACTCCTTTACAGAATAACTATTCTGAACAACTTTCTGAACTTGCTAAACAATAAACCGTGAACTTCTCGGCGGAACACCCAGATATCTGTTTTTGCAAACAGTATTTTGACCGCCATTTTCAAACCGTTTATCGGAATGATGCATGTGATATGCCGTTGGATTCGTATTGTAAATGCGCAACTTTTACTCTTCTGGACGGTTTTCAAATTCTGTACGGTTTTAGAACAATTTTGAATATACTAAATACGGATTTCACGATTTTGTCCGTTTCCGTACAGTATTTGGGGCACCATTTTCAAACCACTTGTCGGATAAATGCAAATAATATGCCGTTGGATAGGTATGGAAATTGTGTAACTTTTACTCCTCTGTAAGGTTTCGAAATTTTGCACGGTTTGAAAACAATTTCAAAAAAACTATATAATGTTTTTGCGGATTTGTCCGTTTCCATACTGTATTTTGGACGCCATTTACAAACCGTATGTCGGATTGATACAAGTGATACGCCGTTGGAAAGCTACGGAAAATGCGCAACTTTTATATCTTTAGCTAATTTTCGAAATTTATTACGGTTTAAGAGCAGTTTTAAAAATAAATAATTCTGTTTAAAATCTAGCGGACAGAGTTTTGGCAATTATTTTCAAACCGCTTATCCAAACGTAACAAATGATACGGCGTTGGAAAGATATTCACTAGGGGCAAAATTTTCGTAAAGAAATTTTTTCGAAATTCAGTACGGTTTTTTATTAATTTTAAAAATACGAAAACAGAGAAACATGATCATATGTGTTGGACCATCTTTTTTCTAAACTTTTCACGATTCACAGTTGAACTTTCTATTCTCGAACCACTTCTGAACTTACTCATAAAGTTGATAACTCCCCATAACTACGTAAGTGAACTTCCTATTTTTTCGTAACTGAATTTCTCGGCATACCGTATCATATTTTTCTAAACCTCTCTCGATACGCACATGAACTTCCTTTTTTTGCAAGTGAACTTTATTTGGAAGACTATTTTTTCTGAACTTCTTATGATATGTAAGTGAACTTCCTATTAATTCACAATTCAACTTGTCAACGGACAATAAAAAAGTGAACCTTCGAGATGAAGGATTTTGAACTTCAAGACGTGAACTTCCGCGATTAAGAAAGCGAACCTCCTTTTTTTTTAGAAAAACATGAACGTTTTTTTTTACTCGCAAATGAATTTTTATTTTATTTTTTGTTAGGATAAATGTGAACCTTGGGTATGGACGAATTGAACTCCTTTTTTAATTTTCGTTATTAAGAAAGTGAACTTTCATTTTTTAAATGAACATTTTCTAAATATATGAACTCCTAGAATTATTGGAAAAATGAACTTCGGGCCGTGCACGATGTGAACTTTACAACGGTGTCGAAGTGAACTTCCTTTTTAAAGTATCAAGGTAACTCCCGCCAAAAACTAAATGAACTTTTATCGACAATAAAAGTGAACTTCGTCTAATAAAATAGGAATGATTTCTATGTGTGGGATTTCCGTCACGGGAAAAACAGAGTAACCGAACTGCCTCTCTTATGCTGCTGCCTCTCTTATGCTACTGAACTACATGGAATACGTCTAGAGACCAGAAGTATAGCTCAAAAATACATAAGAGTTCACAGGAGGCCATGTGAAAATTGTACATATGAAACTAGTGCTCGTCGGGCGCTCCTTGGCTAACTGGAGGCCATACAGTCTATCCCTTTTTTAATTGGGTTCCTGCAACCCGATGAAAGAGAAGTAGTCTCTGACTTTTACTGAACCAGCAACCCGAAAAAAAACGAACTCCCCCTAAATCAGTGAACTTGCCCTTGAACAAAATGAACTTGTTTTTCCTCATATAAAAAACATCAACGCTACACCAAATACATGTAAAAAAAACGCTACACCAAATACAGAGACAATAGGTATAGAGGGACAAAGACAAGAAATTAATCTCGATAATTGATAAGTATATCAAAACAAGCTAGCTACAATAATAGGACGCCTCCATGACTCGATGATAGATGTCAACTGAAAGAGGCAAAAATCTCAACCGAAGTGCATCTCCAATCACCCGCGCGGTTCACATCAGCAGAGCATTGCGATTCCACCGGCACAGCGTGCGAGAAGCAGGGCGAAGGGGCGCCGTTGGCCAGGAGATTGGAGGCGGGCCTGTGGCTGCGCTGGGTGGTGGAGCGGGCCCCTGGTGGTAGGGAACCAGGAGGCGCCCCGGGCTCGATTCGGCTGGCGGCGGGGAGCAAGGAGGCGAGGCGGCTCGATTCGGCCGGCGCCCGGCAACGGGAGTGGAGGGCGGCGCGCGACGGAGGGCCTCGGCCATGGAGAGCGGCGGAGGTCGGGGGCGCGCGGCGGCGGGGATGTGGGCAGGCGGCCGGGGGCGGGGCGCGCCGGGAAAGGAGGCTGGCGGCCGGTGGCTGGCTGCGCCGGAGAAGGGAGCGCGCGGCCGCGGGGATGGGGAGCATGCAGATGGTGGTGGGGATGGCGGCGCACGGTGGAGGTCGACTCCCTCCCGAGGTGGCGCGCGGTGGTGGTTGGGGCAGCACGCCGGCCGTGGAGGTGGAGGGCAGAGCGCTGGGCGCGCTAGCGAAGCCACCTGCGACGGGGTAGGGCGTCCGCGCGGGGCGCTGGTGGTGGGGGGTGGAGGGTGGCTCGATGCGGTGGAAGGCGGGTTGGGAGTGGATTGAGCAACATGGGGACGTGGGTGGTTTTTTTTTAACGATAGGTGGGGTTCGGTTCGGGATAAGAAGGTGCTTTGGATGGAACCGAAAAGTTGTGTTGTATAGCTATTCAGCAAACACTTAAGGGGTTGTGCAGAATAGCCCCTATATATATATATATATATATATATATATGGATTAAGCTATAAAAGGTCCGTGCCCAACAAAAGTGTTCGGTCCGGCGGGTGGAAGTAGAGATTCTTCTCTATAGGGGCGCGGAGTGACCAACGAATGCATGTAAGTATGGAATCTTTTCGAAATCTGAAATTTAAAATGATTTATCTCTTCAACCATTAATCTAATCGACAATCTGTCTTCACCGTTGGGTCCGTCTCGATTAAATCTTCAAAACAAGATCCCTTCTGAACATGTTTCGACGAACTTTTTTTTTCGATGCTAGTTGCCAGGTTATAATAACGTAGCTACCAGATCACTAGTTAACGGTTACCATTCAAAATGTGCACAGTTACCCGATAATTTTTTACATATTTTTTGTCACAGCAATGATCTACATGTTCAGATACTGAGTATTCGATACACCTGAACACATAAAAGATGACATTATAAACATGCAAAGCTTACATAGATGAGAAGAGAAGATTAAAAATTCTGGTAATCATTCAATTTTAACACGGTGACCACATGTCAAAACCCCTAATGACCAAGTGACTATAATCTGGCAACTAAGCTAACATCAGAAAAGACATACGTTCACGACTTTTTTTTCCTGTCATAAGTTGCCAGATTATTATACCGTAGTTGCCATGCTACTGGTTACTAGTTACCATCCGAATAACACAAAATTACGAGATAATATTTACATGTGTTTTCCTCATGGAGATGATCTATATGTCCAGAGAATGGGTATTTGATACACTCTAAACACGTAAAAGATCACATTAACATCAGGAAAGACTTATATTAGTGAGTAGCGAAGTTCAACCTGGTAACTTTTTGATTTTAACCTGGTGACCAATATGGCAATACCCTGGTGACAAAGTGACTATAACCTGGCAACTAGAGTCAAGAAAAAAATATTATCAAAACATATCAACATGGGATCTACTTTCGAAGATCTCGACGTGACTAAGCTAACCGTGAAAACAGATCTGAGTTTTGACTTACGGTTCAAGAGATAAAACATTTTAAAGTTTGGGATCCAATGAAAAAGTCCATACGCGGATTGGCTAGTTACTTGCATGCATGGGTTAATTACCTAATTCTATCCGTGCCCACGAACGTCTAATCTAGGGCACGTGTCCTAGGTAGCACAATCTGTGGACCGTGCTAATAAGGGCACGTGCCCCAGATTAGTATTCCGTGGGCACGGTTTGAAATATGGTAACTAGACATTGCATGCATGCAGCCACGTAGATACCTTTTAGTTTTCAATTTTTAAAATGATTTATCTCTTAATTCGTAAGCCGAAATTCAGATCCGTTTTCACGGTTGGCTTTGTCGCGACGAGATCTTTAAAAATAGATCCCATGTTGCTATGTTTTGACGACATTTTTTTTCCGGTCTTAGTTACCAGATTATAGTCACTTATTCACCAGGTTATAGTCAAGTTGGTTGCCAGATTAAAATCGATCAGTCCCTTTTCCGTTCTCATTGATAGCCCTGAGGTCCGAGGGTATCGATGTTATTCTGGGCATGGATTGGCTAGTGAAATATCAGGCCAACCTGGATTGTGCGGCCAAGACTGTCACAGTGTTCCACCCAAGTTATGGGGAAGTGCGTTATTGGTCCCCAACTTCTGCAATTCCTTCTGCAGCTACTCCTCTTTTCACCGGAGATCAGTCTATATTTCCTGGAAGGAATCACCCCGCCTGAAATGCATGAAGTGGAGGTGGTGTGTGATTTCCCCGATGTGTTTCCGGAGGAATTGCCCGGCATGCCACCTGATCGCAGCGTGGAGTTTGTGATTGAGCTGGTTCCGGGAACCGCCCCAGTTTCCAAGACGCCCTACCGTATGCCAACGGAAGAGCTAGCTGAACTGAAGAAGCAACTTGATGAGCTGCTGGAGAAAGAATTCATCCGACCGAGTAGCTCACCTTGGGGCTGCCCGGTTATCTTTGTCAAGAAGAGGGATACAAATGTTCCTCGTCTGGTCGTTGACTACCGCCCTCTCAATGCGGTGACCATCAAGAACAAGTATCCAATTCCTCGAATAACCGACTTGTTCGACCAACTGGCTGGTGCCACGGTGTTCTCCAAGATGGATTTGAGGTCAGGTTACCATCAGATAAAGATCCGAAAGGAGGATATTCCGAAGACGGCTTTCACTAGTCGCTATGGTTTATACGAATACACCGTCATGTCTTTCGGCCTCACAAATGCTCCGGCTACATTCATGAGGCTAATGAACTCCATCTTCCACGAGTACCTCGACAAGTTCGTCATCATCTACATCGATGACATCCTTGTGTACTCCAAGACCGAAGACGAACATGCTGAACATCTTCGACTTGTCCTGACCAAGCTTCGAGATCACCGTCTATATGCCAAGTTCTCTAAATGTGAGTTTTGGCTGAAGGAGCTCATATTTCTCGGCCATGTGGTGTCAGCTGCCGGAGTAGCGGTGATACCCGACAAGATTCAGGCAATCCTGGATTGGCCAACCCCCAAATCCGTCAAAGATATCCGAAGCTTCCTTGGATTGGCGGGTTATTACCGTCGATTCATTGAGGGCTTCTCCAAAATAGCAAAGGCACTGACTGAACTCCTCAAGAAAGGCAAACCATTTGCGTGGTCAGACAAGGCTGAAGAGAGTTTCCAAACCCTCAAGGTCAAGCTCACCACCACCCCGGTACTTGTCCTTCCCGATACCGCCAAGGACTTTGTCGTCTATTGCGATGCATCTCTACAAGGTTTGGGATGTGTCTTGATGCAAGAGGGCCGTGTGGTCGCTTATGCTTCCCGTCAACTCAAGCCACACGAGCAAAATTATCCAACTCATGATTTGGAGCTTGCCGCCGTGGTACATGCTCTGAAGCAATGGAGGCCCTATCTCTTGGGCAACCGTTGCGAGATCTACTCCGACCATCAAAGTCTGAAATATCTATTCACCCAGCCGGATCTGAACTTGAGGCAGAGGAGATGGCTGGAATTGATAAAGGACTATGATGTGACTCTCAATTATCAGCCCGGCAAGGCAAATGTCGTGGCGGACGCTCTGAGCCGCAAAGCCTATTGCAATACCGTGATGGTTGAAAAGGCGCAACCGGCTCTCCACGAGGAATTTGCGAAATTGAACCTGGAAATTGTTCCTTCGGGTTTTCTATCTAACCTTGAGATCAAATCCACCCTCGAGGATGATATCAAGGCCGCCCAACAAAATGATCCTGAAACTCTTGAGATCAAAGAGAAGATCGCTAATGGAAAGGCCAATTGTTTCTTGGTTGATGACCATGGTGTGGTCTATTTTGGTGACCGCCTAGTGGTGCCCAAGAGTGGAAATATGAGGGAGTTGATCCTCTCTGAAGCTCATGAGTCACCCATCTCTATTCATCCGGGTAGCACAAAAATGTACCAAGATCTTCGTCCTCAGTTCTGGTGGTCTTGCATGAAGCGCGAGATCGCCGAGTATGTTGCGGAATGCGACGTCTGTCGCCGAGTGAAGGCTGAACATCAAAGGCCAGCCGGTACCCTCCGCCCCATAGCTATTCCTGAGTGGAAGTGGGATGAAGTTGGAATGGATTTCATCACCGGCTTTCCTAGGTCACAAAAGGGTAACAATGCCATTTGGGTCGTCATTGACCGTCTATCCAAAGTCGCCCATTTCCTCCCGGTTCGAGAGGATATCAATTCCGCTCAATTGGCCGAGCTCTATATGGCCCGGATTGTTCCCTTGCACGGGGTTCCTTTGAGGATCATCTCCGACCGTGGAAGCTTGTTTACGTCCAAGTTTTGGCAAAGCTTCCAAAAGGCTCTTGGAACCCGTCTCAACTTCAGCACCGCCTACCACCCTCAAACCGACGGGCAAACTGAAAGGGTAAATCAAGTTCTTGAGGACATGCTTCGGGCTTGTGTCATCTCTTTCGGCAAGAGTTGGGAAAGGTACCTCCCTCTTGCCGAGTTCTCCTACAACAATAGCTATCAAGCCAGCTTGCAAATGGCTCCCTTCGAGGTCCTTTATGGGAGAAAATGCCGGACTCCTCTCAATTGGTCTGAAACCGGGGAGAGGTCACTCTTCGGTCCGGATGTGATCAATGAAGCCGAAGAGAAAGTCCGTGTCATTCGAGAAAACCTCAAAGCCGCTCAATCCCGTCAGAAAAGCTACTATGACAAGCACCATCAAGAGGTCCACTATGAATTGGTGACAAGGCCTATCTTCGAGTCTCTCCTCTCCGAGGCGTTCGTCGCTTTGGAATCAAGGGAAAATTAGCACCTCGCTTTGTCGGCCCTTTCACCATCCTAGCCAAGCGAGGAGATCTCTCCTATCAACTTGAGTTGCCCTCCAATTTCCCGGATGTCCATGATGTTTTCCATGTCTCCCAACTCCGCCGGTGTTTCAAGGATCCCATCCGTGGGGTTGATCATGAGGCTTTGGACATTCAGAGGATTTGACCTATCGCGAGCATCCTATCCGCATCTTGGATGAAGCGGAGAGGAAAACCCGCAACAAGTCCATCAAGTTTCTCAAGGTTCAATGGTCTAACCATTCCGAGGAAGAAGCCACATGGGAGCGAGAAACTAGTCTTCGACAGGAATACCCCGCCTTCTTCACTCAAGCCTAGAATCTCGGGACGAGATTCCTGTAAGGGGGGTAGAATTGTAACAGCCCTACTTTTGGTTATGAAAAATACCAATAATTTTTCCACTTTTTGCATTCTTGTCTGCATCATGGCATCCCTTTAATTTGCTTGTGTTAACAAACCAACAAATGGGAAAACAATGAAATGAGGGAGGTCAAACTCCCCAAACCCTTTATCTCTTGAAATGCAAACTATGGTGTAACCCTTGTCATGGCAAGTGACCTTATGGTCTAGGAAGTTCACCTAAGTTCAACCAATCCTCAAGAAACCAAATGGTTTGTCCTCTAATTTTTGTTCCAAGTCTCAAAGCTTCTTTTGTGTTGCAATGCGCTTCCTATTTGTGAACCATGTTATGTTGCCCTAAAAATCTCAAGGAAAATATGGGGAGCTTCCTTTTCTGGTTGGGAGCATCCCTAAAAATTTCTGTAATTTTTGGAATTGTTCTTATGCCTTTTCAAAATCTGGCCTTTCTGCCAACTCTGTGGTCGTTCGGAATGACCCGGATTTTTCCGGATCAATTCCGGGCCAGTCGGAATTTTCCGGACCCATCCGGAAAATTCCGGATGAAGCACAGTGATGATGGACACTGGCGCCATGCCGCCGATGCCACCTGCTCCCCTGCCCATGCCGCTCGACGCCGTGGCCCCCCTTGAGGTCAATGCCGCACGCCGTGACGCCCTCGACCTCACCTGCTCCTTTTCCTCTCTGCCCTCTCTCTCTCGACCCCCTCCCGAGCTCCCTAGGAAGCTCTCCGTAGTGCCGCCGCCACCGCCGTCGATTCGCCGCCGTTGGAGCTCCCCGGGACGAACGGCCGTCGCCAACACGTCCGCCTAGACCTCCTCCCCTCCTAGACCAAGGAATCGAGCCGGGAGGCCCGGAGCCGACGGAATCGTCCTCGACATTGCCGCACCCGGCCGAGCTCCGCTGGCTCGTTTTCGTCGCCGTCGACCTACCCCTCTCCGTACCGACCGCACAACGAGCTTACGGGTGAGGCTCGCGTCTTTTGCTTCCTTCCCCCTTCCCTCTCCCTCTCGTGAGTGCTCGCTCCGCGCACACCCGCCGCCGCCGTCGTTTTCTGCCCAGAATCGAGCCGTCCGGAATCGCCCGGATTATTCCGGATCGATTCCGGGTAACTCGGAAAATTCCGGACCTTTCCGGACGAATTCCGAGACACTAACAGAAGGTTTTGGAGGTCACCTCGGATTTGGTTCGGATGTAGCCCGGATTATTCCGGACCATCCGGAATATTCCGGCCCAATCCGGATGCATTCCGACCCAAGCTGAAAACTTGTGAACTTTGTAATTTGACTTCTTTTCGTTAAATCTTGCAAATGGTGTACCATTTTGATCAGTGTTTCAGATGCTATCTAAATATGCTAGTACCACCTCATGACAACAACTTGCCCTTTTATATTAATCATGTCATGTTCATGCATATTTTAGCCATTTCTAAAATAATGTAATCTCTATGAACATTTGGACATTAATTTAAATATGAGGTGTTTTCCAAATAATTTCCTTAATTATTTGGCTCCCCGTTTAATTGTGCCCTTAAGTTATATAATGGAATCCTTGCATAAATTTTGACATGTCATCATGTGATTGAGCATTGCATCTTGAGTTGTGTGATTTATGTGTTCTTTGCTTTTCTTTTGGGTATCGATAGATTCCGGAGTCGAGGGTCTCTCTACTTACCCCGACGAGCACCACTTCGCGCCCGGGCAGCAAGGCAAGAGATAACCTAACCTTCTTGGCATCTAGCATCCTATGTTTTCATAAACTTATTTTATCCACCATAATATTGCATGCGGTTCAAATGTCCTTTTTGGTAATATTAGAATATCCTATGAATGCATGTTCTTCCCCGAGCCAATTACATGTATCCCTACCTATGAAACCTAGGGTTGAAGTGTTGGCCCGAGATAAAGATAGAGTTGATGCTTTCATATGCTTAGCTATGCTTAGCCAGGCTTAGTTAATGATTTTAGTTATGTCCGTTGTTTATTTCCATAATTGTTGTTGAAGATGGAATGATGCGGACTTGGTGGATATGTGGGTTGCTTAATTAAAATGCTAAGAAGGCTTGGATGAGTTGCCCTCGGGGAGGGTGGTTTGCCTCATTCTTGCCGCCTAGGTTGAGCGTGCTTTTAGCTAGAACCAAGAACCGAGCGTGCTTCCATTGGTGGGTGTATGGGCGCCTCGCTGACCGAATAATTTGTGAGGGGCTTGTCAAGGGTCCTCTAGTTTGCTATTTCCATTTGCGAGTGTGTGGTGTGAGTGGAAAAGGAACGAGGATGATGGTGTGTAGGACGTGACGGTGGGGCAGGGCGCTGGGAGCGCTGAACCTGTCCTTCCGCCACTGATGGTCCTTGAGTAAGCCTCATGCATTGTAAAGGTCTAACCGCGCCCGCTCGCCGGTCTTCCCCGGAAGAGGACCAACTAGGTGAGCCGGACGGTACCAATGGGTAAAATAGTACACCCCTGCAGGGATAATCTTTTCGAAAAGCCGTGTCCACGGTTATGGACAAACTCTTGGGAAAGGCGGATTAGCTCATAGATAACTTTAACCTAATTGATATGGCAGCTAGAGGTTGCATAACAAACTTGTGATAAAGGTTCATTTCCTCGAGGGGGAGTCGAGGGAGTGCCTTTGTGTGAGATGAGTGATGATGGTTGTGAGTAGGTTCGCCGAGAACCGAAGATGATAATGATACTCTCTTACCCCTTTTGAAAAGTATTTCTGAGTAGACGAATGCCATGTGTCGGTTATATTTCTGTTTATGAACTTCGCTTTATGCAAAAAGAAATACATATAAAGCTTTAGAGCCTCCGTCAGTCATTGGGCCTATATCGCCCTACTAAACTTGCGAGTACATCGTACTCAGTCTCTCTTTGCTGCCTCTATGTATTTGTATTTCAGAGGAGGACGACACCGAGCAGTTAGGTGGGTTCTTCATTGACGTCGACTACTAGTCTGGGGTTCCCAGGTGGCAGCTTGGGGACCGTGGAACAAGCTGGCTGGGATGATGTTTATTGTAGGCCTCTTAGGCCATATTTTGCTTCTTGTTGTTAGACAACACTACCCCGCTTCCGCTTGTTGAATTGTAGGATATGTGATCCTTTTGCCTTGTAATATTTGTATTCTCCTCGTTATATGAGTTGCCATATAATGTTTTGTGTCGTAGAGTCATGCTTTGTGCCAGTTCTGTTCCACAAGTCTCGATCTTTGCTTTATACATTGATGGTTGTGTTGTTACATAGCCTCTCTGTATAATTCCGGGGTCGGGGCGTTACAAGTTGGTATCAGAGCAGGACTGCCTGTAGGAAACCCTTTCTTTTGGTCGATGTCGAGTCTAGTGAAATTATTTTCAACCTAAAAATGAGTTGTGAAAACCTTCTTAGGATTCTTTTTGCTTCTCATCCAACTCGCTCTACTCTGATTCTTACCTCTATTTGTTTGGTGCTTGGTGTCGATGTTTAGGTTCTCGGGGTTTGGGATCTTACCGTCCAGTTGTACCTCGAGTCCGTTAAATCCGTTGATATCGCCACGATGACGTGATGTCACCGTGGTTGCCTAAAATCTGTCTTTGGGTGTTTTTGCTTCTTAAATATCTATATCTGGGAGCAACCAATGATATATCTTAACTGTCAGAATTGGTTACTAACTTGTCGTTGTTCCAATTCTTCAGAATGGATCCTACCCGTCGTGGGGAACATAGCAGCCCTGACCCACCGCCGCCACCCTCAATGGCGGAGGTGATGATGGCTATCGAGCAAAACCGTCTGCGCAATGAGCGGTTGCTCGAGCAGCTGGTCCAGCAAGGGGCCAGGAGGAACACGGACTGCACCACTCTCAACCAGTTCTTGCGGTCCCAACCTCCCACTTTCTCCGAGGCTAAGGAGCCGCTTGATGCGGATGATTGGCTTCGGGCTATCGAGCGCAAGTTCGCCGCTCTTCACGTTCCGGCGGCAGAACATGTCAACTTCGCCACCTACCTCCTGGAAGGAGCCGCCGGCTCCTGGTGGGAGAGCCACGTGGCCATGGTTGCCGCGGGCCATGTTGTCACTTGGGAGGAGTTCCGCGCCGCTTCCGTGCGGCGTACATCCCCAAGCCCATCCTCGAGCTCAAGAGGCGGGAGTTCCTGGACCTAACCCAGGGACGCATGGACGTCCAGTCCTATGGACGGGAGTTCAACCACCTCTCCCGTTACGCCCCTCGGGACGTGACGAATGATGAGGACAAGCAATACCTCTTCCGCAAGGGGCTCGCACCTCGTCTCCGATACGAGCTCCTGCCCTTTCAAGTTCACCTCCTACCAAGAGCTTTACAACCAGGCTCTCACCATGGAGCAAGGTAGGAAGGAGCTAGAGGCTTCTAAGAGGCCCGTTTCCACCGACCACCAGAGCTCCTCCTCCTCTGAGGGCAAGAAGCGCAAGGTCTTCGTGCCTTTCAGCGCCGTGCCGAAGGCGCCCTTCGCGCCGAAGCCCACCGGGTACCTGCCACCTCCGCCTCGCCCAGCTACTTCGACCTTGGGTGCGGCTGGAGGCGGTTTTCGACCTCGACTGCCTGCACCACCGGGAGTCACTTGCTTCGCTTGTGGCCAGCCGGGGCACTACTCCAGAGAGTGTCCCCAGAAGGCACCGGCTACCTCAGCACCTGCACCAGCACCCTCTACTCCAGCCGCCAAGGCTACCACCTTCAGCCGTGGCCGCCTGAACCACGTCTCGGCTGAAGGCGTTGAGGAGGACCCCCGGAGTTCTCATGGGTACGCTTCGAATCAACACATATCCAGCTTCAGTATTATTTGATTCTGGAGCTTCGCATTCGTTCATATCCATATCATATGCACACAACCATCAATACCTTTTGTGATGATGGATCCTCCGTTAGTGGTCAAGACACCCGGCTCTAGTTGGCGTACCAATTGGATATCTCCCGATGTTCAAATAGCCGTAGGGTCAGTCCCTTTTCCGTTCTCATTGATAGCCCTGAGGTCCGAGGGTATCGATGTTATTCTGGGCATGGATTGGCTAGTGAAATATCAGGCCAACCTGGATTGTGCGGCCAAGACTGTCACAGTGTTCCACCCAAGTTATGGGGAAGTGCGTTATTGGTCCCCAACTTCTGCAATTCCTTCTGCAGCTACTCCTCTTTCACCGGAGATCAGTCTATATTCCTGGAAGGAATCACCCCCGCCTGAAATGCATGAAGTGGAGGTGGTGTGTGATTTCCCCGATGTGTTTCCGGAGGAATTGCCCGGCATGCCACCTGATCGCAGCGTGGAGTTTGTGATTGAGCTGGTTCCGGGAACCGCCCCAGTTTCCAAGACGCCCTACCGTATGCCAACGGAAGAGCTAGCTGAACTGAAGAAGCAACTTGATGAGCTGCTGGAGAAAGAATTCATCCGACCGAGTAGCTCACCTTGGGGCTGCCCGGTTATCTTTGTCAAGAAGAGGGATACAAATGTTCCTCGTCTGGTCGTTGACTACCGCCCTCTCAATGCGGTGACCATCAAGAACAAGTATCCAATTCCTCGAATAACCGACTTGTTCGACAACTGGCTGGTGCCACGGTGTTCTCCAAGATGGATTTGAGGTCAGGTTACCATCAGATAAAGATCCGAAAGGAGGATATTCCGAAGACGGCTTTCACTAGTCCGCTATGGTTATACGAGTACACCGTCATGTCTTTCGGCCTCACAAATGCTCCGGCTACATTCATGAGGCTAATGAACTCCATCTTCCACGAGTACCTCGACAAGTTCGTCATCATCTACATCGATGACATCCTTGTGTACTCCAAGACCGAAGACGAACATGCTGACATCTTCGACTTGTTTTGACCAAGCTTCGAGATCACCGTCTATATGCCAAGTTCTCTAAATGTGAGTTTTGGCTGAAGGAGCTCATCTTTCTCGGTCATGTGGTGTCAGCTGCCGGAGTAGCGGTGATACCCGACAAGATTCAGGCAATCCTGGATTGGCCAACCCCAAATCCGTCAAAGATATCCGAAGCTTCCTTGGATTGGCGGGTTATTACCGTCGATTCATTGAGGGCTTCTCCAAATAGCAAAGGCGCTGACTGAACTCCTCAAGAAAGGCAAACCATTTGTGTGGTCAGACAAGGCTGAAGAGAGTTTCCAAACCCTCAAGGTCAAGCTCACCACCACCCCGGGCTTGTCCTTCCCGATACCGCCAAGGACTTTGTCGTCTATTGCGATGCATCTCTCCAAGGTTTGGGATGTGTCTTGATGCAAGAGGGCCATGTGGTCGCTTATGCTTCCCGTCAACTCAAGCCACACGAGCAAAATTATCCAACTCATGATTTGGAGCTTGCCGCCGTGGTACATGCTCTGAAGCAATGGAGGCCCTATCTCTTGGGCAACCGTTGCGAGATCTACTCCGACCATCAAAGTCTGAATATCTATTCACCCAGCCGGATCTGAACTTGAGGCAGAGGAGATGGCTGGAATTGATAAAGGACTATGATGTGACTCTCAATTATCAGCCCGGCAAGGCAAATGTCGTGGCGGACGCTCTGAGCCGCAAAGCCTATTGCAATACCGTGATGGTTGAAAAGGCGCAACCGGCTCTCCACGAGGAATTTGCGAAATTGAACCTGGAAATTGTTCCTTCGGGTTTTCTATCTAACCTTGAGATCAAATCCACCCTCGAGGATGATATCAAGGCCGCCCAACAAAATGATCCTGAAACTCTTGAGATCAAAGAGAAGATCGCTAATGGAAAGGCCAATTGTTCTTGGTTGATGACCATGGTGTGGTCTATTTTGGTGACCGCCTAGTGGTGCCCAAGAGTGGAAATATGAGGGAGTTGATCCTCTCTGAAGCTCATGAGTCACCCATCTCTATTCATCCGGGTAGCACAAAAATGTACCAAGATCTTCGTCCTCAGTTCTGGTGGTCTTGCATGAAGCGCGAGATCGCCGAGTATGTTGCGGAATGCGACGTCTGTCGCCGAGTGAAGGCTGAACATCAAAGGCCAGCCGGTACCCTCCGCCCCATAGCTATTCCTGAGTGGAAGTGGGATGAAGTTGGAATGGATTTCATCACCGGCTTTCCTAGGTCACAAAAGGGTAACAATGCCATTTGGGTCGTCATTGACCGTCTATCCAAAGTCGCCCATTTCCTCCCGGTTCGAGAGGATATCAATTCCGCTCAATTGGCCGAGCTCTATATGGCCCGGATTGTTCCCTTGCACGGGGTTCCTTTGAGGATCATCTCCGACCGTGGAAGCTTGTTTACGTCCAAGTTTTGGCAAAGCTTCCAAAGGCTCTTGGAACCCGTCTCAACTTCAGCACCGCCTACCACCCTCAAACCGACGGTCAAACTGAAAGGGTAAATCAAGTTCTTGAGGACATGCTTCGGGCTTGTGTCATCTCTTTCGGCAAGAGTTGGGAAAGGTACCTCCCTCTTGCCGAGTTCTCCTACAACAATAGCTATCAAGCCAGCTTGCAAATGGCTCCCTTCGAGGTCCTTTATGGGAGAAAATGCCGGACTCCTCTCAATTGGTCTGAAACCGGGGAGAGGTCACTCTTCGGTCCGGATGTGATCAATGAAGCCGAAGAGAAAGTCCGTGTCATTCGAGAAAACCTCAAAGCCGCTCAATCCCGTCAGAAAAGCTACTATGACAAGCACCATCAAGAGGTCCACTATGAAATTGGTGACAAGGCCTATCTTCGAGTCTCTCCTCTCCGAGGCGTTCGTCGCTTTGGAATCAAGGGAAAATTAGCACCTCGCTTTGTCGGCCCTTTCACCATCCTAGCCAAGCGAGGAGATCTCTCCTATCAACTTGAGTTGCCCTCCAATTTCCCGGATGTCCATGATGTTTTCCATGTCTCCCAACTCCGCCGGTGTTTCAAGGATCCCATCCGTGGGGTTGATCATGAGGCTTTGGACATTCAAGAGGATTTGACCTATCGCGAGCATCCTATCCGCATCTTGGATGAAGCGGAGAGGAAAACCCGCAACAAGTCCATCAAGTTTCTCAAGGTTCAATGGTCTAACCATTCCGAGGAAGAAGCCACATGGGAGCGAGAAACTAGTCTTCGACAGGAATACCCCGCCTTCTTCACTCAAGCCTAGAATCTCGGGACGAGATTCCTGTAAGGGGGGTAGAATTGTAACAGCCCTACTTTTGGTTATGAAAAATACCAATAATTTTTCCACTTTTTGCATTCTTGTCTGCATCATGGCATCCCTTTAATTTGCTTGTGTTAACAAACCAACAAATGGGAAAACAATGAAATGAGGGAGGTCAAACTCCCCAAACCCTTTATCTCTTGAAATGCAAACTATGGTGTAACCCTTGTCATGGCAAGTGACCTTATGGTCTAGGAAGTTCCCCTAAGTTCAACCAATCCTCAAGAAACCAAATGGTTTGTCCTCTAATTTTGTTCCAAGTCTCAAAGCTTCTTTTGTGTTGCAATGCGCTTCCTATTTGTGAACCATGTTATGTTGCCCTAAAAATCTCAAGGAAAATATGGGGAGCTTCCTTTTCTGGTTGGGAGCATCCCTAAAAATTTCTGTAATTTTTGGAGTTGTTCTTATGCCTTTTGAAAATCTGGCCTTTCTGCCAACTCTGTGGTCGTTCGGAATGACCCGGATTTTTCCGGATCAATTCCGGGCCAGTCGGAATTTTCCGGACCCATCCGGAAAATTCCGGATGAAGCACAGTGACGATGGACACTGGCGCCATGCCGCCGATGCCACCTGCTCCCCTGCCCATGCCGCTCGACGCCGTGGCCCCCCTTGAGGTCAATGCCGCACGCCGTGACGCCCTCGACCTCACCTGCTCCTTTTCCTCTCTGCCCTCTCTCTCTCGACCCCCTCCCGAGCTCCCTAGGAAGCTCTCCGTAGTGCCGCCGCCACCGCCGTCGATTCGCCGCCGTTGGAGCTCCCCGGGACGAACGGCCGTCGCCAACACGTCCGCCTAGACCTCCTCCCCCTCCTAGACCAAGGAATCGAGCCGGGAGGCCCGGAGCCGACGGAATCGTCCTCGACATTGCCGCACCCGGCCGAGCTCCGCTGGCTCGTTTTCGTCGCCGTCGACCTACCCCTCTCCGTACCGACCGCACCAACGAGCTTACGGGTGAGGCTCGCGTCTTTTGCTTCCTTCCCCCTTCCCTCTCCCTCTCGTGAGTGCTCGCTCCGCGCACACCCGCCGCCGCCGTCGTTTTCTGCCCAGAATCGAGCCGTCCGGAATCGCCCGGATTATTCCGGATCGATTCCGGGTAACTCGGAAAATTCCGGACCTTTCCGGACGAATTCCGAGACACTAACAGAAGGTTTTGGAGGTCACCTCGGATTTGGTTCGGATGTAGCCCGGATTATTCCGGACCATCCGGAATATTCCGGCCCAATCCGGATGCATTCCGACCCAAGCTGAAAACTTGTGAACTTTGTAATTTGACTTCTTTTCGTTAAATCTTGCAAATGGTGTACCATTTTGATCAGTGTTTCAGATGCTATCTAAATATGCTAGTACCACCTCATGACAACAACTTGCCCTTTTATATTAATCATGTCATGTTCATGCATATTTTAGCCATTTCTAAAATAATGTAATCTCTATGAACATTTGGACATTAATTTAAATATGAGGTGTTTTCCAAATAATTTCCTTAATTATTTGGCTCCCCGTTTAATTGTGCCCTTAAGTTATATAATGGAATCCTTGCATAAATTTTGACATGTCATCATGTGATTGAGCATTGCATCTTGAGTTGTGTGATTTATGTGTTCTTTGCTTTTCTTTTGGGTATCGATAGATTCCGGAGTCGAGGGTCTCTCTACTTACCCCGACGAGCACCACTTCGCGCCCGGGCAGCAAGGCAAGAGATAACCTAACCTTCTTGGCATCTAGCATCCTATGTTTTCATAAACTTATTTTATCCACCATAATATTGCATGCGGTTCAAATGTCCTTTTTGGTAAATATTAGAATATCCTATGAATGCATGTTCTTCCCCGAGCCAATTACATGTATCCCTACCTATGAAACCTAGGGTTGAAGTGTTGGCCCGAGATAAAGATAGAGTTGATGCTTTCATATGCTTAGCTATGCTTAGCCAGGCTTAGTTAATGATTTTAGTTATGTCCGTTGTTTATTTCCATAATTGTTGTTGAAGATGGAATGATGCGGACTTGGTGGATATGTGGGTTGCTTAATTAAAATGCTAAGAAGGCTTGGATGAGTTGCCCTCGGGGAGGGTGGTTTGCCTCATTCTTGCCGCCTAGGTTGAGCGTGCTTTTAGCTAGAACCAAGAACCGAGCGTGCTTCCATTGGTGGGTGTATGGGCGCCTCGCTGACCGAATAATTTGTGAGGGGCTTGTCAAGGGTCCTCTAGTTTGCTATTTCCATTTGCGAGTGTGTGGTGTGAGTGGAAAAGGAACGAGGATGATGGTGTGTAGGACGTGACGGTGGGGCAGGGCGCTGGGAGCGCTGAACCTGTCCTTCCGCCACTGATGGTCCTTGAGTAAGCCTCATGCATTGTAAAGGTCTAACCGCGCCCGCTCGCCGGTCTTCCCCGGAAGAGGACCAACTAGGTGAGCCGGACGGTACCAATGGGTAAAATAGTACACCCCTGCAGGGATAATCTTTTCGAAAAGCCGTGTCCACGGTTATGGACAAACTCTTGGGAAAGGCGGATTAGCTCATAGATAACTTTAACCTAATTGATATGGCAGCTAGAGGTTGCATAACAAACTTGTGATAAAGGTTCATTTCCTCGAGGGGGAGTCGAGGGAGTGCCTTTGTGTGAGATGAGTGATGATGGTTGTGAGTAGGTTCGCCGAGAACCGAAGATGATAATGATACTCTCTTACCCCTTTTGAAAAGTATTTCTGAGTAGACGAATGCCATGTGTCGGTTATATTTCTGTTTATGAACTTCGCTTTATGCAAAAAGAAATACATATAAAGCTTTAGAGCCTCCGTCAGTCATTGGGCCTATATCGCCCTACTAAACTTGCGAGTACATCGTACTCAGTCTCTCTTTGCTGCCTCTATGTATTTGTATTTCAGAGGAGGACGACACCGAGCAGTTAGGTGGGTTCTTCGTTGACGTCGACTACTAGTCTGGGGTTCCCAGGTGGCAGCTTGGGACCGTGGAACAAGCTGGCTGGGATGATGTTTATTGTAGGCCTCTTAGGCCATATTTTGCTTCTTGTTGTTAGACAACACTACCCGCTTCCGCTTGTTGAATTGTAGGATATGTGATCCTTTTGCCTTGTAATATTTGTATTCTCCTCGTTATATGAGTTGCCATATAAATGTTTTGTGTCGTAGAGTCATGCTTTGTGCCAGTTCTGTTCCACAAGTCTCGATCTTTGCTTTATACATTGATGGTTGTGTTGTTACATAGCCTCTCTGTATAATTCCGGGGTCGGGGCGTTACAAGTTGGTATCAGAGCAGGACTGCCTGTAGGAAACCCTTTCTTTTGGTCGATGTCGAGTCTAGTGGAAATTATTTTCAACCTAAAAATGAGTTGTGAAAACCTTCTTAGGATTCTTTTTGCTTCTCATCCAACTCGCTCTACTCTGATTCTTACCTCTATTTGTTTGGTGCTTGGTGTCGATGTTTAGGTTCTCGGGGTTTGGGATCTTACCGTCCAGTTGTACCTCGAGTCCGTTAAATCCGTTTGATATCGCCACGATGACGTGATGTCACCGTGGTTGCCTAAAATCTGTCTTTGGTGGTTGTTGCTTCTTAAATATCTATATCTGGGAGCAACCAATGATATTCTTAACTGTCAGAATTGGTTACTAACTTGTCGTTGTTCCAATTCTTCAGAATGGATCCTACCCGTCGTGGGGAACATAGCAGCCCTGACCCACCGCCGCCACCCTCAATGGCGGAGGTGATGATGGCTATCGAGCAAAACCGTCTGCGCAATGAGCGGTTGCTCGAGCAGCTGGTCCAGCAAGGGGCCAGGAGGAACACGGACTGCACCACTCTCAACCAGTTCTTGCGGTCCCAACCTCCCACTTTCTCCGAGGCTAAGGAGCCGCTTGATGCGGATGATTGGCTCCGGGCTATCGAGCGCAAGTTCGCCGCTCTTCACGTTCCGGCGGCAGAACATGTCAACTTCGCCACCTACCTCCTGGAAGGAGCCGCCGGCTCCTGGTGGGAGAGCCACGTGGCCATGGTTGCCGCGGGCCATGTTGTCACTTGGGAGGAGTTCCGCGCCGCTTTCCGTGCGGCGTACATCCCCAAGCCCATCCTCGAGCTCAAGAGGCGGGAGTTCCTGGACCTAACCCAGGGACGCATGGACGTCCAGTCCTATGGACGGGAGTTCAACCACCTCTCCCGTTACGCCCCTCGGGACGTGACGAATGATGAGGACAAGCAATACCTCTTCCGCAAGGGGCTCGCACCTCGTCTCCGATACGAGCTCCTGCCTTTCAAGTTCACCTCCTACCAAGAGCTTTACAACCAGGCTCTCACCATGGAGCAAGGTACGAAGGAGCTAGAGGCTTCTAAGAGGCCCGTTTCCACCGACCACCAGAGCTCCTCCTCCTCTGAGGGCAAGAAGCGCAAGGTCTTCGTGCCTTTCAGCGCCGTGCCGAAGGCGCCCTTCGCGCCGAAGCCCACCGGGTACCTGCCACCTCCGCCTCGCCCAGCTACTTCGACCTTGGGTGCGGCTGGAGGCGGTTTTCGACCTCGACTGCCTGCACCACCGGGAGTCACTTGCTTCGCTTGTGGCCAGCCGGGGCACTACTCCAGAGAGTGTCCCCAGAAGGCACCGGCTACCTCAGCACCTGCACCAGCACCCTCTACTCCAGCCGCCAAGGCTACCACCTTCAGCCGTGGCCGCCTGAACCACGTCTCGGCTGAAGGCGTTGAGGAGGACCCCGGAGTTCTCATGGGTACGCTTCGAATCAACACATATCCAGCTTCAGTATTATTTGATTCTGGAGCTTCGCATTCGTTTATATCCATATCATATGCACACAACCATCAAATACCTTTTGTGATGATGGATCCTCCGTTAGTGGTCAAGACACCCGGCTCTAGTTGGCGTACCAATTGGATATCTCCCGATGTTCAAATAGCCGTAGGGTCAGTCCCTTTTCCGTTCTCATTGATAGCCCTGAGGTCCGAGGGTATCGATGTTATTCTGGGCATGGATTGGCTAGTGAAATATCAGGCCAACCTGGATTGTGCGGCCAAGACTGTCACAGTGTTCCACCCAAGTTATGGGGAAGTGCGTTATTGGTCCCCAACTTCTGCAATTCCTTCTGCAGCTACTCCTCTTTCACCGGAGATCAGTCTATATTTCCTGGAAGGAATCACCCCGCCTGAAATGCATGAAGTGGAGGTGGTGTGTGATTTCCCCGATGTGTTTCCGGAGGAATTGCCCGGCATGCCACCTGATCGCAGCGTGGAGTTTGTGATTGAGCTGGTTCCGGGAACCGCCCCAGTTTCCAAGACGCCCTACCGTATGCCAACGGAAGAGCTAGCTGAACTGAAGAAGCAACTTGATGAGCTGCTGGAGAAAGAATTCATCCGACCGAGTAGCTCACCTTGGGGCTGCCCGGTTATCTTTGTCAAGAAGAGGGATACAAATGTTCCTCGTCTGGTCGTTGACTACCGCCCTCTCAATGCGGTGACCATCAAGAACAAGTATCCAATTCCTCGAATAACCGACTTGTTCGACCAACTGGCTGGTGCCACGGTGTTCTCCAAGATGGATTTGAGGTCAGGTTACCATCAGATAAAGATCCGAAAGGAGGATATTCCGAAGACGGCTTTCACTAGTCGCTATGGTTTATACGAATACACCGTCATGTCTTTCGGCCTCACAAATGCTCCGGCTACATTCATGAGGCTAATGAACTCCATCTTCCACGAGTACCTCGACAAGTTCGTCATCATCTACATCGATGACATCCTTGTGTACTCCAAGACCGAAGACGAACATGCTGAACATCTTCGACTTGTCCTGACCAAGCTTCGAGATCACCGTCTATATGCCAAGTTCTCTAAATGTGAGTTTTGGCTGAAGGAGCTCATATTTCTCGGCCATGTGGTGTCAGCTGCCGGAGTAGCGGTGATACCCGACAAGATTCAGGCAATCCTGGATTGGCCAACCCCCAAATCCGTCAAAGATATCCGAAGCTTCCTTGGATTGGCGGGTTATTACCGTCGATTCATTGAGGGCTTCTCCAAAATAGCAAAGGCGCTGACTGAACTCCTCAAGAAAGGCAAACCATTTGTGTGGTCAGACAAGGCTGAAGAGAGTTTCCAAACCCTCAAGGTCAAGCTCACCACCACCCCGGTACTTGTCCTTCCCGATACCGCCAAGGACTTTGTCGTCTATTGCGATGCATCTCTACAAGGTTTGGGATGTGTCTTGATGCAAGAGGGCCATGTGGTCGCTTATGCTTCACGTCAACTCAAGCCACACGAGCAAAATTATCCAACTCATGATTTGGAGCTTGCCGCCGTGGTACATGCTCTGAAGCAATGGAGGCCCTATCTCTTGGGCAACCGTTGCGAGATCTACTCCGACCATCAAAGTCTGAAATATCTATTCACCCAGCCGGATCTGAACTTGAGGCAGAGGAGATGGCTGGAATTGATAAAGGACTATGATGTGACTCTCAATTATCAGCCCGGCAAGGCAAATGTCGTGGCGGACGCTCTGAGCCGCAAAGCCTATTGCAATACCGTGATGGTTGAAAAGGCGCAACCGGCTCTCCACGAGGAATTTGCGAAATTGAACCTGGAAATTGTTCCTTCGGGTTTTCTATCTAACCTTGAGATCAAATCCACCCTCGAGGATGATATCAAGGCCGCCCAACAAAATGATCCTGAAACTCTTGAGATCAAAGAGAAGATCGCTAATGGAAAGGCCAATTGTTTCTTGGTTGATGACCATGGTGTGGTCTATTTTGGTGACCGCCTAGTGGTGCCCAAGAGTGGAAATATGAGGGAGTTGATCCTCTCTGAAGCTCATGAGTCACCCATCTCTATTCATCCGGGTAGCACAAAAATGTACCAAGATCTTCGTCCTCAGTTCTGGTGGTCTTGCATGAAGCGCGAGATCGCCGAGTATGTTGCGGAATGCGACGTCTGTCGCCGAGTGAAGGCTGAACATCAAAGGCCAGCCGGTACCCTCCGCCCCATAGCTATTCCTGAGTGGAAGTGGGATGAAGTTGGAATGGATTTCATCACCGGCTTTCCTAGGTCACAAAAGGGTAACAATGCCATTTGGGTCGTCATTGACCGTCTATCCAAAGTCGCCCATTTCCTCCCGGTTCGAGAGGATATCAATTCCGCTCAATTGGCCGAGCTCTATATGGCCCGGATTGTTCCCTTGCACGGGGTTCCTTTGAGGATCATCTCCGACCGTGGAAGCTTGTTTACGTCCAAGTTTTGGCAAAGCTTCCAAAAGGCTCTTGGAACCCGTCTCAACTTCAGCACCGCCTACCACCCTCAAACCGACGGGCAAACTGAAAGGGTAAATCAAGTTCTTGAGGACATGCTTCGGGCTTGTGTCATCTCTTTCGGCAAGAGTTGGGAAAGGTACCTCCCTCTTGCCGAGTTCTCCTACAACAATAGCTATCAAGCCAGCTTGCAAATGGCTCCCTTCGAGGTCCTTTATGGGAGAAAATGCCGGACTCCTCTCAATTGGTCTGAAACCGGGGAGAGGTCACTCTTCGGTCCGGATGTGATCAATGAAGCCGAAGAGAAAGTCCGTGTCATTCGAGAAAACCTCAAAGCCGCTCAATCCCGTCAGAAAAGCTACTATGACAAGCACCATCAAGAGGTCCACTATGAAATTGGTGACAAGGCCTATCTTCGAGTCTCTCCTCTCCGAGGCGTTCGTCGCTTTGGAATCAAGGGAAAATTAGCACCTCGCTTTGTCGGCCCTTTCACCATCCTAGCCAAGCGAGGAGATCTCTCCTATCAACTTGAGTTGCCCTCCAATTTCCCGGATGTCCATGATGTTTTCCATGTCTCCCAACTCCGCCGGTGTTTCAAGGATCCCATCCGTGGGGTTGATCATGAGGCTTTGGACATTCAAGAGGATTTGACCTATCGCGAGCATCCTATCCGCATCTTGGATGAAGCGGAGAGGAAAACCCGCAACAAGTCCATCAAGTTTCTCAAGGTTCAATGGTCTAACCATTCCGAGGAAGAAGCCACATGGGAGCGAGAAACTAGTCTTCGACAGGAATACCCCGCCTTCTTCACTCAAGCCTAGAATCTCGGGACGAGATTCCTGTAAGGGGGGTAGAATTGTAACAGCCCTACTTTTGGTTATGAAAAATACCAATAATTTTTCCACTTTTTGCATTCTTGTCTGCATCATGGCATCCCTTTAATTTGCTTGTGTTAACAAACCAACAAATGGGAAAACAATGAAATGAGGGAGGTCAAACTCCCCAAACCCTTTATCTCTTGAAATGCAAACTATGGTGTAACCCTTGTCATGGCAAGTGACCTTATGGTCTAGGAAGTTCACCTAAGTTCAACCAATCCTCAAGAAACCAAATGGTTTGTCCTCTAATTTTTGTTCCAAGTCTCAAAGCTTCTTTTGTGTTGCAATGCGCTTCCTATTTGTGAACCATGTTATGTTGCCCTAAAAATCTCAAGGAAAATATGGGGAGCTTCCTTTTCTGGTTGGGAGCATCCCTAAAAATTTCTGTAATTTTTGGAGTTGTTCTTATGCCTTTTGAAAATCTGGCCTTTCTGCCAACTCTGTGGTCGTTCGGAATGACCCGGATTTTTCCGGATCAATTCCGGGCCAGTCGGAATTTTCCGGACCCATCCGGAAAATTCCGGATGAAGCACAGTGACGATGGACACTGGCGCCATGCCGCCGATGCCACCTGCTCCCCTGCCCATGCCGCTCGACGCCGTGGCCCCCCTTGAGGTCAATGCCGCACGCCGTGACGCCCTCGACCTCACCTGCTCCTTTTCCTCTCTGCCCTCTCTCTCTCGACCCCCTCCCGAGCTCCCTAGGAAGCTCTCCGTAGTGCCACCGCCACCGCCGTCGATTCGCCGCCGTTGGAGCTCCCCGGGACGAACGGCCGCCGCCAACACGTCCGCCTAGACCTCCTCCCCCTCCTAGACCAAGGAATCGAGCCGGGAGGCCCGGAGCCGACGGAATCGTCCTCGACATTGCCGCACCCGGCCGAGCTCCGCCGGCTCGTTTTCGTCGCCGTCGACCTACCCCTCTCCGTACCGACCGCACCAACGAGCTTACGGGTGAGGCTCGCGTCTTTTGCTTCCTTCCCCCTTCCCTCTCCCTCTCGTGAGTGCTCGCTCCGCGCACACCCGCCGCCGCCGTCGTTTTCTGCCCAGAATCGAGCCGTCCGGAATCGCCCGGATTATTCCGGATCGATTCCGGGTAACTCGGAAAATTCCGGACCTTTCCGGACGAATTCCGAGACACTAACAGAAGGTTTTGGAGGTCACCTCGGATTTGGTTCGGATGTAGCCCGGATTATTCCGGACCATCCGGAATATTCCGGCCCAATCCGGATGCATTCCGACCCAAGCTGAAAACTTGTGAACTTTGTAATTTGACTTCTTTTCGTTAAATCTTGCAAATGGTGTACCATTTTGATCAGTGTTTCAGATGCTATCTAAATATGCTAGTACCACCTCATGACAACAACTTGCCCTTTTATATTAATCATGTCATGTTCATGCATATTTTAGCCATTTCTAAAATAATGTAATCTCTATGAACATTTGGACATTAATTTAAATATGAGGTGTTTTCCAAATAATTTCCTTAATTATTTGGCTCCCCGTTTAATTGTGCCCTTAAGTTATATAATGGAATCCTTGCATAAATTTTGACATGTCATCATGTGATTGAGCATTGCATCTTGAGTTGTGTGATTTATGTGTTCTTTGCTTTTCTTTTGGGTATCGATAGATTCCGGAGTCGAGGGTCTCTCTACTTACCCCGACGAGCACCACTTCGCGCCCGGGCAGCAAGGCAAGAGATAACCTAACCTTCTTGGCATCTAGCATCCTATGTTTTCATAAACTTATTTTATCCACCATAATATTGCATGCGGTTCAAATGTCCTTTTTGGTAAATATTAGAATATCCTATGAATGCATGTTCTTCCCCGAGCCAATTACATGTATCCCTACCTATGAAACCTAGGGTTGAAGTGTTGGCCCGAGATAAAGATAGAGTTGATGCTTTCATATGCTTAGCTATGCTTAGCCAGGCTTAGTTAATGATTTTAGTTATGTCCGTTGTTTATTTCCATAATTGTTGTTGAAGATGGAATGATGCGGACTTGGTGGATATGTGGGTTGCTTAATTAAAATGCTAAGAAGGCTTGGATGAGTTGCCCTCGGGGAGGGTGGTTTGCCTCATTCTTGCCGCCTAGGTTGAGCGTGCTTTTAGCTAGAACCAAGAACCGAGCGTGCTTCCATTGGTGGGTGTATGGGCGCCTCGCTGACCGAATAATTTGTGAGGGGCTTGTCAAGGGTCCTCTAGTTTGCTATTTCCATTTGCGAGTGTGTGGTGTGAGTGGAAAAGGAACGAGGATGATGGTGTGTAGGACGTGACGGTGGGGCAGGGCGCTGGGAGCGCTGAACCTGTCCTTCCGCCACTGATGGTCCTTGAGTAAGCCTCATGCATTGTAAAGGTCTAACCGCGCCCGCTCGCCGGTCTTCCCCGGAAGAGGACCAACTAGGTGAGCCGGACGGTACCAATGGGTAAAATAGTACACCCCTGCAGGGATAATCTTTTCGAAAAGCCGTGTCCACGGTTATGGACAAACTCTTGGGAAAGGCGGATTAGCTCATAGATAACTTTAACCTAATTGATATGGCAGCTAGAGGTTGCATAACAAACTTGTGATAAAGGTTCATTTCCTCGAGGGGGAGTCGAGGGAGTGCCTTTGTGTGAGATGAGTGATGATGGTTGTGAGTAGGTTCGCCGAGAACCGAAGATGATAATGATACTCTCTTACCCCTTTTGAAAAGTATTTCTGAGTAGACGAATGCCATGTGTCGGTTATATTTCTGTTTATGAACTTCGCTTTATGCAAAAAGAAATACATATAAAGCTTTAGAGCCTCCGTCAGTCATTGGGCCTATATCGCCCTACTAAACTTGCGAGTACATCGTACTCAGTCTCTCTTTGCTGCCTCTATGTATTTGTATTTCAGAGGAGGACGACACCGAGCAGTTAGGTGGGTTCTTCATTGACGTCGACTACTAGTCTGGGGTTCCCAGGTGGCAGCTTGGGACCGTGGAACAAGCTGGCTGGGATGATGTTTATTGTAGGCCTCTTAGGCCATATTTTGCTTCTTGTTGTTAGACAACACTACCCGCTTCCGCTTGTTGAATTGTAGGATCTGTGATCCTTTTGCCTTGTAATATTTGTATTCTCCTCGTTATATGAGTTGCCATATAAATGTTTTGTGTCGTAGAGTCATGCTTTGTGCCAGTTCTGTTCCACAAGTCTCGATCTTTGTTTTATACATTGATGGTTGTGTTGTTACATAGCCTCTCTGTATAATTCCGGGGTCGGGGCGTTACAAAGGGTGTCCTTGGGCATGGTGAGCAACCACTTGTCCCCGTCGCAGCAGTAGCCTATCAGGTTCGCCAGCCATCGGTGCCGCAACTTCCCCATGCACATGGAGTTGTTCTACTAAATCTGCAGCACCTCGACGCGAGGCAGGTTGCCGACTTATGGGATGGGGCCAAGCATCTTGGTGAACTTCTTGACGGAATCGCGCGGGTGCTGCCGCCCTAAAGAAGCCCCCTGTAAACGAAATTAGGCGCCTTCTCGCGTCTGTCCGATATGATTTTCTCCGCCTCGAACCCGACAAGGATAACTCCGCGGGCGGGCTAGCCGCCGTCGTGGGAGGTCGGGCGGTGCGCGTTAGAGCCAGGGAGGGCGGCGGCGATGCTCGCGGAATGGAGATGGGAACGCCGGGCGGCGGGCTCGCAAGGTGGAGAAGGTGAGTCCGTGCGGCGGCGTGGTGGCGGCGTGCGTCCTCTTCCCACGAATCAACAGACTCTCCACTCCTGCCGACGGCCGCTGCGTCCCCATCGGTCGCAGCTAGGAGAAAGGATATAGGGGATCGGTTGGGTGGACAGGCAGCCGGCGCTGGGAAACCCGGACACGGTCGCCGGCTGGGGAAAGGGCAGCGGGAAGATGCAGGGCGCGTCGACCGAGGAGATGCAGGGCATGCCGGCAAACAAGGGAGGCCGGGGGACCGCACTCGCGCTGGGATCTCGGGTGGCGCGCGGCGGCGGGTGGAGCTCGGGGCGCGCCGATGGGAGGCGGCGGCCGGAGTGGGAGCAGGGCGTCGCGCGATGGAGAGACTCCGGGCACGGCAGCGGAGGTAGGAGGTGCGGGAGCCGACCGCCGGAGTCGAGGAGGTGCGGGTGGCGCGTAGGAGTCGTCGCCGACGGCGCGAGGCGCGCGGGAGGCCGGGGCGGCAGGTGGGGCAGCGTCCTCGCCGGAGGGTAGGCGGGGCGACGGCCACGAGGTGAGGTCGTTGGGGGAATTTGGGAGAGAGAGAGCCAGATTAGAAGGTGGGGTGGGTGGGGGATGCGGTACGGGATTAGAAGGTGACGTAGGTGGGGTCCTATTCGGCATTAGAAGGTGATTAGTTTCTTAGTTGTGCTGAATAGTTATTCAGCAAACACTTAAGGGGTTGTGCAGAATAGTCCTACCCTATATATATATATATATATATATATATATATATATATATATATATATATATATATATATATATATTCCAGCTATTCTGCACTCCCATACAGAATAACTATTCTGCACAACTTTCTGAACTTGGTAGACAATAATCGGTGAACCTCTCGGCGGAACGGCCAGTTTTTTGTTTTTGCGGAGAGTATTTCGACTGCCATTTTCGAACCGTTTATTGGAATGATGCATACAATACACCGTTGGATAGCTACGGAAATTGCGCAACTTTTATTCTTCTGCACGGTTTTCAAATTCTGTACGGATTTTGAACAATTTCAAATATACTAAACACGGATTTCACGATTTTATCCGTTTCTGTACAGTATTTGGGGCGCCATTTTCAGACCGCTCGTCGGATGAATGCAAATAATATGCCGTTGAATAGGTATGGAAATTGTGCAACTTTTACTCTTCCGTAGGATTTCGAAATTATGCGCGGTTTGAAAACAATTTCAAATAAACTATACAATGTTTTCACGGATTTGTCCGTTTTCGTACTGTATTTTGGACGCCATTTCCAAACCGTATGTCGGATTGATGCAAATGATACGCCGTTGGAAAGCTATGGAAAATCCGCAACTTCTCTATCTCTAACTAATTTTCGAAATTCGTTGCGGTTTAAGATCAGTTTTAAAAATAAGTAATTCTGTTTTAGATCTAGCGGATAGTTTTTTGGCAATTATTTTCAAACCGCTTATCGAAACGTAACAAATGATACGGCGTTGGAAAGATATTCACTAGGGACAACTTTTTCGTAAAGAAATTTTTTTAAAATTCAGTATAGTTTTTGATTAATTTTAAAAATACGAAAATAGAAAAACACGATAATATGTGTTGGAGCATCTTTTTCTGAACTTCTCGTGATACACAGGTGAATTTCCTATTCTCGAACCAGTTCTGAACTTACTCAGAAAGCCGATGAACCCCCCGATATATGTAAGTGAACTACCTATTTTTTTACGAATTTTTGCCACAAACGTAAGTGAACTTTCTATTTTCATTTAAACTAAATCTATTTGAACCATCTTTTTCTGAACTTCTTATCAAACACCGGTGAACTTTCTTTTCGCGAACCACTTCTAACGTTAGAGAGTTGATGAACTTCTTCCGAATACATAACTGAACTTCCTTTTTTTCCGCGTCAGAATTTCTCGACCTACGTACCATATTTTTTTCTGAACCTCTCGCGATACATAAGTGAACTTCCTATATTTTTGGAAGTGAACTTTATCCGACGAACTATTTTTTCTAAACTTCTCACGATGCATAAGTGAACTTCCTTTTTTTTTTTACAGTTAAGCTTCTCTGTAGACCATCCTTTTGCGAACTTCTCACCGTACACAAATGAACTTCTTTTTTTTTTGAACAGCTTGTGAACTTTTACTCAGAAAGTTGACGAACTCCCCAGAATTCGTAACTGAACTTTCTGTATTTCTGAAACTGGACTTTTCTGCAGCCCAGATTTTTTTGAACCTTTTTTTGCGAACTTCCTACGATATGGAAGTGAACCTCCTAATAATTTAACAGTACAACAGCGCCTTATCCACCCTGCCGATGGACAAGCGCCGACGTCCGCTGCAGCAAGTGTGTGCTCTGCTCGACTCGGAAAAACTCCAGTAGAGTGGAGCAGCGTCCTGTCTGACCAACAACGGACAAGCAGCGCCGGTTTAAACTTGTTGCACACATGCCCCTGAGTTCTTCCTCGCGGTGCCATATCTACACCATTACAAAGTTGTACCAAGTCAGAGTACATAAAGATGAATCAAACATTAACTCACTAATTTCTGCGATGCCGCTCCGCTGATGCATTCTATTTATTAAGCTTTCTTAGTAAAAGCAGCAAGCAAACTGCACAAAAATTTAAACCGGATGTGTTCACTCGAAAATCTTTTCACATCATTATGTAACACATTATATGTAACAAAAGCTAACTGCATTAGAACATCACACCATCTTTACTAAAATAAGAGGTTCACGTATATTGTATGTAACCGAAACAAATTACAGAACTACTCCACCACAGAAGCATACTGCTCCGCTGATGCATTCTATTTATTAAGCTTTCTGAGTAAAAGCAACATGCAAGCTGCAGAAATTTTAATACCGGATGTGTTTACTTGAAAATGTTTTCACATCATTGTGTAAACACATTTTTTGTAGCAAAAGCTAAATGCATTAGAACATCACATCATTTGTGCTAAAATAAGAGGTTCACATATATTGTATGTAGCTGACACAAATTACAGAGCTACCACACCACAGAAGCATACGGAAGCAATAATTTGTCTCTTGTCATTGAGAAATCCTTAGGCCAGAAAACAGAAGGGAAGTTACACTATCTATTTACTAACCGAAGTCTGCCATAACAGATTAAGCAGCAGCACAACACAACTAGGTCGTGCTCCTTTGGAGCATTTGCACAAACACAGAGACAGCATTCGATCAGATAGTACAAGGAAAGGATGAACCTCCGGGAGTCTGCTCTGAAGTGCTGCAGCGCAGCGAACAACTCGGAACTCTACGCCCTGCTCCACCCATCAATCTGCAGCAAACAGAGCTAAGTTTTTCAGGCCAAGAGCTGAGATAGCCTGTTAATACAATCACAAATCTAGGAAGTTATACAATCATGACCATGAACTTCACCCATTACTTGTCAGAACTACTTAAAATATGCGAGTGAACTGCCATTTAATTCAATTCCTGTGATTTATCTTTTATTATGTCCGAACTCAACTTCTTGCGCCCGAATTTCACAGACACATGGCTATTAGCAGCCTTGAATTGCTGTTTAGTAGCAGTAGCAGTACTAGGACGGGACAACTAACGCTCTTGTAAATGCTGATCATCTTCACCTCAACTTCCTAGTTGAAAGAGATGAACTACACACTTCATCTAAAATGAGGCACGTACAACAATGGTTCTTAAGAGGAGGTTCAGAGTGCGGACCTGGGATGTTCAGAACATCGTGCTTTGCGCCACGGTGATGCTAGATCGTGGGGAAGCCAGGGGAATGGTGGAGTGGCAGGTGCACGGTGGCCGACGGGCGGAGAGATGAGCACGGCGGCGGCCTCGTTGGGGACGCGTGCGGGGAGGCGACCTCGTCGGTGCTGCGCGGGGAGGCGACCTCATCGGGGCCGCGCGGGGGGCGGCGACCTCCCGTCGATGGAGGTGGAGCCGGGCGGCTCGGCGACCTCCCGTCGGTGGAGGTGGAGGCCCGCTCCACGGAAGTGAGGCCGGGGCGGCTCGATCCGACGGAGGTGAGGCCGGGGCGGCTTGATCCGGCAGAGGGGAGACCGCGGCGGCGATTCCGGTGGAGGGATGGCCGCGACTGCGGGCTCCAGTGGAGGGGGGGTCGGGGATGCGAGCTCCGGTGGAGGGGGAGGCCAGGGCGGCTCGATCCGGCGAAGTGGAGGCCGCGCCGGGCAGGAGGTGGAGGGGGCCGCACCCGGCGGGAGCTGGAGGGGGTCGCACCGGCGGGAGGGTGTGGTGAGGTGGGTCGGGTGGAAGGAGGCTGGTGGCGAGCTCGGTGGAGAGAGGACGTCGGCGGCGCGCTCGATGGAGCGAGGCAGGCGGCGACGCGTGGTGGGGGTGGGGGTCTGAGCCGCCCTGGGGAGGCAGCCGGCGGCGGTGCTGACCCGTGGGGATGCGGTCGCGGAAGGGTGGGGCTGACCGTGACGTGGGGCACGGCGTCTCGCCGGAAAGGAGCCCGGTGCGTGCGGAGGAGGAGCACCGGGGCGCGCTGGTGGGCTGGGCATGATGTGGATTTTGGATCGTGGACGGTGGGAGTTGGTGCGGGGAAGAAGGTGGTTAGGTGGGGTAGCTAATCGGGATAAGAAACTAAGTTGGATTCCGAAAGTTGTATAGAATAGCTATTCTAGAAACACTTAAGGGGTTGTGCAGAATAGTCCTACCCTATATATATGTATATATATATAGGGTAGGACTATTCTGCACAACCCCTTAAGTGTTTCGAGAATAGCTATTCTAGAACCCCTCCTGACCACCTTCTTATCCCGTTCACGCCCCCTCCTAATCACTTCCTTAACCCGACCCAATCTGATCCGGACAACCGCCAGCCCGATCCGAAAACCCACCGAGACCTCCCCCGGTCCCACCCTCCCCATCACGCGCGTGGCCTCCTCCCAGCTCCCACGATCCCCCGCCTCCTCCCACGATTGACCGTCGCCGGAGCTTGACCCACCTCCATCGTCCACCGCTGGGAGAACCACCTGCACCGCGCGATGCCGGGAGCACCCCACGCCGCCGCCACCACCTCAGGGTCCCACCGCCGCGGCCTCGGATCCCCATCCCCACGCGCAGACCTCTACCTCCCGTCGCGTGTCGCCCCTCGCTGGCGCGCCCGCCCCCGGCTAGCCTCTCCTCGCCGCCGGCCCCCGCCCCCGACTAGCCTCCCCTCACCGGCGCCCCCCGCCCCCGGACAACCTCCCCTCGCCGGCGCGCCTCACCCCCTTCCACACCGCGCGTCAACCTGCCTTCCTCCACCTGTGCCGGTCGCGCCGCCCTTCCTTGTCGGCGTAGGCCGGCAGGGAGGCCCCCATGCTTGCCGCCGGGAGGACAGCGGCTCCCGTGCTCAAACTCTTCATCTCCTGGTCGACCTGCAGACCAAGCGCACAGCCTCACCAGCTCCGCCGACGCGCGGCCCCGTCCTGCCCAGCGCGGGACACTCCTCCAACGTCGTGGTCCCCTCCTCCTGCTGGTGCTGCCCAACACCCGCCGGTGAACCTCAAGTCCTCCAGGTGGACTCCCGGGAGCCGTGGTTGTTTCGTCTGCCAGATTGCAGCGACCACGGGTGTCAACGCCCATGAGCGAGATCGAGAACTTACGTGTGGAGTGTGTGAAGTTCCATTTTTTTTTGGAGAAGTTCAATTTGTGTGAAGCGTGAAGTTCATTTATATGTTGATATAAAAAATTCAATTCAACAACGTGGAAATAGGTTCACAATTTTTTGTGGTGAAGTTCACTCTAGAAAAAATCAAAGTTCGATGTGTATAAGTTAGAAGTCCACTCCGAATAACAGAGACGAGAGCAAAATGAATGGTCCGTCAAAAAGTTTACTCGCGAAAAAAAATGGTCCGTCGAGAAGTTCACTCGCAAAAAAAAAATGAAGTTCACTTGGGTATCGTGTGAAGGATGTGAAGTGCACTTTGGAAAACATTACGAAAAATCAAATAAAGTCAAAACCGTGGCATAGTATGTGGGTCTAATTCTCCGTGAGTAAGTTCACTTATGTCTCCCATAAAAGTTTACTTTCGTGACGAGGGAAGTTCAGAAATGTTTCGATTACAAAAATCAAACAGGTTAAAAAATCAAAACAAGTCAAAAACATGACGTAACATGTGCATCTGGTGCTCCGTGAAGAAGTTCACATAGTGTTATGAAGAAGTTCAGTGTTGTGAAGTGGGAAGTTCAGAAAAAACGAGAATTCTAAAACAACAGAATTATGTATATTTAAAACTTCTCTTAAACCGTAAGGAATTTCGAAAAAGTGCGTGACATAACAAAGTTGCGGCTTTTTCATAGATTTGCAACGGCGTATCATTTGCATCAATCCGATAAACGGTTTGAAAATGGCGAACAAAATACGGTACAGACGCGAAAATAGTGTTAGTATATTTGAATTTTTTAAAAACCGTAACTAATTTCGAAAACCCGTGAAAATGAAAAAGTTTCGTAATTTCCATAGCTATCCAACGGTATATCACATGCATCATTCCGATAAGCGGATCAAAAATCGCAGTAGAAAATTTTCCCGTGAAGGTGGAGAATCAGTCTGTTCCGTCAGGAAGTTCACATTAACATTAAATGAAGTTCATCAACATTGCGAGTGAAGTTCAGAAGTGGTTCCAGAATAGCTATTCTAGAACTAGTTCCAGAGTAGCAGACCTATATATATATATATATATAGTGGCATGCCTACGGGGGTAGTTGCGCACCCTCATCCCGCTGTTCGATTTGTATATAGGGAGCACAAGTGTGTCACCAATCACCATTTCCCGTTGACGGAATGTTTTGATGTCGTCATACCGGGAGCACACCACGAAACACGTATAACACCGGCGGTCCATTTGCTCATAGCCGCTCCATCGCAGGCTCTTTCGGAGTAGCGCCGTGATTGTTTTACTTGGTGGTATTTTGAATAGTAAACCACACACGAGTGGCTCCCGTGATTGTTTTACTCGGTGGTATTTCTAATAGTTAACAACACACGAGTGGCTCTCGTGATTGTTTTACTCGGTGGGATTTTGAATAGTAAACAACACACGTGGCTCGCCGGCCGTTTACTAGGACATATAGTTTGGACAGTCAATCTCTCTTACTCTCGGCTCACCGTTTACTAGGACATAGCATTTGGACAGCCAATCTTTCTTACTCCCAAACGCCGCGCGCTGCTGCTTTTTACCTAACTACGTTTATCACTCCATGCTCGCCGCAACTAAAAACTCCCGCGGCGGTGTACTTGAACGTTTTTCAAATTTCAAGCCTCTTACGAATATCTACCACAGCCTATAGTTCAGGCAGCTCATTTTCTCCACGGCTATGTGATACGTCTCCGACGTATCTATAATTTCTTATGATCCATGCTTGTTTTCATACCATTTGCTATATGTTTTGTTTACATCTTATAGCTTTTTTATGCATTTTTGGAACTAACATATTAACAAGATGCCCCAGTGCCAGTTCCTGTTTTCTGCTGTTTTTCCATTTCAGAAAAGTACTTAAGGAAATATTCTCGGAATCGGACGGGACAAAAACCCAGGATCTTATAATTTCGTCACGCACACGGAGTCCAAAGGGGTGCCGAAGACGCACCAGAGGGCGACCACACCCTAGGGTGGCGCGGCCTACCTGTCTGCCGCGCCACCAGGTGGTGTGGCCCCCTCGGGCCTCCACCGACGCCGCCCTTTCGCCTATATAATCCCCCCGACGAGAAAATCCTAAGTACCCGATCAAAATTCCAGAAAAACATCCGTCGCTGCCGCCGTCGTCAACCCTAGTTCGGGAGGGTTCTGAAGCTCTCACCGGCACCCTACCGGAGAGGGGAATCATCACCGGAGGGCTCTACACCACCATGCCCGCCTTCGGACAGATGTGTGAGTAGTTCATCCTTGGACTACGGGTCCATGCAGTAGCTAGATGGTAGTCTTCTCCTCTTGTGCTATCATGTTTAGATCTTGTGAGCTGCCTATCATGATCAAGATCATCTTATTGTAATGCTACATGTTGTGTTTGCTGGGATCCGATGAATAGAGAAGTACCTTGTGATGTTGATTATTGATATTATCATGTCTATGTTATTTGTGATCTTGCATGCTTTCCGGTACTTGTAATTGCCTTGATCAAGTAGTTGCTTGTATCTCCAAGAGGGAGTATTTATGCTAGATAGTGGGTTCGGTCCCTATGTGCCTTGGCTTGAGTGACAGAAACATATAAGGACGGGGGAGTGCCGTTGCTACTAGGGAGTAAACTTTATGCACAGTTCTTCATGCAATTGTCTGTTGCTTGCAACTTAATACTGGAGAGATTTTACGGTATGTTATCTCAAAGGTGGACTATTTAGGCATAGGTGTATGCTTGGAACAGCTATCTATGTATTTTGTCGTAATACTCAAAGCATCTCATATAGACATCATCATCCTCTGTATTATGCAATGTTCATGCATTGCCATGCATTCTCTATTCTGTCAGTTGCCCAGCTGTAATTCGTTACCCAGCATGTGTAGTATTTTATTTATGGAGAAGACACCACTAGTGAACTGTGGACCCCGGTCTATTCTTTTACATCTGCAATTAAATCAACTGCTCTACTGCTTTCATTTACTGCAAACAAGCTTCCTTCCACACATACATTTAATCCTTTGTATTCAGTAAGGCTGACAACCTCACTGCTTCGTTGGGGCAAAGTAGTTTGATTGTGTTCTGCAGGTTCCACTGTCTCCCCTGCAACAGCTCTTTTTCTGGCGCCATTGCAGTTGTAGACAACCTTTTGAAGCATTCCTCACTCCTACTGGTTCGATAACCTTGGTTTTCTAACTGAGGGAAAACTTGCTGCTGTGCTCCTCAAACCTTCCTCTTGGGGTGCCCAACGAAGCGTGATTGATTAACACCTCTCGCGCTATCACTATGCCAGGCAGTGCTCACCGTGAAGCCGGAGCACCCTACTGACCGAGGCAAAACACGCCGCGCACCACCAGGTTTCTTCCTTAATTTTTTTCGCCGTTCCCTTGATCCCTCGTATTACTTTTGCATGTGTTCTAAGATGCCGACCTTCACGCATCTCATCCCCATGGTGTTCTTTTTCTTTTTATTTTACCCAGACTCCGTTCGAACCTGCTGCAACCAAAGTAGTCACGGCCCGGCTCAGCACCCCCCAACCAAGCATGAGCACTTCATGGCTTGGCCGGAAAGGACGCACGCCGAAGGATCCTGCATCTGGCAGGACCGGTGGCGCTGTCGACGGCAGGGCCGACGCCAGTCCGCCTGCTTACGGGTGCTCGAACATGTTACACGAGCTCAACATGATCGTCCAGGGCTTCACTGATCAGCAGAGAGATCTTGCAGCCGCAACGGGTTTCGCTACTTTCTCCTAGCCTATTCATGCAGTCAAGTTTGATAGACAGTTCACTGTTTGGCTTTTGCAAAAAGTGGACACCATTACCAGGTCAATGGCGTCAAACAAGGAGGCAGGCTCACTTCGGTAAGCGACCTGACAAGATTTTACCTGCCTCCTTTTTTTTTGCACATTGGCATAACTGTTAGTGGTCAAACAAAATTAACTCCGACTTCCAACAATGCAGCCTAAGGAGGATTGCGCAACGCACGCCGCGAGTTACTATTCGAAATGCTCCACCTGACGAACAATACAGGAAGACTGCCACCTGAGTTCGTCCAAGATCTTGACGACTGATACGGACTTTACTGACCGAAGACACTCTTTCATACGCAAGAGAACATGTAGCTACCTAATGTCAGACCACGTACTCACGTGGGAATACATGTAAAACGTGTGACCCTGGGAGAGAATAATACCACGAACATCATTTTTTCGGCGGAGCAGACGTGGTGTTTTACTATTTATTTTTTCCTTTCCTAAATATACGCTGCCGACTATATGCATCGTTCGAAATTAAACTTGTCTTAAACAGTCAATTCCCACCTATATGTACTCCATACACCCCCCTGCACATGTGTTTAGACCTACCCGTACGGCACATGTTGCGGGAAGGAGACCAGGAAAGCACACGTATACCCGCGCGTCGAGTCATCGCACTCAAAGAGTACATATGTTGCTAGGCTTCGAACTACAGGGTACACGTAAACAAAAACTCGCACGAGCATTATTTACTACGCGCCCACGTCCTGCAGGACACTCTCTCTCCACAACACCATCACATGTATATAGCGAAGAAGTTCTAATCAAAATTCATCTCCCGGGCACACATCTTCTACACTATCCACAAGCGCCGCGCAAAACTAACACACGCCTGCCTCTACTAATTAACGTGCAAACGATTATCGTTTTCCTCGCAAACCAACTACTCCGCGAAACCATTTACACGCCGCCGCACGTAGCCTTACCAGGCTGCACTCCCAGTTATCAAATGCTTCTCAACGTAAACCATGTCGCCGTTAAAACACACCGACCTCTACCCCCCTGAACGAAGTCCGTACACCTTTTTGTGCGCAGGATTCTCACTGTACCACGGACAACAGCACCCGCGCCACTATTCAAAAACCAATATCCATCTTTCGCCACGCGACCTTTCGCTCCCGCCCGCCCACACATGTTTCAAAAAGCCATCGACCGCCAAAATAACCCCTTTATAAACCAACCGTCACGCACCGTGCTTCTCACCAATCCACACACAGAACCATGAGGCCCAACCGCTTAGCCATGTTGCTCGCTATCCGCTCGAGGAAAACACTCAGGAGGCGCCTACCTAGCCGCGTTTTGGCGCCTTTTTTTCATGCGCTACCGAAAACCCCCAGAAAATCCAGCAAGCAGAGAATAACGCACGAACTGTTTTTTCGTTCTCAATAAAAGAAGCACCACCACCGGCTGTTGTCTTACTAGCCGTCTCTGCCATTGCGCGCCTCGATCGAAGACGTTTTATGCGTTGGCTCCAAACATAATCAGAACCGCCCGCCCACGAAGGATGCGCGGCACTGCCGTTTGAGAAACCTCACGGCCGGATGCACTCCGTTTCCTCACTCGAAACCAGGCTCCCGTCAGTTGTTGATCAACAAGAGCATGTGCCCATCTATCCAACGGCCAGCGCCCTATGCGCAGCTACCACCATGGGCATAAAATCCGCACTCATATATATATATATGCTCATCGTTCATCTCAACTTGACCAACCATTGAGAATGAAACATATAGGGGAGATGAAATTCCACTATATTATCTTTCAGCCCTTGCTCTTGCCTTGGCTTCCACCCAGGACCTTTGGTCTAGCCTTTGTTATGCTATGGGATTGACCTGGATTCTTATATCGAGTGAGCACCGCCCTTCGATTTGGTTTCAGTATGAGACCAACCTTCACTTTACTTGTAACTGCGATTGCCCGAAATAAAGGAACCTTGGTGTGAGAACCCACCTGAGTTGGTAATCCAACATTTTCACCTAAAATTGCTCCCTCGTCTTCTTTGCATAGCCTTTAGCTTCGTTCTTGGTTGATCTTAGCGATGGCATGATCATTAAGTACATCTCTCCGCCATAAGCCGCCCACAGAGCCATTTATCGCAATGGTGATTGGAACAGGTTCAGATTCCATCCTGCATATGTGAACAACCATTACCCAAACCTTCGATATCTAAGTGCACAACAATAGCTAGATACCGACCATATTTGAGCTATGTAAATTATCTAAACCACCATAACAATAGCTAGATACCAACTATATTTGGGCTATGGAAACTATCTAAAGCACCACGACAATATATAGGTAGATACATGCACAATTATTCCATCTAATTTCGATGCAAATCAACAATCCATCAACGCCAAAAAAATAAATCAATTTAACACCATAAGAGCTAAACTACCGGTTGATGAAAACTACAAAATTATAATCCTCACTTATTTCCTAACCCTAGCTAACAATGCATCATCCTACCATACATATGCTAAATATCCAAAGAAATTCGATTTTTGCGTGGATGAACTAGCTAGGGTTAACCAAATGAGGGCTATGTGATGATTTCAACCAATAAAAATGAGAGCATCGAAGGAGAATACCTCAAGAGTTGGAAGGGGAAGCAAATCTACAGGTTATTTGATGAATTGCAGGTTATTTTGTGCGGACAATCTAAAAGAGATACTACCTCCGTCCCAAAAAGGATGTCATTTCTTTATCTAAATTTAAATGTATCTAACCACTAAATAATAGTGTCTAGATACATTCAAATTTAGATAATAAAGTGACATCTTTTTGGGACGGAGGAAGTAGGATATTTGTCCCGGCCGTGCATATGATCCAACACTCGGAACAACATCCCAGCACAGCAGGTGCTGGCACGGCTCAACGCAGAAAGAAAAGAAACAGAGCGCGGCTTGAGCGAGCGGCACACGGCGGGGGTACTACAGAAGATCTCAAGAGTGAAGATCCTCGCGAACGTGTCGTGCACCGCAGTGATCCGATCGATCCGATCGAGTCGGCGGCGACGACGACGACGACCCGCCTCCTTTCCTTTGGCGCCCCCCGCTTTATTCCAAAGCACAAAAGCATCCGCCCGTCCGCCCCGAAAAAGAACTGGGAATCCCCATCATCACCCGCACGCACAGTCACACATCACAACCCAAACCCCCCGCGCCAAGGAAACCAGAGCAACCCGCGAAGCGTCCTCCTCGTCCCTCACACCCTCTGAGTAGTGTGAGCCGCCGCGCGATGGGCTGCGGGCAGTCCAAGGAGGACGCGGAGGGCGCGGTGGCGCGGTGCCGGGAGCGCAAGAACCTGCTGCGGGCGGCCGTCGAGGCGCGGCACGCGCTGTCGGGGGCGCACGCCGGCCACGCCGCCGCGCTCAGGAACGTCGGCGCCGCGCTCTCCGACTACGCCAGCGGCGAGGGGCACGAGGGCGCGCTCCTGCGCTACTCCGCCTCGGCCGCAGCGGTCATGTCCTCCTCCTCCAGCGGCGCCGCCGCGCTCGAGCTCCCGCCGCCCCCGCCGCCGCCGGGGCCGCCCGACGACGCGCCCGGCCTCGTCAGGTCCATGAGCGCGCCCGACCTGCCCCTCCAGCCGGCGATCAAGAAGAAGCCGTCCGGCGAGGCGCCCATCATGGAGGAGGAGGAGGAGGAGGAGGGCGAGGACCCGCGGCGTCCGGACGAGGAGGCCCAGCTGCAGCCCCCTCCGCCGCCGCCGCCTCTCACGCAGGTGCCCGCGCCTACGCGTTCCCCGCCTTCCCTGCCGCCCAAGGCGGGTTCCTGGGACGAGTTCCTTTTCGGGTCCCAGGACGGCGTACCCATCCCGCCGCCGCCCATCCTGGGATCCAACGCAGCCGCCACGTGGGAGGCCGAGCGGGCGGCCGCCGCCGCGCCGCCGCCCCCGCCGCCCGACCCAGAGGAACAGCCTCAGCCCCCGCCTCCGCCTACGCCTCCGCCGCCGGCGCCATCGACGGCTGCTGAAGACGTGGCCGACGGCAAGAGGCCGTCGGTGGAGCCCGTGGCGGCGCGGCGGCCGTTGACGCAGAAGGCCGCGAGGAGGGCCGAGGGCAAGAAAGGCAGGACGGTGGTGCTGCAGGTGCCGCCGCAGGCTGCGAGGCTCGGCGACATCCTGCGCGGCCTCGACGATCACTTCCTCAAGGCGTCGGACAGTGCGCACGAGGTGTCCAAGATGCTCGAGGCGGCGCGGATGCACTACCACTCCAACTTCGCCGATAAGCGAGGTACCACCACACGCAGCCTCCTCCTCTCATCTCATCCACTTGGCTTGCTCACACCAAGGATTCATTCCACTATTCCAGCCAATACTAGCAAATATCGATCTCTTTCNCCTCCTGCCTGGCTAGCGTCGTTTGGTGTAGGATTTGGATTTCCCCCTCCCCTCCCCTCTTCGGTTAGCTCCTTCCCTACTGGATAAAAACTAACATTTCAAGGCCTGATTTTCTTCCCTGCTGGATATTCTATCAGACCGTGGCTGGTTAGGGTGTATTTTTCTTTTGTTTTGTTCTAGCAGATCGTGCTCGTTTAGGATGTATCTTCTTGTTTTCCAGATTCCTATGTATAGAGTTGCGTCCTAGCAGAATCTGTTTGGACAGGGATGTCCTTCATCGGTATCTTGTCATGTGGATCTTACTCTGCTCTGCCTTTTTATCATTCTGCAGCTACATCTGCAGATTTCTCACGGTTGTTCCTTCTCCGTGCTGACCTACTGCTCTGCTCTGCTGAAGGTTTGGTTTTTTTCTTCAGTTGTATAAATATAGTTGTATATTATCCATGCCTTTGTTTCTTGGCTTGTCTTTCTTATTACGGTATGCCTTTTCGTCATTCTGCAGCTACGTCTGGACAACTGCTCTGTTCTGCTCAAGGTTTGCCTGCTTTTCCCATTGTATACATTCTGCTGCATCTGATCCATGCCTTTGTTTATCGGTTTATTTTACCTATTATAAATGTTACAAGAAACCCTGGGCTCTCAGGGCATCCTCAGGATGGAACGCACCGCCTACGTCCGATTCCTCCCGCGGCGACTGTTGGCCGTTCGATGTTTCGATGCGTTACAGTGAAACTAGCTCCCCGCACCACAAAGGCCAATCCCCACTTGTTTTCTCCTCCCCCAATCTCCTCTCAGCAGCCTCTCTCCTCCTATCCGCCGCCTCCTCCTCTTCCCTCTCGCTCCCGTCCCCGCCCCCGTCATGGTTCCTCTCTCTCTCTCTGCTTCACTTCCCTCGATCTGCGTCTACGATGGAGTCTTCGTCGATTGTTCGTATGGTTGAGGTGAGTTCATCTTCCTTCTCGTTTCATTTGCTGTGATTTTGGTTATCCATTAATCCTCCTACTTGTGATTTTGTCTACCGATTAAGCCTCCTACTTTTCTTTCTTCACAGGTTTCGGTTCGTACTGTGTTTCTTCGTACGTCTTTGGTGTCTACGAATTTGGCCTTCCTTCGCTTGTCCCCTACATCCCCTACATGTTTGATGAAATGTATGTTACATGTTTGATGAAATGTCTGTGTGCTTATTTGCTTCCAGGTGCTGTCTGTTATTCTGCTTGGTTCCGTCCGTGCGTTCTACGTCCTTGTTCTTGCCTCTGCGAGTCTCCTGGTCAAGGTTTGCCTCTTTTCCTCTACTCTCTGTCTCCACTAGATTTCTTTGTATCCCTCTGCGTTTAGGATGTGTGTTCTTTTACTTCCTTCTAGCAGATCGTCGGCGTTTTGGGTGTCTTTTCTTTTATTTCCTTGTAGCAAATCATGGGCGTTTAGGGTGTCTTTTCTTTTACTTCCTTCTTGCTGACCTTGGTAGTTTAGGATCTGCTTTCTTCTATTTCGTTCTACCAGAGGCGGGCGGGGATTAGGATGAAGCCTTTTTTGCGGGCGGGATCTGGCTTCTATCAGTGGCCTGAGAGGAGAGATTGGGCTCCCGGCGGCGCGAGGTGAACTCTCCTGGCGGCGCCACCTGGCTGACCCCTGTCCGAGCAGCGGCGTGAGGAGCCCAGGAGCTCGCGAGTTTGAGAATGCCAGGGTGGCCGTGCACTCGCGCGGTCGAGGGGAGGCCCGAGGTACGCGCTGGGGCCAGAGGTGTCGCGTCGCGCCAGGGGCTGGGGGCCGGAGGTGCCGCGTCGGAGAGGGACGGGGGCGTGTGGTCGGCTGTAGGGAGGTGCACGGCTCCCGACAGCGGAGCTCCCGCCGACGACGAGCAGAAGATGACGTTGGAGGAGAGCGCGAAGAGGAGGAGCAGGAGGCCGAAGACGGAGGCCACCGTGCGGATGCTCGGCGCGGCCACGGCCATGGTGGCCCCTCCTGCCTGGCCGGCGTCGTTTGGTGGAGGATTTGGGGTTTCCCCTCCCCTCCCCTCTTCGGTTAGCTCCTTCCCTACTGGATAAAAACTAACATTTCAAGGCCTGATTTTCTTCCCTGCTGGATATTCTATCAGACCGTGGCTGGTTAGGGTGTATTTTCTTTTGTTTTGTTCTAGCAGATCGTGCTCGTTTAGGATGTATCTTCTTGTTTTCCAGATTCCTATGTATAGAGTTGCGTCCTAGCAGAATCTGTTTGGACAGGGATGTCCTTCATCGGTATCTTGTCATGTGGATCTTACTCTGCTCTGCCTTTTTATCATTCTGCAGCTACGTCTGCAGATTTCTCACGGTTGTTCCTTCTCCGTGCGGACCTACTGCTCTGCTCTGCTGAAGGTTTGGTTTTTTCTTCCAGTTGTATAAATATAGTTGTATATTATCCATGCCTTTGTTTCTTGGCTTGTCTTTCTTATTACGGTATGCCTTTCGTCATTCTGCAGCTACGTCTGGACAACTGCTCTGTTCTGCTCAAGGTTTGCCTGCTTTTCCCATTGTATACATTCTGCTGCATCTGATCCATGCCTTTGTTTATCGGTTTATTTTACCTATTGTTTATCTTGCGGACAATGTCCGTGCGTTGTGTTTGTGTTCTCTACTTTTCATTGCCTTATTTTTTTAATGCGATGTTCTACAGGATGTGCGCCGTTGTTTCCTTCGTTCTTCCTATTTTAGAAACACTCGCGGCACGTTGTGCTCTGCCGGCCCTGTTTTATTTGCGTGAGGTGGCTGAGGATGGTTCGGTGCTAGCTGGGGTAGAGCTTGAGCTACCTATGGAGGGGTCATCTATGGTGTCAGAGCGGAAGATTTTTTGGAGTGGAGTGAGCCGTAGTTGTATGGACGCTTACGACCAGGCTGCTATGCAGGCAATCAGGTTTTTGCAGGGGATGTATGGGTTTGTTATCCGAGACTATAACTATGATTGTATGCTAGCTTATAGGGATTCTATGCGTTCTGCTATAGTCGTCGCATCGTGTATTGCTCGACGTACTGGACGCTTGGAAAGAGAGGTTGATCGTCCCCTTTTGGGACCTACGGGTGGACATGTTCCACTAGATTGGCTTTTATTATGCTCACGCCTTATGGCTTCCCTGCGTTATGTGTAGCTCTTGTAATTGTTGCTCTTATGGGAACTTCTTTCCCCACTGCTTAATAATAAATGTACACTATCGACTCTTGTTTCCTATGTCTATTCCCTGTATAGATTCCTTCTTTTCGTCTCCTTACCTCATAATCTCCACAAAACTATACGCTTCCTCTACGTTTGCCACCTTACCTCGTTATCTGGGCTAACAAAGCCCCTTCTACTATCTTTCCTTCCTTCTCTATTTGGAAAGGGCCTGTGGGGTTCTCATGGGCCATTTTTTCCTGGGCTTGTTGTGCTCGAATGGGCCCCTTACCTCGTTATCTGGGCTAACAAAGGCCGTTCTGCTATCTTCTCATGGGCTAATTGATTTATGTCCTTGTCGTCATCTCTGACGTGTTCGCTTTTTGGCCTTTCTATAGCCATCATGTTAGAGTGAGCTGTGGCTTAAGTCTCCATTCTGGATATAACTTATTTCAGCTTGTTCACTTTTCTCCAAAAAAAGTAACATATCTGAACTTTTTCATTGGTCTGCTTATCTCCTCTTTTCTTTTATATTCTGCTTAACTAGCCTGCTTCTTCTCTTCGTGTCAACTTGTCTTTACCTTCTTCTGTTTACTAAGTCTCTTGCTGGGTGTTTTAGATAAAATATATTCTGCTTTATTACGATGATTCTTTCCTTCTGTTCACCTTGTCTTTATCTACCCTGCTTCTTTACTTATGGTTCTCTTCTTCTTTTCTTTTGGTCAGCTTGTCTTCAACTTCTTCTGTTTACTAAATCGAAAGCTGGGTGTTTTATAACAATATTAACTATTTTATTAGGCTGCTTCTTTCCTTATGGTTAGCTTGTCTTCACCTTCTTCTGTTTACTAAAACTTTTGCTGGGTGTTTTATAGACAATACATTCTGCTTTATTAGGTTGCTTCTTTCCTTCTCGTCGACTTGTCTTTACCTAGGCTGCTTCTTTCCTTATGCTTTTCTTCCCAGTTATATTACTGATCAAACATTGCCTTTTCGTTCATCGGTTTGCTTGTCTTTACTTATGGTTCTCTTCTTCTTCTTCTTTTCTTTTGTTCAGCTTGTCTTCAACTTTTTCTGTTTACTAAATCTTTTGCTGTGTGTTTTATAACAAATATTAACTGCTTTATTAGGCTGCTTCTTTCCTTATGGTCAGCTTGTCTTCACCTTCTTCGGTTTACAAAAACTTTTGCTGGGTGTTTTATATAGAATACACTTCTGAGGTATTAGGTTCCTTCTTTCCTTCTGGTCGACTTGTCTTTACCTAGGCTGCTTCTTTCCTTACGCTTCTCTTCCCATTTATATTACTGATAAAACATTGCCTTTTCGTTGATCGGTGTGCTTGTCTTTACCTTGTGCTGTGATGTTGGTTTCGTAGCCCGGTATTCCCTCCTGGCCTTTCTTCATACCTATGTCCTACGGACAACATCATGGTTCGTCCTCGTGGTGTGCGTCATAAGAAGCCTCCTATAGTTACTCGTCGTGCTCTCCGCCGTCCGGCTCCCCTGCTTCCGCCATTGCTGGCTTATATTTCTTCGGGTGTTCCGAAGAGAAAATGTATGTGTTTGCTTGTTTCCCTTCCTTTTTACTGATTTTATGTTCCTTCCCTGGGAATTTACTAATGTGTTAGCACATATACCGTGCACTATTGTTTGTATAGGGGATGGTTACTTCCCTTGTTTTACTTCATCTGTTGCAACTATAAATCGGAAGAAACGCAGGGTTATAGTTGATAGGCTACGTGGCCATCTACCAGGTGCTGCTTTTGTTTCTGTGCTATTGTTAATCCCATCTGACTTGTTCCATGCTTTTTGCATATGTTTAAGAATTTCTTTCCTGCTCCTATATTTGAACCAGCTGCTCCGTTTACTTCTCCGTTAAAACCTGGCTGGGTTGGGTTCACAGCGGAAGAGGTTGAGCTTTTAAAAGGTAATACAAGCCTCTTGTAGATGACGTTCCCTGTGCGATACTCCATTCTTTTCTGTTCGTTTCTGAAAACCAAAAATTTTTCTAGCTGGTTATGCAGACAGGTCTTATTACGGTGGGCCGGGCTATAAATGTGGTCATTGTAAAGCCAACTTTTGGTATCGGGAGAGGGTAAAGAATGCATCTTCCATGAAGAAAAGGCGGGTTGTATATAACCTTTGCTGCAAAGCTGGGAAGGTCTTCATTAAGCCTTTCAAGAAACCACCTGCGTTTCTCCTAGACCTTCTTACCTTCGATGGACCCCCACGTAGCAAGGAATTTATTGAAAAAATCCGCCAATACAACTGTTTATTTGCTTTTACTTCTATGGGAGCGACCGTAGATCGCTCGGTTAATGATGGTGGAGGTCCAAGCATCTATAAAATATCGGGTGCAATTTGTCATCGTATGGGGTCACTTTTGCCTCAGGAAGGGGAAACTCCAAAATTTGCAGAGTTGTATGTATTCCATGGAGGAAATGAAGTTGATCATCGAATTCAGGCTCTAACCAAAGATGACAGAATTGAGGGGGGGTTAGATAAAACTATCGTTAAGGGTCTTGAGCTCATGCTTGACACAGATAATTCTCTTGTCAAAAAATTCCGCATGGCTAAGGAAATTTTGGCAGAAAATCCATTTACTGAAATTTCTATTCGCATTGTTGCTCCTGCTGATTCTGATGGACCTCAATTTAACCTTCCTTCCACTGATGAGCTTGCATGTTTAGTGGTTGGCGAGTTATCATTGGAGGCTCCTTCACGTGATATAATAATCCGTGATAGGGGTTCTAAATTGCAGCGAATTTCATCTTTGCATCCTGCTTACATGGCTTTACAGTACCCTTTGCTATTTCCATATGCTGAGCGTGGGTTTCAGTTGGGTGTTAAATACATTGGATTGGACCCTTCGAATTCCAAAAAAAGACAGAACATGACTATGCAAGATTTTTATTGCTTTTGTTCCCACTATAAGGAAGGCCAGCATAACCCCTACCTGTGTTGTGGTTTGCTGTCTAATCAGGCGGTGGTGGATTCTCGAGTATGCATAGATGAGTCTAGGTTACATTTTATTAAGCTGTGCAATGATGACCTAAGAGCTGAGAGCTTGCAAGGTCTTGTAGATGCGGTTGGGGCAGGACGTATGGACGGAAGCTCTGTTGGTAAAAAAATATATTACCCTCTTCTTATACTGGTGGCCGTCGGTACATGATTGAAAATTTCCAGGATGCCGTAGCTATCTCCCGAGTTCATGGCTGTCCTGATCTATTTTCCACTTTCACATGCAACCCTAAATGGCCTGAGATAACAGAGGCTCTTTCTGTTGAACCTGGACAGAGGCCACACAATAGAGCTGATATTATTGTTAGGGTTTACCATATGAAGCTTAATGAGCACCTTGAAGATATCAAGACTGGAGTTGCGTTTGGCCCTGTTGTTGCAGGTGGTGCAGCTTTTCTCATTCGAGTAATTTTAGCATACAGTCCTTTCTCCTTGCCTGTTGTCTCTTCTTTACCTACTTCTTTTTTCCCAGTTTTGCATACTGTCGAGTTCCAAAAAAGGGGGTTGCCACACGCGCACATACTTACTTGGCAGGACAAAGACAAGCGGGGTGAGGTCAGCCCTGCCCTGATTGATTCGTATGTTTCCGCTGAAATTCCTGATCCTGTAGCGGACCCTCTTGGATATGCCCTTGTTGCTGAGTTCATGATGCATGGCCCCTGCGGAGAAGATGGCCCTAGGTGCCCTTGTATGAAAGACGGCGTATGCTCCAAAAAATTCCCTAAATCATTTCAGGACGAAACATCAATTGATGAATCTGGTTTTCCTGTTTACAGGCGTCGAGATAATGGCCGCTTTATCATTAAAACCAATGTCAGGCTAGATAATACACATGTTGTTCCTTATAACATGGCTTTGCTAAAGAAATATCAGGCTCATATAAATGTTGAGTGGTGTAACAAAACACATGTCATAAAATACCTCTTCAAGTATGTTACCAAAGGACCTGATTTTTCAAAAACCTTATTTGAAAGGATTAAAAATACTGGTGATCAGGATGATGATGGGATAGATGAAATTGAAGAGTACAGAACATGCCGTTATGTATGTTCCCATGATTCCTTTTGGAGAGGCTATGGGTATGATATACATAGCAAGCAACCTTCTGTAGAAAGACTCGCTGTTCATTTGCTAGGCAAACATATTGTGCGCTTTCGTGCATTAGCCAATCTTCCAGCACTTGTTAATAATGACCTATTGCACAAAACGATGTTAACTGAATGGTTTGTTGCTAATGCTAGATATAAAAGTGCCAGGTCTCTAACATACTGTGATTTTCCCACTAGATGGTCTTGGGTGTTAGACAAGAAGACATGGGTTAAAAGAAAACGTAGTAAAAGGATTGGGAGAATATACTATGTGCATCCTTCTACCAATGAACTTTACTATCTTAGAATGCTGCTAATGATTGTAAAAGGTGCAAAATCTTATGCTGATGTTAGGAGTTATAGCGGTTTCGTGTACGAAACCTTCAAAGATGCATGTGCTGCCAGAGGATTGCTTGGTGATGACAATGAATGGTATTGTGCGTTTGATGAGGCTTTGAAATGGGGCATGGGAAATCAGTTGCGACGATTGTTTGTTACTATTATCATTTTCTGTGCTGTTGTTGATGAAAATGCTTTCTTTGAAAAATATTGGACCTATTTGGCTGAAGACATACAACATAGGATACGTTGTTCTCTCAGTGATTTTTCCTATTCCGTTCCTGTTGATGAGCTGAAAAACTTGCTATTAGATGAGCTAACTACTGTGTTTGCTAGGAATGGGTGCAATATATTGGATCATAACCTACCTTTAAAAACTGCCTCTGATGCTGGTCCAACCGGGTGTACTATGATCAGTGATGAACTTTCTCAGGATTTCGAATCCCTTATTCAAACCTCTAAAGATATGCAAAAAAAATTTAGTATAGATCAGGCAACTGCTTTCAAAACTATTGTTGATCGAATTAGAGAAGATAAACCTGGGTTCTTTTTGTTTCGGGACATGGTGGTACTGGAAAAACATTTCTTTGGAATGCCCTTGTTGCCTATCTTCGAGGATATAAGAGGGTTGTTTTAACTGTCGCATCTTCTGGTGTTGCATCACTTCTGTTGCCTGGAGGTAGGACCGCACATTCTAGGTTTAAAATCCCTATTGATCTTGATGATAACGGGGTCTGTAACATCCGAAGGTCAACCATGCTTTCTTCTTTGATTGAGTCCGCATCTCTTATTATCTGGGATGAAGCTCTAATGACGCATAGGAAGTGTTTTGAGGCGCTTGATCGAAGTTTTCGTGATGTTTTATCTTACCGTGATTCTTCGTTGGCTGATGTTCCATTTGGTGGTAAAATAGTTGTCTTGGGTGGTGATCTTAGGCAGATTTTGCCTGTTATTGAAGGCGGGACACGATCGCAGGTTGTAAATGCTGCTGTTACAAATTCTCCTTTATGGCATGGTGTGACAGTTCTTCATCTTACTATTAATATGCGTTTGGCTGTTCATACTATAGATCCTAACGTTCAGGCTGAGGCGGAAGCATTTGATCAGTGGGTTCTAAGCATTGGCAATGGCACAATTCCAACCGTCATGCGGCAAGGGGAGAGTGAGCCTACATGGATAACCATTCCAGATGAGCATTTAGTGCACACGACCGGTCCTAAAATTCCTGCTATTGTTCAGGCTGTGTATGTGAATTTCTTAAAAAGGTACTCTGACCCTAACTATTTAAAAGAGAGAGCTATTTTAACACCAACAAATGAAATAGCTATGGAGATCAATGACCATGTTCTTTCTTTGGTCCCTGGTGAGGAGAGGGAATACTTAAGCTGTGACTCAACAGGAAATATAGCTGATGGGGTTCGTAATATAGATGTTTTCTATCCTGTTGAGGTTCTGAATACTATCAAAGTAAATAACTTTCCTTATCATAAATTAGTGCTTAAAAAAGGTGTTCCCATCATGCTTCTAAGAAATATAAGCCAGGCTAACGGTTTATGTAATGGCACGCGTCTGATTGTTACTAGACTTGCTGAGAAGCTCATTGAGGCCATTGTGATGACTGGTTCGAATATAGGAGATGTTGTCTATATACCCAGGATATGCCTTACTGTTAAAGATCCTAAGTGGCCATTCACTTTGCATCGCCGACAGTTCCCTATTAGAATTTCCTATGCCATGACTATTAATAAAAGTCAAGGCCAAACTCTTGCAGCTGTTGGTCTGTACCTCAAGACTCCTGTGTTTACCCATGGCCAGTTTTATGTGGCGGTGTCACGTGTGACATCTAAAAAGGCTCTTAAAATATTGATTGAGAACGAGGATGGCACATGCGGGTCTGAAACTAGAAATATCGTGTTCTCTGAAATTTTTGAGTCCCTCTGGGGCAAATAATCTTACCTGCAGGTCTGGTTACTTAGCTCTGTGTATTATATGCTTTTGTGTACATAGTGTATTCTGAGTTTTCGTCTTCCAAATAAATAAATGTTCTTACCTATGCCTATAATTACTTACCTTGCTCTTTTGAACTTGTTATTTGCGACCAGAGTTGGCACAAGATTTTTTACTGGTCTCTATGCACTGGCTTTAATTAGCTTTGTTTTTTGGGGGGGTTATATAGTGTTCCTGCTTTTGCTCTGTTGCACCGGTTTATTTTGGATTGCGGTCTCGTTTATTCCTGGGTAATGACTACGAGAATACCTTATACCTATATGTACTTTCCTTTGTTTCTATTGATGCTCTCACTCTGCTTGACCATGCCTGCTTTACTCATGCTTATCGTCTTCGTGCAGATGGCGTGCAGCCTTCTTTCTGAGATTCATAAGGACAGCCACCAGTGGACCATCTGTGTTCTTGTTTCTCGTATGTGGCATTACCGTGGTGGAACTGACGAGGGGCCAATCAAACATACTGACCTGGTTCTACTTGATACTGAGGTCAGCGCTGAAGTTTTACCCTGGGATATGTGCTATTCTGCCGTTCTTAAGCTTACTGCTTCTTTTCTTTCTTAATATGACACAGGTGCTTTTTTTGCAGGGAACTCACATGTATGGTCAGATCCCTCCAGGTTCAGCGGAACGCCTAAAAAAGGTATTACAGGAAGGGAAGGTCTATGTTATAAAAAAATTCCTGTGTACCCTATCAAGGCCGTCCTTCAGGCCTGTAGAGAGCCAGTACATGGTTCAGTTTACGAGGTACACACTTGTTGAAGAAAAAACTGGGTTGGAAGATACTTTTCCATTCTGCACGTACAACCTAACTGCGTTTGCTGATATCCCAATGCCCGGCATGCCTCCTGCACGTTTCATTGGTTAGTGGTCCTAGATTTGTTATGACATATGTATCTATCAGGTTATTTGCTTTGAGCCTACAAGTTTGTCCTTAATACCCAGCATGTTCTTTCCTGCAGATGTTATTGGTAGGATAACTATGGTTTCTGATGTGATACCTATTCAGTCCATGCACCAGACAACACCTTCAAATACAAGGACAGTTATGCTGACAGACCTACTGTAAGCTCATATGCTCCATTTTCTTGCATTCTTAATATCTCTATGAATGATGCACAGGTCTAATTTTGGCTCTCTGCATGTCTTTGTAGTGGCAATGACCTGAGGCTTGTTCTCTGGGGCGATCGCGCCGTTGAGTTTGATGCAGAGCCGATTCGTGCTATGGGTGCTAAAGAGCCAGTTATTGCTATCTTCGTGGGAACACTACCTAAGATGGCTCGAGGTATGTTCTAGAGCCGTTACTTGTTTCTACTTCTCGGCGTCCTTCTATGGACCGCTATTGTTACATGTTCTTACACCTTTTATTATGTTCCCAGATTATTTCTTACTTTCCTTGCAGTCAACTAGAATCTGTTTCTTTTCCTTCCTACACTCAATGTCATTAATATGTTTTTTCCCTTCTTGCGATTTACTGCAGGTGTTAAAGGCCTGAGCGGTAGCTCAGCCTGTCGCTGGTATGTTGATGAGGACATTCCTGATATAAATTCCTTCCGTGCAAGGTCTACTTTTGGAAACTTTTAGATGCCTGTCAAAATTTCACCTTCCTTTATGCTGCTTTGTCTTACAGTTGCCTTCTTATTGCAGTCTTGGACACGAGTTCACTCCCATGGTTGCCTATGTCCCCACAGGCCCAGATGCTCTTATGCCTCGGGTTCATGAGAATCCGGTTGACAAAACCGTCAAAGAACTTACTGACCTTGATCCTTTTGTGGATATGGTTAGTATGTTCTACTTAAAATTACTTTCTTCTCCCTCTGTTCTTTTCCAAAGTCACGGTCTCTTCGTACTGGTTTTAATGCTTGTACCCTTGTACAGGAGAAGCGTTTCTTCTGCACTGTGACTATTGACAGGCTCGGTTCTGATCAGCGCTGGTGGTTCCCTTCATGTGCGTTGTGCCGTAAATCTGCTAGGCATACCGGCTATCAATATAGATGCTCGGACGATTCCTGCGCTTCTGCTCACGCAGACTTGACGTGAGTCTTGTCAACACTCTCTGCTTATATTCGATACTATGTGTCAGCTAAATCCTTGTTTGTTCTATATTTTCAGATACTGTGTTTCAGTTTTCGCGACTGATGGCACAGCAGAGGCCGAGTTTGTGTTCTTCGACAAGGTTGCAGCAGGGGCTGTAGGCAAACCCTTGATTGCACTGCTGCGGCAGAGGTATCCAGGTCGTGCGTCAGTTGAAGATCTTGCCAGTTCAGCAAGGCACGACACGGCTATCCCGCCAGAAATTACTCGTCTCATTGGATTAAAGTTCAAGCTTATGGTGTGTATCTCCAAAAAATGGCAGGTCAAAAACACCGAGGAACTGTCTTTCCAAATTAACCGGATTGAGGAGACCTACAAGCCTGAGTTGCCTCCCATTACCTTTGGTGTTGCTTCTGGATCTGGTCGCCCGTTGTTGGCAAACAGCGATACAGCCCCGCAGCTCCCGGTCCTAGGTCCAGTATTATCAGCAATATCACAGACACCTCCTGCGGTTCCTAAGGTATGGTCCATAGGACTAATTGATATCTATTGGATGTGTTCACATGTTTTACTTCCTGTTCTACATACTAACCCTTCTTCCTCAAACCACATACACCTGTTACTCCTGCAAAGATCAGCCCGTCGACTCCTGCTGCACGGTACTGCCTATCATAGCTTCATAAATACATACGAAGTCTGCCCATTCAGCTCCTTTGACCTCTTATCGTTGCATTCTTTCGTGCACCAGGTCATCAGCCCATATGCGTGGTACAAGGCGCACTTTATTTGCCACCCCTTCCAAGAACAATCCGGAACATGTTATGGAAGAAGCTGCTTCGCCTGGACAGGTGACAGCTGTTGATCCTCCTATTTTATTGTTATCTATATAACCTTTCTGCTATGTTCTTCCTTTAACTTTTTCAAGTTTACAAATTTTGTAGACCGTTATACATGCATCTGCGGATGATGGTATAGATGTTGTCAAGGACAAGCATAAAGAGTCCCTGCCCCCTAAGAACGATGATGCACCCATCGTTACAGAGGAGGCAAACGAGGTGCTGACTCTGCAGACTGATGATCCATCACTTCTTACAGACAAGCCAAAGGAGGTTTCACTCCCCAAGTCTAAAAGGTCCTCTTTCCATATCCTTCTTATCAGTCTCCTTATCATGCTACCGTGCAGATTGCTTATGGTGCATTTTTCTCTTTTACCAGGTCTACCGTTGCTGCCAAGACGGCTAGCATGTCCAAGAAGCCAAAGCCGTAGATTGCCTGCTCTGTTTGCAGACATCGTTTGTATATAAGGTACGCTACGCGCTTCCCTCCTTTTTTGGATTAATTTGCTTATGACTATTTAATTATCTATGTACCTCCTACCTTTTCAAGATTTCCTTTTCTCTTCGGCATGATATAGTCAACTGCTGAACTTTCATACAGGTCTGATGTACTTTCTGTTTTTTCTTTTCTTTGCCTCCCAGGTTCGTCTCTATGAAACCCTGCCTTCATGCATGGTTCTTGCTACGAGTTTAACTCCCAAGCACCAACTGAAGAGCCTACCAAATATATTAGTACTGCTTGTTTCTCTGAATGCAGCTTATCTGCTGGAGTGACAGCCTCTCATGGTACTTCCGTAGATGCCTCTATGGAGGTCATTTTGTATAAGTGAATGCTTCTCCAGTAGCACACTTATAAGTTAAGGCTTCACCAGTAGGAAAAGAAACCTACAGAACTTTGCTCACCGTGTCCTGTGTCTGAGCGATACCTGTTTAGTTGCCTCTGTGGAGGTTATTTTGTATGAGCGAATGCTTTTCCAAAAGCACGCTCCTTATAATTGAAGCTTAAGTAGTAGGGAAAAAGACCTACAACAAACCTTGGCATAGTTCGATGCCTGCAATATTAGCTGCACATTATCTGCCTGTGGGTATGCTATCACCTATTGCCTATGTTAATGCCATAGTTTATTGCCCAAATAATACTTGTTTCCAGCGATATATTCTTTATAGATATCTAGGTTGTGAATGTGCCATCGGCTACTGCCTACGTACAATAATTTCTATACAACTGTTACAGCAAAAACAAAATGCAACCTACCCTATATGATTCAATCTTCGGTTTCTGATTATTGGGATGAGATGAAGCTGAACACGAGTATAGTAGCAAAAAAAACTATGCCGTTACCTAGCTTAGTTTAGTGATGGTTCTTGAGTTTCTATCAGTACCTTATTTTTGCGCATATGTTTTCTGAAACTTCTACTACATATACATCAGTGCTGTCTAATATAATTGAAATATCAGACATTGCATAAGTGAGCATAAAATTCTGATTTTATAATAATCGGTATTAGACAATCGGTAATAAGTATCAGACAATCGGTATAAATAACTGACTTCTAATACATCTACATCAGTGCTGTCTAATATAATTGAAATATCAGACACTGCATAAGCGATAGCAGAGAGAAAACTGCTTCATAAACTTCATTTCAGGCTGAAATAATACCTCTGCTCATGGGCTTATTTATATTTCAGCCAAGACCAAGTCCATAAAATTCGTCCAGCCCCAGTTAAAAGTCATGTGTTAGGGTTTCTCAGTTCACATCACTCTACATTCCTAGAGGGGTCACTCTGTTCTCTCTTCTACAGACACTTGCTTCCCCATTTGATTTCCTCTCGCTTACGGCTGTGTGGTTATTTTGTCCTAAAGGTACAAGCAATGCGAAGGGTTATATATATAATGGTTTCCTGCACACCAGTTTACTTTGTTCCATTGATTCTTCATGACAATATTTTTTTCAAGAATAGTGGATTCAATCTTTAACTAAGTAGGGTGCATGGCAAAATAAGTTCTGACTTGGTGTGGATGAATCTCTCTATTTCTGATGTTTGCTTATGTTTTGCTGCCCAGTTCCACTTGAAGATAAATCATTCTTTAAGAGAACTACCCTACAATCTACGCATCTCCTATTTTACATATGCTCTTATGTAGTTAGGGTGATCCATTAAATTATCACGCGGTGAAAGATTTCAAAATGGGACTGATATTTTCATAATACTATTAATAAAAACAATACAATCGAAGATAATAAAAACTATACAATCAAAGTAACCAGCTCAATTCATTCAAGCATAGCTTAACTGCTTTTATCACCTTAATAACAGAGCAACAGAGAATACCACACGAAGCACTCATTTTTATTACTAATTCAACCAAACATACAAGACAGCCATAGCTCTACATCAACATCAGGTATTGTCACTAAAAAAACATAACGACCACAAGTATAAGTGCTAACTTACACACACCGGATACATAGAGAAACAACAACGATCCATACAAGCACAACAATTATGCCACCACTCCAATTTAGTACTTTCACCAGTCTATTTTGCCCTAATAAAAAACAACAACCGGCATCATAGCTGGTGGCCATTCGTCGTCGAACCAGGCAAGGTCGACCTGGGCGCAGCAGAACAGGCAGTTACCCACCCAAGCAACGGTGCCATGCAAGTCGGAAGCATCACTATTATCCCAAAGATGACCAAATACAGAAAGGCCGTTTCCACCGACTTTTACACGAAATACACGAGGGTCGGGAAAACTGGCAGCCATGAAGGTCTCCGCAGCTTCACGAAGAGGGATGTTGCCCCCTCGAATCCAGAACCGCACCATCTCACTCTCAGGGAAAGGCTCCGGCGCAAGGAACTCTACGAATGGACCAGCCATCTCTTCCTAAGCAACAAGAAGCAGAAACAAAACGTTGTAAAGATAAGGAGTTGCAGCTAAGCTTGTGATGCAAAGTGTTGAGAACAACCGATATATATAGAGCAAGTCGATCCGCACGAATAAAGGATAGTCCACCGAAGCAAAGTATTGATACGTCCTGCTGCATGTCTTGTTTCACATCACTCGGCAGCATCACGGCTGAAAGTTGAAACATGTAGAATAATAGGACGCCAAGCACCGCTTACAACAAGCATGATACATGTTAGCAACTATGGTAGTGCCATGAAAATCGCAGAAAATAATATACATGCAACATATGTAATTTTCTGGGTTAAAATACAGTCTCGCTTCTGGCTTCTGCGCCAGCGGCGCAACGGGTCATCTAGTACCAGTAAACATGGCATGAGGTGGGAGGAGAGTCATGTCTATCAGGTGTTCCCTCTCCTCATGTATATGCACATCAAACCTTAAAACTCTTTAAGTAATAAAATCCCTTTATCAAAAAAATATGCACATCAAACCACCAAAAAAAGAAAGTCATGGAACAGTCAGAAAAGTGGCAACATTGATGCAAGATGCATCTACTATGCCACAAAGATCGAGTTGGAATCCAATACACAGTTCGATAAACAAACAATACGAATTCGGTTGTGAATAGAACCAACATATTTGAATTTGATACTAGACTTATAGTAGATACATCTTGGATCAATGCTGTAATTTTTCTCTGACTTTTTGCATAGCATTTTGGTTCTGATACTATGTGTAGCTAGCACGGAAACACTGTAAAAGGAGGAAGCAATAAAATGTTCCTGGTAGGCAATGTCTTGCTTAGCCACAATGAGTTTGGAGATGAAACGGGACGGATGACAGCAATGAAGGCATGGCTGACGGGATCCACTGTATTGTTCTATTGTTTTCGATGATAGTGACATGACTGGGGTGGAGATTGCTGAAGATACTATTGCTTAATTGTTTGTATCTTTAATTGAAACATGTGTTACTCCGCAGAACTTGGATAATGGAAATAAAATCAGCTCATATCCATCCATGAGTTTTTTACTCGTGTTAATTTCCATGTGTGATGAGTTGCAGGTATGCCGAATTTTTCATGGCTAAAAGAAAATGCTCACCCTGTCAACAAGAGAATATGTCTCAAGGCGACAAAAGAACGAGAAGTTCAGGGCCAGAACTTCCAGAGGTACTTTTTTACAGATAAAGTTGCTGACAGTGAAAGAATTAAATTGCTACATGTATACAATACTGCTGTTTTTTTTTTTGGATCACTCTACTGGTCCTTTTTTTTAAATCACTCTAATGGTCATGGGTGCTCTATTGCACAAATTGTTACAGATAGATATTTCAGTACTTCACTACTTTGTTTTAAAACAAGAGTACTTCACTACTTCGTTATTATGACAGTAAAGAGGTTAACAGCAGCTTCCTTAGAAGGTAGCCATCATATTTATATTTCTCACATCTGGCATACGCACTTTAATAATAAACAGTACAGCATTCAAAATCCAGGCAGCCCTGCCTAACTTCCTGCAGTGCTTCACTTTCTCGAAAAAAATAAATTAACCATATTCTGTTCTTTTGCGCGGCACTTTACTTTCAACATTCTGACTAGCTGGGTTCATCACCTCATCATGAAACCTTTACCTGATCCTTGTGTTAGAATAAAATTTTGGCCATGACTGCTGCGGCAATGTGTCATGTAGGCATTTTTAATCTTTAGCATACCCATTTTCTTTCCTGAAGAAATAATTATTTCATTTAAGACAGATAGTCCTAATGAACGGAATAAGACAAAAAATACCAATTTCTCCCTAGATTTTATGTGAAAGCTTTGACCAATCCAGACGCCAAACTTCCCTCTTAAATTGACACCTCTCTTTCTTTCTTTCTTTCTTTGCCCCATGCCTTACAAAAGTTTTTTGCCCCTTTAACTGCAATCTCCATAGTCTTCTTGCTAGACTAGTGATTTTTGTCACTAGCATTCAAGCATTCATATATTCTTTGTCTCTAGAAATCTCATTGCTCTTTTGCCTATAACTCTAAAATTTATGAAAACCAAAATTTCATATATAATGTTTGAATCTGCGCTTTTGCATTTATACGTATCTTATTGAAACCAAGGGCATGGGCTATATGTTCATTCTGAGGAGCAGAGGGCCCGAGGGGCTACACCAAGAGCTCCAACATCAGTCCTAAGAGGGGCGAGAGCAACTGAAATCAACATCAGTTATATTTGATTAATGGCCTATGCGATAGACTCTTAATAACAATATGACGCAAACAAAATTAGCAATTTCGTTTAAATATTGGACCCTGAGTAAAATAAGCTAAAGAAGCTTATGTAAAGTTAATTACAATAAGAAGATATTCTCTCCTATCTTCCTACAGAGTTTAGAATCATAGAAGTATGCATATTCATACTAAGAATTGGGAATGTGGTCAGTTTTGATATCTTGAGCATACTTTCTATACCCTGTTAAAATGCTGTACTGTAACCAAATTTCTGCAAGAACAAAATAATATGTCCTTCATCTGCACATATTCGCTAGTTTCATATTTCACACTAGAGCATTGCTTTCACTATTGTGCATTTTCTCAGAAGAAGTAATGACACTATCAGAGATGACTTTACGAAAGCTATTGATCACTCACTTAGGGAAAACACTCGTCCCTGTTAAAATACTTGATTGCCATATGGTCCTGTTTGTACTCCAGTTGAAGGAGCCACTTACCAATAAAATTCAACATTAACGTTTCTCCAATTCTCAAGTGCAGGACATCTGGTATCATATACATTCCCTACTGCCACTGAGAGATGCTGCTCGAGCTAGCCACGTGTCTCACGCTTTTCTATGTTCTTGGAGATGTCATCCCAACCTCACCTTCACTCAGAGCTCAATGCACCTGAAATTGTGGGATCCTAAAAATTACCAGAAGAATTCTCAGACTTTCATTGACAGGGTTGACCAAATTATGAAAAAACACTCGGGCAATTGCGTGAAGAGATTCAAGTTTGAATACTGTGGTTCTTATTTCGACACCAGTCTGCTCAACAGTTGGCTTGAGATTGCTGTTACTCCAGTGATTGAAGAACTCGAAGTTTCAGTGTCTCTAGAATGTGAGCAAGAGAAATACAAGTTCCCATGCTCACTTTTATTCGCTGTGAGTGGAGGAAACTCGATTCGGACTTAACCTCAGCGGTTGCACCTTTCCGTCCCATGGCTGGACTTAGTTGCATGACAAGGCTACATCTGTCTGAGGTCCATATTACGGGGGATGAGCTAGGATGCCTTCTTTCCAGTTCTTTTGCTCTGGAGGAGCTGAGTCTCACTCTTTGCAGTGAGATAATTTGCCTCAAGATATCTTGCATGCTACACCGGTTCGTCAAGCTGATAGTGTCTGATTGCAGCGAACTGGAAGTTATAGAGAATAAAGCTCCAAATCTCTGCACTGTTTGTATCGACTGTGATGCTGCACACATTTCTATTGGAGATTCATTGCAAGTGAAGGACCTGGAAATATTCTCTTATGTTGAGTTTAACCTTGTTTATCATGCCCGTGCCAAGCTTCCAGCCAGTATGCCAAATCTTGAAACTCTCAGCATTACTTCGGCTGGTGAGGTATATCTTGAAACTTTTTTATTTGTTTTTGAACTGAAAAACTTCTTGATTTGATCGTTAGATGCTGACATCATTCATACAACTACTCATGCATCGGATATAATTAGTTTGACATATCTGTGCAGATGTTCAGCACACCATCTGTACCTGGCAAATTCCTCCACCTCAAGCACTCGAACATTTGTCTTGAAGATTTTAGTGGGGCCTTTTCCCCAAACTATGATTATTCTTCTCTACTCTTTTTTCTGGAAGCCTGTCCTATCTTGGAGACTTTCAGGCTGGAAGTAAGTCAATTTATCTTTGCATAATGCTATCTATTACCTACGGTGCATAGAACAATTAATTTATTCAAGCATGTTGTTCCCATGCAGGTCAGTCAGACTCACATGAAGCATGATTCAGTTGAAGATTCCTCGCATCTGAGGCAGATGCCAGGACACCGACATGGCAACATCAAGAAGGTGGAGATCATCGGCTTCTGCTCTGCAAAGAGCATGGTCGAGCTAACCTGCCATATTCTTGAGAATGCAACATCACTGGAGTGCCTTACATTAGACACCATCCTATATGTTTATCGTTGTGAAAATGCTTATAGGCTGTCTAACCACAAAATCTGTAATGCGTACCGATGTACAAGGATATGATTACGGAAGCCCACAAGGCGCTCTTGGCCATCGAAAGGTACGTTGCGGTGAAAGTTCCCTCGACGGTCATGTTAAATGTTAGGAAGCCCTGCAGCCGTTGCCATGTTCTTGAATAATGCCAGCCCAATATTATAGCAACAACTATTGTTTAGGTGCCGAGAAAAGTAAACTATCTACTGTTCAATTGTTGTAAAATCACATGTGCTATGTGTCTTTTCTTGAGCTAGCAGAACTGTCCAGTTTGTGTTGTGTAATACTACACGAGCCTTGCTTCGGTGGCCTCCCCCTTGCGTAAAAGTGAGGGGTGCCGGTCCCGGGTAGGTTCTATGTGGGTAATGGTTTGGGTTTCGGCCCGCCGTATACCCACCGTATTGTACAGCGCCTCCACCTCCCGGTCCCACGTCCCTGAATTACGTGATCCGAACTCGTTTTGAATCGGTTTCCGCGCGATCGGAGGGAACGTCGAGGCGCGATCTGAGGGAACGTCGAGGCGCGATCGGAGGGGAACGTCCCGATCGGAGGACGAGTTGGACTCAGCTCCGGACCGGCCAACCGCCCTGATAGAGGGCCCTGCGCTCCGATCTGGGAGGAGCAGAAGAAACCGGCGAGCGACCGCTATCACGCACAGGGCTACGCCGCTTGCCGTGCCGCGCCGCAATCACGCACAGGTCTTCGCCGCTTGCAGTGCTGCAGATTGCTGGGCGAGGTCGGTCGCCGGCGGTTCATCCTCTAGGGTTTGAGTACCCGCGGCGAGGTTGCCGGCTGTTTCCGCTCACTGCTCGTTTCCGCTAGGGTTTAAGTCGTCGGCGAACTGCTGTCCCTCCTCCGTTGTGAAGCAGCGTCATCCGTGGTGGTCGAGCTACTAAGGTAATAACCATCCCCATCTTGTTAGGTCACGTGATATTAAAGTGTCGATTTAGGCGACTATGTTCATTGTTTGAAGTCATGTAGGTAATGGCTGAGGGGCTTGGCGAGGGTAGTTCAAGTTGGATGATGGAGGAGGATACCGAGTATACGGAAGACGACGAATCTTGTTCTAGTTCTGACATTGGTGATGTGGCAACCGGATCCCCAAAACCTGAAGACGATGATGGCGATGGTGGTGACGACGCTCATGATGCGGACAGTAGTACTGAGGGCAACGAGACCCCCGATGCTAGTGTAAGTGAACTTTCAATTTATGTGAAGTTGTTTTGAGTGCACGAGCAGTTATACCATAAATAATGAATTTTGTTTTCCAAATTTGTAGAATGACAATGTTGTTGATGAAGAGGCAGTGGTTGATGAAAACCAGAAGCATGACCATGAATTAGACTCTGAATTCATTAAGGAGGTATGCCTCCTGTTTTATACTTTTGTGTCATGCATTCTGGATGTAATTATAACTTACCTCCTCATTGTTTTTTGGTTTGTTCAGGTATTAGATGGCGATGAAAATACGTACGATTATTACGGAGATTCGGACTTGGAGAACGTTGAAGTTTCTACGGACTCAAACACATTAAACAATAGTGAGGTATGTCTATTGCATTTATTATTTATGTCAATCAATGAATGGCACAACTTTATGTTTAGCAGATACAATATCTTCAGCCTCACCAGTTGTTAATTGAAGTCAATTTGCAAATGCACCAACATAGGTCTCACCTAGTACATATTATCTGTCTATTAATTTCAAGTTCGAATTTTTTTGAAGTTGGTTGCTTAGTTATGCATGATAGTTTTGTGAGTGCATTTTTGCACGAGTGGCTGGTTTTGTCTCGTTTTAGAATTTCACATGATCACAAATATATCTATAGTTTACATGGGTTTGTTTTTAATCTGTAGGTGAATGTTGACGCTGTTTTCGAGATTGACTCTAATGTGGTGTCTGGCAACGATCCTGAAGATACTCGGGATACCTACTGGAAAATAATGGATATGACGTTTGTCTCTGAAGCTGCAGCTTATGTTTACTACAACAGTTATGCTAAAGAACATGGATTCAGCATTAGAAAGTGGAAGACCAAGAAGAGTAAAGGTGCTGTAAAAGAAGTACGCAGAAGGCGGTTTGTTTGTTCAAGGGAAGGCAAACGTGACGTCAATAAACTGACTATGGAGAACCGCACACGTAGGTTACGTGCTGAGTCTCGCTGCCACTGCAAAGCTGAGATGGCCGTGGCGCGTGATTTGAAGAGCGGGCGTTGGCATGTCGTCAAGTTTGTTCAGAACCACAGTCATAAGTTAGCTGCTCCAGATGAGGTACCGTTTCTATGGTCACATAGGAAGATTAAAGATTTTCAGAGAGCGGAGATATTAGCAATGGCAGCCGCAGGGATTAGAAAGCACATGATTATGACTTCCTTCATCAGCAAATACGGTCGGTACTCTAAAGTTGGATTTACAAGAAAGGATTTGTACAACCTGTGTTGCAGGGAGAAGAGGAAGCTACTTGCAGACGGTGATGCTACCGCAGCCATCGCCATGATGGAGAGTCGAAAGAAGAAGTTCCCTGACTTCTTCTTTGAGTACAACGTTGATGGTAAAGGACGGTTGAGAAGCTTGTTCTGGTGTGATGCTCAGTCCCGCCAGGACTACCAGGATTATGGGGACGTGGTGGTGTTCGACAGCACGTATAAGATGAATAGGTACGGTATGCCGTTTGTTCCATTTGTTGGTCTGAACAATCACCGTAAGACTACGGTGTTTGGGTGTGCAATATTATCGGACGAGAAGATCGCAACATATGAATGGCTGCTACGCACTTTTCTGAAGGCAATGGCTCAGCAGAAACCGAAGTCAATAATCACTGATGCGGACGCTGCGATGATCAAAGCTATTAATAATGTTTTGCCAGATGTGTGGCACCGTATATGTTCATGGCACATTGAGAAGAACATGAAAATACACCTTAGTTACAAGTCATTAAAGGAGTTTCGGTCTCTTCTATATTACAGCACCACGCCGGACATATTTGAGGAGAGATGGCACGCATTTCTTCAGAGCTGGCAGACTGATAAAACTAAAACTTGGCTGAAAAGGATGTACAGAAAGAAGGAACTATGGGCAGCGGCGTACCTCGCCAATGGATTTTGGTTAGGTATGAAAAGCAACCAAAGGAGTGAAAGTCTGAACTCGTGCCTTCATCTTCACCTAGACTACGGGATGACCCTTGTGGATCTGATTTTGCACTACGAGAATGCCATTATCCGTATACGTGAGAACGAGGCGCGAGATGACTGCATCAATTCACAGACGGACCCGGTTGTAGTGACTAATATGAAGGAAATAGAGTTTGCGGCATCAAAGGTTTTCACTCACGCAAACTTCTATATCTTGCAGGAAGAGCTTAATAAGATTGATGGGTTAGAGATTTTTGAAAGGTCGATAGGAGAGTCACAGACGTTCATCGTCGGATGGAAGAATAACCATAAGAGCAAGTTTTATGTGGATTATACCCCCAGCAACTCCACGGAACCTATACATTGCAGCTGCCGAAGAATGATGCGTAAGGGGCTCCCATGCAAACACATCCTCTACATTTTGAATTATCTGAAAGTTGTTGAACTGCCAGCTTGTTTAGTTCTTCGACGATTCTCGAAAGAAGCTAGAGGTGGGTTGCCTGCGAGGCGCACGAGTGATCTTTTTGGATGGGGTTTTCGTGGAAGTGAGGAGCGAAACATACATACGGAGCTGAATGTGTTAGTGTCTCAAGCTCTTCATGTTGCATGCAATGATCGAGCAGTATACGAGCAGCTAAAGTTAAGTTTGGAGGAGGCAATCTCTAAGACAAAGGTGTATGATAATGCTCTTGGTCGTTTGGTCAACAACGAAACAGATGGAGGTACAGAAAATGTTACTCAAGTTGGTGATCCTGTGAAAGTATCGACCAAAGGAGCCCGTAAGGATAGCACGGCGGATGGGAACAACCCTATGTCCATACATGGTAGACCACTATCATTTGACGAGAAGGGAAAAACTCGTTGCGGCGCTTGCAAAGAACGAGGACACAACAAACGCAGCATAAAATGCAAATTGCACCCTAAGTAAGTATTTTTTTTTAATTTTTTAAAGTACATATTGTTATTGAATATCTTTTTAAACTTTGTTGGTAATTATTATGTATGTGTCATGTGCAGGAATATTGTACAGATGACGGTTGGAAGGCAAGAAGAGTAGAGTTGTCATGCTTTGATCATCATGTGTCACGCCCTTGCTCTGTAATTTTTTTATGACTCCGTAATTAATCGCTATAGTGTATTTTCAACACATATATAGAAGAGTTAACTAGATACATACTCTACCACTAAAACGTCTTATAAAAACGAACGGAGGGAGTAGTACCGTACGTGGAATCTGTTTTATTTCTTTATTTCCTAATACGATTCACGCATATTGATTCACGTAGGTTTGATCCATGCATGTATGCGTGTTCCTCAAGTCATTGCATGCATGTTGATTCACGTAGGTTTGATCCATGCATGCATGCGTGTTCCTCAAGTCATTGCATGCATGCATGTTGATTCACGTAGGTTTGATCCATGCATGCATGCGTGTTCCTCAAGTCATTGCATGCATGTTGATTCACGTAGGTTTGATCCATGCCAAGACAAATACGATATTATCTTAGTAAATATAATATTCAGTTCGATTCATAAAACTAGAAATACAAATTGAAAGATTTTCACGACTGGGAAACCTTCTACGGGACTAAAACCCAGAGTGTGAGATCTTATCATTTGTCAACATTAATCTTCTCAGCGAGCCTTGCTACCGTATTTTTGACCTTGTCGAGCGTATTTGTTTGCGCCAAAACGATCTGTGCAAGTGTCAATCTCCTGGAATCGTCGACTATTTTCTGCGAATAATTACAACGAGTTAAACCGACAGTATGGTGAGCATAGGAAAAATATATTACAGGTGACAACGAGTAAAACCGACCTGGTTAACTTCAGCGGTCCAATACTCTCCGTCCCAATGTTCCATACATTTCAGGACCCATAACCCACATGAGTTACTACAACATAAATAAAATAATATTAGTACACACTTAATCCAGTTGGTAATAAATCACGGACATAACGTTTAACGTGTACTCACCCATCATTTTGCACTGCTATTTCACATTCTTAATAGGCCAATGCAAGACGTCTGGATAAGCGGCATCAACGAGACTGTTTGCCTCAGCTATGTCATCAGCAATCTTTGCCCTCTACAAAAGTAGGTTAAAATTAGTGCAAACACAAATATTAAGTACGTCAAATTTTCCAGACGAGTTTTAGCAATACCAGCGCTTCAACAATGCGTATTGATGTTCTCAGTTTGTACTTCGGGTCCAAAACTTGGAATTCACGCTTGGGTTGGTGCATGACAACGGTGATCCAATGACTATCATCAATATTAATCGGGAAATATGCCTGCAAACAAAAATAGATTGACTGGCGTAAGATAAAAAACGGGAAATCGTTTTAAAACTAGAAGGAAACATGATGTTCGGTTATTGCAGTTTTAGGAAAAAATGTCATACCACAAACAACAAAGTCTACACAAACAAATGCTTGCCTCGAATGAATGGATAAATATATTACATGCATATACAAGACTTGGCAGATTTGTATACCTTGTCTCTAATGAAATATTCGTCCGTAACTCTTTCAATTGCTCCATTCTTCGTTAGTTCGTGGTCTCTGTTGGCACTCGATTTTTTTGGTTTCTGTCCAGTCTTATGTAACCTCAAGAGAAATGTTGACTTCCATGCGTTGCATAGCTTCCGATCATTTCCAACTCGAAGACTCAAATCTCCCAGGTAAGCATCAATTACCTGCAATGAACAAAGTTATCGTAAAATACAAGTGATTTTTGTTTGATCAATTCTGAATTAGATGTAGCACTTACATCATCGGTAAGCCACCGTCTGTCTAGGATCACTTTAATCCTTCTGATAGTTAATTCCTCCCCTGCAACATTCTTGTAAATACTTTTTCTCGCATGTTGCTCCACCTTTGAGGCATTTTCAACGTATAGCACGGCTGCTTCTATCTGTTCCGCACTCAACGTCTTCGTACTATCGGGCATGCCGTCGCCATTGAATGACAAACCTGCAGGACATATTACGGGTGGTATAATAGTAAAGATTTGAACATTAAACAATTTATTACATGCATGTTATGAGAAATATGGTAATACCTTTTTTAGCCGCCGGATTTTTATCACGTTTTTTTCGCTTCTCCATAATGTAAGGAGATTGAAATTTTACTGGCACCGTACGCTTCCGCTTCACACGTTCCTGTAGGACATCACTGCCATTGGGGACGGAGGATTCAAATAAACTCATGGGCACCTCCGATGACGTAGCAGCGTGTTTAGCCACAAAATCATCAGTGACATGCCATGGATTTTCAGGTGTGCCGTCACCCTTAATTGAGTATTTCGAACCATTCTGCTTTGGTGATGTATTGTTCATCTCATCGCCAGCATCCTCCACTTTACCTTCCCCGATTTTGTCAAATGGGTTCGACGAACCACTTTCAGTCCTATAAACAAACTCCTTTTTATCTGTAGGCCCATTCCTGGTAGACCCACAGTCTTCCTCATCTTCACCATTTTCGTCCATACTATGTGTGGCAGGTTTGTACACAACACCTTTCTTATTTAAAAGTGCCAGGACTTTCTGCCACGTAAGAATGACACAAATATTTCATTAGAGACCATTACCACTAAACCATTTGATGTTGAAAAGACTAGATTAAAATGATGTTCACCTGAGCACATATATCTGGAATAAGAAGTATCTCTTTTTTCATTTCATCTACCATCCGCTTGAACATTGTCTCCACTAATATTTCCAAGGTAGGGCCATTCTTCTTCTTACTGCGTGGTGCCTTCTGATTGTCAAGATTTGACGCTTTTTTGGTTTTATCCTCCCTGAAATGCTCCGTTATGTTGTCTACTATCTGTAAATGGTTAGAAATAAATTACATGATTTATCAATTGTTAGTATAAAATCAACAGCTCAGTCAATACAGATTAATGGTAGGATTTTTAATCAAAACATGCATGCACCTACAAAGAAGACAACCAATTTGTGTTACCTTAACATTTCCACGACCCCGACCATTGTTAGCGTCATAACAATCTCTCTTTACGGCAGTAGCTTCCGTCCAGTTCCTCATTAGAGGCCGCAAGTGCAAGTACGGACCTAATGTAGGATCATCCTGCGGCTGAACCTTCTCCCAGTATAGGAACTACATAAATAAGAAGATAAATTAGACTGCAAAAAAATAAAGGTAAAGGACGGGAAAATTATTAGATGAAAAGACGAATAGTACCTGCGGAATTGCCAAATTGCCTTTTGGCCATTGTCTGATGTGTCCACCAGTTTTAACAAGGTTTATGTGTATCTTGAGTGTACTAAGTGTGAATGCATTCCAATTAATATCAGAAATACGGTCAACGTCTTCTACCAATGCGTAGTATACCTTTGGGATGACCTTTGTGCCCATTGGTGCAAGAACTGTCCCAATAAGAACTAAGATGACCATACGAAGAAAGTCGTCATCTGCCCCTTTCTTCGTAACAATGTATGCAACCAACTCATCAACGACAATGTTTCCTGTAGTTTTGCTAAGAAAATGTCGTGGAATGCGTGCTTTCACATCCTCCCCTTCCTCCTCTATTATGTCATAACCACTCAACCCTTTGTTTTCTAGTCCAAGTAAGCACTCAACATCCACGGGAGTGACTGATATCTCCCCAACACTATTCTGTATTATGAATTTCTGAGATGTTTTATCAAAAACCTCTAGCATATATTTGAGCAAAACAGTACGCATCTTAATGGGTGGTATTTGAGTCATGCACCGCAACGATGTACTTTCTAATTTTAATTTTTGGTCACTAGTAAGACATGACACTAAATGGCACCATTTTTCCACGTTGCAACATATCTCTCCATCCGGGTCATCCATAATCTGTAAAAAAAATACATGTAAATTGCATTAATAATTTTCATTTGCTAATTCTAATCTAGCTGAGAGTATGTGGCTGCACACACATCTAATCCAGGATATGCTCTCTATATGTCGTGAGACATTCAAGGGTGGCGTGCACTATGCATGGGCAAGCGTTCCAACATATCCTAGTTTATCTACTTCTCTGCATCATCTATGTAGCCTTTCTTTCTTTTTCTTCTGTAATTTCACGGCGGAGCAGCAAGGGACGGGAGCACCACGACGTCGCGCTGCGTCGCCCTGCTACCGAAACCCGGCGACAGCACCTAGCAACCAGGACCCGGCGACAACACCCAGCGACCTGAACCCTAGCGATGTTGGAATCGGACCTGAACCCTAGCAACCTGAACCGTAGCGACCTGAACCCTAGCGATGTTGGAATCGGACCTGAACCCTAGCAACCTGAACTTTAGCGACCTGAACCCTAGCGACCTGAAGAACGGATGAAGAACGGCCGGAGGAAGAACGGAAACACACCTGAGCCCTAGCGAGGTTGCTGGTCGGCGGGAAGGAGATGGCGGGAACTCCTCAGCGCGATCGAAGGAGAGGCGGCGGCGACCAATGCCAAGTACCCGACGAGGTCAATGGCGGCGATGGCGGCGTGGAGAGAGCGGACGCGGCGTTGAGAGCGGCGTGGCGGCGTGGCGGATCGCACTGGCGGCTGGAGATGGGGCGGGTACGTGAAGATCGTGCAGTCTTGTACGTGCAGATCGAGTGCGGGTTCGTAATGGCGGCGTGATTAAGGGCGAGCGTAATTATGGGGGGAGCTACATTAAATGGGCCGGCCCAAAATTATGAGGGTTTAGTAAAAAAAAGGCATTTTCCATTTTCTTAAATTTAATATGAAGCTTTCAAATTAAAATGACGATGCTACAAATCAAAATTTTAAAATATAATAATTGTAAAATTCGATTACAAAGAGTTTGACCAACATGTTTTACAAAATATTCTCATAAACACTTGTTTCGACACCGGACTACCCTAGATAGACCAGACTCCTAAATCTCACCGAAACCCTAGTTTCGACACCGGACTACCCTAGGGTGACCACACACCCAACAACTAAAACCCAGGGTTGTTCATGTTGGTAATGTCTATGATACCCACTTTGCCAAACCTTGGCACAGTGCAACATGTTTTGATCATTTCATGACCTGGTTTCATAAAAATCTCACCGAAACCCTAGTTTCGACACCGGACTACCCTAGTGGAAATTAGGTAAAAATGGCTAAAATTCATAATATTTTGGGATTACCAATGAAATATGGACTACTTTGTGCTAAAAATGGTTGGGCACCATTTTGAACCATATTTTATGTAGATGCTTCACAAAATAAGTGCTTTTTGGCACTGAGAAAATGAAAAATGGTACTTATGGAAATATTCTGGAAAAACTTTCTTCGGCAACATTGTTCCCCATAGCAACATACACCTTTGTGCCAAATGTGGGGACATTATCACAAACCATGCCATGGGAATGATCGTATCTCGCTCGTTTGGCTTGAAACCCATATATGTTTATAGATGGTAGACCTCTGTGTGGAGGTATCCTTGGGGAAGTTTGAGAAATGTCAAGTTTATTATTTTTACTAGCAACTATTACACATAAAAGGACTCCATGTCGAAGGATTTGTTTTTTTCGATGTTTTTTTCATTTTGTTTGAGTTTTTCCAAAAGAAGGTCAAAATGGAGAGCAAGGACATTCGTTGAAAGGGGTCACATTTTTCAAAACTATAAAAGTTTCTGTGAAATAACCAATACTTTTGTACCTTAAATGATTTTTGGAAAATTTTCGGAGCAAACTATGAAGCACTTGCTGTTCAAATTGCAATTAGTTTCGAAAAATCAGCATAAAGCCATTTAAATGTGAGAAATTAGGTAAAAATGGCTAAAATTCATAATCTTTTGGGATTACCAATGAAATATGGACTACTTTGTGCTAAAAATGGTTGGGCACCATTTTGAACCATATTTTATGTAGCTGCTTCACAAAATAAGTGCTTTTTGGCACTGAGAAAATGAAAAATGCTACTTATGGAAATATTCTGGAAAAACTTTCTTCGGCAACATTGTTCCCCATAGCAACATACACCTTTGTGCCAAATGTGGGGACATTATCACAACCATGCCATGGGAATGATCGTATCTCGCTCGTTTGGCTTGAAACCCATATATGTTTATAGATGGTAGACCTCTGTGTGGAGGTATCCTTGGGGAAGTTTGAGAAATGTCAAGTTTATTATTTTTACTAGCAACTATTACACATAAAAGGACTCCATGTCGAAGGATTTGTTTTTTCGATGTTTTTTTTCATTTTGTTTGAGTTTTTCCAAAAGAAGGTCAAAATGGAGAGCAAGGACATTCGTTGAAAGGGGTCACATTTTTCAAAACTATAAAAGTTTCTGTGAAATAACCAATACTTTTGTACCTTAAAATGATTTTTGGAAAATTTTCGGAGCAAACTATGAAGCACTTGCTGTTCAAATTGCAATTAGTTTCGAAAAATCAGCATAAAGCCATTTAAATGTGAGAAATTAGGTAAAAATGGCTAAAATTCATAATCTTTTGGGATTACCAATGAAATATGGACTACTTTGTGCTAAAAATGGTTGGGCACCATTTTGAACCATTTTTTATGTAGCTGCTTCACAAAATAAGTGCTTTTTGGCACTGAGAAAATGAAAAATGCTACTTATGGAAATATTCTGGAAAAACTTTCTTCGGCAACATTGTTCCCCATAGCAACATACACCTTTGTGCCAAATGTGGGGACATTATCACAAACCATGCCATGGGAATGATCGTATCTCGCTCGTTTGGCTTGAAACCCATATATGTTTATAGATGGTAGACCTCTGTGTGGAGGTATCCTTGGGGAAGTTTGAGAAATGTCAAGTTTATTATTTTTACTAGCAACTATTACACATAAAAGGACTCCATGTCGAAGGATTTGTTTTTTCGATGTTTTTTTCATTTTGTTTGAGTTTTTCCAAAAGAAGGTCAAAATGGAGAGCAAGGACATTCGTTGAAAGGGGTCACATTTTTCAAAACTATAAAAGTTTCTGTGAAATAACCAATACTTTTGTACCTTAAAATGATTTTTGGAAAATTTTCGGAGCAAACTATGAAGCACTTGCTGTTCAAATTGCAATTAGTTTCGAAAAATCAGCATAAAGCCATTTAAATGTGAGAAATTAGGTAAAAATGGCTAAAATTCATAATCTTTTGGGATTACCAATGAAATATGGACTACTTTGTGCTAAAAATGGTTGGGCACCATTTTGAACCATATTTTATGTAGCTGCTTCACAAAATAAGTGCTTTTTGGCACTGAGAAAATGAAAAATGCTACTTATGGAAATATTCTGGAAAAACTTTCTTCGGCAACATTGTTCCCCATAGCAACATACACCTTTGTGCCAAATGTGGGGACATTATCACAAACCATGCCATGGGAATGATCGTATCTCGCTCGTTTGGCTTGAAACCCATATATGTTTATAGATGGTAGACCTCTGTGTGGAGGTATCCTTGGGGAAGTTTGAGAAATGTCAAGTTTATTATTTTTACTAGCAACTATTACACATAAAAGGACTCCATGTCGAAGGATTTGTTTTTTCGATGTTTTTTTCATTTTGTTTGAGTTTTTCCAAAAGAAGGTCAAAATGGAGAGCAAGGACATTCGTTGAAAGGGGTCACATTTTTCAAAACTATAAAAGTTTCTGTGAAATAACCAATACTTTTGTACCTTAAAATGATTTTTGGAAAATTTTCGGAGCAAACTATGAAGCACTTGCTGTTCAAATTGCAATTAGTTTCGAAAAATCAGCATAAAGCCATTTAAATGTGAGAAATTAGGTAAAAATGGCTAAAATTCATAATCTTTTGGGATTACCAATGAAATATGGACTACTTTGTGCTAAAAATGGTTGGGCACCATTTTGAACCATTTTTTATGTAGCTGCTTCACAAAATAAGTGCTTTTTGGCACTGAGAAAATGAAAAATGGTACTTATGGAAATATTCTGGAAAAACTTTCTTCGGCATATGGACTACTTTCTTTGTAAAATTAACTTGTATAATCACTTTTTTCAAGAAATAATTTTAAAATTGTAATTGTTTTACTTTCTTGAATTTTGTATTCTAAATATGGTACAATTTCGGAATATTAGATCAAGTCAACAAAAAATAGCACAGGTAAAAAAAAAAAGGCAGTTCTTCTACTGCCGTGCCAATGTGCCATTGCCACCGCATGGCACAATACCCAGAGTGGAGGACACGTCGGTCGGCCACACGTCGCCGCTTCAGCCCCCCAACTAGCTATTTTTTATGTGACCGGCCTCCTCGCCTCCTCCGCCTCCCCAGTCCCCACCCAGTCCACTCCCCTCCAGCCTCCACGATCCAACCGTCCACCCTCAACCCTAGCACGCCGCAGCCATGAGGACTCCGTGGTGGTTGAACCTTGGTGGCCGCTACGACGGCGAGGCGTCGTCTTCCTCGCGCCGCCGCCGCCGTCCCCGTCCCCGTCCCAGTCCCCGGGAACTGGTGAACGTATCTCGCGATGTCGCCGAGCTTTTCTGGCGCGAGGCGGAGCCATTGCCGTGGGGCGAGGTCAATCTTCCCCGCGGGTGGCATCTCAACCGGCGCCGTGTGCCGGTGCCCGATGTGCCTCCGACGGGGCAAGCGCGCCGCCGCGAGATCCGCCGCAGCCTCGCCATCCTCCCGCCCGATCTGCGTGAGCGGGACAACCCGGAGCCGGAGGAGTCCGACGAGGTGGACATAGACGCCATCATCGACGAACTGGTGGCGGAGGAGTCCGCCGCCGAAGCCGCCGCCGCACCGCCCGTGGCCGTGGACCCCTTGCCCGCTGAGATAGCGGCCGGGGTGGAGTTCGCCAACGAGGCCGCCCTGCGTGCGGCTATAGAGGCCTCCGAGCTCGAGGAGCTCGCTATGTGGCCAGATCTGGCCCCCGCCCTCCGTGCCTCGGCCATGGAGGCCCCGCCGCCGCCTCCTCCAGAGCCATCTCGCCACGTCGTCATCAACATTGAGGACGAAGACGACGAGTAGGCGCGCGGCGGCGCGCATCGAAGGCTCCGACGGCAGCAGCACCTCCCCAGGCCCATTAGCAGTAGGTTTTCTTTTAACCATATGTACATTACGACGACGACTAGGGGCGCGGCGGCGCGCAGCCAAGCCACCGACGGCATCAGCACCTCCCCCAGCCCAGTAGCAATAGGGCTCTATTTTGTTTTCACCATATCTATGTACATTAGAACTGGTCCATGCTTTTGTGCATAGCTCCACTGGGGCAGAAAGTTGGCAAGTTTCATCTACCTGTTTATTTGTCGTAATGCATGCCATTGCCTCCATTGACGCACACGAGCAGATCAACATTGCTATGTCAACGACGTTGACAATGACCAAGCTGGTATTGTATGGATCGTGCACCTTATTAGCACATCATCTGCAGCACAACCCTTTCTTGCTTGTCCTTTTGTACAGTGGTAGCATCCTTTCTTTGTTTTTTGCAACACACTACGTAATGCTTTTTATCTGTAGGATCTTATTGGCTGATGAAAAAATTTCTATGAACTCTAAAGAGTTTGCATGTTACAGTGAATATTAATTCTCATGTACTCTATCTGCTAAGGGCTTCAGTTAGAAAAGGTTGAAGAGGTGAACATCTTGATTCGCAACATTTTGATCCTTTTAGTCTAATATCACGTTATCTTTTCATCTGACAAGGCATTCATCTTTTGTGCTCTGCCACAATCTATTTTTTGTATTAATTTATTCTATATCATGGTTTGAGTTATATGTTTTTATATAGTACTTAACATTTTTATCAAAATGTAGCTGGGATAGAACACAAAACTATGAAATGTTTAAAGCGAAAAAATGTACGGTAAACTTGCGATATTTAAAGTTTGTTAATTCTTGAATTTAAACTTGAACTTTAAGTCTTAATTATCCTGTAAAAAATGTAAAATTGTAACTGAAGGTACATCATCATGTCCGCTATCAATATATTTCAGACATTTTTAAAGTAAAAACAATTGTCATGATGTTGTCATATTCGAACGATGTGAAACCATTTGAACCCCTTGAATTAGGAAACGTGGGGTCTACTTTAATTTTCTTTGATAATAGTTTGCAACGCACGGGCATCTTGCTACTGTACATTAGGACGGCATCAGCACCTCCCCTACCGTTATGCAATATTTTTAAGTACTATTTCCATTTAATTATTTTAAGTACTATTGACATGAAATTACATAAAATCTTATATTCTGCAAAATCAAAACTACTTGGTATGGATGTCTAATTTCACTATCAAATAAAAAAGAAATAATTGTTCAAACAAAACAAGATACATTGTTGAAACAAAACAAGATACATTGTTCAAACAAAAGAAGATACAATTGAACAAATAAAAGACGATACATTGTTCAAACATATCCATTAATCCCCTTAATCATTTGCTACACCAAACACCAGAAAGGAGACCCAGAAGGAACAAACTAGCACAAACAGCATACCACACACGATTGTCATTCTGGATAATATGCTTTCTGACTTTCTTAAGCTTGATCTTAGCATTATCTTTCTTCACCTTGTAGTCACCAATGATGTCAGCTGTCTGCAGCTCAATTTCCATCAATGCTTCCACAGCTTTGTCCTTCTCCCTCAATGCTTGACTCAATTGTTGTTCAATCTGTTTGTTCTCATATTGGCATTGATCATACAGAGCCCAGAGCTTCAAAAGTGCTTTCTTCAATGAACCAGGCCACTCGGGATCAATGAACTTGACATAACCACAGTTCACGCCTTCCTACAGAGAGCATATGATCATTATGTTCAAAATAATATTTCAGCAAAATTAGAAACAAAATTTCATGACATTACTAATATTACTCACAGCTCCACATCCCAGATACTTTCTCCCAGTGTCGGTGCCTTCAAAAGCAACCATTTTTATCACTCGCCTGCGGTGAAAACACACCTTCTCTGGATCCTCGTGCTTACCAGAAAAATCACAGTCATACACTGAATCAGGACCCTAACAGAGAACAAAAAGGACAAAAAATATCAATTTTATTTTAACCAAACAAAAGAATCATAGAAAAGATTAAACATCATACTGGATTTTTTTATTTCAAAAAATACACTACATCAATACTAGATATAGTCATAATTAAATATATAAAATTGACAATACCTCATTTTTACTGGATCTACAACTACAAAACATCCAACTCATTTTCGTACTGATACCATTCATGACACGGACAGAGGCATCTAAACCTAATTATATTACAATTATTTATTGTTTTCTATACAACTCAACGGACAACATAAACAATGACCTATGCATGACCTCTCTATTGGCCTGCTGCACAAAAAGAACTAATGATCTAGTCTCCCCCTGCTAGCCCCACTAGGATCTGCCCCTCACTAGAAAAGAGGATGAATCCTAACCCTAAAAAACTCACCTCTGTTTCCAGGCAGAAGGAGAAATTGTCGTCGCTCGATTCGCTGCTCCTCGAGAACATGGCGGCGACGGATACCTAGGCCGGAGCGGAACTCGCCCGATGTTTCTACGGCCACGGAGCGGACGGCGGCGGCGCAAAACAAAACTGGTCGAATGGCGGCGCGCAGCAGAAAAGAAACAGATCAAGAGATCTCACCAGGCAACCTAATAAACAATAAAGGGATGGATCCGGTCCCACATGTCAGGTCGAATAAAAAAAGAAAAAAGATTGCCTTTTTAAGGCCAGAACGACACTCGAACCCTGCTCTCCAGGGTGCAACACTGGGGCTTGAGCCACTGCGCTGTTCTAGTGTTGTTGAAACTATACATAACCTTTGTTACTTCACGTATACTTGCAACGTTAACTGAATTTTGACAACCAAAGTTCAGACTTCTACCAGAACAATCAACGAGGAGCGAAGGGGACGCTGGGCGTGCTGGCGGCCGGGAACAAACTGCGCCTCCTGCTCCTCCCCTTCTTCGCCACCACCCACATGGGGCCATTCGCCGACCTCGCCGTCCGCCTAACTACGCCCAGCTCCGATGCCGCAGCCGTACAAGCCACCGTCACAGTCACGACGGCCAACCTCCCGCTCCTCGACGGCGGGCGCGGGATCGGCGACGGCATGGAAAGAGGCCATCGCGCGCGGCCATGGAAACCCTCCCCGATCGAGGGGATACCCTAACGACCCCTATCGATGTACTGTACAAAAAATCAATGCGCAAAACGATATACGGCGGGATAGTACGATACAAGGGCTTCCGGGCGGGCATACGGGCCATCGGGCCCTGCCAAATGAACAGGTATCGGTAGATCCTGGCCGTCTATGTGTTTGTCCCACAAAACTTTTCCTCAGGGGGGAGGACACTGAAGCAAAAGTGCAAAAACAGGCCCGCGCTCGTGACTCCAAGAGATGACATAAAAAAATCACCGGATGGTAAGGATCAGCAATTCAGCAGGATGAAACCCGATGAGAGAGCAAGCAAAAAAACAACAGGAGCTGCTGACATAGATCTGTACGGCCCACCTCTCTGGTAATCAAAATTAGTGGAGGAGGAAGTAGATCGAGCAAACTCCCACCAGTACAAATCTAGAGCGATAAGATCCGTGGCTAGCTATTGGAAGGGCGGGGCGGGTAGGGGACAACCGCGCCGGCGCCGGCCATGGCGACGGAAGGAAGACGGCGTGGGGACCTCCCACACACGGACACACCCACGCAAGGGACGGTCTGCGGCAAGTGGTTCCGGGCCGCTCCCCAATCAAGCTCCCACCGGCGACTGCTCCCGTGGCCGCTCCACACTATGCTCCTGCCGACGGGATGCTGGCGGCATGAGGATGGGTTGCGGATGGCCACGCTCAGTCGCTCATCGAGCATTGAAATGGAGGCGGACGGATCGAGTGGTGAGGTGGAGCAGTTCGAGGAAGGCGAAGAGTGGGGCTTGGTGGTGTTCGAAATGGAGCCTGAGAGTGGTGATATGGTGTTTTTTTCTATTTGTGCTGGGTTGGACCAAACCGAAGGGAAATTCCGCGGGCTCTCGGCATGACGCCGTTCCGTTAGGTGCATGCTCGCGCTTCACTATCTCGTGCTCCCTATACAGGATCCAATGGCTGGAGGGATGTGCACAGCTACCACCCTGGGCAGCCAGCTATATATATATATATATATATATATATATATATATATATATATATATAGGGACGCGCTATTTGACTCCCAGGGAGTAGAATAGTTATTCTACACCCACCCTCTATCTTCACAACCGCATATGATTTTTATGTCACGTAAATTTTGCCTTATGTATTGAGTCAAGGAGAACGTAAGAAAAAATATAAATGACAAAAAAAATATTTACGTGACGTTGCAAAAATACGACAAAAATACACTTATTTATGTTGTTTTTATGACTTTTACGTCATTTTAACTCATTTTTTATGTCGATTTTTTCTATTATGGGTCAACATGACGTAAATATTTACGTATGTAACATAATTTATTGATGTAACAACGTAAAAAAATTGTGGGTGCAAAATAAGTTATTCTGCACCCTGGGTGTCAAATAGGGTTTCTATATATATATATATATTGACCCCCTTCTTTAAATTAGGTCGAACGGATGCGGGACGGGATCCTACCAAAGGAATGCGTGCGAGCAATTCAAGAGGAGTTGGCAGCATTCTTACTAGAACATGTCATATCTAAAGACGGAGAATTTCATCCCTACAAGTAGGGATCGTAAGAGATATTGTATATATTATATATATGGTACTATATATGTAATAGGTTCGACTGCAAGGACGAAGAAATAGGTCACACTTTAATCTTATATTTATGACGATGTTGTGTAATGGTTCCTTCTTTGTTGTATATATGTAGTACCGTCGAATTGAATGCAAAACCTTAACCCTAAAAAGGAAAACAATAAATGAAAAAATTGAAACGAAAAACAGTAAAAGAACCCCTAAACCCTAAAACCCAGCTTGCAGACCTTTAGTTCCGGTTGGTGTTACCAACCGGGACTAAAGGGTCTCCGACCCCGGGCGCTCGACAGCGGCCACGTGGGGACCCTTTAGTCCCGGTTCGTAACACAACCGGGACTAAAGGTTTGGGCCTTTAGTCCCGATTGCGCAGTCCCGGTTGCGCAACCGGGACTAAAGGCCCTCTGGGCCCGGGACTAAAGGGCCTTTTTCCACTAGTGACCGTTGGCTTAGTCACGACGAGATTTTTGAAACTAGATCCCATATAGACATATTTTTACAACTTTATATTTTTTAGTAATTGTCAAACTATCGTAACATACTTGTCATGTTATACAATACTAAGTTGCGGGACTAAAATAACTTGGTTATGAGTCTCCTATATGTCATTATTACATCGTCGTAATGTTGCATGATATTACTTTTTGTGAAATAATACCATCTGTTAGATGTTGGAAAACACTTCAAAGCATGCTCTGTAACTTTGCATGCCATTGCGATGTCCAAAAGCATGTAAAAAGTTATCAGACAACTATGCATAATTGTCGTGCAACTGTTTGATGCTATCCTGGCAAGTGGCAACTATGTTACCGTAATCTGGCAACTAATGCGACGAAAAAGTTGTTGAAACATAACAACATGTGATCTAGTTTTGAATCTCTCGTTGAGACGAACTAACTGTGTAAACGGATCGCTAATCGGATTAATGATCTAAGTAATAATTAATTTTGAATTTTTACATTTAAATTAATGTCAGCATGAGGTGGCGTGCATGTATGTGCTCTCTTCATATGAGAAAAGTGCATGCAAACATCCGCAGTACCATAAGACAATAGTGCACACATGTGCACATTAGATTTTTCCAAATACAACACATAATACAATGTTGGTCCTGGGTTTAGTCGAATTCTGGATATGCACGTGCCTCCCTAGATACAAGAGAGCAAACATAAAAATTTATGCACCCCTCGATAAATATCTCTAGAGCATCTCCAAGAGACTACGCAAAATTTGGCTACTCAAACCGGTTTTGGATAGAGGAGATAGAAGGTTTGGATAGGCATTTTTTTTTCTTTCACAACATACCTAAAACTGAATATCCATATTTTTTAATACAGATGACATGTAGAACCGATCTTGTCACTGAGACATGTATGCTTGTAACTCAGTATCTACTCCCGACGTTTCAAAATAGAAAATGTTTTAGCTTTTTCCGAAATCGCATGTATCTATACACGTTTTAATATACAGATTCACCCATTCAGTCCATATGCCGTCAGTGGCGAAGGACAGCAAAATGAGGTCGGGAGAACTCCAAAGAGAAGAAAAAATGACGCAACAAAACTAAAATCTTCCAAAGCGAAAGAGTGAACCATTGCTAGATGACTTACAATGCCCCAAAAAAGTATCCACACGAGTTTCATGCTTGACAAGTGCATCATTGGAATAATTTGTAACTTTGCTTTTTTACACTTGTCTTTTGATTCATAAAATCATCACGTGCTTTCCTCGAGATATCATGGATGCTACATGGCCCACCCACATGCTTACAAAATGCATCTACCGCATTTTTCCAATGGTCAACCCAATTTTGTTGAAATCATCATGCCCAAATTTCTCATCCATCCGTTCATGTTAAAAAAACAATAGAAGCAATAAGCCTTATCCTTTTCCACTCTACATTCCAACCAATCAAAGTTGTTACACCATTTTGGCCGAAAGGATCTATTATCTCCATGTGGGAGAAATTATGATGAGTTGGTTGAGTTGGACCATTCTTTAGATAAGCAAATCTAACATCTTGTATAACATTGGGGTCAAACCGATGCATTTGAGGCTCCTAGAACCTCAACATTCACTTCCACTAACAGAATGTTCCACTTGTTCCAAGTCGGTGGTCATAGGAATTTCAGCCCCTCCTTCCAATTCTTGCTCTTGCTCTTCATGTGCCACAATATTTTCACTTTCCTGAGTGCTTGGTTTAGACTTTAGAGCTATTGTCAATAGAAATTGGCACAAAAAATATCTTCAAATCTGTAATAAAAAACAGTAAAAAAATGAGTACTTTGCCCATTTCCATTGCTCACAATGCACAATTTCAAAACTTCAACCAATTCATCACAAATCTAAGAAATTATACCTCCCCACTTTGCAGCAGCAGGTATTTTGCCCTTCTTGTCCATCTCCACGAGGAAACCACCACCGAGAAGGCCAGTCGTCGGCCAGCCGCCGGCCAGGAAACCCTAGCTTGTTGGCGCGGACGTGCGGTGGCGCCCTACCACCCTGGGGGGAGGGGGGAGTGTGGCGAGGAGGCAAGTTGGGGAGGGAGGAGTCGAGGAAGACCGGATACGTCCAAAACGTATCTCTAAGTTTTGATTCTTCCGTTTTGCTTAAATATTAATGCTACATGTTTTAATATGATTTTATATCATTGTATATTATTTTATTTACTAACCTATTAATAGTTGCAAGAGTGCACAATTTTTTGTTTTATACATTGATGTGTAGTATAAAACTTTAGATATTGCAAATATAGCAAAAGGAGCCTTCGTTGCGGTGGACATTGAACTTTTCCGAAATCTATCCCCACTTGACGGTTTTTAGAGATCGTCTCGGAAAAGTGTGAAGACGGCGACAAAAGGAAACAGCTAAAAAATAAAAGTTATTGGAAATTTTCCTCTAACTCCGTACGCGACCTATCGCCCCGCTCCACCGAAGCCCTAAATTGGATGACGAAAAGCCCAGAGTATTTATAAAGAGAGGAAATATAGATCACAAAGGACCACAAATTTTCCTCTCTCCAAGCAGCCACCAAGACGGGGAGAGTCCTCCACACCAGCACCATATCCAAGGAAGAAGGGCGCCAAGGGGCCGTCGCCGCCGTGGCTGCGGCCGGCCGACGCTTCATCTTCGGACTGCACCACTCCATCAAGCTCTTTCTCATCATGTTTATGAGTGAGTAGACCATCCACTATGTGTGGAAAAATCAGTTTAAACTGGCTATTAAATCGGTTGAACACATAGTAGTGGGGCATCGATTTCTTGGTTCGACTCACGGGATTATAAAAGAATTTTCTACATTGCATGGCTCGGACTGCATGCAGGAATGAGGAGGAGAAATGAGAACTTTTTCTCCTGACAAGGGCCCCATGGTTGCAGTGGTGCGGTTCAATACGATGCTACATATAGGGCGTGTTTGGTTGTCCATGGGCCTCAGGAACATGGCGTTTTAGGTGATTTTCGGCCTGTTTGGTTTCCTGCCCCGTTCCGCGTGCCTGCACGAGAACGAACCTTAAAGCACTCCGGGCCAGACCCGGGAGGAACGCTTGATTCGGCCGTTTCTAGCGAGCCACCCTCCCGCAAGGCAAAATCGGGAGTCCCTGAGCCGAGCTCGTGTAGGCGGGGAGATGGCGCGTGGCTGCGCGCTTACGCTCGTGCGGGCGAAAATGGTGGCGGGAGAAATTTCGCTCACCGCCCATGATTTCCCTCTCCTATTTCACACCCCTCCTCTCACCGCCAAACCTCCCGCCACCATTTCCCCCTTTTTGAGCTCTCCGTGTGATACGAAAAAGCTTCATCGACGACGACTAGGTAAGCGGTGGCACGTTCTACTCTAGTCGGCGGTGGTCAACAGCCGGCGGCGGGGTGCTTCTTCCTCGATCTCGGCGAGCAGACAACGGCCGTCCATGCTATAATGCCTGTAAGCACACTACAACCCTAGGTATTTTGCTTAGATCTGTGCTTAGGAGTTGGCCTTCTAGCTTAGATTTGTGCTTATGAGTTGCTCTTCTAGTTTAGATCCGTGCTTATGAGTAGGTCTTGTAGCTTAGATCCGTGGTTATGACTAGGTCTTGTAGCTTACATCCGTGGTGATTGCTAGGTGTTGTAGCTTACATCCGTGGTGATTGCTAGATTCGTTGTGTTCATGAGCGTAGCTTCGGATGATTACTAATTGCAGTCAGATACATTAGTCCTATGATCCTTGTCTTGGTCCTCACCGGTGTAGGACATGACCACTGAGGAATTTAGCCAGTCTCTGATGGAGGAGGAGAGCCAGCTCACTCTATCTCCTGTCCCAGACTCTCAGTCGGACGAGCTGCCGGATACGCAAGATTTAGACATGTTCGTGGTGCCTAAGATGGCTTCAGAGATGGTGCTGATGCCTGCTCTCGTGACGGAGAAAGCTAAAAGGCGAGCTGCTGATAAGGATAAGAAGAGCAAGATGGGGACGACCATGAAGTGGCCTGCATTTCTCTCCACCTTCGTGCTGAACAAGATGTGCGAGCTCATCGGCTCCGGGGTGAGGACTCACAAGGGGTTTAAGGAGGTGCATCTGAACATAATTGCGAAGCTGGTTTTTGAGTTCTCCGGCCAGGAGGTCACCTCTACTCAGATCTACAACCACCTGAGGAAGTGGAGCGTGAGGTGGATCAAGGTGTCAAAGCTGAAGGACCTCAGTGGTGCACATTGCGATGAGGACACTAGCAGCATCATCTTGGAGTTGGAGCACTTGAAAGGCCACATTCTGGTTAGCATTGTGCACTTCCTAACTGTCTCACTGTTTAACATTGTGCACTTCCTAACTGTCAAACACAAACCATCTAATTGTTTTTCGTCCGTAGGATCACCCCAAGGACGCTGAGTTCCTTAACAAGCCCATCCAGAACTACCAGCATATGCAGACCATGTTCTCCTTCGGTCTGGCCACTAGAAGGCATGCCATGGGGTCCTCTGAGCCTCTAGATACGCCTGATGATCCTGACACGCAGGAGTCGGATACCATCATCGATCCTTGCTGGTCCTCCTAACAACCGAGGCACGAAGGCTGAGAGAGGGGAGAAGAAGAGGAAGAGGGGTGCCTTGGTGGATGAGGAGGTGCTCATGTTCACCAGCATGACCGAGGCCGTGAGGGAGGTGGCAAACGCCATCAGGGAGAGCGTGCCTGTGGACGTGCACTCAGGCCTGTATGAGGTTGTCATGTCCGCAAAAGGCACATACAGTGACTTCGCCAAGATGGTGGCTCTTAGCCACCTCCTTGACAACAAGGCGCAAGGTCATGTCTTCGTTCTCATGGCCGAGGACCACCGTCTGCTCTATCTCCACACCTTCCTGACCAAGCACTACTACCAGTAGTGCTTGGTATGTTGGAGGTGGCAGTGATGCAAGCATGCTTGACGATGATGATATGATGTATATTTTGGGTAGCTAGGACAACAAAACTTCTTATGGCCTGTATATTTTGGGTGCTTGAGGTGGTACATATGCTAACCCCTCATAGGAAGAACTTGTTGTGGTAGTATTACACCCTCTTTTGATGTGGTGTTAGGTTGACACCATACTAGCTAGGCAGCAAACACTTGTGCTGCTTGTAGTGATGTTGGTAGGTTCGGATGATCAATGCATGCTTTGCTTATGTTGCTTTTCCACCTTGTGATCATGTTTTGCTTGTTTTGCAAGTTCTAATGCTGGTGTTCTGTGTTGTAGTGGTATGTGGTGTTCATAGGCAGGACTCCAGGAATCTACACAACATGGAACGCTTGCTCGGCGCAGATGGACAATTACCCCAACCAATGCTGCAAGAGGTTCGAGACTCTCAAGGAGGCACAGCAAGCCTTCTACATGTCCAAGGTAGAAGAGATCTTTCTCTAACCTCTTAGCCGCAAAATTGGAGCAAACAAAACTGATGAGGGCAAAGGTGGAGGACTGATTGCTTGTTTCGGCATCAAAGACGTCATTATAGTCGTCCTGATTGTCATCATTGTGTATTTGTGCTTATTCTAACTCTACATGACCGTTAAACCCAAACCCTAATAGGCTGGTAAGCTCACCACTTGGCGTGCAAGGTAAGCTGAAACACCAAATATGTGCATCCAAATACGAGCACGTTGCGTTTTTGGCCCAACCCAAATGGGCCTGGCTAGAAAATTATGAGCAACCAAACCAATTGCAGAACATGGCTCATGCCTCGTTTTTTCAGGACCAGACCCAACTCAACCACGGATGCAAAGTGGTCAATTTTTCTCGAGCAACCAAACACGTCCATAGTGTATGGCCTTAGTCGCCCCAAGTCGCCATGACAGTAATAAGAGCAGCTACAAGCAGTAAAAAGGGCAGTACAAGCAACAAACAGAGGACTTGATGGGGGATACTTTCCAGGTAGGCCCATGGAGCCCGAAAGTGAACCCGCCAAGACCCAGAAGGCCCAATTCGGGTTACACTTCAAGCAACATGGGCTGGACAAGGAACAAGCCGGCCAGCCCGTTACGAGTCACCAGAAGGGAAAGGACCCGGCGGAGACCGGAGTCCCAATACAACCCGGAGTACCAACTTGGAAGGTGAAGACCTAGACTAGGACTACGTATTCAAGTGTAACTCGGCATAACTTGTAAGTCCAGGGACCCGGCCACATTTAGAGCATCTCCAACAGCAGCGCTAAAAACGCCGCGCGCCCAAGAAACCGCCGATATAGCGCGCGCGCACGCATTTCGGCGCTGGCCCGAGCGGTACTCTCTGCGCTGAATTTGGGGCGGCCGAGCCAGCGCGCGGTGCGAAAGGAAATTGCGCGCGAGAGAGCAACCGCCACCCGGAAAATTCCCCACTGCTCCCGCCGTCGCCCTCGCTTCGCCTAGCGCGCGGTGCCGCCGGCGGAATTCCGGCGATGGAAGACAAGTCGAGCGTTCCTCCGACCCCGCCCTACGTGCGCGACCCCTCTCCCGTCGGCGCCGCCGCAAACCCTAGCGCGAGCGTGACCAACCTCGCCGCCGGCGCCGCACCAAATCCCGGCGTGGGGCTCGCGCGCGGCCTTTTCACGGCGCCACGGCCGAACTCCGTCGGAGCCGTCGCGCAGGCGCCCGTTGCGCAGCGGCGGAACGTCCTCACGAAGCGCCCGATTGCGGCGGCGACGACGGCGGCGGCAGCCAAGAAGATGAAGAAGGTGGGCGGCGCCGCTGCGGTGCCAGCGAACAAGAGGAAGGCGACGCCAGCACAATTGGCCCCGCCTCTGCCACCGCCACCCGTAGCGCCGGCACCCGCGCCGGAGCCGTCGCTTTTTGCGCCGGAGGATGCAAATAGGGCGCTTGACGAAATGGCCATGAGGTACTTTTCTCCATCTTGCTCGACAATTCGCTTGATTCGTCCCTTTACTTGATTATCTTCAACTTATTTGTAGTGATGACGCATATTTCTCAACAATGGGAGTTGGCTCCAACACTTCACATTGGTCCCAAACCAATGAACTACATGATGACGATCATGAATATGAAGTAGTGGATGAGGATGGAGAGGGTTTGGTTGGTGCTCCGAAAGGAAGGTCGGTCAACTACACCGTGCAAGATGACCTTTTGCTATGCGAGACATACCTAAATGTGTCTTTGGATGCCTCCATCGCAACGGCCCAAACATTCAATGCATATTGGGATAGGATGAAGGAGTACTATGACACGCACAACAAGAGTGGAATTGGGCGAAGCAATAGATCACTTCGCTCCCGGTGGTCATTGATAAACACCGATTGTCAAAAGTGGGCGGGGGCAATGGCGGCGGTTGATGCCCTAAACCCAAGTGGCACAAATGACGTAGATAGGGTAAGTGTCTCATTTGTGTACCTACATCGTTGCTCCTTTGCTACTACGTGTTCTTACTTGTTCTTTTCAATGTGTAGCTCAATATTGCACAAAACTTGTTCCGTGGAGAAGATAAGAAGAACAAGAAAGGCAAGGTGAAAAAAGGGAAAGCATTTGTGTTGTCCCATTGCTATGAGAAGTTGAAGGATGAAGAGAAATGGAAGAAGCGTGATATTCTAGAGGTGCCAAGTATTAAAGAAGTGTTGAACTTGGACGGAGAGGAAGCATCAAGCGACGGCGGCAAGAGGAGCCCGACCCCTAACTCGTTGAACTATGCAAATCCAAGGAGACCAACGGGTTCAAAAATAGCAAAAGAGGGGAAGAAAGGAGGAGGAGGAGGAGGAGGAGGAGATGATGATCTCAAGCACGCAATGGAGGAAATGGTGAAAGCACGAAGGGTGGCAATGGAGGAGAGGAAATTGGTGCAAGAGGCGAAGCAAAATAAAAGTAGCCTACACGCCGAGACCGAAGCAAGAAAGGTGGCGGCGGAGGAGAGGAGGTTGGCATTGGAGGAGAAGAAATTGGAAATGGCGGAGCAAGCTAGGATGATGGAGTGGGAGAAATACCTCTTCTTCATGGACACGTCACACTTTGATGAAAAGCAAAAGGAGTACCTCAACATATGCCGTGATGAACTATTGATGAAGAAAAGAATGGAGGGCATGGGAGGCAATGGAGGGATGGGAGTGATGAATGCACCCCCGATGGGCATGGGAGGCAATGGAGGGATGGGAGTGATGAATGCACCCCCGATGGGCATGGGAGGCATGAGTTTTGGCTCTCTTTTGGGAGGCATGGGACCATATGGAGGGATGGGCGACATGGGAAGACCTCCGATGGGCATGGGTGGACCTCCGATGGGCATGGGTGGACCTCCGATGGGCATGGGAGCACCTCCGATGGGCATGGGAGGCATGGGTGCATCTCCAAACATCTTTGGAGCATATGGTGGGATGGGCATGGGAGGAATGGGTGCACCGCCGGTTAATGCTACCATGGTGTCTCCTATGCCTTCGGATGGTGCATGTGGAAATAGTGCAAGCACCGTCCCCGTCAATGATGAAGATGGGGTTGGACAAGGTGAAGAGGAGGAGGAAGAAGAGGAGGAGGATGAAGAGAAGGAGTGAATTTGTGCTACGAATTTGCTATGTTGATATTTTTGTAAATTATGCACTTTGGTGAATTTGTGCTATGAATTTGCTATGTTGCTATTTTGCTAGGTTGCTATGTTTTATTTTGCTATTTTGCTATCTTGCTATGGTGCTGCTCGCGCGCGCTTCGTTTTAGCGCGACTGCTGAACTGCCACAGCGCCGCGCTGCATTTTAGCGCTTCTGCTAATGCAAAATAGGCGCTGCGCGTGCAAAATCGCAATTCTGGCGCTGCAAAAACCCACAACAGATGCTCTTATAAGGAGGGCCCTAGACCTTAGATCGACCTAAAGCCTAGACAAGTCTTAGAACCCACAACACCAGACCCCAGAGAGATTGAAGTCGCCGGATCTCGAGTTAGCGAGATCGGGTTCTTGTAATCGAGATCAAGTCATATCAATAAAGCCGAAGCAGGAAGTAGGTCTTTACCTCCATCAAGAGGGGCCGAACCTGGGTAAACTCTGTGTCCCCTCGTCGAGATTAACCACTCCTGCGTACTTCGATCACCAATGGCCCCACAACTTATCTTCCCTGAGGAAGAACTCGCCGTGACAACCCCACGACAGTTGGCGCCCACCGTGGGGCCTGTGATGAAAGGAGTTGAGATCGTGGGAGCAGCTCGCCGAGGTATGGAGAAACTCGCCATTGGCCGGGTCTACACCAACCAGCACGGCAAGACCGAGATCGACGACTACGGGTGGAGTCCAGAGATGGATGAAGTAGAGGAGGGCTACCAGCTCATCTTCGGCAAGATCAACGTGTTTGTTGGCATGGTTGGTACCATAGGTAACCGTGCTAACGAGTTGGAATCTGTTTCAGAAGCAACAGCTATCGTCGAGTCCGATGGAGAGGAGTCTGTTGGAACATCACAAGTCGGCATAGTTGCCAAGGAAAAGGAGCCGGAGATGCAGCCGGAGTCAGATCCAGAGCCAGATTATGATGCAGACTCAGTGTCAATTTTACCTCTATTTGAAGATCGACTTGGATATGGAATCGAGGAGGAGTACGTGCAGTCACCAACACGTCCACGTCACGTTGGAGTTTACGTGAACAGTGCGGACAACGCGGGTGGAAATCAATTCGATCCCAACCTGCTGACAAAGGAAATCACAGCAGAAAACACGGCGGCTCGTGCAGAAGAGTTGCTGGCGGCTCGTGAGGCATTAGAGAAGCAATTGGCAGATGTTGCAGAGGCAAATCGTAAGTTAGCAGCAGATCAAGCCCTTGTGCAAGCAGAGCAGACACGTATACAAGCCGAACAAACTCGCATACAAACAGAGCACGAGCGTGTACAAGCTGAAGCAGCAGCAGTGCGCAATCGCCAACAGGAACTCGCCTCAATCCAGCATCGGAGGACTCAGAGCCGACTCCATGAAGGAGTCCATATCAATCCAACCAACCTGTTTCAGACACCAACAGGTCCAGCACGCATCCACGGACAAAACCAAGGACCCGGAAGAAGCTGGAAAAGGACAAGGGGGCAGTGGACCAAGTCAAAATCAAAATCAAGGTCAAAGCCATGGTGGCACTAAGAGGCCATACGGAGACAGCTCTGACCTGGTAGCTAACACAAACACTGGGGTCAAACGCAAGGACAACAACTCAAGGATATCAAGGGTGTAGGCCAAGTACAGAGGAGATTTTGGCAAGTCCATGTCCTAAACACGCTAGAAACGGGAAGTGTGGTCATACCTTGGGACAATGTGTGGACCTGCAGCGTGGCAGAGTCGCAGGACCAGGCAATAGGAACAACGACAATGGATATCGAGGAAACAATGGTAATGGAGGACCCGGCAACCATGGCGCAGGAGCCGGCCATAATCCCAACTTACAGCAAGGAGGAGGTAACCAGCAGGGCGGGTTCCAGCAGAACCCGAAGCAGCTTCATGATGGCCAAGGGCAATATTATGTCACAACTCGACCGTAGAACCCGAGTCAGGGTAGTTATCATGTTTTCACAACAAGCACGTCCAAACATGCCAGGAAATTGAAAGTTCGAGCTGTTAATGCAGTGGAACCAGCAATTCCACAGTGGCTCAAGTGGTCAGAGCAAGTCATCACATGGAGTAGGGCAGATCATCCACCAAGAGTCGACGACCCAGGGCTCCTAGCTTTAGTGGTAGCACCTCAAGTTGGGGGCTACACATTAAACAAGGTGCTTATGGATGGTGGAAGCAGTATCAACATCTTATACTATGACACATTCAAGAGGATGAAACTGCAAGATAGGCAGTTGATACCAACCGCAGCAGTGCTTCAGCCAAGGTTAGCGAGACCCAGAGAGTCTCGCAACCATGAGACATCATCTTTATACAAGTCAAGCTTAGCCCAAAGAGTGCTTCGCAACATTTTCAAAGGGATAAAGCCCGTACTACAATTGGTACTATAAGCTGCATAGCGAGCTTGGCCCAAAGAGTGCCTCGCAGCATGTAAGCATAAGTGTACAAGTTACCAACGAGCCCAGAGAGCTCTGCAATACCAACGAGCCCAGAGAGCTCTGCAATACCAACGAGCCCAGAGAGCTCTGCAATACCAACGAGCCCAGAGAGCTCTGCAATACCAACGAGCCCAGAGAGCTCTGCAATACCAACGAGCCCAGAGAGCTCTGCAACACCAACGAGCCCAGAGAGCTCTGCAATACCAACGAGCCCAGAGAGCTCTGCAAATACCAACGAGCCCAGAGAGCTCTGCAATCTATAGCATGTTATTATGATCAAAGGGATAAAGCCGGCTTCTCTACAGTGAGAATTTTGTCGAGACACCCAGCAAGTGCGCCTTTATGAACTTTGATCATTGGGTCCTTGGGGGCTTGTCTTTCAGGAAAAATTCAAGCTTAAGACTCTTGGACCCGGCTTAAAAGCCAACTTGTTCCTGATTTTAGCTGGTAAGTTAGATGCAACCTGCACAATATGGACAATCTACAGGCATGACTTGTTTCGAACTCCTATGAGGCCTAAAGGACTTAGGAGATTGCGATCTTGTCAGCACAAGCTGTTAGAAAAGCCATGCGGGGCCTACTTATTCATCAGTATAAATTCAGAAGGGTTATAAGAACCAAAAAAGACTTGTATACAAGGATTCTAGCATCACAACAGCAAAAGCATAAGTTTTTACTCCAGAAGCCGGACAAGAGGCACAAGTTAAGTATTACACCTCAATAATCATCGAGCCCATGGCTCTTGTCAATGTTTTTCTTGAGTTGCAGGAGCCAGAGCAGTGGAAGTCCAGTTTTTCTACAATTACCAAAAGAAGATCTATAAGTCCCAAGGTGCTGTAAACAACAACTCGGCACTTGGGGGCTACATGTTATCAAGTTTTTAGTTTAAGTCAAAGGGAAGTTCAGAGTTGGGAGCTCCAAGTTGTCGCAGGCCAACAACTCGGCGCTTGGGGGCTACTCACGGATCAGATTTTTTCTACAAGTTAAGCATCAATCAAGTTCAAAAATTTTAGCTCCGAGTTGCTGCAGGCTAACAACCCGGCGCTTGGGGGCTACACCGTTCGAAGTTCAAGGATAGCAATTATACATCAAGGAGTCCCGAGTCGTCGCAGGAAAACGACCCGACACTTGGGGGCTACAACAGTTGAGATTATAGAGTTATCAGTGCAAGCTCCAAGCTGTTAAAAGTTAAACAACTCGGCGCTTGGAGGCTACATATGGTGTATGATGAAGAAGTTGAAGAAAATTTTAATGCACACTGACAAGCACGTCATCAAAAGAACCCGGAAAAAAAATTCCGACTCACTTCAAAACAAGTCGGCAGGAGAAACCGGCATTAACAAGTCGGCAGGAGAAGCCGGCATTAACAAGTCGGCAGGAGAAGCCGACATAAACAAGTCGGCAGGTGAAGCCGGCATCGACGACTCGTCAACGTTTATGTCAACAATTTGGCAACTTCTACGCCAACAACTCGGGAACGTCTACATCGACGACTCGGCAACGTCTACATTAACAACCCGGCAGCGTCTACATCAACAACCCGGCAGCGTCTACATCGACAACCCGACAAATGCTGAGCCGGGTGCCGCGGCATCATCGACGTCTACAACTCGGCAAGCATTATATCAACAAGCCAGAGAACAAATCGACGCGGACTCCGTGTCCCAAGAAGACAACATTTTCAATCAGAAGAGCCGACTCGTTTTTAAAAGACGAGTCCCCAGTATGAATAAGGGAGAAGTTTGCCCTCCTAGCCAACTCGTGAAGGGCTATAGCCACATGACCAACCAGGGAGTAGGGGTCGATTGTGAGGCCAGAGTAAAGGAGAGGGCCGACTTGTTTTTATCAAAGTTTGTTTATGTTTATGCAGGAATTCATCTTGGAGCTAGCAGCAGGCGACTTCCGAGTTATCAACTCCAAAAAAGGAGCCGGACGTATACGCCAAGACTGCGCCCAAGATAAATTCGGGGGCTACTGATGGGGGGATACTTTCCAGGTAGGCCCATGGAGCCCGAAAGTGAACCCGCCAAGACCCAGAAGGCCCAAGTCGGGTTACACTTCAAGCAACATGGGCTGGACAAGGAACAAGCCGGCCAGCCCGTTACGAGTCACCAGAAGGGAAAGGACCCGGCGGAGACCGGAGTCCCAATACAACCCGGAGTACCAACTTGGAAGGTGAAGACCTAGAGTAGGACTCCGTATTCAAGTGTAACTCGGCATAAGTTGTAAGTCCAGGGACCCGGCCACCTTTATAAGGAGGGCCCTGGACCTTAGATCAACCTAAATCCTAGACAAGTCTGAGAACCCGCAACACCAGACCCCAGAGAGATTGAAGTCGCCGGATCTCGAGTTAGCGAGATCAGGTTCTTGTAATCGAGATCAAGTCATATCAATAAAGCCGAAGCAGGAAGTAGGTCTTTACCTCCATCAAGAGGGGCCGAACCTGGGTAAACTCTGTGTCCCCTCGTCGAGATTAACCACTCCTGCGTACTTCGATCACCAATGGCCCCACAACTTATCTTCCCTGAGGAAGAACTCGCCGTGACAACCCCACGACAGACCTCGTGCATGTGATTCTCTCCATTGCATAGCCCATTGATGCCATATGAGAAAAGTTGCCAGGCCCAGCACGGCCCAACTAAGCTAGAACCACATCACGTGAATCCTCCTAGCGCCGCCCGCTCGTAGGTGCACTCCCACACGCAGCCTCGCTCGAGCCTCTCTCCTCGAATCCCCTCCTCTTCCTCTGCGGCGCCGGTGACGACCGGTGGCAGTTCCTAGGACACGGCCGTGAGCGCCATTGTTTCCTCTCCTCCCGAGGTCCCGCCCTTTATCTACCTTTCCCTCTTTCTCTCTGAAATCCTGAAGCAGGAGAGAGCCTATTTTCCCCTAAAAAATCTTGCAGACCTAAGCCAGGCGACCGACAACTCACAGCAAGTCGCTGGCGAGCCAGCAAGCCACACGACTCGCTCCGTGAGTCAAGTCGCGCGCGAGCCAGCCACGCCGCAACGACTTGGCGACTATACATCGACTCAGAAACCTTGTACGAATCAACTGCAGTTGTGCAGCATAATCATTTATGTAACTGTTACTAATGCATAGGAGTCTGATGCATGTAAAATGCATACATGAACTTTGCACTATAATACTTGTATTCCATTCATATTTGCATCATATAAGGGGTATATTACTGTTATTTAACGATTTTTGGTAATTAATAATGATTTCCCCTTTTATGGAATCAATCCTGCGCAGGCAGAAAACCCCTATTTCTTTCCTTATTTATTTCAGGGCCTTAACGACGTCATAATGAGCTGCAAATTTACGGGGATCATTATTTTGGAAGGAGGAAGACCTAGGAGCGATGGAAGCAAGCACGGAGGCCGAAGGGGTGAAAGAGGGTGCCCCATGCGGCCAGGTACAGGGGCCACGTGGGCCCACCTCTTTTGGCCCTCGTGGCCCCGTTTGCGACGATCCTTCTTCCTGAAGCTTTCTCGTGACCTAAAAACGCCTATATAAAGAGCCCCCCGAAGTTTTTCGGAGAGAGAGCCGCCACACGAGAGAAACAAGAAACAGAGACCAGGAGGCTACAGATTGAAGGGGGGAAACTCCGGCGGAGCGCTGCCGGAGAGGTCTCCTTCTTCTCCATCGACATCTCCACCGTCTCCATGATGAAGAGGGAGTAGTCCACCTCTGTACTATGGGTTTGTGGCAGTAGCATATGTATCTCTCTCTCTCTTGAGCTTCACTAATTAGCACCGTATGAGCTGCTGAACATGATTACGGTCATCGTTGTATTACCTTTGTGGTGGATCTTTTTATGAGTTAATATATGTTGAGATTGCAATGTTTATTTCAGTTATGAAAGTAGATGCATATTATGTACCCCGTTCTTGTATCCTTGTTTTGATCAAGCATGTTTATGAGAGCGTGTGAGGGGGAACGTGTGCATTAGTTGGAGTAACGGGGGTGGTGATGTGATAAGCTGACAACTTAATATCGCGATCCATTGAGTGTTTACCTTACTTTGTTGCCTCACTAGGGATAAACCAAAATACCATGTTGCAAGGTATGAGGAGTGACAATCCTCTACCTATGACTAGATCCAGCATGTTCTTATTTTCACTTCATGTCATTAATCTTAAGGCTATACTCTGAGTCATCTTAATTACTGAGGTGTTATGATTTAGTTCGCATCTTGGTTGAGTATAAGTGAGACTAATAATCAAAAGGTCTCTATGTTAGGACGTGATGCCAATATAATTAGTAACATGTCATTTAACTTGTTTGCAATCTCATATGTTAATCCTATGTCTACTTGTTTGCCACACTATAAAAAAGAGAGAGTGCATGTGTGAAACCATGAACCCCGGTCCATTTTTAATCATAAGAAACAACTTTCCAACCACTTTTAAGCATTTTCTACATTCAGCCATTTTAAAATCAGAAAATACAAAAACACTTTTATTCATTGCATACACATATAAAAACCCCAAAAATATCATCCATCATCATTACTATCATCCTTGCATTACTACTTACCACCAGCGCATATTTATTTACTGTTTTGCATTCATTATTATCTTAATATCATTCTCACACCTTGTGCTTGACAACCACTTGGTGAGGTTGAGGGCACAAAGCAATCTACTTTGTTTGCAGGAAATCTAGAGAAGGACAAGGAGATAAAATCCCCACTACTGATTCCCCGAGAGTTCGATATTAAACCCTCGAGTCACCCTCGTGGGAAAAAAACTTCCACTTCTACATACTCTGCACTTGGAGGCTCAACCTATCCCATATATTATTTTCCTTTCAGGGTATCAAGAGTGCTTGTTGGCGTAGTTGAGGGAGAAACACTCTCGTCAATTCCGTCATCACGTGTTTTTTCTGGTGCCGTTGCCGGGGAATCATAGCTGGAAGGTTTTATCAAAGGATATCACAACAAAGTCAACTTCATCACCAGCTTGTGCTAACACCTAAGCTTGGGGAGGTTGCACCTACGTGAGCATCATCTTGTCCATCTTTACCTTCAAGCAATTTATTTTGTTTTGTTATTGTCTTGCATATCATATTTAGATTTTGGTTTGCATATTTTATTTTCAGTTTTGCATTTTGTTTTGCATTAGTTAATTCGGTTTGCATTATTTAGTGTCATTTTATTTCAGTTTTGCATAAAAAAATTAAAAACACACAAAAAAAATCCAGCACCTAGTTTATTTCGGTTTTGTCTTGTTATTATGTCTTGTTCTTTACTTGCTATCAATGGTTACTTCCTGTGAGACTAGATCTTATTGGCTAGGAAGGTTCACGGAGGAACAACAGAAATATTATAAGGAATACCGCTTGTCTGAAAAAGGGACACAACTATGGGCACAATTACATATATTGAATAGTCTTGCTACAAACTTTTGCTCTAAATATGATGAATCCTGGTGCTTTAATAAATCTTTTTGCTGTAGGAGGGACAAACACCTCCCTTTCCAATGTGATTATAATGATAATGAAATATTGGCTTCTTATGCTAAAGGAAATTATGATTTTGATAATCTTGAACAAATTGAAGAATTTGTTGTTTTTAAGGGTGCCTATGAAATTACTGCTGAGCTTAAAAATATTAATGATGCTTCTTACAAATCTGAAAATTATGTTTTTTTTAGATAAAAAAACATAATTATGTTATACTTGGATATTGCCTTCAGTATTACAGTGATAATCCTCATATTACTGAATTTCTTGAGAGAACTTATCCTAAAAAAGAAGATACTAATGCCCTGCTGGAAGTTGTGGAAGAAGAAATAGCTGAAACTAAGATCTCCTTGGATGAAAAAGAGCAAGAGAGTGAACGAGAAACAGAGGATCTACCTTATAATGATAGTAACTCCTCAACTCTTACATTATTTGATTGCCCTCCATGCTTATCAAAGGAGGATGAATGCTATGTTCCTATGGATTCTCTTGAAATATCCCTTTTTGATAAAACTGATACTTGCTATGCTTATGGGTATGATGTCCCTAGGAATGAAACTTGTGAAAAGGATTATGCTTCTGTTATTTATGATAATCCATGCTATTTAAATAAATCTTATGATAATCCTTTATTTGTTCCTACTACTGATATGCATGATAATGAGGAGTGTTATTTAAATATGCTATATGATAATGCTTTAGATGATGGTCCTATGCTTATTGATAATCCTCAATGTTTAGAAGTTGTTACAAATTTATGTGAGGATAAAAATGATATACTTGCAGTTTGTGATGGTACTCTTACTCATGAGAGTCCTACTTTGTTCTTAAATTCTCCTAGTTACACCATGGAGGAGAAATTTGCTTATGTTGAGAAATACTTATGTGGTTTGCAATTATCTTTAGTTCCAAATATTTGTTGCAAACATGATATTAAACTTTATATTGATCTTAATAATTATTTTGAAGGAGGGAAGCATGCTAATGGATTCCAAAATAAATTTAATGATCCTCTTTATGTGCCTATATTATCTAAGTTGAATGATTCTTGTGATTCTATGGTTGAATTTATTTCTTCTACTTGCAACTATTATAAAAGAGGAGGTAATAAGAACCCTGTTTATGCTACTAATAAATATATGCTGCAAGTATCTACTTTTAATGTGTATTGTGAAATTTCTATTTATTGTGATTCATTCATATACAAAATGCCAATGCATAGAAAGAAAGTTAGACTTCGTTGTTATTACTTTTGTGTTTTGTTTTTCATTTTACTAGGTTTCAACTTGAATATTATTTTGATTGGCTTGAGAGCACCATGGGATCCTAGTATTTGCATGAAAAACTTCCCAAGGAAGAGGTACACACCAAAATATAAGCTCCCTCATGAGCTTCAACCATCATCATCAACAAGTAAGTAAGCCTAGCTATATGGCTATAAAGAAAGCGCTTTACGGGAGGCAACCCGGTTGTTTTTATTTGGATTTTCTTTGTGTCCTCTTGCTGTAACAAGAGAATGTTTTCTTAGCTTAGTTTCTGGAATTTTTAATAAAGTGCCAAGTTTTACCTATTTTGGTTTGAAAAAGTTGCTATTTCTATTCGGAGATTTTATTCCTACACGAAGTCTGTGTACGGTTTGATTTTTAGTTGTTATTATGTAACTCCGAATGACCTGCGATTTTAACTGTAACTGCAAATTTGCATCCTCTGTATGCCTAAATTTTTTCAGAATTTTCGATGAGTTTAAGTAGGACAGAAAATACATTTTGCTGCTGCTGTTTTTCTGGACAGATTCTGTCCCATATTGTTTTATGCATAGTTTGAACTTTTGAGTTGAATCTTTTTTATCCAATTGAGTTTATGAGTGGGCATACAACATTATGCACTCTCTGATCATTCATATGAATTTTAGTCCATGGATTATATGCAGCAAGAAGCCTATTTGTTTATCTCTACTAATATCACCCCACAGAAAAGAAATGGGAGAAACAGTGTTTTGAAGTTTTTTCACAGGGATTGGAGTAGATGCACCATGAGTTATCCAAGGATGGTGAAAACCATAAGCTTGGGGATGTGGAGAACATCCCCACTAAACCAACATACTCTCGGTTTGCACACGTCTAACTTCTGTTTTTTCATTTGAAACACTTTATCGCATAAACTTGGAGCCTCTTTTTGTTTGTTTTTGCCTTGATTTTTATTTTGTGAGACCACCACACTATCATTTATATATGAGAAAGCTACTAGAAATATGGGTTGAAATATCTTGCATGCTTTTGTTGTATTGGGAAAAGAGATGTCTAAGTTGATTTTTAATGACACATATAGTTGCATGATTCATGAGCTTCTTTATGAGTAATAATTTGCAAATGCTTTATCATGAGCTATCTTTTATTCATGTTTTGATGTTGTATCTTATTTCACCTTGTTTGACATGAATTAGTTAGTTCTATGGACACTCATGCATGCATCTAGATGGTCATCCTTCTCCCTTTTGCTAGCCCAAAAATTCCAACAAGTAAAAACTTGTTTCCAGCACCCTCAACCCAAGTTTTTCCAGTGAGTCCACCATATCTACCTATTAGATTTATGCTATTCCAAGTATGTTTACCATGTTATTTGTGTTATCTATACCTCTAAATGAAAATGATTATGTTATTTATTGTAATGGGAAAAGTTGGTTAAAAAGCTCTCGCGAACTTGATGCACACTTTATTTTTATTGCATTTAATAAACATGAACCATTGTGATTAATATTATGATGATAGTGGCTTGATAAATGTTTAAGGTTGGGAGTTAGCCCATATGTGCTGTGACATGCAAAGCTTTCAACATGTTCCATCATTTATTTAGGTGATATCATGTACTTTTGTTTATGGATGCCTATCATGGTGAAATAATGTGGAAATAGAGTAAGTTTAAATGAGTTTGTATAAATGGTTAGAGAGAAACCTGGGCCGCCAATCTAAGCCATGCATCATTCATGGTGGAAACTTACTTACATGCTATTTTGAACTTTCTGTGATACACCCTACAATAAAAAGCTATAACAAGTGGTAAATAAAAAGGGTGTTGAGGTTGTTCATTATGTTTGTTTGTCTTGTTGTTTTTATGTGGGCTTGATCCATATCATGGGACAAGAGGTACCCTAGTTGAGGCTCTTGATAATACCATTATTACTTACAATGATAGATAACTTAAACTTGCTTTGTTTCCCAAGATGAGTAATCATGGTGTAGGTACTTGTACTTAAGGGGCATGAGACATCTAACAGTTACTTTATCAAGGCCACTACTCATATTTGCTTTCACATTTAACTTTAAGCATTCAAGATGCTATGATAGGGGAATGAGAGCTTGACACCAAGTATTACCATTGCAATCAATAACTCAAGTAGAATAGTTTGGAGGATAGATGAAACTTATGCATGTTTTACCTCTACTCATTTATATATCCTTTCCAAAGTGTCCACCTTTTACTTTCATATTTTCATCTTCACTCTATGACCAATGTAGGATGTTCTTACTTATCATATTGCATACTTGTGGTCCATATTACTATCTTTTATGTTACACTTTCTGAACTATCATTGAACATCCTTGCATTGAATACTTGATATCACTTTATAAACTGTTTGCATATTGCTACTTCTTTGAATTAATGAATCATTTGACTTTATGTAGCAGTAGAAATCATCTTTTATATCCATGTTGTTATTATATTGCAAAGTTCATGTTAGTTTTATCACTTTCATACTCGAGGACGAGCATGAGTTAAGCTTGGGGATGTTGATGCATGTAAAATGCATACATGAACTTTGCACTATAATACTTGTATTCCATTCATATTTGCATCATATAAGGGGTATATTACTGTTATTTAATGATTTTTGGTAATTAATAATGATTTCCCCTTTTTATGGAATTAATCCTGCGCATGCAGAAAACCCCTATTTCTTTCCTTATTTATTTTAGGGCCTTAACGACGTCATAATGAGCTGCAAATTTACGGGGATCATTATTTTGGAAGGAGGAAGACCTAGGAGCGAAGGAAGCAAGCAAACGGAGGCCGGAGGGGTGAAAGAGGGTGCCCCACGCGGCCAGGTACAGGGGCCGCGTGGGCCCACCTCTTTTGGCCCTCGTGGCCCCGTTTGCGACGATCCTTCTTCCTGAAGCTTCCTCGTGACCTAAAAACACCTATATAAAGAGCCCCCCGACGTTTTTCGGAGAGAGAGCCGCCACACGAGAGAAACAAGAAACAGAGACCAGGAGGCTGCAGATTGGAGGGGGGAAACTCCGGCGGAGCGCTGCCGGAGAGGTCTCCTTCTTCTCCATCGACATCTCCACCGTCTCCATGATGAAAAGGGAGTAGTCCACCTCTCTACTATGGGTTTGTGGCGGTAGCATATGTATCTCTCTCTCTCTTGAGCTTCACTAATTAGCACTGTATGAGCTGCTGAACATGATTACGGTCATCGTTGTATTACCTTTGTGGTGGATCTTTTTATGAGTTAATATGTGTTGAGATTGCAATGTTTATTTCAGTTATGAAAGTAGATGCATATTATGTACCCCGTTCTTGTATCCTTATTTTGATCAAGCATGTTTATGAGAGAGTGTGAGGGGGAACGTGTGCATTAGTTGGAGTAACGGGGGTGGTGATGTGATAAGCTGACAACTTAATATCGAGATCCATTGAGTGTTTACCTTACTTTGTTGCCTCACTAGGGATAAACCAAAATACCATGTTGCATGGTATGAGGAGTGACAAGCGTCTACCTATGACTAGATCCAGCATGTTCTTATTTTCACTTCATGTCATTAATCTTAAGGCTATACTCCGAGTCATCTTAATTACTGAGGTGTTATGATTTAGTTCGCATCTTGGTGGAGTATAGGTGAGACTAATAATCAAAATGTCTCTATGTTAGGACATGATGCCCATATAATTAGTAACATGTCATTAAACTTGTTTGCAATCTCATATGTTAATCCTATGTCTATTTATTTGCCACACTATAAAAAAGAGAGAGTGCATGTGTGAAACCATGAACCCCGGTCCATTTTTAATCATAAGAAAAAACTTTCCAACCACTTTTAAGCATTTTCTACATTCAGCCATTTAAAATCAGAAAATACAAAAACACTTTTATTCATTGCATACACATATAAAAACCCCAAAAATATCATCCATCATCATTACTATCATCCTTGCATTACTACTTACCACCATTGCATATTTATTTACTGTTTTGCATTCATTATTATCTTAATATCATTCTCACACCTTGTGCTTGACAACCACTTGGTGAGGTTGAGGGCACAAAGTAATCTACTTTGTTTGCAGAAAATCTAGAGAAGGACAAGGCGATAAAATCCCCACTACTGATTCCCCGAGAGTTCGATATTAAACCCTCGAGTCACCCTCGTGGGGAAAAAACTTCCACTTCTACATACTCTGCACTTGGAGGCTCAACCTATCCCATATATTATTTTCCTTTCAGGGTATCAAGAGTGCTTGTTGGCGTAGTTGAGGGAGAAACACTAATCAATTCCGTCATCAGAGTGATAAAATTCTCTGTAGGGCAGCTGCATCTTATGTTGAATGTTGTTAGCTTTGTTTAGCATGTTGCAGTAAGGGTTCTTCTGAAAAGTTGGTGCATCCTTGACATTGATATTTAAATCACTCATGTATATAAAGTTGGTTGAAATGGACTCATTCATGAAGATGCACTTTCGGTAGTGGATCAGAATAAGTAGAACAAGTAAATTGTTGTCTGCCAATTGAATTTTTACACCTTCAGCACTCACACTTACAAGATAGTTAAAAATATAATATGGTTAGTACAAAATTTGCGGAAAAAACAGATAAATAAGTAAAGTCAAAGATTTTCAATAATTAATATATTTTCATACTACGGCACAAAAGGATGATTTAAGTGTATATGACAACTTTCAGAGTAAAATGAGAAGCACACAGAAAACAATTAAAAGATTATAAGCAAAAACGGAACCTATAAGATGATATGCTCAAAGCATTTACATGACATGTGTGAGTTGCATTTGCCAAGACGTCAATCAATATGATAATGTAGTAAACCACAACTACTTTCGGAAAAAGGAACCCGCATAACGAGCTGCTGAGCCAACTTGTTGCAAAACAAGGAGTGAACCATTTAAAAGGAATTTGGGGTAACCTTTCGGCTCTAAGTAATTAAATATGAGTACACATGATGATGGCAGGTTATTGTTTGAAACAAAAATTAAATTCAATAGCTACAAAACCTAGGCTTTATAAAATTCAGTTTTATTAACATCATAGCTGGCAGAGAATTTCATGCTCACACTGGTTTGACGGACTCGATGAATTCTTCGCGAAGGGCTTCGTGTCGCCATTGCCGGCTGGGGAACTCACACCCGTGTCGGCTTGAAAGACATTGCCGGGCGAGAACTTATTTTATAATATATTATCTCCAGTAGTCATTGTGTACTATGTGTACTGTGGGGGTCTCCCCTACAGTATTTAATTTCAAAAAAAAATGTGTACTATGTGTAGCGCAACATTAAGCACGTGATATTGTTGCTAAACATTGCGATACATACGGATATGCTTGAGAATATATTTGTCGCAAATCTAAACCATATTAAAAAATATAAGTCACTTTGGTTGTGTTTGCCTTGAAGCCATATTTTCTCAAAAATAAAAAATAAAAACTCCTTCAATAATAAAACCCATCTTTCCACTGATCAATTAGTTTATGCTTCTTACATAACTTATAATGTGTATATGTGTAAAAGTACTATTTAATACTTCTAAGAATTTTGCAAAATGCTATAAAACATACATATGTAACAAATTCTTGAGCTATACTCTTATATTATTTGATTTTTTTATGTCAGGAGTAACCATAGCAGAAAATTCTAGAGTGAAGGAGGTGTCTACGAGGCATTTTTCATCAAGCCTTGATATTTCTCATTTGTTGGTTTAGTCCCATTGTCCTTAACTCTCAAGGGTTCTATAATGTACTCCAATGAATACATACATCCTTGTACTAGGTGTATCGAAGGAACATAACTACTCGCAAAACTGAAAACATAATATATGGAGTTTTTATTCATACTATGATGCAACTCACAAAGACCCCCCCCCCCCCCCCCCCACACACACACACACACAACCGGCTCGAAACCAACTTAACACGCTTAGGTTATGCATCCACTTCTACATTATAAGTAAATAGACTTGTTACTATTGATTTTTCTATAAACAACCAATTTATCTACTTTACGATAAGCATGGATTTTACCTATAGACGAGAAACCTTGACAGAGGACCTTATTCCATTAGCTTGGAGCCTTTCTGCCTACCTCCTTGGTTCTTTATATGTGGAGCCTTTGGGGCGGTCTGGTTTATTTCATACTACCCAAACCATTTTAACATATTTTCTCTTGAATCACCATGCCCATTATACACCTCTTTCCTTGTCGGTTGGATACATTTTTTTACTTGATATCAGATTCAACTCGGTCGAAAACATTGATTTGTGGGAGAATACCTTAGAAAAATATGTTTTCATGTAAAAATAATTAATACAAAATTTGAGTCTCAAGATTGATGATGGGATCGCAGAGCATCTAAAATGGTATAGAAAGTTTTCTTCTCTTTGCCAGCTATGGCCCTATTAGCTAGAAAGAATTTATCACAATGAAGTTTTTAGTTTCTTCCCAAGTAGTTAACAATTGCACTAATATAAAATCTGTGGAGATTAAGAGGGAAATTTGAAAAATAGAATATCTCTTTTAAAGTGGATGAAATAGTTAGTTCGAAGTCGCAAAGAGATCATAATTTCACAGAAAATACAACATCGCTAGGTTATTTTACTTTTCGACTCAACACAGGTAAGAGAAGGCCAACATCGCAGCATGTTGGATGTAGGGATATCAGGTATCCGAGCAATTGATCTAGGTACAACATGATTTAGCGATTTGTTAACCAGTAAATGTTTTATCTTTAAGATGTGAGTGCATTGTACCTACATCAGATGAATTATTCTATGTTTTTCTCCAGCACCTTATGTTTCTAACTATAGTGATGTGTATATTGTATTGCATTCATCTTATTGTGTCATTACCAGTTAATTATTGATAAACGTTGTTGGGAACTAAGCTCTAAGTTTATTGATGTCGGTTCCCTAGGATCCTCGGCATATTTGGTTCCCTACATGAGGGCCCAACGTAGCCTATCTCTTCGGGGATAAGCCTAGAGATAAATTCGGGTCTACGTTTGGTGTCGTGCATCGGTTGCCTATATCAGAGCAATTTGGTTTGTCCTATGCAATGACAAAGTGTTTGGTTTCCCGCATCCTAGGAAAGCAACATGCAACCAAATAAAATTATAGTTTGACTAAGTTGCTATAGCCCAACTACTTAGCGAATTACAATACTTAATTCATCAATAAGGAATATTAACATCACAAGAACATCGTAATCTCCATCATCATCATCAAATCCATGGTCTTGATCAATGGTTTCACATCCCACCTAGTCATCTTTCTTGACCAAGCAACATTATCATTTGGTGCCTCACCATGACTTTGGTCAATGGTGTCCACTGCCACATCCTCTTCCTTCAGCAAACACTCTTCAACACCAAACCCAAATATCCATGTTGTGAAGAATGCATTGACCAGCCTAGTATCTTCTTGATGCTCTATAATGATTGCAAAGCATAGTACGAGAGAAACCACATTGTTGGGGATGAGCTCACTAGTTGAACACGAAAATCGGCCCCATGCATTTGGGTGGATTATCCTCCAATGTTCTTGGACTTCTCTTGTTGTATGAGCTAATTACCTAAGTTATAAAGTTTCCATAGTTTCTAAAGCATATGGGCATTCAGAAAATTGTGGTTATAAAAAGATGAGAATTGAAAACTATTGCTTTTTGAAAAAAAATTGTTAAGAAAAAAATTATAAAAAGATGAGCATATAAATAGTAGTGTTTTGCCTCATCCGAGCCCCTGGAGTCTGCCGCTATAAACTGAAGTTCTTGGCCTGTAAGTCTCTAGTGTCGCCGCTAACCAAAGAAGCCACCTCCAGTGCTTTTTCCTTCACTAAATTTATTCACTGGCTTTACTTATAATCCTTGTAGCTTGAGCCTTGAGGTTTGTGTACATATTTGGCCTAGTCGGGAGAGGTTAAATAATTTAATTTACATGGGGTCCACCTTAAAGGTTGGATGCATTAGCTATACATTACGCTTTTTTAGCTAATCATAGAGGCTGAGTGTGCGTCCCAACTTAAATATTAGGGACAACTCAACCTCTAAATATTGTTGATGCCTTAATGAATCTACGGAATGCCCGCCCTATTTCTAAAAATATTTAGAATGTGCATGATAGTGGACGTGATCTTGACATCTACCGTCCTTTTTATCTTATTTATGCTATCTATAATGATTGCTATGTTGTGCTTGCAAATTTGGTGAAGCAAGAGCATAGTATGAGAGAAACCACTTAGTTAGAGAAGAGATCATTAGTTGTATGAAAATATCAGCGCCATTTAATTAGTTAGAGAAGAGATAGGTCTTACGGCAAAATTTCTATAAATTTAAATCGTAGTCATTAATAATTACTAAATGGTTGTTGGTGCGAAAGACTCCCGACTATGCTTTGCGGTTAATATCCCCTTTTCACCATGTGCGTGGGGGTCTACTTTACGATCTTATATCTTTCTCGAGCGTTATATATAGCCTTCTTTTATTGCTCTTCCTATGTTGTCAATAAAGAGCTAGCTGATGTCATCTTCTGCAATTCTATAAGAAATGGCGGCTTCCCTCCATGTTACTGTGATGTGTGCTGACAAGGGAGGCGCATTCTGGGCTGTGTATATGGTGAAGTCTAATCCCAAACTTGTTAGAGAAGCATATTCATGGATAAAAAGGTACGATGTTAGATCCCGTGTTTGAAAAAATCCAGATCTTCCCGGTTTCAATAATGAAGATTTGGAACATGTTGGATGCTTTGTAATGTCGTTGATTTGGATGGATGATGCCATGTTTTAGGGTCACAATCTAGTACACAGTGGTTGAAACTTGAACAATTCTCTTTCAAACTCATGCTATTCTGGTAGAAATATTTGATGAACACATGAGTTGGAGATTTTTTGGTTCTTTTTTGTGCAATCCCAAAGCTAGTAAGATCGATTGGAAGTTGAATTCGATCGGAAATTATTGTTATTTTTATCGAAATATTATTTTTTTGTGATTTGGAAGTTCAAGACACACTCGGTTTTAAAGTTGTGTTCTCTGCCAATACTAGAGAATGATACTTTGGAGAAAGAGTGGCATACCTCATTGCGGTCCTTGCGGAGGGGATCGAGACAAACGAAAGAAAAGACCCAAAGGTAATTATTGACCACACTACAAATGACACTATGACGCTTAGGAAAAAATTATACTCCCTCCGATTCATATTGATTGACGTTGATTTAGTGTTTAGGATCGTCTCGTGCCACTAAAACAGCGAAAATTAATATGAATCGGAGGGAGTACTATGATTGATATCCTTCAAAGTTTACACATTCGATTGCTTTAGATTTTGTTGGAGTACTAGAATTGATTTGCAACGTTGCACTTGAACATGTGGAAAAAACACTTTCTGCATTAATTAGCTAGATTCGTTGGAAAATATATGTGCCCAATTAATTCCAAATCTACTATATTGTATGTCCAAAAATGTGTAGCTACACAAGATCACTTTTGCCATATACTAGCAGTTAATACATGTCTTCAAATTAAGGTAGATTACGTAGTAATATTGTAAAATCTCCCAAATTATTTGAAGGAGAACCGCCAGATCTTCAGCCAATTTACTTCTTCTGTATGCATGTGCTAGCTAGAATCTAAAACGCGGATCGTCTTTAGTAACTTGCTGAGAGTTGCAATCAGATAATGCAGATACACGTCGGTACCAGTGGAATCACGTATAATTTTGGAATTTTTACTGGCACGAAACGCCTATTAATACGCACGTGTCAAGCGGTCGTCACGCTGCACGAATAGCTAGCCACTACGCCGCCAGGGAACAATTCTTCACGACCAGAAGTAGGTAGACTAGACACGAAATGCGGCCGTTCTGCCTCGTCGCCGGTGTGGTCGTGCTGCTGCTCCGGTGGGCGCCGGTACCGTGCGCCGCGTGGGCCCAGGTTGCGACGACCATCACCGTGGACCAGCGTGGAGGAGGGCAGTACACGACGGTGCAGGCGGCGGTGGACGCCGTGCCGGAAGGCAACAGCCGGTGGGTCAGGATCTACGTCAGGCAAGGGAGCTACAGGTTCGTGAGATCAAGTGCATTGATGTAAATCGTGAGATCAAAAATTTAATTGATGTAAATATAATATTTGCTTGTAAATATTTAAATTCGAAGGAGTAATTAGTAATTCAAAAAAGCTGTGGGAAGGAGAGAGAAAGTGCGGCTTGGGTGGGATTTCACTGCCTAATTAACAGCAATTAATGCAAATTGTGCCTTAGGCTGGTCACAATGGAGAGTAACTATGACTAGTAACATGCATATGTTACTAGGCAAAATAAGCCCGAGCCACCGGTTGGCTATACCACCCCCACTAATAGATGTACGATGGAGCATTTAGATTCGCGCTGTCCACGCACTTCTCGGATCTAATTAAAGGTAGTAGCTGTGAATCACCTGACCAAGCTGGCAACATGCACCTGCTTTCACAGCCGTCTTACCCGGAAGGAGCTGTACTGTGAATGCTTAACAGTGAACTTGGTCAAAGACTACAGTCTGACATGCATGGTAGCTTGTTCACAAAATATATGGAAGATAGAATAATGCAAATCCGACAGTGCTTGAACACGTTACTTGGAATCGTGAAACACTGTGTCACTACCAAAAGTTACAAAGACGTTCTTTAAAAAACATGGGTGTGTGTCACGGTCATATGCTTCATTTCCTTTTGTTTGGGACCTATTCAAAAGTAACTCATTCTTTTACTTGTTCTAATCGATGCTTAAGAAAACTGAAACACTGTGGTAAAGAAGGGCCACGCAGCTCACAGATACGAATCATTAGCTAACTGGATCCATCGCATTTAATTCATCAAGACGATGCCACTATATTCACTGGAGCATCTTGTCGAACATCACTAACCAGTAAATACGGAGTAGATTTTGTCCTTCTTGCATTAAAACCATGCAGCTCGGTGGCATCGAGTTGGTCGTGTTGCATGCAAAGCTCATCAACATCGTGTAACAGTAGGAGAAGTTAGGCGTGTCTGACTACACATTCTGCGCCGCACTGGCCACACTGACGCAATGGGTTGTGTAACAACGGATAATTAGCAGCTAGGTATTGCTTTTACGTGTTTCTCGGTAGATTGACACAGCATGCACAGACGCCTGACAAACCATTCCGAATCTCCAAAGCTTGATCAGACGGTAGTCAAGAGGGTGGTATAGCCAACGGGCGACCAAAAATCCGCTCTAATGTTACTAGTCTTAGTTACTACCACCATAGTGTAAAGTAATATAAATAGAGTAACATAGGTGATCTTATTTATTACTCTATAGACTCATCTTGCCTAGAAAATTGTGATGTTACAGTAACTAGCTATGTTACTATATTCCTCTCTCTCCTCATTAATTAGCTGCCACATCATCTTTTTTGCTTAGGTGGCACTGAAGTTACTAGCTAAGTTACTCCCATTGGGGCTAGCCTTATACACCACGACTACATGGATTTGGGATTGTGTCTTATACACCAGGACGGAGGGAGTATGAGATTCTTCAAAAATTTGTTACACGTGTGCAGGGAGAAGGTGAGGATCCCAAGCCGGAAAGGCTTCATCCTGCTCCAGGGTGACAGCCCCTGGAACACGGACATCAACTTCGACGCGCACGCCGCCTACGACGCTGCTTCTGGCATCGACCAGAACATCACGGACTACTCGTCGACGTACAACAGCGCCACCTTCACCGTCCAGGCCGACAACTTCGTCGCCCGGGGCATCTCCTTCAGGAACACGTACGGCGGGTTCGACAGCCCGGCGGTGGCGGCGCTGGTGGGCGGCGACAAGAGCGCCTTCTACGACTGCGCCTTCCACGGCTACCAGGACACGCTCTGCGACTTCACCGGCCGGCACTACTTCCGGCGCTGCCTCGTGGAGGGCGGCGTCGACTTCATCTTCGGCTTCGGCCGGTCCGTCTACGAGGACTGCACCCTCCTGTCCAACATGCCGGCGTGGTCCCGGCAGCCCGGGTGGGTGACGGCGCACGGCTGGGCCGGACCGGACAGCGACGCCGCGCTCGTGTTCAAGGGCGGCCAGATCGTCGGGTCCGGCCGCCAGTTCCTCGGCCGCCCCTGGAAACAGCAGGCCACCGTCGTGTTCTTCCAGGTGGCCATGACCGGCATCGTCGTCCCGCAAGGATGGGAGAAGTGGAACTCCACCCAAGACGTGTAAAGAAGCAGAACATTTCCTTTTTTTTTCTTTCATTTGGCCATGCACATACTCTGTGCTGTTCTTGCTGACGTCTGTGTGCTTACGCACGGTTTCTTCTTTGGCATCAGGTCACAGGTGACGTTTGCGGAGGTTGCCTGCACAGGGCCGGGGTCCGACACTGCCGGGAGAGTGCCATGGGAGAAGCACCTGAGCTATGGAGAGGTGCAGAGATTCGTGGACATCAGGTTCATCGACGACGGTTGGTTGTCCAACCAACCGTAGTTGTAGCCGGCTAGCTAGCAACCTAGTAAAGTAAACCGAGATGTATGTTCTCAAGGATCATTAATTATCGATCCGATGAAATGGAAGAAGAGGCTGATGCTTCGGATTAGCCAACGAGAGCAGGAAGGAAGTAGAGTTTTGGTAGGAAATTAGAGAATCCTTAGATTTGTTTTCTTATGTATTCGTCTATTCTTTGTCGAAACAATGTATCGGTCTCTTTGATTCACAAAAGGTTATTTTGAAGAATATGGTTTCGTTGTGATTTTTTTTAAAGTAGGCACACGCCTGACATTAAATTGATAAAGCCACGACGACAAAAAATCAGATACAAGTGCTCAAGGGAACAACAATGTAACCAAAATAGGCAAACATAAAACCTAAAACCTGTTTTAGGTCAAGATGCGCAGTTCTCCTATGTGTTCTAAAAAAACCTAAAACCGGAGCTTGAAATCAGCGAAGGCCTATGCAATTGAAATAATGGACAACCAAAAAAGGGAAGGATCTTGGAATGAGAACGGGACAACTCTTGTTTGAGCAATAGGGCCATGCCCCGACTCCATTCCATAGAATGAAACCACGGGTTCTTTTACATAGTCATTACAAGGCGCTCAGGGGACGGCTGAGTGCCGCACCTAGACATAGGTTTGTAGAGTATCATGACAGAAAAGAAAGCACTAGCATAAGCATGATCCCACGAAGCGAAGCAAAACATCAGGAACCTTGATAACTTTATAGCACACTCTCTCCCTACGATGTGAGACAAAGTAAGTTGCTACACATGCAGACTTGTGCACAACCCTCCACACCTCACCGTCTTCCACCATCCCGAGCGAGGCTGCTTCCAGAGTTTTTGTAGCTTTTGGGTTGTGGCCTCCCAATCATCATCATCTAATCTGCATAGAGTTTTTTTTTTTTTTTGCGAAACACAGTACAACACAGACGCTCACATATACGCGCATACACTCACCCCTATGAACGCACGCACGCACATCCTACCCCTATGAGAACCTCCGAGATACTGAGCCGGCAGGTCATGTCTTGAGATTGACGAAGTCACCACGGGCGCCTCGCTATCGACGGGAACGTCGCCTCCCACTGAAGAATATTCCGCCAAATATGAGAAACACCAGTGTCAAACCTAGGGTTTGAACTCTGGTGGGCTAGGGGTATAACCACCCACCTAACCATCCAACCAAGGGTTGGTTCTCGTCCGCATGGAGTTCTAGATCTTGCGTGTTTCCTCAGAATGCCGTGTAGCTGAACAAAGTTTCTTAGCCTTGATCTGGCCAAGTCAAGGAGGGAGAGTTGTGAGCCAGCATCACCAACCTCCCAATCACATCGATCAGACGACATTTTGCATCCCCTGAGAGAAAATTATGCCACCGGAAAAGTGTATAAGTTAACTTTGTCCACAACACGTGCAAACAAAACCATTGCTCTATGTTACAACACAGATCATTAATGGTTTTCCAAAACACCCACATAGCAGCTACATGGACAACATGTGACATTTGAGGAAGATGTGACTTTTGTTTGCTTAAAGGTGGGCTAGACATCGATGTCGCCCCATCTGTCTTCCACCGTCTAAGATCTTCCTCCCCCTCTCTTGGCGCAAAGGATGTGATACCACCTATAGACAAAGAAGCTCACCCAAGAGCTCGGATAGGGAGTTGAAGCACAACCAAACAAGGGAAGAGACAATGAGAATCAACCACGAGCATCAAACTGGAACTAAATCACACATCGACAAACAATTATGCTGTCCACCCACGAAAACACACCCTGGTCAGACAAATGGACCTAAGACTCCATAAATTGTGCCACCAAAGAGGTAATGGCGCCAAAGCACTAGCAGCGCAAGTAGTTCCATCAAGATGGTCCAAGGGTGAAGGAAGACGTATTGGAATCCATGACAACGCCTCCAAGGAGTGAGGCGGTGCCTAAGGGCGTCGCTACCGCTAACACTGACAACGGTCATGCATGGGTTTGCTGGGATTCCACAACCACCATCACCAAAAGTTTTGGACGCCCACTTGTAGCACCAACCAAGACCAACGAAACACCGAAACCAGGATTACACGCGACAAACTGCAAACCAGGTTGCTGATCTAGCCAAGACAGAAGGGGGAAAGAACGTCGAGGTGGCATCAAGTGCAATGACCACCATGTGTTGGACTCTAGGAGGAGCACGAAGGGCGAGATCAATGGACGTCAGAGTAGATGAGCCCTAGATCTGGGTGGGACCGTCCACCATGACCGTCCTCCAGTCAGCAACCTCTTCGTCCACATGGACGAGGTCATTGGTCAGCACGCCTCGACGTCCACCATCAGAGCACCCCACGCCCACCACTTAGGTTCATTGCCCCGACATCCATATTCTCAGCACTGTCAAGACTGGCTGTAGGTAAGAACCTCGACATGACATTCGGCGTCATCAGATCACCGCCAAACCATCGAGCAAGGAGGGAAAGGGGGAGGAAGAGGACCGACTGTCATTGGTGTGGAGGCCAGACCCCGAGAAATCCCCATGCGATCCACTCCTCACGGCGATGCCACCACGACCATGATGACATGTTGGCTAGGTCCAAATGCACCACACCTTCCCTTGGAGGTATGAAAATGGCAAATTCAGCAAATAACTATTCATTGCTGAATTTGCCATTTTCATACCTCCTAAACAACTTTCAGTATCAATTGCAATTTTACATGTCTATAGAACTTTGCCCTCCTAACATAATGCATTTTTTGAGATTTTTTTAGAACTTTTATATATGATTATTTCGTGGTTTTCACTGGAAAATGGTTTCCACCGGATATTCTCTCATAGAAGATGGCTAGGTTTTGGTGCAACAACCATGTTTACCTCGCGAGGTCGACTCGGTTTCAGTAGGTGTTTCTTCGCATGTCGTTCAATTTCCCTTTTTATATTTTTTCGCAATAGAGCTTGTTGTTTGGTTCGTAGCTAGAATTGAAACCATACAGATTATGGACTATGTGTGCAAATTTCAAACAAAAATATTTTCTCTAGGGTCCAACAAACTCATGAATTTTCTTCCCTTTATTAGAAAATCATGAATTTTCTAATAAAATTCATGCATTTTCCTATGGTGCAATAAAACAAGGTAAAAGTGGCACGTAAAACAAGCAAGTCACACAAAGATGTGCCAATCACACCTGCAAAATGAACAACACGGAGAGGACCGATGGAATGTTCCAAAGAAAAGAAAAACAGAGGGCACGACCAATGGAGCCCTTCACGCCACGAGCATGAAGCACCTACACCTCATCACCCACATTCCTACCCCCGTCTTCTCACACGAATCCAGCAAACATGCCAAGAAAAACCCCCACGCTTGCCGAACAACAACCAACCACGCACCTATAAGAACGTGCCGAGCAACCGCACCAGACTCGCACCATCGATCCAAGAAGTAGCTACACCGATCTCCGGCGATCGAATCCTCTCCTCTCTGCGCGCCCTAGCTAGCTAGCTAGCCAGCCATGGCGGCTGGCTCGGTGTTTCACATGGCGGTCCTCGCCGCCGTCCTCCTGGTCCCTTTCCTCGGCGCGCCGGCCGTGGAGGCGCAGCTGGGGCAGGTGAAGAAGTACTGCGCCAGCCAGTTCGCCATCGCCAGCCAGGCCTGCGCCATCCTCCCGCCCACCAGCCCCGAGCACCACCACCACCATGACGACGACGACGATGATGATGATGACGACGATGAGGACGAAGACGAAGACGATGATGACAAGGGAGACGACGACGACGACAAGGGTGGGGACGATGATGATGACAAGGGCGGAGGCGGCGGTGGTGGCGGAGGCGGCGGCGGCGGCAACGCAACGTCGCTGATCACCGTCCAGCCCCTGGTTTCCGGGCGCCACAACGGAACCACCGTCCGCGCCAGCCACGGCCACGGCAGGGCCGCCCGTCGCAGGCGCCGCCGCCACCGCCGCCGCCGCCGCCACCACCGACACCGGGTGCGCGAGGGGGACGACGAAGGGGACGAAGGCGACGACGACAAGGATGACGATGACAAGGACGACGATGACAAGGATGACGACGATGACAAGGACGACGACGACGAGGATGACGACGACGATGATGATGATGACGACGAGGAGAACGACGACGAGCACCGCGCGTACAGGGACTGCTGCCGGTGGCTCAAGGAGGTGGAGCCCGGGTGCGTGTGCGAGACGCTGCTCCGCCTGCCCATGTTCCTCGTCAAGCCGCAGCACAAGTACACCGTCAGGGTCGGCAACTCCTGCAAGATCACCTACAGGTGCGGCGGCGGCCGCGCCTTCTAGTACGCCACTAGCCCGTGCACGAGAGGAGCTATACCCAAGTTGCTACAGTACTGGTTTACAGCCACGTACGTACACGGATCGTACTTTCAGAATCGTTATACGCACCGGTAAGTAAGAAATTCTGAAGGGTGATGTCTCGTACGATCTTTTGCCGTGTTAAGCATATGGGCTACCAGCTAGCCGCGGGTGTATACGTATACATATACGTATGCGTACGTAGTAGTTTATGTGGTCTAATTTACTACGAACACTGTGTACCTATAGATGTCTGTGTTGTAATTGTACTCGAGCTAGCATGTTTGGAGAACCAGTGCAAAGCTCGGGTACTATACGAATAGGTGTCGTATAGAAATAAGAAAAGAAAAATGTACCTGTACTCGTGTGTTGTACTACTGTTTTAGGTTGTCTGCAAGATATACAGTATACAGATGTTACTGCACTCGTGCCTACGTACTGCAGTTGTTCTGTTTGTCGATGGTCTTGTGCTAATTCGATCTAGTGGAGGTCAGATGATGAACTCGTCCCGAAATTATTGATTGTTAGCATGCAGATAAGTGCTGGAAACAACACTTTCAGAAGACATGCACCGGTAGCAAGTCAATTTTTCATACCAGAGACTACCTATTATTGAAATACTTAACTAACTTGACAATCTGGGTTTCTTTGAGTTAATAAAAAAAGAATCATATGGCAGGAGTCTCATACATATTTGCTTCACATGGTGATCGATATATGATATGAGAGCAGGACCAAAATAGTGTGCGAAGCAATATGAGAGCAGGACCAAAATAGTGTGCGAAGCAAGTTCATTCTCAGTACTTGGTATGGGCAGGACTACCAGATTAGTTGTTGGAATGGCCATTTGAGGCATTAGCATATATACATATATGATGAAATGTCTTATTTTGGAGCATGTGACACCAGAAAAGGGTGCAGTCTTGATTGGTTCATGCCCTCCCTGCGTGGTGGAGCTGAGCAATAGTGAATGTAACCATGATTCTGTTCCTTATTTTAATATAAGGCCAAGTTCAGAAAAGAAAAGGATGCAACCAGTGCAAATTCATTCTTAATAGTTAGTGGTTCATCTCAAGTTCTCTAGCCTCAACAATATGACGGCTAGCACACAAGGAGACACGTCCCAGATAAGGGGGAAAAAGGAGAAATGCATTTGGATCATTAGCTGGACCAATGGCATGTAAGTAGTAACTGGTGTTTCCAGTAGAAGCTCTGAGGATTTCATAAATTGACAGATCATCTGCCAAATCAAAATGGACAACTGCAACAAAGTTGATGTGGGGATTGTGTACAAGTAGAGATGACCAACCAGTAAACTTGATGAAGAAATATAGACCCTAGCTTGGTTTACTTTGCAGCATAACCATAAATTTAGCATCTTGGATACCTCCCAGTTATAACTAAATTTCAACTACAGATTAGCTCAAAAAGTTGGCTGCATGTGCCACCGCGTGAACCTTTCTAGTGGTTACTAAGAGAGCTGGCATCTCTAACCAAGTAACTTCGCAAGTTCATCCACTCTCAATGTACCTTGTGGAACCACATCTGATAAGAACTCTTGTGCAGGATCATTTCTCTGCTTTCTCAATCCTCTGTCGACATCATCTTTCTTTTCAACATTACTAGGTACTTCATTTTCTACAGAATGCTTCTTTACTATTCCGCTCTTATTTGGCTCGTTTTTTCGGGGACCGGGCTTGCTTCGCGTAATTTTGAATACCGGACCTCGTGGAGCTCTCTTGGCAAAGGCAACAGACTTCTGATAAATCACATCAGCATCAACAAACTCATTTTCGTCCAGAACATGTGCCCTGCCGCTTCCAGTGGCCTGCTTTAAAAGAAGTAACACTCCCTCCATATAGGATGACGACATTGAATCAGTGTTTGCACCATCCTGGCTATTCAAACCTTCAGTATCTCTACTGGTATACCCCAATTCGCCAATCTCATCACTGCTGCCCAATGGACGAACGGAAGTTTCCTGCTCGTCTGAATATTGTACAGATTTTCTACACTCAACAGGAGATATCTGAACTGGATCTCCATTTTCACTCTCGTCTGATATAACACTTTGGCCATCAAGTGTCAACTTAAGAGATGGAATTACTGAATCTGAAGTAGAAAGCTCTAATGGAGCGATAGCTGAGCGTTCGATTCCAGCTACACCCTTAGAATTCGACGATCCAGGGACTATAGACGGAGAACTCAGCATGACGTCACTGGAAAGTTCAGGATTCAAGTTGCTGTTGTACGCATATCCGGCATTATTGACCACCTCAATCAAAGGTCCTGAACCTGTTCCCTTCTCACTCGGAATTTCTTTACTGGTGAATGGATGTTGATCACTTCCAAGTCCAAAATTATCTTCGTCGGATGGAGGAAGAGATGGTCTCCAATCATTTCCTCTCCACATCAGTATATGTTCAAACTCAAAAGACACTAAGATACATGGAACTAGATCCTGAAAGGTACAGTCAATCATGTTTTGAACAAACTAACCACATAACTAAACAATATGACAGATTAATCAAACCTTTAGTTTAGCTCCAATTTTTCTGCAATCACTTTTGTTGAGACCTGAGCAATCAACTCGGACAAGATCACACGCTTCAAATGCTTCTCTAACTTCCTTCACAAGATGAGCATAAACACCATTTTTTCCTGTAAGAAAATGAAACGAGTTGAGGATTCTGGTAGGAACAATAGGATATGGGCCACTCTCTGAACCATACAATACAAACATGGGAAGAACATAACGTTGTATACTAACAATTTCGGAGAGCTGGAACAGGGCTATTAGCTCACTGCAGCAAATAGGAGAAATTATAGCTCTAGGACCGAACCACGACAAGTTAACCAGTTTAGGTAAAACAAGCATGAATATCTTCGTTGAGTCTGGCCACGGGCATCACATCTTTTACTTTATTAACATATGTACTACACAGAACAAAAATAAAAACGCACACAATTTTACGACATTAACTATTTCGGCCTTGTTACAGTTGTTCTCATTTCTTATCTACTGTTTAATAATGAATAATATATCATACTAGAGTAATTGACTAAATTGACTATGTCATGTAACATCCATAACCTTGTTATTTGGGTTTTCTTTCTCCTCACTATGTTATGTATGGAATCCGATGTTCAAAGTACAAAGCAACAATTACATGAAACAAGAACATCTTTACCAAGTTTGCAAATTGGTGTTAATTGACGTCCTCGCTTGCGCATTTGTGTTGCCTCATCTGGAGTTACACCATCGGGCACCGGTTTGACCAGGCGAGGGTACACCGGCGCAGCAGGTTTCCAGAGCATAAGAGGAAAAACTGGGCGAGTCCTGAAATTGTAGTTTCTACCACGAAAAAGAAATATAACACCCCCCTGGCGGTAAATTACTTTTCCTCCAACTTTTTCCTGCTCAGGTATGTAGCATAAGTCATCAGAAAGCAATCTCTAGATAAGCTGCGACCAGACTAGAAAGAGGACACGAAAAAAACAACTACTAAAAGGAGTTTAGTGATCAGCAGAGCTGTAACTAAGACAGCATTTAGATTATTTCTTTTAAGATGGTGAACTAGTTCATTGGTGCACTAAAAGATAAGAGTGACAAATTTAACTGAGTAAAACAGACAGATTTGAAGAATTCTAAGTAAAATAGCATATATCCTAAATAGAGTGCACGATACAAAATGTGCTCAGAAATACTACCCATACTATTCTGATGTACTCTGATAATTGCACTGAGTGTGCACAATGCAAAAATATCTCAATAGCATGGCTAGTATATGAAACAAGATGTAGCAGCACGAAGAATTGAATAGAGGGTGGTAGCATAGTTACCTCTAGCTGTTGGCAGACATTATCCATGTCAACTGTACATACACCTTTGCATCTTATCTTGCACACTCTTTTCCTCTTCCAATGTGCATGAATGTTCTCCAACATATTGTGTGTTAAACCATCTCTGCCTGCAGAAGCGCGCATTCAAATTAAAAAGGGAAGAAAAAATTAAGCTGAAGCGAATACTTGACATCAGAACTCCTAGCTTATTGACCTCAGAACTGAAACGAAAGAAAATTTTAAGCTGAAGCAAATACTTCATGCAATTCTTCTTCCAACGAACTTAATTTTTTCTAGTTCATCTATCTTCTTCCTTATTTCATACTTTTCAATACTCACTCATGTAGGCAACACAATATCAAATACTCTGTTTAACTGGGCTATCCTACATTCCTGCTAAAAAAAGCTGAGCTCGGGGAACTGACCCATATTTAGCTGCCGCTTCGCCTTGAGGTTTCCCTTGACGAGCTCGGCGACCTCCTCCCTGGTGAGCGGTTCCCCGAGGACCTCCTCCCTGGACGCCGCTTGGTACCTTGGCTCCATCCCGGCGAGGAATGGCCCCGGCGACTGCACGGGCTTGACCCCTTTCTTGCCATGCGGCGGCAGCACGAAAGAGTCGAACTCGGGCATCTCCTTGCGGCTCTTGGGGAGAGGCTTCCTCCCGGTCCACGGGCGCGGCGTGGCTTCGGGACCGAACGGCAGGAACGGAGCCTCGCGGAGCGCAACTGGGCGGGCTCGTGGGGCCTCCGTGTAGCTGTACTGGAACTCGAACGGCGCCCCCTCGAGGCGGTAGGCGAGGCCCCGGTCGGTGACGCGGACGCCGTCGGCGGGCTCGCCAGTGTCCGGGACGGGGATCTTCTTGGGACGGTGGCTGCGCGAGAAGGCCGGGTGAGAGGGAACCGGAGCTCGGCGGCGCTCGGGGTCGGCGGCAGGTTGGTTGTGGTGAGTGAGGGAGAGGCAGGGGCAGAGGCGGAGGGAGCTCCGGAGCCGTAGACCAGGGTGCTTGGCTGGGGCAAGGAGGGAGGAAGATGGGAAGGTATTGGTCGCCATGGATGGGGGATTCGTTCTTTGGTTCCAGAACTGAGTGGCACTTGGGGATAGAGGACCAAGCTCAAGGTTTTTTCAACGAAATTTGGTTGAATGCAAATTAGGTGGGCCCGACCTGTCAGTTAATGGACTGTTTCGCCCTCTCTGTCTTGAACCACTCTCCTCTCTTTGCTCGCCGGCTCCGGTCCTAACCTCGACACACTTCTCCTCTTGCCCGTCTATCGGCGCACATTGACATTGTTCAATGATAATATGATGGCATTCATTGGCTCCTCTGCTGTTCCCTGTGGTCTTCAGAGCGCTGGCCCGGGAGCAGAGGGTGGCGTCGCTGGTGGTGGATGCGGCGGCGGCGCCGACATCAGAAAATCAGGAAGTTCTTTCGCCGGCCGCGCCTGCGCTCCAGAAGAAGATGAGGGGCAGGCCGCGGAAATATCCTCCAGGATCGACGAAGAGGGATGTCAGGGCGGCCCTCACTCTGCTGGTGATGAACCAGAGTGCAATGCGCCTGATGTCCAAGATGTTGGAGGACTGGCAATTGGTCGAGTAGCTTTTGGCCAGTGTTCTGCGCAGGTCGGCAATGGCGACAAGGTCTTGGGAGGTAGGCGGGAGTTGAATTTTGGCAGTACCAGAGGTGGTGTGTGGAGATGGGGACTGGTAGGGAAGAGGACAGCTTCTTCAGGGGCCAGTTGGAGAGATGGCGACAAGGAGGTGGAGTCCCTTTTCAGTCAGCTATGGGATATTCCCTCCAGATGCTGGTCTCCCCCCCCCCCCCCAAAACGCCCAGAACAAGCCCCGACCCGCCCGCCCAGATCTAGGGTTCTGCGAAAAATCGCTCAGATTGGCCACGACATCCCCGAGGGCTTGAAGATTTTCGGTGTTGAAGATCCAGTTGCAAGCTGTTCTGGTGCAGTGTCTAGAGCAGTGCAGATGGCTGAGCGAGGAGGTCGTGCGGGAGGTAGGGGAAGAGGAAGAGCAGTATCTGGAGGGAGAGGTGAGAACTGGCAGCAGCAGCAGCAGCAATTCTTCGACCCAGCTCAAGGTCAGCAACCCTTCCAGTTCATGCATCCACCTCCGCCGTATGGTTTCCCGGGGGGATGCCTCCTTGGGGATTTGCGGGTCCTTTTCCCTCTTTCCCTCCGCAGCAGTTTGCTCCTCATCAGAATCAATGGATAAAATCGGGTCAGGAACCTGTTCAGCAGGGACAGCAGTCTGATCAGAGCCAGGATCCTGATCAAGGCAGAGGCAGGAAGCCAAATCCAAAATTGGGGCAGAAGAAGAAGACTGTGAATGTGGTCAAAGAGGTTGCTGCTCCAAATCCCAGTTTACAGATGAGCTATGCTAACACCATCTGTATGGGTTGTGGGGAACCTGGCCATTTCATGCAGAGCTGTGAGAGGAAGGCTTTTTGCTTCCTATGCAAAGCCACTAACCATCAAGAAGAAGAATGCCCTGTTAGGAAAAGGCCACACCAAATGGCTAAGTATGTGGGGAGTGCTGCTTCTGGACTGGGCTTTTATCACATTGAGGTCCCTCCTGTGGTGATAAATCCAGTATGTTCCTCCAAGAATTGTGGCTTAGTGGTGATTGAAGAAGGTGAGCTGTCTAAGGAGGATTTAGCAAAGGAATTCTCTGCTATTTACAAAACCAACTGGCCCTGGCAGATAAGAGACTTGGGGGATTGGTGTTATGTAGTAAAATTCCCACCTCACATTCCTATAGCTCAAGTCAGTGGATATCCTAGGTTTGGTGTCTCAAAACCTGGAGTCTGGGTGAGAGTGGAGGAGTGGAAAAACTCTCATGAGCCACTTGAGGTGTTGCAGGATGTGTGGATGGAGATAGAGGGCCTGCAGTCTGAGTGGTGTGAATGGAACACCATAGATCAAGTTGTTTCTGTGTGTGGCCTGCTGGTGAAGGTTGATTGGTTAAGTGTCTTCAAAGATTGCTCTGAAAGTGTGAGAGTCAAAATTAGATGTAGAGATGCTAGTAAAATTCCAGACAGCAGGATCTTTGAGCTGCATGGGAATTTGTATCAAGTAAATTTCCATGTGAAAAAGACTGTGGAGAGATCTGGTCAAGATATGGCTGTTAATGAAATGGAGAAGGGTGATGGCAATGATAAGGGCAATGATGCTGGTTCTGGTGACACAGGGGGCATGGATAATGACAGTAGAAGGTCTGGCTCCACCAGAGGCTCTAATACATCTCTATCTGGAGGTGGTGGTAACCCCAATGGAACCCCACATGTCACTCATGACTTAGGGGGGGGCAGGAGGTGATGGAAGCCTTTGTTAGTGGCAGTGAAGTATACAGGGTGCTAATGCAGAGGAATATGGTGGACTCTGAGGGGAATTTTATCTGGGAGGATAAAGAGGAAGGTGGTGTGTACCAGGAGCTGAATGATTTCTGGTCCTCTGAGTCTGAAAACAGAAATGCTACGGAAGATACTGTAGACCTGGGTGAAAAAGTTGTTGGTGATGTGGTTTTGCCTGAAGATATAATGCCCTCCTTCCAGAAGATGGTGGTTGATGAGAGGGATCAGATAAAGGACGCAAGATTATTTAAGAAGCAGAAAACTTGGGGGCCTGTGCAGCCAACCAGGCAGAGCTCCAGGATCAATAGATCAACCAGTGTCATGAAGAAAGCTCAGGAGATGCAGAGGAGGAAGAACCTGGAGCAGCCTGCAAAGAAGATGTCAGGTATATCTCGAACTAATCCTTTTAATGCTTTACAGTGGGATAGTTTACAGGACATTGCTAGAACTATAGGTGTGGATATTTTAGAAGAACCTGATAGAGTAGTAGTAGATGTTTTGGAGGATGATCTGGGAAAAAGTGTATCTGATAGATCAATACACGATGCAGTGGTAGAAAATGCTGCAGTAGTGACACCTCCTTCTAGCCCTGGGGAGAATGTTTTAGATGATTTAGCTGATGGATGGACAGAGGTGATTAGGAAATCTCGGGGCAAGCACCCCAGGAAGAAGTTGTTATGAGTTTTGCTTTCTGGAATTCAAGGGGGATTACCACCCCTGGTAGAAAACAATTCATTGAAGATAATATTGTTCCTCTTCATGTAGATTATATAGGTTTTCAGGAAACAAAGAAGGAAAAGTTCACTAGCTCCTTCTTAAAGAATGTTATAGGAAATAGGAATTTCAGCTGGAATCACCTGCCTGCAAATGGTTCTGCAAGGGGGATCCTTGTAGGTGTTAATTGTGACATTTTTTATGTTGTTGCTTGGGATATTAGAAATTTTTCTGTCAGTGTTGTAGTCAACTGGAGAAGTAAAGAAACAAATATCAGGATAACTACAGTGTATGGCTCCCCTTATGAAGAGGGAAAGCAAGATTTTATCTCTGAACTGCATGACCTTTTCATTAACTAGGAAGGCCCTGCTATTATTGGGGGTGATTTCAATTTAGTGAGGTCTGTAGAGGATAAGAGTAATGGTAATATAAACTATAGATGGGTAGATAAATTCAATATTTGGGTAGAGATGTGGGCTCTGCTGGAAATTAATTTAACTGGCAGATCCTTTACTTGGTGCAACAACCAAGAGAACAGAGTTATGAGTAGAATTGATAGAATCTTTTGTAATGTATCTTTTGAAGGGATTTTCCCTTTGGCTAGTGCTAGGGCACTACCTAGAGTTGGTAGTGATCATACCCCTATTATCTGGGAATCTGGAATAGATAAACCACCAAGAAAAAGTAGCTTTAAATTTAAAAAATGGTGGAGTACTAGACCAGATTTTGAAAATGTTGTCATTAAAGCCTGGAATATAGAGGGGAGATATAGGAATAACATGGATAGATGGCAAGCCAAAGTTAGAGGGTTTAGGAAATCTGCTAAAGGTTGGAGTGCCAATATAGATGCGGAAATTAGGAAACATAAGAAAGCTCTGATGGAGGAATATGATAGCTTAGATGTGAAAGCTGAAAATCAGATTTTAGAGGAGGATGATAGGAGTAGGTTAGATAACATTCTTAGTGAATTAAATTCTTATTGGATGATTGAGGAAATTAAAGCTAAGCAAAGAGCTAGGGATAGAGATATCAAAGAGGGGGACAGAAACACTGCTTATTTTCATGCTGTAGCTAATCAGAGAAGGAGGAAAAAGTTGATTAGTGTACTAGATGGTCCAGATGGGCCAGAGACTGAAACCAAAGGGATGTTAAAAATTGCTGTAGATTTTTACAAAGATCTGTTTAAATATGAAAATAGAGCAGAGATTAGAATTAGAGATGATTTCTTCTCAGAGGAGGAAAAAGTCGCAGTAGAAGAGAATATGTTGTTAGAACAAGCCTTCTCTATGGAGGAGATTAAGGAAGCAGTCTTTGGGTCTTACTCAGATGGGGCACCAGGACCTGATGGTCTTCCTTTCTTTTTTTACCAGAAATACTGGGTGATAATTAAGGAGGATCTGTTTGGTTTGTTTAATGATTGGTTTGCAAACAAAATGGACATATATAGAATTAATTTCGCTATGATTACTCTTATTCCTAAGGAAGATGATGCTAGGGTTATGAAAAAATTTAGACCCATTAGTTTGCTTAATTGCAGTTTTAAGATCTTTACCAAGGTTTTAACTAATAGAATTTCGAAGATAGTAGATAGGCTGATATCTCCCTGTCAATCAGCCTTTATTAAGGGGAGATATATCTTAGAAAGTGTAGTTACAGCTCATGAAATAGTTCATGAGGTGCATAAGAGTAACTTACCTGGTTTAGTTTTTAAGATTGATTATGAAAAAGCATATGACAAAGTCAATCTTGATTTTTTGTATGAGATTTTGGAAAAAAGGGGTTTTAGCCCCTTTTGGATTAGGCTTATTAAACAGGTTACTCAATGTGGCTCTGTAGGTGTTAAAATTAATGAGGTAGAGAGTGATTTTTTCCTGACTGGAAAAGGTTTGAGGCAGGGAGATCCCCTGTCCCCAATCCTTTTCAATTTCGTAGTTGATGTTTTTGCTAAGATGTTAGTAAAGGGGACAGACGCTGGTTTAATTAGAGGTTTGTGCCCCAGATTTATTAGAGGAGGTGTGGTGTGTTTACAGTATGCTGATGATACACTGCTCTTCTTAGAGGCTGATAAAGATGTAGCGATTAATATGAAATGGATCTTAACCTGTTTTGAGCAAATATCAGGCATGAGGATTAATTACCATAAGAGTGAGCTGATCCCAATTAACATATTAGAGGGGGAGCTTGCCTCTTTTTTAGATATTTTTCAATGTGTTAAAGGAGATTTTCCTGTCAAATACTTAGGGATTCCCCTACATTTTGATAAGCTTAAGAGAGAAGATCTGCAGCCTCTGGTAGATGCCCTCCTCAAAAGGTTAGCTGGTTGGAGAGGGAGACTGCTGTCTTCTGCTGCTAAAAGAGAATTAGTTCAGTCTTGTTTAGCTAGTATCCCGATCTATTTGCTATCTTTCTTCAAGTTTCCTAAATGGGCACTTAAATTGATTAACACTCAATTATCTAACTGTCTATGGAATGATGAAGAAGGGAATCATAAGATCCATCTAGCTAACTGGCCTTCAGTCTGTATGAGGAAAGAGTATGGTGGGCTTGGTATTCCCAATATCCAGGACCTGAACCTATGTCTTTTAGGGTCTTGGGTTAAGAGGTACATACTTAGGTGAAAACAAGTTGTGGAGAAAAGTGATTGAGTCAAAATACAACAATAGGAATAGGAATATTCTCTGCTGTCAAAATGCTCATCCATCAACCTTCTGGAAAGGGGTGATGTGGGCAATGAAAGCAGTTAAATTAGGCTATAAATGGAATGTAGGAAATGGCAAAACTATTAGATTCTGGGAGGACATCTGGTTTGGTAATTCTCCTCTATCAGTTCAGTTTTGGGAGATCTATGTGATCTCTAATCAACAAACAAAAACGATATCAGAGCTGTGGGATGGGGTTGAGCTTAGATGTGACTTTAGGAGAACTTTTACTGAAGAAATGATGGCTAAATGGGGGGAGATTAGAGGGATAGCTGAATCAATTCATTTCACTGAGGAAGATGACCAGATGATCTGGAAATATGAATCTAATGGTATCTATTCCTCTAAATCCATGTATGCCATTGTTAACTTTAGAGGAGTTAAACCTGTCTTCCTTCCTAGTTTATGGGATTTGAAAATCCCTCCCAGGGTGCAGGTGTTCCTTTGGCTTTTCTCTCAAAATAAGATTATGACTAGGGATAATCTCAGGAAAAGAGGGATTCCTAAGAAATTGGAGTGTGAGATGTGCACTGAGATAGAAACTGTCTCCCACTTGTTTTTTGAATGTGTTGTAGCAAAATCTCTATGGGAGGATGTGTTTTCTATCTTTCAGATTAGGATTAGTGATTATATTTCCCTTGCTTCCAAGTGGTTGTGCAATAAAAAATTCCTGCATCTGAATGTGGTTACTTCTGCAGTTTTATGGTGCTTATGGAATAATAGGAATAGTCTGGTTTTTAATAGAAAAACTTGGATTAATATGAAACAGGTGTGGGGGCTGCTGCTGTCCTATCTAAGGACCTGGAAGGAGGAAAGTTGAGAGAATTCACAGAAATGATGGTGATGAAGCTGAGAAGACCTCTCTGCTTGGACTTCCCAAGATGAGCTGCAATGGCTTCGGGCGGATCGCGGCCTGGGTCCTTGATGCTAAGAGGGACTCGGGGAGGGCGACACTGAAGTACCTGCACGCTCATCCAGAGGAAGATGCGACGATACATGCGGTTGTTTGAGCCATAGTTGCTTCCCAGGTGCTTAGTAGTAGATGTAGTAGGTTTTGGTGGCTTCTGATGGTGCTGCCTGCTGATGCAGCGCTAGGGGTGATGCCCAGGTTGTAAAAAGCTTTTGCTCTAGATCAGGGGAGGTTTTAGTCTGGTGTTGTTGCAAAACTTTGAGCTGTAAGTTGCTTGCCGGTGTAGTGTTCCCGGTGCTTGGCCTTAGGTGCATTTGTTTTTTTGGAAAAGATTCGGTGTGAACATTTGTGGTTTCATGCTTAATGGAACCGGGGATCGTCTCCCTGTTTTTCTAAAAAAATAATATGATGGCATCCTCGTAATATTTACTATGTCCATGATCAGAAAAAAATAAGACCATCAACAACATATGAGCTAGTTTAGAGGACTATCTAGAGAAATGGTTGATGTTTATTATTCTACAAATACAATTATGTTTTTGAATCCCGCATTCAAAAACTAATGCAATTATGCATAGAACATAAATTGAATGTGAAAATAGAATAGTAACAACTTATTATTACCTCGAAGGCATATTTTCAATAGGGCGGTGTTACATATCCCGAAGCTCACTCAGTTCTTCTAACTCGGCGATTCGCAACGACCGGCACTCAAAATGACACTTCGGTGAGGTGGCGAAGATCATAAGCAGAATGGGAATACGGTGACTAGTCAAAATGAAATGGGAAAGGGGCAAAATATAAATTTCATCTCACAATCAAGGCTCACCTTACATTCGGGAATAGGTTGAAACCCCTGACTCTGCATGCACACAACCATTCATATTAATTATTGAGCAAAGTACATTCGAAACATTACAAGATATCAAAGAACACCTACGGCTAAGTGGACTTCTTCCGCATCAACGTCTTCATAAAGATAAACGTCCTCACACCATCACTGCCATTTTTCAGCCGGAGATGGATGGCCAAGGAATTTCATCCTGAATTTCGAGACTAGCCAATAAAAAGACCAACGATAACAATTTGACAACACCAAATGTGAAACGGAGTTCCAATTAGCAAATTCATTGTTGTTAAGCTCGTCCATCCCAGATGTGAAATATTGTTCCAACCAGCATCTTAATCACATATCGATTGGTAGTTGCATTCATTGATGCTCCGCGTTGGACCAAAAAGCCCTAACAATGGGACAATTTCCCGCTTTAGACTATCTAGTGAGAGCTCACCTAATTTGAGTCAACCAGATTTCATAAATAAAACTTAGAATCATTTGTCTCCTCTACTTGGTTCCTAAATATCAGTTACAATGAACGGTCCCTTATGATCAAACATGAGTGAACTTTGGAACTAAAGAGAAAAACCCCTATGTGGAAGGTATTGAGATCAAATACCTTCAGTGCTCTGCCAGCAGCATGACAGTGAAAGATACAATTCAGTTGAACACAGCGAGGTCGAAGGCCGCGGCAAGAAAGCAAAGGAAGAGATCACAGTGGACACGGGTGGGATGGAGGGAAGATGCAAAGGAAAGGGGGGTGATCAGGAAGCAACCAGCCCCCGGGGCTGCTGGTACTCTGACAGGCGCGACAGATAGCACCTGTCAGAAACAATGAATCTCTTAGGTTGGAACTGCCGGGGTATGGGACTGCCCCGGACAGTTCATGAACTTGTGCATCTCGTTCGCACCCTGAAGCCCAAAATTGTCTTCATTAGCGAGACTAGACAGAGTAAAAGAAAAATAAAAGATCCTAGATGGAGGCTAGGCCTCAAACACTGCTTTACGTAGGATGGCGTTGGCAAAGGAGCCGGTATTGCTTTGTTCTGGGATGAACATATCAATATTAAGATCTTGTCCGAGGGACCAAGGTATTTCGATGTGTCAGTCAAGGAGGACACCATTGGCCATGCTTGGCGGTGTACCTTCGTGTATGTCAAAGGCCCCTGAGAGACATCATATGTGGACCACGCTCCGCAGAATCAAACCAAACTCCACCGAGCCCTGGCTGATGATAGGCGATTTCAACGAGACTATATGGCAACATGAACACTTCTCTGAAACAAAAAGGTCTGAGAGAAGAATGGCTGACTTCAGAAACGTTCTATCCTTCTGCAACCTGCATGACATGGCCTTCTCTGGACCTGCCTGGACCTTTGATAACAAACAAAAAGGAAAGAAAAATGTCAAGGCTAGACTTGACAGAGCTGTTGCTTCAGACTCGTGGTTCAAGTTGTTCCCGGATGCCAAGCTTTCCCACATCTGCTCTACCCGCTCCGACCACCTGCCTCTTCTGCTTGAACTGGAGAAACAAGCACAATCTGACAGATCCAAAGAAACTCCGAAATATGAATACATGTGGGAGAGAGACCCCGGTTTACCTTCAGTGATCGAAGAAGCTTGGAACAGCAGGCCCCTCTGCACCTGCTTAGGGGATCTAACGAGTAAACTGAGCAACACAAGAGACCACCTGAAGGACTGGAGCATAAATACCTTTGGCAATGTAAAAAAGGAAATAAAAAAGAAGAGAAACAAAATTGGCACACTATGGAAGAAGCCTAGATCCCAAGTGCGAGATGCAGAGGTCCAAAAAACTAGCAAGGAACTGGATGAATTACTACACAGAGAGGAGATGATGTGGAGGCAAAGATCTCGTGTCGATTGGCTGCTAGAAGGTGACAGGAACATGAAATACTTCCATAGGAAAGCGACCTGGAGGCAATCAAAAAACAGGATCAGGAAAATTAAAGGTATGAATGGTACCTGGACCGACGACCCAAAGGAAATTGAGGATCAAGCTACTGATTTCTTCAAAAATCAGTATACAAATGACAATGTTGTCGAACCAGAAGATCTGATCAACATGCTGCACACTTCGATCTCGACTGAAATCAATGAAGATTTATGCAGGCCGTTTTCTGACAGAGAGATCAGCGATGCGCTGTTCCAAATTGGGCCCATCAAAGCTCCTAGACCGGATGGCATGCCGGCCCGCTTCTTCCAGCGAAATTGGTCCGTCTTGAAAGATGAAGTGATTTGTGCAGTCAAAGGGTTTTTTGAAAATTGCCACATGCCCGAGGGAAGCAACGACACTGTCATCATCTTGATTCCTAAAGGACCAAACCCTGAAAGCTTCACTGACTACAGACCGATCAGCCTCTGTAATGTCGTGTACAAGATCATATCCAAATGTCTGGTGAACCGCCTCCGCCCCATTCTTGACGGCATCATCTCTGAAACCCAAAGCGCGTTCATCCCCGGAAGATCGATCACCGACAATGCCTTGATAGCCTTTGAAAGCTTCCACAAAATCTAGAGAGGCAAAAAACCCAATAACAATGATTGCGCCTACAAGCTTGACCTCTCCAAAGCTTACGACCGTGTTGATTGGTTGTTCCTTGAAAAGACTATACAGAAAATGGGCTTCAATGAAATCTGGATTAAATGGGTTATGACCTGTGTGAGATCTGTCAGGTTCTCAGTCAGAATCAATGGGCACACCCTTGAGCCTTTCTCCCCATCACGTGGACTCAGACAAGGAGACCCTCTAAGCCCCTACCTCTTCCTCTTCGTGGGGAAGGCCCTATCTTGCATCCTGAAGAAGGAAACCAGCGCAGGAACCATCACCCCTCTGAAAGTTGCTAGAGGCGCCCAAGGCGTCTCAAACCTCCTGTTCGCTGACGATAGCCTCCTCTTCTTCAAAGCAAACTCTGAGGAAGCCAAGGCTGTCGAGAAAGCTCTGAAGCTGTTTCAGAGGTCTACTGGCCAACTCCTCAGCCCAGATAAGTGCTCAATCTTATTTAGCACTGCCTGCCCACCGAACACACAAGCAACCATCAGAGATATTCTTCACATCTCAAGATCCACCTTCGAGGAGAAGTACCTGGGCCTCCCCACTCCGGAAGGGCACATGAAAGGTGACCAGTTCCAACCTATCATGTGCAAATACAAAAAGACTCACTAGCTGGGCAGAGAAGTTCATGTCCTACGCATCTAAGGACACGCTCATCAAATCGGTGGCTCAGTCCCTACCCAGCTATGCCATGTCTGTGTTCAAGATGAACATTGGCTTCTGCGAAGATTTTGAGAAGTTGATTCGGGATTTTTGGTGGGGTGACGAGGACGGACACAGGAAAGTCCACTGGAATGCTTGGGAAAATCTGACCAAATCGAAGGTAAAGGTGGAATGGGTTTCCGGGACATACACCTCTTCAACCAAGCGCTGCTAGCAAGGCAGACTTGGCGCCTTATCCAAAACCCCAATAGCCTCTGTGGCGAGAGTCCTGAAAGCTAAGTATTTTCCTCATGGAAATATCTTGGACACTGTTTTCACTAGGGATCCGTCCCCAGTCTGGAGGGGTGTTGAATTTGGCCTGGAGCTGCTGAAGCATGGCATCATCAACAGGATTGGAAACGGCAGAAACACCCCGTGATCAGTGGATCCCTAGAGACAGCGGCCTAAAAATTACTGCAGTAAAAAAGAACTCACGGCTTCGGTGGGTTAACTAGTTGATCGTCCCGGGCACAAACTGCTGGAAGACTGATCTCCAACATGATCTATTCTATGACCACGATGTGGAAGCTATCACACGCATCCGCATCCCCACGGCTGACACTGATGACACCGTCGCTTGGCACTATGAGAAGAACGGTTGTTTCTCGATGAAAAGCGCTTACCGTCTGGCAGTGAACCTGAAACATCAGAGGCAGAACACTAGCAGTAGCTCAAATACAAGTGGTGACCATCTGTGCTGGAACTCAATCTGGAAAGCGAACGTCCACCCCAAGGTTAGGGTCTTTGGGTGGCGCGTTGCTACTGACTGCCTCGCCACGCAGAAAAACAAATGGAGGAAGAATTTGGAAACCGAACCGTGCTGCTCCATCTGTGGTCGAGAACCCGAAGATGCCTTCCATGCAACTATCACTTGCAGAAGAGCCGCTGCTCTTCGTCAGGCCATGCGGGAACACTTCGACCTTCCGTCTAAATCCAAATTCAGAAACACGGGTGCTGACTGGCTACAATAGATCCTCGGCCAGGAAAGCGAGATCACCAGAGCCAGAATTCTTCTTCTGTTATGGCGTGTCTGGCACTTGCGAAATGACTGCATCCACCGAGAAGGCAAGGAATCAATATCCAGCTCAGTCCACTTCCTACTCCCCTTTCTAGCCGACTTCTGGCATCCTCCTCAACTATCCGAGGATTCGAAGGGCAAATCATCTGTGATCCCTCACATGAGGGTTTGCCCTCCATGTCCAAAGACCCATTCACCATGGTCTGCTCCTCCCCCCGGCTGGACAAAATTGAACACTGATGGTTCTTTCCACAACAACCTGCTTTCGGGAAGCCTGGGAGCCATCGCCAGGGACTGTAATGGCTGCACCATTATGGCGGCGTGCGAGCCTTCCTTGCTGTGCGGGAGTGCTGAAGAAGTTGAAGCGAAGGCTTCCATCTTTGGGCTTCGTCGTCTTGCCAGCTTAGGAATCACCAAGGTCGTGCTGGAGATGGACTGCTCTTCTGCTGTGAATGCCCTGACCTCCAGCCATAGAGACAGATCTGAAATTTGGGATATCTATGAAGACACAAAAAGTCTGCTTCGAAACCTGGAAGATTTCAGCATCAAGCACATTAGAAGAGAGAACACCGTCACCGCTGACGCCCTAGCAAATTTTGCCAGCTCCCCGGCCTTTCACCCCCTGTCCAATTCCCTCCCCCCTTCGTTTGAGGAGCTTGTAAAGCACGAAAAACTGTTGGCCTCTGGCATGAATCTATAAAACTCTCCCTTTCTCAAAAAAAAAAACCTTCAGGGTGTTTTTGTTTTTGCTACTTTTACCATTCTCTCTTATGTTTGCTCTATGCCATGTGGACGAAGCTCGCTACTCTCTGCCATGCTGTGAATATGGGGGAAAAGGTCAAAGGAGCACATATATCAAACATAGCAACCACCCTATAGCAAGTGTTTACCGCTAATGTCTTTTTTAGCTGTTGATTAAGAAACTCCTACTCCTCTTCTAGTAGTAGAAAAGGTTTGTCCACTCGCAAAAGAAATCATGCTAATTATCGCTACGTTCGTTATCTTGACGATGATGAAATCCTGATCATGACATGTCAACAAATTGTCCGTCTTGACGATGATGAAATCCTGCATGACATGTCATCGTCCAATAAACGAGCAACGATTATCGGGAAAAATTGATGCAACTTCGTACTTTTCACAAAGGAAATCCAGCCTGCAAGTTTTTTTTTAGAGTGAGGTGCAGCCTGCAAGTTTTTTTTTAGGAGAAAATGACAAAAAACTACCACAATTGGGGCGGCGGTGTCAGTAAACTACCGACTTTGCATGTTTTGTCTGAAAACTACCAACATTGGGGTATGTGTGTGACACATAGCACTGATTCTGCAGTTTAGTCGGCTTAAACCGTTTTCTGACAGTTTGGTCCCACTTATCAGGCCAACGTGGCAAGGTCAATCCATCTGATAGCCCACACATATAACAAAAAAAATCTTGCTGCAGCGCCAGGAGCGGCTGCGGTCTTCGAGCTGCGCCGACGACGGATGGCGGCCGGCTTCCAAGTCCCATCCGCCCACAACACCGAGGTTCATCGCAACCGGACCGGCCAGCGAGCGAGATGGGCTCCTTCCTCTCGTCGCTCGTGACCCATCCGAAACGAGCACCTCCGGTGTGCGGTGCGTCGTCCCCGTCGCGGAGGACCTCCGGCGTGCCGTCCCCATCGCAGTGGATCTGTGGCACGTTGTCCCCGTTGCGGAGCACCTCTGGCGTGCGGCGTGACGTAGCCCCCATCGCGGAGCACCTATGGCACCCGACGCTCGTCGTGGAGCACCTCCGCTGCACGGCGCACCGTTGCCCGGGTGTGCGTCGATGGAGAGTGAGCGGGGTCACACGGGTGCGTTTGCGGGATGCGCACGGTCTGCCACGACCAAAAGGTGGCGGCGCCGCTCCTTTGTGACCACCGGAGATGCTCCGGCGACCACATCCCGCGGCGGCACATGGAGGTTCGCGGCGCGGTGGCGCATCTGGGAGCAAGAAGGAGAGGGGAAGGGTCCTGGAGGACTGGCTGCTCACCAAGAAGATGATGAAGGGGTCGGGAAGGCCGGAGGAGGTTAAGGCCATCCTAATCGAGCACGACAGCGGCGGCCGAAGGCGGAGAAGATCGGGCTCGATCTGCTCGGTCCTTGCCCCCAGCATCTACAACTATCGGACGAGGTAGAGGATGACGTGACATAACTTCTGGTGTGGAGGCAGCGCTGGGAGATGTCCATGGCGACGGAGAGGGCGCCGCGGCCGACGGCGACACGCTCTGGACGTCAGTCGCGTTCTCAGCGCACAGGCCACGCCAGAACGCATGACTTCACCAGGTGAAGAAGCACGGCGAGGCGATGCTCCAAGACATCTCCAACGAGCTCGCGTCTACGGCCTCTCCCGTCCTTCAGGGCCGACGCCGGTCAGAGCTTGCCCTCTCCCTCAAATGGTGAAGCCAGCACCGGGGGCCACCGCTCCCTTCCCGCGGGAGGAAAAGAAAAGAAATAAAAAGAAAAAGTAAATGTTTTATGAAGCCATGTAGACCTGACAGGTGGGTCCGAACGGTCAGAAAATGGTTTAAGATGAGTTAATCAAACAATCAGTGCTATGTGTCACACACATACCCCAATGTTGATAGTTTTCAGACAAAACATGCAAAGTCGGTAGTTTACTGACACCGCCGCCCCAATTGTGATAGTTTTTTGTCATTTTCTTTTTTTTTAGAGTGAGGTGCAGCCTGCAAGTTAGGACAAGTAGAGCTCGTAAAGAACACGATAAGTGGAAATAAATCAAGCCGGTCGCTTTCCGCCTTCCAAACCGGATCACACACCGTGCTTCCCCTCGAAGTTAAAAAAAGCAGAGCGAGCGGGAGTGCCGGATCACATCACACCGCCGCACACGCGTCACATCCGTCGGTGAGGCGGGCGGCGAGGTCAGAAGCCGGTAGGTGGAAGCAAAGCGAAGCGTGCGAGCGAGCGAGCGAGCCCCCTCTTCCTCCTCCTCACCAGCGAAAAAAAACCAGAGGAAAAAAAACTCGAGGCAACACGCCACGCCACGCCACGCGACGCGCGGGACGCGTGCTCGGCCCTTGCCGTCCAGATCCCCCCTTCCCCTCTCTCGCGAGCGCACCAGGCGTTGGACGAGTTGACGCGCGGCGGGAGGAGCGGGGGCGGAAGGTGGAGGGAGGGGAGGCAGATCTGGGGAATCTGGCAGGAGCAGCGGTGGGGCTGCGGGCGCGGGGGAGGGGCGGGGGCTGGGCGGACGGCGCGGACGAGGAGGGAGGGGAGGGGGACGACTGCAGGCTCAGGCCCTGGCGGCGGAGGCTGCTCGCGTCCATGGCGTTCTCGTGGCCATCGGCCATCCGCCTCGCCGTCGGGGCCATCCTGCTCTCCGCCGTCGGCGTCGCGCTCTTCACGCTCCCCGTCGAGAAGGTGCGTGCCGCCCCGCCCCGCCTCGCTCGCTGATTTGGGTTCGGATTCAATAGATTACCTGATGATTATAGACGCTGTAACTTCTGACGTATTCGATCAATCGATTACTCTTAGTTTTCTCAGACTTTTGTGGGAAATAGACTTTTTGGCATGACATTGTGTTGAAAATTTCCTGGCATATGGGGTCAGTGGCTGCTTGTACGCATTCTGAAGTCCCAATCGGTACAAATGTTGGCTTGCGTAGAGTAGACTTGCCAATGCATATCAATACAGTATGTCAATGCCACCTAATTAGTGAAATCAAATCATCTCATCCCTAAGTGTTTAACCATTTAGAATGTGTTCAATCAAGGCTCTAAAGATAATCTGTAACCGATACTCGTGAGCCTTAATCATTATTTAACCTAGTAGGTATCCGTATCGTAAGAACATCAGGCCGTAGGGTACACCCTTTTTGAGGGCTCTGGTATCTGTTTGTCTTAATCGATCGGAATGCATCCTTCTCCTGATAAATCGTGATAACTGTCTTTTCCGGATAGTCTTCTCAGTTATATCTTTGCCTCTTCAGTAGTGTGATTCGTAGTATAATTTCATATTAGAACCAGGATGTAATTTTCAGTTTCTTAGATACTGTTTCCATGTCATACAACTTTATCTAGTTCGCTACCAAATACAGTGCACCTTTCTCTATTGATCACATTAATCCTTTGACAGAACTGCTTGCTTAGTGATCATATTATCTGATATGTTGGTCTGTTGGTAGATAATATTGGATGGATTTAGATAGGGAATATAAATGGAAAGCATGCTGGTTACTGGTTCTGTTGGCTTTCATATATATTCTTGTGAGGATGTGAGACCATGTTTATGGAACAGAGCCTCCTATTGCTTGAATTCTTTTTTTAGTTAAATATTGGTGCTAGGATGCTAGCCTCTTAAGCTTCCACTTACTTAGAATCTGTTCAAACTCGAAGTGTAATCTTTCCCTGAAATATCTTTATTAGTGTTTTATTATGTCTTGTTTAGCCCATAATCCTATATTTCTCTTTGTTAGTCCAATATTTGTTGGGTCCATGGAGCTTTACAAATTATTACCCTAAGATTCTATTTCCAGACTTTTTTCTTCTTTTATTCTTTGTTTATCATTCTAGCTCCTGTCTAATGTGTTTTCTCTTTGTCACAACAAGCATTTTTTTTCCTCCAAGTGCTTACTCTTCTCATTTCATTCATGATGAATTTTGATATGCCATTGACAGATTTTGAAGGATTTTCTTGTTTGGATCAAGGAGAACTTGGGTGCATGGGGTCCTTTGGTATTGTAAGTACTCAACTCTCTGTCACATGAACTGGTATAGTGAACAACTGAATACAATGCCCTCCCTCATGCTCACCACTTAGGGGATTACATTTTTCTCACTCGCGGCCACCTTCATCATAACGCACTTTGAGTAGACCAACTCTCAATGCTACCCCGAAAAAACTAAAGGCCTACACTGCACAACCATACACACACAGGGAGGGAGGTGTCTGCTATTTTGTTTACATAGCTGAGATATTGCTTAAGGTCAAAAATTAAGTTCCATCTTTGAAATGACATTTTAAGATATAGTGCTAATAATTGTGATGCCGTACATTACAGGGCCCTTGCTTACATTCCTTTGACGGTCTTAGCTGTTCCAGCCTCAATACTTACAGTAAGTGAGATTCCAATTTATTTTAGCAATTAATTCTGATGGAACTTTTGTTTTATGTGTTCTCCTTTTTATTTGACATAGTATTTTAACTGCTTGACTGATGTGCATTCTCTACTTGCTAGCTTGGAGGTGGGTATCTATTTGGGCTGCCTGTTGGGTTTGTTGCTGATTCCATTGGAGCAACGATTGGTGCAACTGCTGCATTTTTGCTTGGTAGAACGGTAAGGATGAATACAGATGCTTTTATGATTTAAACTGTAAATTACATGTTGTCATACATGACACATGAACAGCCCAAGAAGTAGTACCAATTAACTACATCTCTGTCTTCCAGTCACCGTTCTCTCATATGATGTGAAACATATATCATATGGTGCATTTTATTCTGAACTGTAACTACACAAAGATAATCTGATAAAATACACATGACTAGTTCAATACATGTAGATATAGGTATGCTCCCTCGATCTGCGAAGACTTCAATTTCTGCCTCTTAGCTTGATGTCATGTTTGCATTATTTAATATTTATATCTTATAGTTTTATATGACTTGCAGATTGCGAAGACTTCAATTTCTGCCTCTTAGCTTGATGTCATGTTTGCATTATTTAATATTTATATCTTATAGTTTTATATGACTTGCAGATTGGAAGGCCTTATGTTCTCTCCAAGTGCAAAGATTACCCCAAGTTTCAAGCAGTAGCTATTGCCATCCAAAGGTCTGGCTTCAAGGTAACTTCTTGCGAACTGGATGTTATAGCTACGTGATGTGAAGAATACAGTAGCTTCTAGTGTTTAGCAATTATTCTAGTTCCACGTGATTGTTAAAATTAAGAGCTATTGTTATGAAGAATGTCCAAATGGGATACTAGGAACCTGGGATTTCCAAACTGTAATTACCAAGGAAGCATAATACCTTCTTTAGGTGATTCTGTTGGGGCAATTTGTGTGATTCTGGCCTTTGTGGGTGCTGGTTTGTACCCCGTAATTCGCAAATGCCCAGGGACTTCTTTTGAGCCCAATTTGTGTGATTCTGGCCTTTGTGGGTGCTGGTTTGTACCCTGTGATTCGTAAATGCCCAGGGACTTCTTTTAATTGTTTTGAGCCCTGCAATTTCTGTGATTGTTTTGCAGTTAAGTCTTGTCTTGTATCACTGTATGTTGCTGATATTCTTCTTGCTATATCGCAACAAACCTAATTATGTTCTGCGTTTCATATTTTTGTTCACAGATCGTGTTGCTACTAAGGCTTGTACCTCTACTTCCGTTTAACATGTTGAACTACCTATTGTCTGTCACTCCTGTTGGCATTGTCGAATACATGCTGGCTTCTTGGCTGGGAATGATGGTATGCTTCAAGTTCTTCTCTTATTTATGTAATTTTCAATATGTTATTTTTAGTCTTGCAATACTGTGTGGCCAAGATGCTGACACATAATCGTTGGCCATACTGTTGCTAATAATATTGTTTTGCCAGCCAATCACTCTCGCTTTGGTATATGTCGGAACAACACTAAAAGATCTATCAGATGTGACACATGGGTGGAGTGAGATCTCAACTACCAGATGGGTGAGCAATTGAGTCTTGTAGCATTTGCCTACATCATATTGTTGAGCATATACCACGTTATAGAAAATAGAGTATATAATTAAATTATTTTTTGACATTTCCTTCGTTTTTTGTGGCTTGGGTTTCTTCCCCAAGTTTCTATTTTTATCACTCATGTTTTTTGGCATAAGACATGTGTTATTTATTTTGCACAATTTGGATCAGTGAAATTTACTCATATCAAACATGTGGTATACACTTTCGTTGCATTTGGCTTCATCTGATATTTGGTTAGTAGACATCTACAAAACAAAAAACTGCGGTATACTCTTCCGTTACATGATCTATATGCTACAGTTATTTTTGACTGATGAAGATTTTATGACAAGTCAGCAAGTATGTTGTAGTTGCATATATACTAGGCTTGTGAGCTTGTATTTCCTGGTAGCACTAAAAAAGCAGTCATCTATATTTAATGTTTAGCTTAAGATGGAACATGCAGAAAAATGTTATAACCATCTAATGTGACCGATTAGGCTAAAGTGCCGTATTTTTTCTTACCATTTAAAGTAAAAACCGAACGGGGAAAATCATATTTACCTGATCTCCAGTTGCATAGATGATGTCCTTTAAGTTGTTTATGATTGTCCTTTTAAAGTAGGTACCACTTTATACGCAACTTAACAACTTCTTTTCTTCGCAGGTTCTCATAGTTTCTGGCTTTGCAATGTCTGGTAAGTGCCACTACATCTCTCCACAAACTTTACTACACATTTCTGAAAAGAAATAAAATCTGTAGTTGTTTCTGCTTACATTTTTAAATGGTTTGCTGAGTTCCAAGGGTTATTCATTTTGTACTCAATCTTGATGCCATGGAAATTGACATGTGCTTGGAAGCTTGTTGCTTGATTTTATCTTTGAATGATGCAATGTTCTACATACTCTTTTTAGGCGTGTTTAATTAGTACCATACTTAACAGTTTTTTAAGTCAATCTATATCCTGTAATTTTTACTCTTTCACCATCTTCAGTCAAACCATCGCTGCTATTATTCTAATTGCGAGGGCTTCCTAGTTATATACTGAAAATTTTCATTGCTGCGCGCTGTGCAGTTCTCCTGATTATATGCGTCACAAGAGTCGCAAAATCTGCTTTGGACAAGGCGCTGGCAGAGAATGGAGATGTCGATATAGGAACTTCGCAGCTTCCTGTGGTGGCCTCTCCCTCAGATCTGCACCAACCCCTCGTGATCAAGATTGACACCTCGAACGAAGATCACGAGAAGTGAATTTGTTGTTTACAACTTGACATATGTACATTCTGTGGAATCTGTAGCATTGTACCCGGTAGTTCTGGTTTGAGGTGTAAAAGGGTTAAAAGGAAAGCAAAAAAAAGAGAGGAAAACTCTGACATTGTGACGTTGACTGATAGGTGATACTATAGTAACACATTATTTTTATTTGAATCCACGTGCCTTTTATCTTTGATGCTGGTGCATTTGTAATTTTGTTACCTAACGGTTACGTCTCTACTTCGGAAGTACTACTTGAGCTCATTGTGGATATAAGGCCATCCGTAATGGTCGTATCTTAGCGCGGTATTATTAATGAAGAAAGAGATTGAGGTTGTATCTTACTATATAAGATACAACTTTTGCACGGGATCATAGGCAAAAAATGTTGCTAGCCCAATCACATGCAAGTATAAAGCTAAAATTATTAAATACGAGTACACTTAGATACAACTCTTAAGATACAATGTATTAGGGAGGTTGTCTCTTAGACTAGTCATAGTGGGAGTAACTTAGATAGTAACTTAGATGCCACGTAGACTAAAAAGATGACGTGTCGACTAATTAATGAAGAAAGAGAGATGAGTGGTAACATAATATGTTACCGTAACATCACATATTTCAATACAATATGAGTCTACAACATAATAAATAGAGATTTGCATGACACCACACATATGTTACTACCCACTATGGAGGTAGTAACATAGCCTCGTATTACGTATATGTTACTACTCCATGTTACTCCTCACTATGACTAGTCTTTATAGTTCACCACTCCTTAGGATAACGCGCTAAGATACAATGCATTACGGAAGACCTAATTAACACTGGGACAGGAACTTGGTTTTCGTGGGAGAATTGGGAAATTTTGTACCAATTCATTTATTAACATAGAAGGCTGTAATGTGTGGTTTTCTCCGCGTCTGATGCAGTGCAAGTAGTAGGGAAACGGTGACAGACGAGTCTCCTTTTGCCGGCGAGAGTCCCGTCCATCGACAGCGTGCTCTGAGAGAATGCCCGTCCCTCACCAGCTCTGCCTGAAGGTAAGGCGATCGGTGGCTGCTATTTATCGATGGATACTGCCGCCTCGCTGCAGGAGACCGGCGGCCCTGCCGTTGCCGGCCGTGGCATGCCAGTACGGCAGTAGCGCCCCGTCACCGTTTGCTTGGTCACTCCGAAGCAAAGCGAGTTTAATTTGTTCATTGGCCGCGCAGAATCCAAGAGAAACCGAACAAAGCAACCGTCCCTAGGAACACAAGAGAGCCAGCCAACGGCAACAACAAGAACAGATCACGTACACGATCGATCGATCAAACCAAGTACAATCCTGCGTTCCTGCACCGTACTCTGATACTCCTACAGTCCTACTTGCCATGCCACGCCCCTGCCGCCAAGCCTCCATCGAGCAATGGAGATGGCGAGCGCCAGGAGGAAAGCGAGGATGATGGTGATCCGCGGCGACCACGTCGTGCTGCTGAGCGCCTGCGCCGTCCTCACCTCCGTCACTCTGCTCCTGGCCGCCGTCGTGTCCTCGGGCTTCGGACCCGCGCTGCTCACCGGGGAGATCAGCGTGGTCGTGAGGACGGCCACCGTCGTCGAGGACGTTGACGGCCGCCGCGGGCACTGCGGCGAGGATGACCGCGACAGCATGTTCGTCGACGGCGAGTGGGTGCGCGACGACGCCGGGCTGCAGTATCCGCTGTACCACTCGAGGGACTGCCCGTTCATCGACGTGGGGTTCCGGTGCGGCGAGAACGGCCGGCCGGACGACGGGTACGCCCGGTGGACATGGCGGCCAAGGCGCTGCACGCTCCCAAGGTTCGACCCCAAGAAACTGCTGGAGGCGCTCCGGAACCGCCGGCTGGTGTTCGTGGGCGACTCGATCGGGCGCAACCAGTGGGAGTCGATGCTCTGCATGCTCTCCTCCGCCGTCCCCGACGCCGAGGCCTCCGTGCGGGAGGAGAACGGGAGCCCCATCACCAAGCACAAGGGCCACCTCTCCTTCCGGTTCCTCCGCCACAACCTCACCGTCGAGCACTACCGGTCGCCCTACCTCGTCCGGCGCGGCGGTCGCCCCCGCCGCGCTCCCAGGCACGTGCGGTCGGTGCTCCAGCTCGGCGCCATGGACGGCAGGGCTCCCCTCTGGAAGGGCGCCGATGTCCTTGTTTTCAACTCCGGCCACTGGTGGAACGATGACCGGTTTCAGCAACTGTATGCTCTGCGGCTCTGTCTTGTTCGGATCGTCCGCTTCCCATGGCCTGACGACCTTGCTGTGCCACTGCCAGGCAATGTTACTTTCAGGAAGGGAAGAAGCTGAGGCTGGACATGAGCGTGGAGGCAGCCTACCAGAGAGCCATGGATACGGTGCACCATTGGGTTCAGAATGAAGTGGACGCAAGCAAGACCCTGGCCGTCTTCAGAACGTACTCACCAGCGCACACTAGGCATGCGTATGTACTCAATTCATCTGTTGGTGTTGTGCATTTCAGCCACGGTTTCCTTGAATAATTCATTTGCTGGCGGGGTCGACTGACGGGTTGATTCTGAAAGAGGCTTCGTTTTGTAGGGGCACAAATGGCGGGAGCTGCGCCATGGAGACGCTGCCGGAGCTGAACAGGACGAGGATCTCACTGGACCGGTGGCCCGGAATGCTGCAGCCGGTGTTTGGAGGACTGGAATCTGACGCGGCGTCGGAACTGGGTGTGATGAACGTGACGCTGATGACGGCGCAGAGGAGGGACGGCCATCCGGCCGTGTATAATGTGGAGCCGACAGTGAGGATGCCGACGGGGCAGAGGGCGGACTGCAGCCACTGGTGCCTGCCCGGTGTGCCGGACGCGTGGAACGAGCTCCTCTACGCCATGATTCTCACGAGATATGCTTGATGCTTTTTTTTGACGGACGTGTAATTACGTGTACTCCGGACTCCGGAATTCGCATTTTGCAATACGTGAATATTCGCGTTTGAGATTCGCTGACTTTGTACTCCTAACTTTGAATGACTTTGAGCAACTATGCCACTGCTGCCATATGTACCTCACATGTGGCGGTCCCATCTCAATGACTCAAAGCCACCTGACTTGAGTATGGGAAAGCCGACCAAACCTTACCGATACTGAAACTTCGGAAGTAACATACATACTCGAAAATTTGTCATGCGTGTTCTTATAATTTCCTGTAAAGAACGGAAACGATCGTAAATTCACTATGGCTCCCGAGCTCACAAACTCCTGCTAGAATTGAAAGATAGAAAAACTAAAACATTTTTAAAAATTCTGATTTTTTTTGTTTTATCGATAAACATATACAAACTTTCTACATACGTGTAAAATTTCGTAATAAAATAACTTTTATAGTGTTGTATGTAACAAATAATAATTTTGAGCACATTAGTGTTGTCATTTGTTTGATGGAGCTGATGGGAGGTTCTTGGCTTGGGGTCGTACCAAGAACTTTTCCACACAATCAGACCATCTACTTTCCCCGTGATAAACCAATGATTCAAATGAAACCAAACTTTCCCATAATACAGCATGAAATAAATATGATTCACATGAGCTTCTCATTTTTTCCGAACAATTTAAATTTTGTTTCAAAATTTTGGTCAACCTTGTCCAATGGATCTACTTCCGAGGAAAACATGATAGGCTAAGTCTTTTGCGCATACATCCGTGGGTTAGTGCATGTGCGTGTTCATGCGCCTCCCATCAGCAGATCCCCACGTCACTATGACCGAAAAATCGTCGCTGCCACAGAGACCGACAGGAAAATCATCGCCACAAAGGGTGAAAGAATGTGGCCAAAATAAATAGAAATAGACAGAGGGGACGTTTCAGATGAACTAATGATCCTCTCGGAAAATTGAAGTTGATGATTGACGTGGTGGATAGCACGGCATACCCATCGGAGATGGGGAAGATTGTGGAGTAAGGCAACGATGGTGCTCGCGCGGGGATTGGGTAACAAGCACGCAAACACACGCGATGTACCCAGGTTCGGGGCCCTCTTGTGGAGGTAACACCCCTATGTCCTGCTCTTCCGGTTCCTTATTGCAAGCTCACAAAGTTTGGGCTACAATGATGCTCCTAGAGCTGTTTGTCATGGTGATGGACGAGGGTTGGGCTACATCATTGAGTCGGCGTTGGGTCGACGCGAGGAGGAGAGCTTTGTCGTACATCTGCTGACGCATCTTCTCGAGCTCGGCCGCCGTCTTGGTCGGATCCGCTCCCGGCGCGATGGGAGTGCTCAGTAGTTCGAAGTCCGCCTCGAGGTTGCGCTGGAAACGGGAGTGTTCGCCAGCTTCGTGAATCGTCCTTGCAACGCCGTCCCCTGTGGCCACGTGCTCGACCATGTGCACCTCGGCGTAGACGTTGAGCTTGGCGTCGTCGCAGTCCGTGTCGCCGGAGTCGAGGTAGCCGAAGGAGGTGTTGTTGTCGCAGATGCTGGCGTCGAAGGCCGAGGGTTCGAAGAATGAGTGGACCTCCTCCGGGTACTCCTTGGCAGTGACAGCGACGTAGACGTGGAAGTCGCTGAAGGTGACGATGACACCTCCGCTGGTGAAGCCCACGTCGGCGAAGCTCTTGGTGTTGTCGATGACGCACCCGATGGAGCCGATGGAGAGCACGAGGCCGGAGACAACGCGCCGATCATGAACAGAACGGGATCCCGCGCAGAACATGACTCCGCTCATCGCTTGCCCCACGGTGGGCACCAAATGACATGGTGGATAGCACGGCATACCCATCGGAGATGGGGAAGATTGTGGAGCAAGGCAACGATGGTGCTCGCGCGGGATTGGGTAACAAGCACGCAAACACACGCGATGTACCCAGGTTCGGGGCCCTCTTGTGGAGGTAACACCCCTACGTCCTGCTCTTCTGGTTCCTTATTGCAAGATCACAAAGTTCGGGCTACAATGATGCTCCTAGAGCTGTTTTTGGTGGTGGCCGGCTTGGAGGCCCTGCCGGCTAGAGGTTGAAGATGAAGACGATCGCTCTTTCTTCTCCGGTGAGACTCTGTGTGTCCCTCGCAGGGGACTCTAGCCCACCTTATATAGGCAACGGGCTAGGGTTTTGGGTTTACAAGGAGATTACAAGGTTGCCCTATGACATCATCTATAGTATAATTCGGCTTGAGCCGGATCATCATGGCGCTGTAGAGGTAACGCCCGACAGGAAGCACTGTTCACAGGCGACGGTTGTGTGAGGCTGGCCCACTGGTACGGACCGGTCGGTTGGTAGGTCCGGCTGCTCCAAGCCGGACGGAGGCGTCCCCAAGCCGGACTGATATGTCCGCCTTGACCCAGCCGGCTTGAACACTTTGGAGAATGGGCATCTTCAGGGTATCTGGGGGTCATCTCCCCAACAATGATCGTCTAATCTTTGTGGGTATGAAGAAAATGTGACCTCGGAGAAGACATGATAGGTTTCTCCACCTTCCGTTCGGCTCCGCACTCATTGTCTTGTTTAAGTTAAGTCTACGAGAATATTTCCATGTCTTATGGATTTTTATTAGATCCCCCCTTTAGTTTTCCAAAATATTTGCGAACATTACTAAACTTTCCTAGATTATTACTGAATCTTTCGGAAATTTTTTCCGGTCTTCTCGAACTTTCTTAGATTTCCTTAGTCTTTGGATTATCCTGAACTTTTTATAATTTCTTTGATTTATCTTTTATCTTTAGGGGTGTGTCTGCAAAAACAATTACAAGAATTCCATGCAAAATTTGAGAAGTTCTATTAATTTCACATATAATATGCCGCTATCCGAGGATTTTTTATTAAGCTGAAGGGGTTCATGATCTTTGGTCTTAAAATATCAGGGAAATTATGGTTTTCTTTGAAATCTTCAAAACTTAGGAGCACTTGTATGAAATCTGCCAGCTTCAATGGCACCAACATAAAATTTCCAAATTTCATGGTATTCTATGTGAAATTATCGGACCCTAGGGGCTTTATTAACTTGTTCACAGCTAATAGCCTACATGAGCTACCATCACCGCTATCGTTTATTTATACTAAACATTTTTGCTTATTTATTAACTTGTTCTCTCGCTACATGATCTTAGCCAGTGCAGTATTCTACTATATAACAAAACTTTGGTTAAGCTGAAAACTTCTCAATCAAAGATAACTAAAATAACAAGAATACATGTCTTTAGTCTTTGCTGGTGAATTTATGCCATTAGCTAGATGAATTGCAAGTATATGTATAGATGGTTTTTTCTATGTTAGTTTCCTCAAATATCATGGTAGCGGGCTCTAAAGTTGACAGAAGTTTCTAGATTGCAAGATTGTCTTTCTGAAGTAAGTAGATTGAGGGGTAATTACCTTGGTCCTAAGTAGAAAATTTCAAAGTATATACTTAAAAAATAGCTATGATGGGTTGTATATGAATCATTTGCATTTATTGGGGTCCTACGATAGAACTTCTCCACCCAATTAACATACCGTCCAACTTTCCCTATGATAAACCAATGATTCAAATGGAACTAAACTTTTCTAACATACACAAATGGAATAAATAAGATTTGCGTGGTTCGGCGCAGCCACATACGCCACTCACCAACATGTCTTTTGCGGATACATCCGTGATTCCGTGCGTCTGCGTGTTTGTGCACCTCGCAGCAGCAGGTAGCCCTCTACGGCCGGAAAATCGTCACCGCCACACAGAGAGACCGGCCATGCTCTCGCTCTCGTTGTGCGCGCGGCGCCCGTACGTACGCTGCCCGCACCGGCTGGCTCGATACACACCAGGATTCACAAATAGGAAAAGAAATATGACAAAGCCGACTAGGATCGATACTACTCCCTCCGTATCAAAATGTAAAATGTTTTAGCATTTACAATGCTAAAACATTTTATACGGAGGGAGCAGTACAATTTGGTACGCTTCTGCGGAGTAAACTACACCCCAAGGCGCAAGAGCTAAAACACACATTCAAAAAACTGCACGAAGCTACAATGTCGCAGTGCAGAACACAAATCGGCAGGAGAAATCAGGAAACACCGAAGGCTAAACCTAGCTAGTCAACTGCACGTACTATACGTACCAAACCTAGTCATCAGCTTAATCGACGAAGGCGTACTGCTCGTACCGCACGCGGCAGTCCACGAGCACGGCCCTGGCGCCGACGGCGTGGCCGCAGGTGGAGTTCATCTGCCCCACCGCGGATCCAAGGCAGCTCGCGCAGTCCGCTGCGTTCGCCGGAACGCCGCCGCGGCACGCGGCGTGGCCGTAGGCGAACGAGTTCGGGTACGGGGAGATGCTGTACGCGTCGCGGGCGCGGGACGGCGGCGTGGCGGCCAGCAGGTCGGAGAGCACGTAGGCGAGGCTCGCCGCGAAGGGATCCCCTGCGCCGTACACCGCGCGGTTGCACAGCACGGACAGCGGCGTCGTGTTGGGCGCGCCACCGGCGGCGTGCGGGGACGGGAGGAGGAGGAGGAGCAGCGGCGCGAGGACGAGGGGCAGGTGGAGGTCTCCGCCGCGTGAGGACGCCATGGCTTCGTCGATCTTGGGCTACGAGAGTGTGTGGTTGTTGGTGCTCCCGTTGAACAGTATGGATGCTTGTGAAGATAGGACGGACTGGCCGGCCGGCCGGCCGATGGTCGTTTTCACGGGAGACTGCTTGCATGTTGTCGCTGTATGTTTGTTTGCTTGCATGACGATGTGAGCAATGCGTTTGATCTGTCATGTGATGATTGAGATTGACTTAATTTGCATTGGCTAATTTTGGGTGACTTTGAGTCTCTGACCACGTGTGCCGTACGTCATGTGACTACTGATTACGGCTGTATTTACTCCGAATTGCCAATCACGTGTTCTTGCTAATCTGATCAATCACGTGAGCTTACTGACGTGGCAAACAGTAAACATTCTTGTAAATCATGCGATGACTTGTAAAATCATCAAACGCAATGTTTTTTCTCTTGTAAATCATGCGATGACTTGCCACAGAGAGCTTTCACGAAAATTGCAACAATTTCTGCAACCCGGAAGCATTCCTTCACACTAATGATTCATGTCACTCTTCTTTCCCTACTAGTTGGTTTGGCATCTGTTGGACAATTCCTCTAGTGGGGTGGCTTCATGTCTGTCTTCTCTCAAACGATGGTGGCGTCAACGTTCCCCCTCAGCCAGAGAAGAGGATTGTCGTGGTTGAATATGCATTGTGGTATATATCACTACACTATATACTCAAATTATAGATACACTAAAAGGAGGGAGGCGGCGTTTTGGGTTGTACTCCTAGCTAGTCATACTATCTCTACCATCCGTTGGGGCATCGGGATGTGTTCCTGTCAGGGGTTGCAGGGTCTGGCAGACTTTCTAAAATTACCGTATTGAGGGTACACGCGTAGCTGTAGCCGTGTACACGCATTCATTTAATGAGATCCAGCAATGCCAGAACGACGCATTTTCCTGTACTCGCGGAACTAGAAATCGGGAGATTTAATGTACTGTTGGTTCACAATTTGTTTCGCCGTCAATTTGGTGTCCGTATGGACTTCAACTAGCAGGATTGAGCAGCAGTGATTTCTCCTGCGCCGTCGTCGGAATCGGGTGAGGAAACGAACAGGCGGTGCCATCCGAGTACCGACTCATGCTCGAGAGGTAAGTCACCCCTGACTCGAGATATGCTTCCCTGTTTGGTCGGACAAGGGGTTGTGGGGATGATTTTCGGTGGGGAACCGGCCTATAAGCCCATTCAATCGCAGATTAGAAGCTGGAGATTCAATGGATAACCTTGGCATGCTAGATCCAGGCTATGTAGTGGTAGTGCGCGAGGAAGGCGTCGTTGGTGTAGTGGCAGCTATGCCGGACAGTGATGCAGGGGCTGATGCAAAGGCAGTTGGAGAGACGGGCGACTCTCAACCTAAAATTGTAGTTCGGGATGATGGGGAGTTCAGCGTGTTTGTTGATATGCAGCAAGGAGGTGAAGGACAACAAAGCTGACAGCCTCGGGCAATCGACCCCGGAGCTACCTGCAGAGTTGGCCGGTGCGGAGAGCAGTGGTGAGTGTGCAGGAGAGCAACGGTCAGAGGTGTGTTGCCCACTGCTTGCGATCTCAACCTGAATAAGAGGGTTCATGACTTCATGTGGACGATGGCCAGCAAACTCAAATCAGTCAACTTTACGAATGAATCCTGAAGTAGTAGGATGGACTAAGAGGTTAGTATATACCTGACAGAATCATGTTTGCTACGTCCATAGTACATTTGAATATGCTGTTGCATGGTGCCCATTTTCTTAGTGGAGTGTTTTTTGGGAAAAACTAGATGACTACCGAGAATGGTGAACCACTCTAGATGAATTGTTTGCAGGGTAAGGGTGGGAGCCAATGCCTCTGAACGTACACTTCGCGCAAACAGAGTCGCCGTGTTGGAGAAGTCAATCAAGAGCTACCCCGAGAAGTGAGGCGATCACGTTGTCGAGCCGGCACTGGGTCCTTTGAATCACTTGGCGAGGCTTGTTACTTCTACAACCTCTATTCGTCGGAGCATGGTTTTGGCATCCGTTATGGGAAGAGTAGGCTCAACCCTGAACGGACGAACACCATGCAGGAACTTTTGTGCGGATGTACGGTGAGTGGCTTCTGTTTTTTGCAAATTAACACATGGTTTATGTTGCATTTAAAATGAAAAGAGGACTTGTGTATGACAAAACTATGCATGTATTTCTCAGGGGAAACCAGGCGGGGGGAACACTCGATCTTGCCATTGCGAGTGCCGTGCCATGATAAGGTTACTGAGAACAACCGATAACAGCTGGTAGCCTGGTACATAATAGAGCAGCGGGTTAACCCTAACCACTCAATGTTGGTTAAATATGGTGAGAAAAAGTGTTTGAGATGTAAAAAAAATCAGACAAAAAACTTCATGTGTACATCCCGACATCTTATGGGCTCACGAAGTTGTTTTATGGAAAACCGGCATTTTTGTGTCGTGTGTGAAAAAGACAAAATTTGGTGCTGCAAAAATCTTTTTATGAGACATGTATTTTTTTATACACACCCACAAAAAATATCGGTTTTACTAAAACTTGACGTACACACATAGAATGTTGAGATGTTGACGCTAAATTTTTGTTCGTATTTTTTTTGACATTTCAAAAAAAAATCCGAGTAACAGGAGCATATGATCCCATGTTTCAAAATGTAGACTATTTAAGATTTGAACTCGAGTTGTGATCAGTGATTTGGTTTCTGGTCGAAATAACGCGGTCACCATCCCAATAATCGGAATTCTAGGTCCCCGGGTAAATGACTAAAACGAGCGAAGAATACAGGGCGATTTTGAATTTGAGCTAGAATCTGCTTCACAAAAAAGTATGTTTGGTAAACGACTAAAACGTCTACGCTAAAATCTTACATGTGGTGTGGTGGCTTTTTGTTGCGATGCAATGGGTGGCGGCTCGACAAGTGTGGAGGTTAGAGTTCATACATACAGCTAATTTTCGGTTTGGAGGGGAGATTTCAGATTAGGGAATCGACTCTGGCAGGAAACAGAGGGGGTGTGGAGCGGTAGCTGAATTTATTGCGACGGGCGACGTTGGTCCAGGTTCGACCGTAGGCGGTAAAGACAAACCATTATCCATCTTGTTCCGTGAGGGGATCACGGTGCCATGGTCCATAATGTGAGCTGTAGCAGTGGGACTGACCTCTGACACCAACAGGACATACTACGTGAATACATATGAGAATACACCTGGTGGTGGGAGATCACGAGACAAAAGAGTGGTACGGATAATGTGATCATCTGCACATACAAGCCAATACTGATTTCCGCACTAAAAAGTGCATTAAATAGTCTAACAAGTGCCTATAAAAGGTGTTGTCGACTTGTCGGTAACTGAACAACGGGAAATTAGGGAATGGCTCAATGATTGTAAGGGTGTATATACCGTTGGCCTTATGAACGAAGGTCGTCGTACACTAGGAGACAATTGGTAACAATGTTTTTTATTAGTATTTTCGGTTGCCTTGTAGGAGCACGACTTAGTCCTGTGTTGAGAGGGCGTCGTAAGAAGAGGCCCCTTGTACGAGACTTGGGTCCTCGTGAACTTTCCAAGTGTCGACTCTAGGCATTCCTCTCACCAACGTTGTTCAAAGTCAAGGGCCTTCTACGTGAAATTCTTGGACTCTGAGGACTTATGCATGAAATTTTGGAAGTCTAGGGTGTTCTACATAATTTTTGGACTGTCCGGGGACCTTACTACGAAAAATTCTTCTGTTCCGGAGCCCTTTTTTCTGGCTATTTTTGTTTAACTAGTGGTCCTATTTGTGAAATTCCCATAGCTTCTGAACTTTTATCATATTTTTCCAAGAAAGCGAGGTCCTTGTCATGAATACGTCGTTTCTCAGCATAAAAGAGAAAATCTGTGTCCGGAGCTTTCTTGGGCTGAACTTGACAGGTTTGGCCATCGGTCAGCAGGGAAAAGACAACTTTAGGCTTGTTAACACTTGGGTGCTAAGAGGGGCTGTGCTTGGTCAGGATGAAATGGGTTGGCGGGTTGTGGCGCGTGTTCTCTCTGCTAGGATATTTAATTGCGGAATTAATATTGATGTAATATGTATTTACTGAAATGTTATTTGGTTTTATATGTCTACCTTATAACATTTGTGCTTTCGTTTCACTTCTTATATCTTTCTTTCATACTATAATATTACAAAATGATCCAATGCATCTTGGAGAAAATACTACGTGTGGACAAAGACATTTGTAGCTTTCCATACCAAAGTAATAAATATAGATGTATTTAATATTTTTATCAAAATTTAATATCTTGGAGTATGGATTGGTAAGGTATTGTGCAGTATATCACTTTTTGCTTATATCATGTTATCTATAACTGATTTACACTCCTATAACAAAGGTCATGTTGAAATCTATCACACTTTAACCGATGATCTAACCTCTACTCATTGACAAGAGAGAGAGAGAGAGAGAGAGATTTCGATCCCTTTGCTTCAATTCAAAAAAGTTTTAAAATTACCAAATTTTCATATGCATGAATGCAATGCACACACATAACTCTACCAATTCTAGTATCTGAATGACAGGTATTACATCGACCCACAAAAATAAACTTGCTATACAATTTAGTTAACTAGTCACGTATGTTCTTACTCAATTGGAACTCCGCTGATGCAACCCCTTCCGGCAGAGTACCGGAGCAGGCCTCCAGATTGAATTGTTGGGGAGCGACGGCTATGTGTCTAATCTCCGAAAAATAATTCTGTCATGATGGTTTTAGGTCATAAGGAATCCCGCGAAGAACACACGAGCAAAACACATGACGCGTGTTCGGTCCGGAGTTGCGAAAACCTGATTTTACTTCGGTGAAAACGGTTTCCACCCTCAGTTGACCAAAATATCCAAAAAACACCAAACTACAATGCACATGCCCAAAAATAGTAGTGAAAGCCTAACATCCAGTGTCCCAAGTCCCCAACAACATATTGTTTTTCCCTTAAGTCTACCGGAATATTTCCATTTCTTATCGAGCCTTTTCAGATTTTTCTTTAGTCTTCCAAAATATTTCTAGGTCTTCTCGAATTTTCTTGGTTTTTTCCTTTAGTTTTACGGGCTATTTCCGAACCTGCTACAATTTTCTTCGATTTATTTTGAGTCTTTAGGGGTGTTTCTTTAAAAACACGAGATTGCATGGAAATATTTATGAAGTTTGAGGACTTTCACGTAAAATATGCTGCCGACAGAGGATTTGTATTAATTTTTCCCAAGTTCAGGGTCTTTGCCTCGAAATTCTCAGGAAAACCAACTTGCCAGAGGCATCGATCCCTGCCGGGCGCTCGCACATAGTTTTCTTTTTGGAATAAAATTGTTGTACTTGTACAAATATTTCATCCACCGTTTGAATCATGTCTAGCACGACAGGCATGGCAGGTATGGGCACATGAGTTGGCCTTCCTACTCCGTGCTACTGCGATCTCTCACATGATTTAATTCGGCCGGTTTCTATTTTCAGAACTTGCTCATCTTAGCTAAAATTACAACCTCCAACCTGTTACGCGCCTTTCCTCATACATGAAACGGGTGGCCCATCACCAGCTAGCAGTCCATGTATGTATGTGTGTAGTCCTGCTCCCGAGTGAATCCCCTTCTCCCACTCTGCAGAAGCTAGTCATCTTCATCCTCCATCCATTCCCAAACTACTCTCGATCCATCTCCAATATCCACACATCACGAGAGACGAGATCCATCGATGACGCCTTCGACATGGGATTGTATCTACTGGGGCTCCTTCGCCCTGGCCGTCATCTTCTTTGGGGCGCGCTGCCTTCTGCAGATGAGTGAGGCTTTGCCCGATTTTCCTGCGTTGGATAGGGCACTGCGCCGCAGGGCTTGAGGCGTTAGGCGTCTTCGGCCGATGCTTGAGAGATGATACGATCGACTACGGTCATTGCTGGTGTTGCAAAGCTAGTGTCGCCTTTAGTGTGTTCTGGTATGGAGTTTGTGTGTGGTATGAGATTCTCGAGCTAGATTGAGCTGAGAGTTTTGATGTGTGTAAAAATGCATGTCGATGGCTTGAAGACTTGATAATGTAGGCAAGTGTGCTTTGTGTAAGCTGGTAATGGTATTTCTGTGTGTAAAAATTCATGTCGATCAGTTTAATCTACGTAGTCTCGTCGTTTCTTCTTTTTCGCTGCTTGTTGGGAGTGTTTTGGGCTTTTGGCGCTAGCTGCACACATGTAGCTGCACACCGGATCATCAGTATTAGTTGTAATGAAGTATGCAGCCGGTGTAGACCCGCCACTGTCGCTGATGATGATAATACAATGAACTCTCGTCAAGAATTTCTCTCTGTGTCTTGGTTGAAATAACTTTGCTGAAATAGCTCACATGTCAATCGTCAATGTCCCTTTCTTTTTCTGCAAACCTTTATTTTTGGACGCGACGCCCCTGGTGCGCTATCACTCATCGACTTTCATGTTAGGCACGCATGACTCCAGTACGAGTTGGGCCCTGTGGGTAGATAAATTTTGCGGATTAAAACTGTCGCACAGACATTTCATCCACCGTTTGAATCGATCAGGTGTAACACGATAGGCTTGGCAGGTGTGAGCACATGCCTTAGTTTGCCCTCACATGGTTTACTCCCTAGCTTTTCCATTTTCAGAACTTGCAACCTCACATCCTCTTACGCGCCTTTCCTCATATATGAAACGGGTGGCCCATCACCAGCTACAAGTCCATGTACTCCTGCTCCCGACTGAACCCCCTCTCCCCTTGTCCACTCTGCAGAAAGCTAGTCATCTTCATCCTCCATCCATTCCCAAACTACTCTCCAATCTCCAGAGCATCGCCCCCTTCCGTTTCCAACGAAAAAGCTCATGGGGGACTACGCATGGGGTTTCGTTGAAGGTGTGGCGAGCACCTGCGGGTTCCTCTTTTGGATGGCGGTCATCGACGGCATCGGCCAGCTCATTGTGGCGAAGATCAGTGCTAACCGGAACCAGGGAGGCAACAATCAGCCGGCGAACCAGGCCGCCGGAGGCAACCCGGCGGACGCGGCGGTCTGATCAAGATGCTGCTAGCGCGCGAGCGATGGTTCGGCTCCGCTGATGAGTGATGACCAATGGTCGGGTACCTTTTTTTATCTGTTACTAGTTCAGTGTCTACGTATAGTCGTCGTTTCTTGTTCTTTTCTTGCTTTGTTGGGTGTGTCTTGTGCGCTAGCTTCATGGATCTGAGTCCAGAGCCATGCAGAGGTGTGCAAGTCTAGTGTGTTCGATTGATCGTCAGTGTTAAATGTAATGAAGTATGCAGCTGGTGTGGAGCCGGCACGGTCGTTGATGATGTTAATAATATGATGAACTCTCGTCTAGAATTTCTCTGTGTGTTTCTCATCTCAGGTCCGTTTCTCCCTCGATCTTCTTTTGGCGACAAATATATGGTGTGCAAGTCTAGTGTGTTCGATTGATCATCAGTGTTAAAATGAAATATTGAATGTGGGCAGCATGTTCAGTGATTTGAGGTGCTCCGGTAGTAAAAGCTTGGATGATGGGTCATGGTTGGCGTTGATTTCTACGACTTTGAGGGGTTCGACCTCCTCGGAGCAGTCGGGATGGATTTTTCGTTTCTTATTATGTCAGGTGGACGGGGGAGTACTGAAACCCTCTGAACCTGCATTGCACAGCGACTAGGAAACAATGAACTAATTAAAAACAAATGTTTCTACTGTGATTCATGATAACCATCAAGATATTGTTTTCGATTGATTAAATTAATTCATTTTATTTTCTCGAGGAATTGAGTGCTGAAGTGATATGATGATGCAACTGTAGATGATGATCGAACTGAACACTAGTGTAGTATCAGGCTGGAAGTGACAACGCTTCCATACACTAACACATTGCCAAGTTACTAGATGGGACAATTTTGGGCCTCATTTAATTGCAGGTATTGGTATGTCAAATCATGCCTCGTTATTTACACAAGCTGGGAATCATATATTCATCACGTGTACATTGCGAAGCGCTTAAAAAGTCAATTCCTGGATATGCGGTAACGCCTGGCGCTTGGAGCGGTATTTCCTTTGTATTTTCGAAGCGACCGACTCTTAGTTATGCTTCGATCCTAGAAAAATGGCCGGGATCGATTGTTATGATAACCGTCAAAATAGCTGTGATTTTTTTGCCTAGCGCCTCTACCTTAGCGTCTGCATTGTACGTGCCCTAATAAGAAGAAAATAATTAAGTATACCACAATCAAGGTTTTGGTTACCGGGGTGGGCACCGGTAACCGCGGTTACCGGAAAATCCCGGCCGGTTACCGGACGAAATCGAAAACTGAAATTCGGAAATTGAAAATTTTTTGGCTAAAATTCATTAAAATTAAAAAAATTGGCTAAAATTTGTTAAAATTCAAAATTTTCAAAACAGATCGGGATATTCCGTCCGGTATGACCAAATCCCAGGGGGACTCGGGATTTCCGGTTACCGGCCGGTAATCGGAAATCCCGGCCGGTTACCTGAACGCTGACCACAATACAATAACCAGATTTCTGCATTTCAAAGTGTATCTTGACTGAGTATAGAAGGAAACTGAAGTCGGAAGATACATCAAGTAAAATAGCAGATCCAAAACAATGAACTTGGTCGGAATAACTTCGCTGAAATAACTGACATGTCAATCAATGTCTCTTCCTGAAATCACTTTGCTGCAAACCTTTCATTTTTGTACGTTGATTTCGCCGGAATGAGTTGGGCATGGTGGTGAACCAACACTTTTTTTAGATAAAGAGTATATATTAATATCGCGAAGATATCAATTACATCCAGCCTCTGCAACAACGCATTATCCCAGCGATAACACGGATGCACACAGCCCACAATAAGAAGAAAAAATACAAATACAAAAAAATCCCGCTATAGTGATCTATTCTTTGTAGCAGCAGGCCTAACACCACCAAAAACAGCACTAGAAGTACAACTTCTCCAAAAGCGGCGCCTCCAAGAAGGGAACAGTGCTAAAGCGCCGTCGCCGCCCTGATCATAGATCATAGGTTTTCACCCTGAAGAAAATCCACACTCGCAAAAGCAATGCCTTCAACAAGGTCATTGCTAGGCACAACCAATTAAGGCCAGACCTTAGGTTTTCACCCTGAAAGTTTGGACCCTGAACTTCTCCTGTGCTGTCGCCCCCACTTGCCATTGCCGCTGCTCCAAGTAACAAATCACCAAGCAAATTCCTCAACGCCACCAAGAATCGAACCACCATGACTAGTCTTAAGATCTAGGCCTCCATGACCTTCTCCGCACTCTGACTTCACCGGGAAACAGAAAGGCATGTCACCAATGGCAACAGACTGCAGAGCTTCGCAACGCTTCCTCTGGAACCAAACGGTCAGAAAAAAACATGGCTGCGCGCGACCGAATTCCACCCGATCCGACCATCTCCAGGCTTGATTGCCCAATGGAGTTCGCCGACGGAGCCTTCCGGAACTTGACAATCCGGCCAGATCAAAGAAACAGGTGACAAGCAGATCTTCTTCTTGGCGCTTGCGGAACCCTAGGACAGCCGCCATTATTCAGCAACACCAGCCAGCCCCCACGCCGCCGGTCAGAGCAACCGAGGGGAGATAGGAGAACAGAGCAGTCCCGGCCGGCCCAGATCTGGCCGAACCCAGATCGGACCCACCACCTGCGCCGTCGGGGGCCTCGCAGAAGGAGGCGTCCACCGCCCGCCTCCACCTCGGCGCTCCGGCCTCAAGCCCCGGACCAGAAGGCCGCGCCGCCCGGCACCACGGCCACCGCCCCACCATCGCCCATGCAGCGGCGCCACGATGCCCTCCCCATCCCTCTGTCCAAGACGAGGAGGGCGCCGCCACCGCCGCCAGCGCCGGCGACGGCGACGGCCAGGAGGAGATGACGGCGGGGGGAGGCCCGGCGGGATCGATCTAGATCCTTCGGAGTCGCTCGGGCAGGAGCGACCCGGGAGGAGAGGTTTTATCACAGGCATCATCTCGGGTTCTCGTGCGCAGATAATTATCTGTGTGGATTAAAATTGTTATACAGAGATTTCATTAACCGTATGAATGAATCAGGTCTAGCACGACAGGCTTGGCAGGTAGGGGCACATGCCTTAGCTTGCCCTCCTACCGCGTGCTACAGCTATCTCTCCATTTTCAGAACTTGCTAATCTGAGCTACAATTACAACCTCCCAGCCATTTACGCGCCTTTCCTCATACATGAAAGATGAAACAGGCCGGGGTCCATCACCAGCTAGCAGCCACTCCTGCTCCCGAGTGAATCCCCTCTCCCTTGTCCACTCTGCAAAAGCTAGTCATCTTCATCACACGCCATTCATTGCCAAGCTCGTCTCGATCCATCTCCAGTCTCTAGACCTTCCGCGCCCATCCATTTCCAATTCCAACGAGAAAGCTCATGGGGAACTACGCTTGGGGTTTTGTTGACGGCGTGTTGAGCACATTTGGTTTCTTCATCGCGTTGAGGATCCTCGACTGCGCCTGGCAGATCATTGCGGCGAAGTCCAGGGCGAACCGGAACCAGCCGGCGCACCAGGCCGCCGCCGGAGGCAACCCGGCGGTCTGATCGAGATGCTGCTAGAGCGCGAGCGATGGATGGATCGACTCTGCTAGCTGATGAGTGATGACCACTGGCCGGGTACCTTTTTTTATCTATCAGTTCATCGTCTACGTAGTAGTCGTGGTTTCTTGTTGTTTTCTCGCTTGTTGGGTGTGTGTGTTCTGTACTGCAGTTGTGTGCAAGTCAGTTTAGCGTTGCGTGCCTTGTCGCTGATGACGATAATAATATGTTGAACTCGGTTTCAGATTCTGTCTGTGTGTTCCTCTTACAGTACGTATAAATGTTTGTTATCGATCTGAGATTTGTTTCTCCCTCGTTCTTCTTCTTCTTCTTTAATTTGGTGAAAAGTATATACATTGTTAGCTCGTGCTGTTTTACAGTGCGCTGTGTGCGGAACCCCTTGTGCGCTGCCTGCTGCTCTGTTAATTTCTTCAGAGATCGATCTCGATCACCGTCCGTGTATATGTGTCATGTGTGCTTGGCTGCATGTGGATGTAGTTCGCTAGCTAGGACTAGGAGAACTTGTGGGCAACGCGCTGTAGGCACACCCTGTAGGCACAAAAGCTTACCAGATGTCAAGGTGGGTGCCTCTGAAATTATAGGGTGTTTGCTTCCCTGAAATTTACACCGATTTTCAAATTTGGTACGATGCAAACTCTTGCTGTGAAACCTCGGCTGTTTCAAAATCCATGATTGCATGCTTGTCAAGAATCTGGAAAAACAATGCTGGTGAGAGAAAATATATCTGCAGTTTGGGCTTCAGAAACCTGAAACCCTTATATGTGACCATTGATGGATGTATGGTATGTCTCTCCACATAGAAGCAGCTAGTATAAAAGTTTAATCTGCTACCCAGCTACCTTGAAATGCTACATTTTGCCGTCTCCACCAGACAATTTCTTGTGCTACGGCACAATTCATTCTGTACTCCCAGGTTTATCTGAGCTGCTTGTTGGGAACGGAGGGGCATGATGGCCTTGCTATACCACGAAACCCTGATAGGTCATGTGATTAATTCCCGGCCAGGTCTTGTGAATTTCCAAACCGTATGCGTACGTCTGACCCTGGCTCATACAACCGACAAGAGCAGAAGACAGACAAAGCTGATAGAAAGGAGTGGCTCGGCGTCTGGCCGTCTGCCACGTCAAATGGCAGGGTAGTACGTCAGTCGTCATGTACATAAAAATTGAAACGCGTAGTTCGCCACCTATATAACTCATGAATATAAATTCTAACCATAATCATAAGTATAAAAATAATCACATTCATCAATAGCACAAAAAAAACAATTATCTCGATTGAGGATGAGTTGGGGACGGGATATTGGGCCTGTGTTGGCGGCTGGGCCGTTGGGAGTTAGAGGATTAGGTTAGCCGGAGTATGGCGCTAGGAGTTCCACCTATGACCACTGGCCGACCACCACAAGGGTAGTGTTGGCGGCATCCTCCGAGAATGTGTCCATCTCTTGCAGCCCATGGGCCATGCCCATCAGCATGGCTACACCATGTCTGCATCAAGCAGACACAAAAATATCTTCAACTACTTTTTTTGAGGGAAATATCTTCAACTATTTGTGAGTTCATAGGCATTTGTTGGTTGTGCGGTGTTTTAGATGACGGTTAGGCGGTTAGTGTGCTAACGCAGGCATAATTGTATTCAGTAAATGTCTATTTTTAATAGCACTTCCTGTTCTTTCTCATATATAAAGTCTTTTGGTTGAAATCAATGATGATATTCACTAGTACAAAGCGACTCTATGGGCCCGGAACATGTCACTGATGTGAGAGTCTCTTTGGCCACAGAGGCAAAAGCCGTTTCTGATGAGGTACCAACTCAGAAACGCTATTCCACATTCCTCGCTGGCCAAAGAGGGAAGGTCTTCGGTAACGGTTTTAAATTTTTAATCATTTGCATTGTGCTATTTTCGAATTTCCAAATCATATTTCTTTCCCCACATCAATTATATTTCACACACAAACAATCACTACAAAATACAGCGGTAGTCTCATTCATAATATAGAAATGTGATCTTCACAAACGGATTTTACAATATGGCTATAAGACTACTATAAGACTTTCTATAAGATTTGCGGTCACAAAATTATCTACATCTCCTCCGTTGGGCCACGCTCAACGGTATTCAGAGTTGCAAGAGACTCGCGTAGTTGTTTCATGCTTTTCCAAACCACCTCTTTGTCATACTTGCCATCAACATCTGAAATTTTCTGCCTATTTGCAAATAAGGAAAGGTAAGACTAGTTACATTTCAATAAATATAGTATGAAATTCTAATTTTCTAAAGAAAAATAAAGTTACGTTAGTGATAGCAACCACGAAGATGCAAAATTTGGATGCACAGAATCACAACGAGCTCGCAAGCCTCCGCGGAAAGTTAACTTCACCATATTTTTGGTTTTAAGGCTTGCTCGTTTTGGACAGTTTCACCGAATAGTTTCTGTTATAATATAAAATCTATATATACAACCATTCAGGACTTGCTAACATGGAATGGCAAAAACTAGATAAATGGGAAGTTTCGAAATCAAAAAATAAAACGATGCATGATATTACATGTAAGTATGTAGCTACAAACATGAATTGAACAATTCGGTATTATACATGAATTTCTATGGTCCCAAATTAAAATAGAGCAGAACGCATGAACAACACATGTAGAGGCACTAGTTCATACGATGAACGATTTATACCACATCTTCTCTTCTCCGGCGACGTTGGCCTCACCGCCCGGAGAACCTCTTCCGCGCCAACAGATCCGCCCAATGAGAGGAGGAGGCCCTAGGCGATCCCGTCGACGACCTCGTCTTCTGCTTGGCGAGGACGCGAGGTCGTCAGCCTTGCATCCCGAGCCACCTACTCCACAGCCACACTAGTAGGAAAAAGCCTATTAGTGGCGCACATTTTTTGCTACCAGTGGCGCACGCACACGTGTACGCCACTGGTAACGGAGTACGATCTCCTCGATTGGCCTCGTCGTTTGCTCCGCATCGTCGCCGACCATGTCTTCTGCTCTACGTCGTCGTTGATCACGTCTTCTGCTCCGCATTGTGGCCGGCCTCGTCCTCTAACAACGAGGATACTGCGCTAGTGTTAGGGCGTCACCACCACACATCCTTTTTGTTGCAAAGTTCATAAATGTAAAAAGTAAACAATCCCGAGGCCACATGACTCCCGACAATACCTCCACTAGGCAGCCACTAACCCTATGGTAGAAGACAAAAACAAATAAAATACACAACTTCTAGGCAAAAGATGTCTCATACCACCATCTAAACAAATAAAATACACAACTTCTAAACAAACAAATTGAATCTGATCTTGAAATAGAGGGGGCGTCTCCTACCGCTGGCTCCGAAACTCCGCGGTCACAGAAAAGGATGTCCCATACCACCATCGTTTGCAACACACTGAGCTGGAGATCATCATCAGAACGAAGATCCAACTACCGCGTCGCCATCGAAGAAGCTAGGCCACCTCCCCATCGCCAAACTCCCGCAACGCGACATCGCAGTAAACAGATTGTGGCCAGAAACGCCGCTGCTTGACCGACTGCAGACTACCATACTGCCACGAAGTACCAGCCTCCAGCTGTCACCACCTCCCAGCCACAGGTCGGTATTATCACGCTTCATAGGCCTGATGGCTCGAGGCCGCCATGATCTCAGCACCCTTGCCGCTGGTCCCTCCAACCAGTCGAAATTCTAAAAACAATGCCCTCAAGAGGGATTGCAATGCACATGCACCGCCATCGCTCGATCCCGAGGGATCTTAGGACCAGGATGCAAGAGCATCGGATGCGGTGTGTGATTGTTGTCGTCTTCCTTCGCGCATGCCCAAGTCCAAATCGGAGGCCACCGATCCTCGCCGCCGCAGCACGGCCACGAGGTGCCAGAAACCCTGCTGGGGACGGTGAGGGAATAGGATAGGGAGTAGGGAGTGGTGGCTAGGGCGCTAGGGTTTGGCTCCCATGGTCGTCTGGAGGAGACAACGTGAGGGAGCATCCTTCTGAATACGTTCAAAAAACCTTCTAGTGGTTACAAAGCCTTTCATATATCTCCAAGAAATTATCGGAAATGGTAAAGTGAATATAATTGTTGCCTTTGAGGTACGTTCCACCACTTCAGTTCAACCATCAATGATTTTTTTTGCTAAATTTGCTTTAAATTTTTTCACAAAACAACAACTACATTCTACTGATTTTGAAATGAAAATGGGGATGTGGCAGTCTCGCGCACCCCCAATTAAGCACTGTACTCGTAGTATGGTGTTTTTTCTTAATAGTCTTTGGGGCCAAGGAAGGCCTAGCAGGCAGGGCCGTGAGGGATCTCCAATGGGCCACCCAAACGGGCAAGCTTTTACTTTCGTGTCTGCATGGACAGAGGACGCGGCCCAACGGTGCACCCCAAATGGACAGGGCCCCGAACATGTCCGTTTTGCTCCATCTCGAGCCCAAATTTGTGCTGGCTTTGGGGGAGAGCTGACAATGTCCGCATCCGCACTTATCCTCCCCGGACCCTCCGGATAGGGACACACAACACCACTCCCACTCTCCCTTCTCTTGTAGTCCACACCCGACCACCGCCTCCAACGGACAGATTTCTTGGAGGGGTACAAATACCCCTCCACCTACCTCTAGCCAACTACCACGACCTGAACAAGAACATCTCCATTGTTGCAAAGCTTCAAATCGATAGATCTCTCTCTCTAGCCATTCAAACACTTAGCCCTTCGGGGATTTGAGAGATAAGACCTAGATCTACACTTCCACCAAAGCGATTTGATTTCCCCCTTGATTTGTGAGAGGGGCTTGCTACTCTTTGTGTTCATTGGAACCCTAAGAGCTTGTGGTCCTTCGGAGTTTTGGTAGCTTCGAAGACATTGCCGGGAGCCACCAATTGAGTTGTGGTGCGTGCCCGGCCTTGGGGCATCGAGTCTTGGCAGCTCGGTGCATTTGGTGGAGACCCTCCAACTTGTGGAGTGTGCTTCATCCTTGTAAAGGTTCTAGTTGTCAACCTCAACGGCAACATAGTGACACGTGCCTCGCCCCATCGGTGGTAAGACACGACGGAGATACGGTGTGCCATATCAAGGCTATTCGGTGCTTCACTTTGGTGAACACCGCACCACTCCAACGGAGACTAGCTTCCATTGGGAAGTGAACTTCGGGATAAATCTCCGCGTCATCTTGTTGGTTACTCCTCAACTTACCTTTACTTGTTGCTACTAGCTTACTCATGTATATATCTTGTGCTAGTAGTCGATTGCTCAACATATAGGGTTGTTCACCTAGTTGCATATTCTAGAGAACTTATATTTGAGCAATACCCAATTAAAAGAAAAAGAATTAAAATTTGTAGTTAACCTATTCACCCCCCCCCCCCCCTCTAGTTAACCTTATCGATCCCTTCAGGCCTACTATGACACCGATGATGTGATGGAAGACAAGATCTATGGGGACAACCACTTTGGTGTGAGTAATGAGAAATCTGAGACTCAAAATGATGGGGTCTCTATTGAGGAAGAGCCATTGTTCGTGGACGAGCTCACTCGACAAGCCGCAAAACACAAGGGGCGAAGCAAGATAGGTGGATCATACATAGAGAAAGAGAACCAAGTGCTTTGTGAGGCTTGGATGGAAATTGGACAAGATCCAATTTGTGTGCCGAGCAAAAAGGAGGGGCATATTGGAAGAGGGGTGGGGAAGTATTTTCATGAGCATCGTTAATTCAAGCCCTACAATTTTGAGAGTGATTGGAATGACAACTCTCTTTCAAAGTGGTGGTCATTTATCCAACAAGAGTGCACAAAATTTCAAGATGCATATGATCATGTGTGAGTCGGCCCGTGAGTGGCACATCGGCGTGCGCGACATGGTGCTCCAAGTTTTGGAATACTTCAAGACATGCTATGAGGACAAACATTTGACATTGTGTCATTCTTGGATGTTGATCAAAGAATGTCCGAAGTGTCAAGACCTCTATGCTTCATTGAAGAAAGGGAGTGATTCATCAATGAAATGTCTGAACGATTCCGACATCGTCGATCTTGAAGATGGCGCCCGAAGCTTGGTCAAACGTGCGGTTCGGCCAAGGGTACACAAAACATCAAAGCAAGATGCAAAGT